>CM052893.1:21843868-21939223 GCA_028534135.1 Potos flavus | reverse complement strand
CAAAGTCTTTTCCTAGACCGGCCCCTGCCATCCAAATCCTCTATGTTTCAAAAAGTCACTCTTCAGATGCCATTTGTGAGGCCCGTAGCATTTGCTCTGAATCTCTGTCACGGAACCATGTGAGATGGTTGTTTATGTCTATATATATCTTCTCGACTGCATTGGAAGCAACTCTGAGGGATGGGGCCACCATGTTATACCTGCCCCCTGATTCCTAGAGCAAGGTCTTGTGTGGTGTGTGACAAGAGGGGGCACACAGGAAGTAGCGAAGGAAGACACAGGAGAGGTGTGGTTATTAAATATTGTGACTCCAGAAGGTGAAGGGAGAAGATGGTGGCAAGTTGCAGTTGACGAGAGGGCTTTGTCGTGGAATAGAATCTGATCTGCGCCCTGAGGGATGGCGTAGGTGATCAGGTGAAAGGTCCCCAGCATGTTCTCAGAGCTTTCTTCTTAAGTAAAGTCGGCGCTGAGATATTCTGAGTAGGATAAAAGGAACTCATGGGTGTGGCAGGCCAATCATGATTAGCCATCAATCTTGTCGGTATGTTTGGTCTATCCCCAATAGAACTTTCTAGAGCGTGTAGAACAACCAGGGAGTGAGGAGTACATGGACAGCAAGGCCTTGGCTCCTCTCCTAGACGTAGTTCACACCAAGAAAGGAGCATCAAGCACAATGCCAGAGGAGGGTTAGAGGCAGAAATGCTGTCAGAGTGAGCACAGCACCCCCAAACCCAGTCTCTGTGCTTGAAGCAGTGTTGTGATGTGGCCGATGCCTGACCAGTCCGGCAAAGTCACATCCTAAAATCAAAGAGGGCATGGCCTGAGAGGTGGGATCCGTGTCTTCCCAGAACCTCGGAGCTGCACCTTCTGGCCTGGAGCCTGAGGACTCCTGTCCTCGCGTGAACCTCCCTGCCCTCTCCTCCTCTACCCCCTAGGGTAAATGTTGCCAGACTTTGGGCTATCACCAGCTTCTCCTCTCAAGTGAAAACTTAGGGTCTTGGCTTAATGAGGGTCGGGGTGTTTGGAGGAGACAACAGGTGAGATGGAGAAAGCAGAGCTGCCCACCGTGGGGGTCAAAACCTTGGTCACTGCCACCTCGGCTCCACTCTGGACGCACTGCCCACACTTAGCATGCCTCCTTCCAAGTTTGCCTAAGACAAGGAAAGGTCCCATCGGGGAGTCCCCTCTCAGCCAGCCACCTGGCCCCGAGATTGGGTGTGGAGGTCACGGACGGGAGGGAGAGGTGCTAGTTAGTGACATAGCCGCGCTCCGCCCATCGCAGCGTGTCTGGGATACTCACGCATGTGGACCGGGAAAATGGCACCAAGAGGACAGTGTGCCTTGCATTCTCCTAGGAGAGTGAGCTCTCTACTATCTGATGGCACTCTGGCCAAAAAATATCTATCTCCCTATCTTTCTGTTCTTCCTCCTGGAGGGCCTCACGGTATTCTTTATCAAGCCACGTTGCTGAGTTCTGAAAAACAGACCAGTCTGTCCGTGTGTCCACCAGCTCCTCCCTCGTGGCCTCTCATGAGGTCTGACCACCCAGGGCAGCCCTGGCTTGAGCCCCAGGCTGGCTCCGGGCCCCAGCCCTCCTCCTCTGCCCCGGGCTGGCCTGCTGCCTCCCGTGAGTCATGCAGGTAATCGGAAGGGCACCCACAGGAGAAAAACAACACCCTCGTGGCCCCGGGGAGAGGATACTTGCTGGGGTATTACTTGGAGTTTCCCAAAGTGAGGACTGAACCCGGGGCAGCAGGAAGAGGCTGTGGCAGAGATACTGGGAGGGGCAGCAGGAAACGCGTCCTGGAACCTGGCATGTGTCCTGACTGGCCATTTCTGACGACAGCATCTTCCGATGCCCGTTCATAGGGTAGGAACCAGGAAGGGCAGAGGTAACGAGATCTCGATGGTGCCTGGTGAATTCTGTGGGAGACGGCGGCGAACCCTTCACGTTGACCAATGGCTGTGTGTAAATAAGCCACACTTCCGTCCTACCTCATCCCAAACACACTCTCCTTCCTCGGCATCCACATGGCCAATCTGGTTCTTCGTTTTAAAGCGTGCGATTGAGGGGTCTGTCCTCCCAGTGGGGAGGCCTAGACATCCATCTCTGACAGCCACGACAATGCTTGCCACCTGCTAAGTGCTCAGTGGACATCTGTTGAGTTAGTAAATGAACCCCCAGGCCCGTGCAGCCCCCCACTGGTGCCGGAGCAGCTCCAACGACAGAGCAGCTACTGAATTTGGGGTGCTGATTTGGGTGGTCATGGAGGGCCTGGGGCACTTCTCCAAAAGTGGGGGGAGAGACTGTGCCAGAAACTCACTCACTCAGAGTTGCTAACCTTACAAAAACAACAGCCCCCTGTGCAGGGTACTCCTGACCAGTCTGGTTGGAGTTGCAGGCCTGCTTCATGTTGCTTTCTCCCCTGGAGAAACAGCAAGGCTGGGTCTTGTTCAGATATGACATCTAGCACAGAGCCTGGCTCTTCCCTAGTACCCAGGAGATGCCTATTAGATGAAGTGTGTGTGTGCCTCCTTCATTCCTGGGCCTCCGTGCTGCTCCCATCCACCACTGCTGGAAGGGAGCGATGCGCGCAGTGTAATGACCCGCCCCACCCCTTCCCTACACACCCCAGTGATGGATTCTCTTCCTCCCCCAGCATCTGCCCCAGAGTAGAGATGTGGTTCCCCGGGCTCCTGCGGCCCTGGCAGGCCCTTTGCACACAGAGACAATGTCTGTGGGATGCTCGGGTGCATGAAAGAAAGGGAGTACACGTTCTACTCGACAGAGGCTGGAGGAATTCTCAGAAGAAGAAAAAATGAGCTGGCTCCTCATATTTGATCCCAAACTGCTTAGAATGTCATACCCTCCCCTCCTCTCCCTTGGTTTCCTTCCCAGCTCCACAGAAGATGGAATGTTAAACCCATCACGTTGATCAATGCCTTTGGCCACTGAAGGATCTAGAAGGACCAGCCCTGTCTTGGGGCCCATGTGAGAAAAACACATCTCCTCTCCTCCCTGCCAGGAGCCCAGATCCCCTCAGAGAAGCCCGCTGGCTCTTCAGAGTCCAGATTCCGAACTTGGACCTTGTCCTTGATACCCCGAGCCCCGCCGAAGCAGCGGGAACCATCTCTGACTTGGGAACGGACTTGTGCAGGCAGAGAGGGAAGCTCCTGGGCCAGCCAGGGCAGACACTCCCAGTTTTCTGTCTATCTAGTCCTAGGTGTTTGCTTAAATGAGCACTGACTGACAGGACCGCACCCCAGACATGTGTCCCTGCCACTCCCACCGCCTCCTCTCGGCCCTGAGCTCTGGCTGCACGCACAGCCCCCTGCTGGGCTCAGGGAGGGGGTGGGGCATGGGCCTGACAAGCATGGATCCCAAGAGAGTAGGGACCCGGGGAACTGGAACAGCCACTGGACAGATGGTGGCAGGAGTGGGGACAAAAATACCCGTAGGATCAGACTCCAAATGACATGTGAACATAGAATCCCATGAAAACCCCCGGTGGGGGCCCAAAGGCCAGCCAGATTCCCATCTTGTGTGTCTCGGCCGGAAGCTCATGATCCGGTCCCTTATCCCGGTAGCAAGCAGCAGACGTAGCAACAATGACAAACAAAACCAAAACCCTCATCATCAGCGTCAGTTTTGGGGTCCAAATGTGCTGAGTGCTCAGAAGGGGTGGGGCAAGAGCAGCTTTTAGGCAGAGCTCAGTGGCACAGCCGCCATGACTCACCCCGGGCTGCGCATCTGAGGCAGCCCACCCGTGATCCCAAGTACCTCCCGAGCAGTGGGCTCAGGCTGGTTCTGTGCCTTGCAGGTGAGCGGGCGAGGGCCAGCCCTGCCCTCAGGTAGGCTGTGTCCTCCGGGCTCTCTGCTGTGACCTTACCCCTCCAGGGCCAAGAAAAGGAAGGGTAAGGAGGGAAGGAAAGGTCACGTAAGGCCGCTCAGGAGAGGTAAGAATTTTGTTCCTGAGGATTGGAGCACATGGTAGTCCAAGTGCAGTGACTTCTGCGGACCCCCCCCCCCCCCCAGTAGAGCTCCCCCTGCCTGCCCCACAGTATCCCAGCTACCCAGAGCTGAATCCCGGCTCAGAGTCACAGTCTATGCAGGGATGTAAGCACCACTAAATGCTCGGAACGGTAACAAGCGTCTTCACGCTCAGGCCTCGCAATGGGCAGGGTCTCCTGGGGGCCTGACATAAGGGTTAGGAACACGGGCTCACGCCAGACTGCTGCGTTTCAGTCCCCTGCACTGCCAGGGACTACCCGTGTGATACAGACAAAAATGGTTTACTCCTCCAGACCTCGGTTCCCTCATCTAGAAAATGGGATTATGACAGCACCCTCCCCTGCTAGGGTTTGTTGGCGCTCTGAGTTCATTTGTGCCACGCACTTCAAACAGTGGTTAGCACTTTGTAAATGCTCTGGGTCTATGACCGTTGTTAATATCAATTATGTTTGATATTTAATATTACTTCCACACAGGGCAAAAATTCAACTTATTCCTATTTTATGCAGGGGAAAAACATCTGAAGCCAGACAGCCCCTAGCTGCTGCATCCTCAGGGGCTGGGGGCCCCCGGCGCCTGCGCAGAGCGGCCTCTGCCGGGAGGTGCCGAGGAGCCGGGCCCGGGCCTTCCAGGAACCTGTTTCTCTGGCCTTCTCCCCACCGCCAGGCTCTGCTCTCGAACACCCATCCATCCTGGGAACGCTTGGGCTGTCACCGCGGCATAAAGGCTGCACAGAGGACACATGACAGGGAGGTCACGAGCCTCCTTCCTGCATCTTTCACTTTCTCCTAACTCTCCGCTCTCTTAGGAGGCTCTGGGCGGGCCTTCACCCAAACCCGGGGTCTCAAGAGCCGCCTCCACCTTTCACTCTGTTTTCTGTCCCGGTAGACAGAAAGCATGTGGTGCGGCCGTCACTGTGACGCAGCAGCTGGTGGCGGGGGGGCCGGGGCGGCAGTGGGACTGTTGGGAGAACGTACCCACGTCCTGGTAAAGCTGGGGATGGCCGGGGACAGACACCCTGCGAGGGCTCAGGGCGTTTCCCAGACCGCGGATGGGAGATTTCAGGAGGCTCCTGGAAAAGCAGACGTATGACGGTTTTGGTTAAGATGCTCCTAGCTCTTGTAGAATACGGATTCTCAAACCTCAGTGGTTTCCCACGGTGGAATTTTATTTCCTGTGCCCACAAGGGCTCACCCAGGCCCCCAGACCCCCAGGCTGGCAGAGGCGCTGCCCCTTTAAGTTGCGGCTTCTAGAGGCAGCTGGAGTGGAGACATCCAACCCGCAGATGGGGCAGGGGGCCTGTGGGGAGCCAGGAAGGAGGATCCGGGGGTGTGTGGGGGGGTTAGCCCTGCAATTAGGATACATCGCTTCTGCCCACATGCCCTTGGCCCGAACTCCACCGCAATGTTCATCTTAAGTGAGCTGGAAAATATAGGCTCCGCTGGAAAGCCCTTCCCAGCAACAACCCCACCCCGTGGCCCGGAAACCTGACTGGCGGAATCAACCAAATGGGAATGTCAGCTGGAGGCGTTCTAGAAAAAATTCTACTAATGAGACCTCAGCTGCTCCTGAGGCGAAGGAGAGTGGGAGGGTCCAAAAAGGCCGCCTTAATAAACATGATTGAGTAAATAAATAGGCAAAAGTGGCTACCCAGGAAAGTCTCAGTTGAGCTGGGTCTTAAAAAAAGAGCATGTATAGGGACGCCTGGGTGGCTCAGTGGGTTAAGCGTCTGCCTTCAGCTCAGGTCATGATCCCAGGGTCCTGGGATCGAGCCCCATTTTGGGCTCCCTTCTCCCTCTGCTGCTCCCCCTGCTTGTGCTCTCTCTCGCTCAAATAAATAAATAAAATCTAAAAAAAAAAAGCATGTACAAAAGGTGGAAAGAGTGGCTATTGACCTCAAACAACATAATAATATAAAAGACTGGTAGGGAGCTGACAGTAATGTCAGGAATGTTGAGCCAGGGTATCTGAAAAATGTTAGCAAAACTTTTTTTAAGCTTCGAGTGGACAAACAAAGGAACCTTAGGTCTGTCCCCAGGGTTGGATGGTGAAGTGTTACCGAATGACAGAAAAAAACAGTCCCCTCAACTTCCACTTTGCGTCCAACTTCTTTGTCAAGTGAATAATTTAAGGCCAAAAAGAAGATATTGAAATCCCCAGTGAATGAAGAGTGTTCAAGAGGGAAACTCACCCTTCGGGTTAGTTGACAACATCCTAGCCCAAATGAATTCGATTCCTGAATTCTGAAAAACATTTCAAGAAGGGATTACTGTAGGTGTAGAGTAATATTTAACAACACAGGCCCTGGAGCTAGTCTGTCTGGGTTTGAATCTTGGCTCAGTCACTATATGACTCCCATATAGTCAAGTCCCTATATGGGACCACATAGCCTGGTCCCACGAGCTATGTGACCTTGGGGAAGTTACCTGATCCGTCTGTGTCTTAGTTTTCCCATCTGTTAAATGAGTAAAATAATAACAGCTACTTCATAGGACTGTTGAGGGGTTTATAGATTGAATCTATCTTAGCACTCAGCCTGGTATCTATTGCTTAACAATTATTAGCTGCTGCTGCTGCTGCTACTACCATTATATGGCTGATTGACGGTATGGGGGAAAAGTAGGACAAGCAGATACGCAATAGTAGAGAGGAGGTTTCCGTTTTGAAGAGGGGAGTCAGGTAAGGTCTTTGACACAAAAAGATGTTTTAGGGAAATCTGAAGACATGTGACTCTCTGGAGAAAGAACTGCAAGTGCAAAGAGGCCAGCGGGGAAACGCACCTGCTGTGCTCCTGATAGAGCACAGAGTCCCCTGTGGTTGCATGAGGGGGTGGGGAACCATTAGGTAGACGATGAGGTCAGAGAGATAACAGGAGGCCAGGCTGGGCAGGGCTCCGCAGGCTCTTGTAAGGACCAGGAATGTTACTTAGAGAGGTGGCAGCCATTGACCAGGAGAGTGACACTCTGATTTATATTTATATTCTAGAAGTTTGCATCATGGTGTAAAGGAAAGGAGGCTAGCCCGGAAGCAGGGAGGCCCATTACGAGGTTCTTGTAATGATCTGTGTAACAAACTGTGGCGATGATGGCTTAACCAAAAGTGTTGAGACATGGTTTAAGAAGTCATCAAATTCTGGACAGAAACAACTGGATTTTGCTAATGGATTAAGTGAGCAATGAGAGAAGAGAGGACTTGGGTTCATTCCAAGGATTTTGGCCCAACCAGCTGGAATAATGGGGAGGTATTAGCTGAAGTGGGACAACTACAGGAGTACCTGGCTTAGGGCATAGGGGATGAGGAGGAAGTTGGTTGGAGATATGTTTTACATTCGAGATGCTTCGTTGGCATCCAAGGAAAGACATGCAGCAGCATGAGTCTGGAGATCAGGGAAGAGGCCATGGTTGGAGAGGTACCTGCCCCAGAATGATGAAATTATCAAGGAACCAAGTAACTGGAAAAGAGAAAGAGTCCAAGGACTGAGCGGGAGTGGACCCTAACGTTGAGAAGTGGAGAAGGGGAGGAGAGAGCAAGCAGCACAGGAAGACTAAAAGGGAGCCGCCAGCGAGGTCGGAGGACAGCCAGGAGAAGGTTCCCGGTTCCAAACAGGTTCCAAGGTTCCAGAAGATGAGGTTTTAAGGAAGAGGGAGGGATCGGCTGTGTCAATTCCAGCTGAAAGGTGAAGGAAGGTAAGGACCAAGGGATGACTACTGGAACAGTCGGTTAAAAGGATCATCAGTGGATTCTTGGAAAAGAAAGCGGTGATGATTAAGTTGCAAGATTGGTTTTGCCAGATGAAGCACATTCTTTTATTTGTAAAATGTCCCTAGACAGTTCCATAGTTTGCCTAGATTTCAACATGGCGTTTGGAGACCAAAAAAAAAAAAAAAAAGATTTTTGAACATGATGGCAAACTAAGGGCTTATGACACAGTTTAGTATTTAAATTGAATTGATAAGTGGCATATTCTACTCTACCTGTTCAAAATGTTATCAAGGACTTGAATAAAAGCATCAGTGCAATGGTGGTCTAATTTGCAGATATTACAAAGCTAGGCAAGCTCAAAATCTGCTGACAGAACCCAGAGGATCCCACAGGACTAGATAAATGAGCAGAGCAAACAAAATGACACTTAACAGGAATGAATGGGATTTCCTGCACTTTGGTAACAAGACCTGAATGTATAAATATGAGATGGGGGAACCAGTGTTTAGCAACAGTAAATAAGAAAATGACCTCACAATTTATGTTGACAATGAGTTCTGTGTGAAGAAGCATAGTGATATGTTACCGAAAACTATTGTCATCCCAGGCAGCAATAATAGAAGAATGGTATCTAGAATAATTAATTATCTTGTAGCACTCCGTGCTGGTTAATCCACATCTGCAGTAGTTTATTCGATTCTGGCACCATGTTTATAGACGGTAATTGACAGAGTAGGGTGCATAGAGAGGAGAAAAATAGGACACATGAAAACTAATGAAAACCACTGAAATCTGCTGTTTTCCAGCATTCCTGTCTTGCCTTCCCTGCTGGTTCTCCACACTGCTCCCAGAGTGGTTTCCTTTGAAAATAAACAGGATCACACCACTCACTTATTTAAAATCTTCAGTGCTCTTTCTCCCATCGCCTAAGAAATAAAACTCAAGACTTTCCGTATCCTAACCCTGTCTCTGTAGGAGTGTATTTCTCTGCTCTCTCCGTGGGGCTTGATGCTCTTCCCTGAGCTTACCAAGTCAGTTTTTCTTAGTGCTTAGCGCTCATAGATTTAGTGCCCTCCCGTGTGCTCTTCAAGCACCTATTTTTCCCATCTATTGTTCTTGCTTTTCCCTACTATGTCCTGTTACCACTTACAGACCGAAGCTACCAGAGTTGCTTGTTTCATTCTTATTTTCCTACTTAGGGAAATAAGGTGCCCAGTAAATACTGGCCAAATGAATGAATGAATGGAGGGATAAGTGAATCCGTGCTAGTTCCTCTGCCTAGAATGCCCTTCCTTCCCAGTTGTCCGTGTGGTAAATTGCCTTCTTCCTCTAAAGCACCCAGCGCAGGCATCAGGCATTCTGAGAGCACTTCCTGTTGCCGCAGACCTTTCCCCTCCCTCCACTTCCTGCAGCGCTTGGCATTCAGGACACTAGGTTTATTTGCCTGAGTACCTGGTTACTCTCTTATTCATCTTGGTGTGCCCAGGACAGTGGCTGCCCACATACCTGCATCTGGTGTCATATCTTGCAGGGAATGACTAAGGCAACTGAGAATGTATAGCCCAGAGAAAAGGGAAGTCTGCCTCTCATTAGAAGAAAAAGAGTAAAAGGCCCTTCAGCTTGCTGTTGTGGTGGTAACTCACATCATGAGGGGTGAGAACGGATAGCCTCTACGGTCTCTTCCAACTCTGGGACTCTGCAGCTCTGAGCTCTGGTATTCAATAAAGTTGCTGTATTACTTAACTGATAGTCTTGCTTCCATGCTAAGTAGCCCTTGGGAAGAGCTTGGAAGAGGTGTGGCCCCCCCTTTGCTACAGCTGGATTGTGGATGAGTGTAAGATGCTCATCCTCTGAGGCAACTTTTGAGGGGCAGGTTCTAATCTCCCCTGTGCCAACAGGAAGAAGGCTTCCAAGGTGCATGAAATTCCACTGGGTTGGGGTTGGGCTGAGCCACTCCTCACACTCTGCCCCAGTGGGCTTTTGGCCTTGGTTCTCTCCAAAGCCAATCTGATCCCGGGAGCCCTGGCCACTGCTCCACTGCTCTGTGTCCTTGCATCTGGGATGTAGAGATTCAACCTTGTGCCAATGCCGCAATTCACTCTGCTTCAGAGAAGATCTGAATTCTTTTTTTTTTTTTTTTTTTTATTTGACAGAGAGAGATCACAAGTAGGCAGAGAGTCAGGCAGAGAGAGAGGGGGAAGCAGGCTCCCCACTGAGCAGAGAGCCCGATGCGGGGCTCGATCCCAGGACCCTGAGATCATGACCTGGGCCGAAGGCAGAGGCTTTAACCCACTGAGCCACCCAGGCGCCCCGAGAAGATCTGAATTCTTATAGCAGGTCACCAGTGTGGGTGGAGAAAAGTCATGGCAAAAACTGGATGTCCCTATCACCATCAGCTTCATGGCCACTTTGGCCCCAGGGTGTTGGTGGAAGCTGTTGGAGATCAGAGGGAATATATCCACAGAACCACTCTGCCAGCATTCCAGCAAGAGAATAGCTTTCCAGGAAATCTGTGGGTCAGCATAGCAAGAGACTTCCCTGGCCTCAGCTTTTAGGACATTGATAAAGGTTCAGAGGACATGCAGCTTGTCCCTGAAGGCCTGATTTCCTAGAAAATACCTGCAGAAGATGGTTCCATCTGCATTGAAGCTGTTTAGGTCTACTCAGATGTCTACAAGTCTAGACTCTTGAGTGTGGGGCAAGAACCAGAGAGACCATCAGACAGCATTTCTAGGTTTGTTTCTTGAGAGTAGGCATGATAAGATAACAGAACTCAGGTTTTGTGTTCCATTTATCTTATCAAAGGGACAGTTTGTAAGAGCCATTCTCACCATTACAACCACCTGAGAAGATACTTGACACAGTTTCAGGGCCACTCTGAAATGTTGGCCTTGCTTGACTCTCCCTACCTATTCTCCTAACACCTTGTGTCTGCTTAATCCCATTACCAGAGTCTCAGAAAACAATTCAGCTCACAAGAAACTAATAATTTAGCTTTAGCTAAATTCCCTTCTTTTTCTTTTGAGTGGAATTTAGGACCCTACTGGCCCCTAAAATTCGTAGCAGTAACTTGCTTCTGGCCTGTCCAGCTCAGCAGCAGGTCCTGGATCCCTCGGCCAAGGACTCGTCCAACCCTGCAGCAAACTGGGCTGACACTGGCCCGTGTAAAGGCAGGGGCTGGTGACCTCCCCTCTCACTTCCAGGTGGTAGCTATTTTAGGGAGAAACATTGATCGGATGGGCTATTTTTGTAAAGCAGTTGACAACAGTGTGTAACAGTAAGCACTTGCCTGGAAGTCCCTTGGACCTTTAAAAACAACATGTGCTTTTTGGAGCACAGTCCTGTCACGCAGGATCCATTCAATAAACATTTGGCAGATGTCTGTTGAAATTGTTCTGTCAATAAGAATTTAAAGAACTCTGAGCACCAGTTCTGGACACCGAGGGAGAAAGAAAGAAGAATGGAAAGTTCCTGTCCTCAATCGTCCTGCAGTATGGCGGTCAAGACAAGACGTCCCTATTTGGAGAGTGACCCACCAAATGACAATCTATAACTAGGACGCATCTGTGTATTGCAGTCCTCCTGGGTCTGAGGGCTTAGAGAGGTCCATTTTGTGCAGCTCTTCAAGTTGGCTGGGATTCTACCCACTGTGTCCTTGGGCCATCTGCAGTAACTCTGCTGGGGCATGACTTCATCTCACGGAAGGAGACAGCTGCGTCTCCCTCCCTGGATGTTAGAGTCCAATCCTCCCTGCTCTAATTTGGCTGGAAAATACTTTATAAATATTTGAGATGGTGTCATAGGGGAACATTACAGAGACTATGTTGGTGTTACACTATTTAATTTTGGCAGTGAGCATGATGAAGGTAATGGAATGGGAATTGCTATAATGAGTGTTTTTGATGTTCTGCAAATGAGGAAATCATTGAGGAAAGAAGCTTGCCAAGGGTCATGCAGAGGAATGCATCGCTGGATCTACGCTAGCAAGTGCTCCTCTTTCAGATCTCTCTGCCGCCTCCACACTAGTCCAGTCTGAAAATTATGGCATGACTAGACCAGCAGGCATGCCTCATCTCTTGGTGGGTCGCTTACCTGCCCCCAGACAGATGGGGACATCAGACCTTCAGCTCTCCACCCACCAACACGCTGACAGTGTGCGTGCCCTTCTTGGCTGACCTCTGGGTGGCCAACCTAGTGTCTGTCGGTCACGTTTTATTTGCTCTTCCTTCTAGTTCTGGATTCCCTGGAAGAAAGTAGACAAGGATCTGTGATGTTACTCTGATTATTTGGTTTGTTTGTTTTGTTTTGTTTCCTATTTTGCAAGATGGTATTGTTCTGGCCTTGAGTTAATCTCCCTGATTCCGGGAACAATTTATGTATTTGTGTAGATGACCAATCCCCCTAGTCATATCTCTGGGCTCCCCTTTTCCCTGGCTCATCTTGACCATGTACAGGTGGATGCAAGCCATGTGGCACAGCCTCCTTCCCCTCCTCGTCACACCTTGCCCCTCTTGCCAGAGTTCTGCAGACTTGAAATGGAGAAATTCGTGGTTGTTCTGGCCTACAAATTCTCTGGTTGTCTTTCCTCTTTTTGAAGCTGTTCACCCTGAAGTAGGCATAAATACACATCTCTGACCCACTTTGAGTCTGCTTGAAGCCCTTCTGTCCTACACTCCATGGGGTGAGGGAATTAGTCTCTCTAGTTGGCCATCCAAACTCCTGCACCTAGCTCAGCACGGGTAGACTCTAGGCCCTCATAACTATTTGCTGAGTTAACTAATAAATAAACTTCTCCTCAAAGATTCTCACCTCTACCAAACCAGCAGAATGCCTCTTGCCTAATTCCACAGGTCCAAGAAAGTGAGATCTAGATGCCCGCTCCTGACTCCCTTCCCCTGCGCCCTACATCCTTCCAGTCCTTAAGAAATTCTAGTATGATCCCCTTAGCAGAACAAATCTCTGCTACAGGCAGAATTTCCTTTGAGGTCGCAAGAAAGAATTCCAACATCAGCTAAAAATAAGTTTCTGAGGTCCATTGTGATTTCAGTGTTTGCTCCTTTGGACTTACTAATTTTCAGACCTGAATATCTCATCCTTTCATCTCTTTCCAAGATTGGTATTTTCAAGGTGAATCTGTTGTAGGGGTAGATAGGGTGGGCATGTAGCTTGGGGAAAGGTAATTTTAAAATGGTCTCTGGCACCGCCTTGATTTTTGGATGTCTTTGATTTCTCACCCGATAGAGTTGGAGTGTTTATCCCCAGTTCTAAACATGTCAAGTGGCTACGGGTAAAGAACTGAGGAATAAAAGAATGAAAGTGGGCGGGTGAACGCAGACCGCCCAGCCCAGCAGGTGCAGGCTGAAGCATGCCTGCGGGAGCGGGAGCAGGGGAATGACAGCTCCCTGCAGCCCACAGCCCTGCTGTGCCTGCCACCCAACCGCATCCTTGTCCTCCCCAGGCATTGCGATGGCACGGAAGACAATGCCTCTAGCGTCCCTGACGCATAAAAGAATGTCTGGCTCGATAAATATTCACCCAATGATTATAGGATTAACTGCAACCTTCAGGAAGGTAAGCTTTTAAACAAAGGTTTTGCTTTGTTTTTTGGAAGAAAATAAAATATAAAACAGACAGACATATTATCCATTAATGGGAGCTTTAGGCTTAGGGTTCCAGCAATTCAGTAATTAGCAAGGATTTCCTTGTGCGAGGAGGTAATCAAGTTCAAGTGTCACATCCACATCCCTCCTCTTCACAGGCTCCACCTGATTGCAGTTGCCATGGCGATGAGATTGCTATAACAAAGCTAGAAAATGGTGGTGCTTGTACTTGCAAAGTGAGATGTTGATGAAAATTCACAATTTCCTCTTTTTCCCCTTTTTCTCTGTGGAAAGAAAGAATGGGAGAAGAAAAGTAATCACATGTTGTCACACATCTGTTATGTGCCAGGCATAAGGCTGGATGCTTAACACATACACTGTGTTAAATGTGTGTTTGTGTGTGTGTAACACCTTTTTTATTATGAACTATAACTCCTACCAAAGAGTGCACAAAAGTGTTCAGTTTCATGATTTCTTACAAAGCAAACATCCATGTAAAGTCAAGAAATAGATGTTGTCAGAACTCCAAAAGTGGCCCTTGTGACCCTCTCAATTCTCCCTCCTCATTACTTTTATGGAAATCACTTGCTTTTTTTTTTTTTTAGTTTTACCACCTAAGCAATAATATCTAAACATTATAGTTTAGTGGGTTTTTTTTAACTTTGTGTGGATGGAATCATACAATGTGTGTTCTTTTTGTGTCTGACTTTTTTTGCTCAATGCTATGTTCATAAGCTTTATTCATATTACTATTTGGGGCTGTAGTTTGTGCATGTTCACATTTTTATGCAACTTCATTATATAAATGGAACCCAAGTTATTTACCATTCTATTGTTGGTGGACTTCTGGGTTGTTTCCAGTTTGGAGTTATTGTAAATAATGCTGGGATGAATATTCATGTCATATCTTTTGGTTCACATCTTCTGTGAGTACTAACTTGGGAACTGAACTCCTATCTCATAAGGTACTTTATGTAGATAATGCCAAACAAGGGTCCTACCGTAGAGTGCCCCCCCCCCCAGCATTGTACGGATTTCCATTTCTCCGCACTCTCATTAATGTTTAATATCCTCAGTCTTTTCAACTTTAGCCATTCTGGTGGATGTGTAGTGATCACTCAATGTTTATTTGTCTTCTGGATATTCTCTTCTGTGATGTGACTGTTCAAATTCCACTTTTCTATTTGGTTGTTTTTTTCTTACTGATTTTTGATAGGGTGTCACATAATTTGTATACAAATGGATGGCCTGTTATATGTATTGCAAATATACTGTGTGGCTTATCTTTTCGCCCTCTTAATGGTGTCCTCCAGTGAAACAGATGTTCTTCATTTTAATATGGTTTTATTTATCAGTGCTTTCCCTGCTAGTTAGTGTTCTTGGTGTCCTGGTCAAGAAATCTTTTTCCTTTATCCCAGCATCATAGCTATTCTCCTATATGGTCTTTATGAAACTTACTGTTTTACCTTTCATGTTTAGATCTAACATACCAGAAATTAATTTTTATGATGGTGTTAGGCAGGATTTAGATTTTTGTTATTGTTGTTGTTGTGTATATGGACATGCAAAATGTCTTATCACATTTGTCGAAAAGACCAAACTTGCCTCCATACTTCACAGGGTCATCTTCATAATAAATCAGGTGTCCATATATGGGCTTTCTCTTCATGTTCATTGGTCTGTTTCTAGATCTCTGTCTAAATCCTCAATCATTTCTTTTATTTCTTTGAAAAAATAATAGCATGTGTTACATATCTTCTGTTTGCCTCCCCAGTTATAACTTCATTCTCAAGTTCAAGACTGGTCTAGTTTCTTTCGTGCACTGTAGAGGACTATCGGATGATTCCCTGGTGCAGGTTACCTCAAGGCAATCCAGCTTCAGCATACCCTGCACTGAACTCACATCTCTTCTCCCATTTCTAATTACCTTTCCTTCTCTTTGTTTACTACCTCAATTAGTGCCACTGCTTCCTCCCAGTTGCCTGTACTAGAATCCTAGTGGTTATCCCTCATTCCATTTTACCTCCAAATCATCCAGTTTGATGAATCTGAGTCCTAAATATTTCTCATATTTTTCTTATCCTGGGTATCTTCACTCTGACTGTTTTAATGTGGACTCATAACTATTCCCCTAGAGTTCTTCACTGGCCTCTTAACTGATCTCACTTCCATCGTCTCTGGACCATCCTCCATAGAGTGATCTAACATCGGCATTGCATTGTTTAAAGCCCTCTGTGGGGGCACCTGGGTGACTCAGTTGGTTAAGCATCTGCTTTGGGGTCAGGTCATTATCCTAGGGTCCTGGGATTGAGCCCCATGTCTTCGGGCTTCCTGCTCAGCGGGGAGCCTTCTTCTCCCTCTGCTGCTCCTCCTGCTTGTGCTCACTCTCTCTCTCTCAAATAAATAAATAAAATCTTAAAACAAACAAATAAACAAAAACTCTCTGTGCTTCCCTGTCATCCACAGGCAATCTAAGTTCCTTGCCACCATTTGTAAAATTCTTTATAAGCTGGCCCCTGCCTACCTCTCAAGCCTCATTTCCGCTGTTCCTTTTTTTAAACTTCATGGTCTAAAATTGCCAAATATATTTTGCTTCTGGGCATTCCTGTTAGTCCCTCTCTTCCTTGCCTCATTTCTTCACCTGTTTAATTTGTACTCCTTCTTTAAGAATTAGCTTCCCGAGCTTCCCCCAGCTATTCCAAGTGACTCTTCAGTGTGCTTCCTTGGCAGAGTTCAATCATGAAACATAATCCACTATACTGAAAGAATGGTGTTTATATCTCACTTTCACTTATGGGTGAGAAACTTCAAGGCACTCCAGTTAGTGGCAGTACTTACTAGGTCCTAAATAATCTCAATAGGTCCTCAGTTCTTCAGCTTGAAGAATTCAATTGAATAATATTCTTTAAGATTGTTCAAAATCAGAATGCATATTGTCCAAGTATATTGGATTGCCCTAGGTGGTTTGTTATATTGTTTCTTAAGCTCTATTTTGTCTTTTAATTTTCCATACTATCAATAAGCATTGATATTTTAAATGTCTGCTGTATTTTCCACCTTATTAATCTCTACTTATTTTATTATTTGAAAAGTTTATTTTTCACATAACCCCATGGGCATATTGAGAGTGAGCTCTCACTTTCTCTTTTTAGAGAGACACATTTTGATGTGTTTTTTTTTCCCATCCTCATTATGTTTCTTTGCTGTACCCCATAGTGTGGAGCTCCATTTATTAATGCATTACATTTCTTATTAGTGGGATTGGAACCTACATTTCTTTATGTCTTCATTTATTCCACATTTTAACTAATTCCTTCTATTCGTGGAATAGAAGATTCCTGGATTCGTTCCCCTAATTCCTGAGAGCAAAACCCTTCTTTCAGCAGAAAGGAAAAGTTCCCTTGTTGATTATTCCAGTAGCTGAAGCAATACTTAGTCTTGTCCTTCCTGTCACCAATTCTGGGGATCACTGTCAACCTTCTCGACTTGGTGTAAAAATCCCAGCATCTCTTGGCTTTATGACCGACAGCAATGGCAGTGCCTATTTCAGTGCCTGTCACCAGTGGTTTGAAGAAGCAACAAGAACAAGATGGGAGTGGATGATTTTTACAACTTCTTTGCCTCTATTTGGCTTCATTGCTTTATTTTCTTTTAACTTATAACCTTCAAAAGATAATAGGAAAGATCATTAGCCTAGTGTCTGACAGCTCAGAAACTAGTAACCCTATAGATTGATGTCCACTCCATTGGTTAACTCCTTGTAGAAGAATGAACTTTCCAAAAATGGCCCCAGCCATATTTCTCACCCTACGTGCTATTTCAGCACCTTATAAGTTCCCTATCAAGTAGCAAATTCTGTCTTCTCTCCCCAATCCCTGGGTGAGTCAGCTGATTACCTTGAGGAGTATGACACAGGAAAGTGACAGTAACTTCTGAGGTTAGGTTATAGAAGGCAACCCATAATTTGGGAACTCTGAGTTGCCCTGTGAGAAACCTAACTACCCTGAAACTGTATGCTGGAAAGGTCATATGGAGATACCAGATGGAGATAGAGAGAAATGCCCAAGGAAACCCAGCTCTTTCAGCCCCCAGTGTTGTGTTTTCTCACCCAAGTAACAGAGTGGGTAAGAGTGGGTAAGCCTTAAGAAGATCCAATTTTCATCCTTCAAGCAGTCCTAACTGACACAAGGTAGATCAAAATTTCCTCCCAAATCTTGCCCAAATTGCAGATAAATGAGCAAAATAAATGTTATTGTTCTAAGCCACTACGTTTTGAAGGGGTTTGCCATATAGAAATATATAGAAATATAAGACATATAGAAATAAATGTCATCGCCAAAGTTCAGACATAGAGCTCTGGTTTGATGTCTTTTTTTTTTTTTTTTTTTTAATCGAAAGGTGGAAATTTGAGATTCTAGATGTTCCCTTGGATGGCAGAGTGGAATGGAAAATAATGGAAAGTCAGAAGGCTTTAAACTCTTTGTGTTGAGCCTTCTGTGTGAGAATAACATGGGAGATGCTTTTTCAGAGCCCTTTGGAGGCTGGAGAAAGAAAGAAGAATTAAAGTGACTAGAAGGAAGAGAAGCATGTGACAAGCTGTTCCTGATTCCTCCATACCGGATGGCAAGAGACTACCATTTCTTTCCTGTGTCAGTTGTATCATCAGAGTCCCAACTCTCCAACTGATGTATAGAAGAATAGAGAGCTTTACTTTTCCTAGCGCATGATTCTTCCCATAGGGAAAGAAGACCCATCCCTCTTTTCTCACTTGCCACTTCCTAACCTAGGGCATCAGGCCTCAGTAATCAGAAGAAAAGTGGGTGACTGTCCATGGTGCTGGCCTAGGATTACTGTGTCTTTGGAATGCCTCTTGGTCTTGACAAGCTTTGTACCTTCACAGGAACTCACATCTAAAGATCCGCCATTTACAATGACAAAAGCATTCTAGATCCTTAGATAACCTAGGGTTTGTCATTAGATTTCGTATATTTGTTGTAGGATGTGATATAAAGAATAAAAAACGAAAACCACCATTTGTTCATTTCTTTTAGTACCATAGAGGTGTGTGTGTGTGTGTGTGTGTGTTTCTATGTGTACTTATTCTTCTCAGAAAGCAAAGACTAAAAAAGCCCTCCTAGAGGGGTCTTAAGGAATTCTACTCATTCACAATGTAGCATTCCTTATACTGGGTTCTCAAGTATACTTACCAGAATTTTCTTCTGTGTGTTCCACTGAATATCTTTGTTCACTGTTACTGGATGAGGGCATAGGCACTCCATGTGGAACTGTCCTGGAAAGGGAAGGCTGGGAACACTTGAGTTAGGGAACAGGATCAGAATTTGAGACATACAGTTGGAGGGTCATTGGTCTATCTTCTTTCCTCCCTTATATCTTCTTTTCCTCTCATATCCTCTCTTTCCATGTCCTTTTATTGCTGTTCAAGACCATGTCCTGGGATGGAAGTGAAGGTAAAAAAAGAATGTCCATGTCAAGGTCCTGAGGGGGGCAGGAATATAGGCTTCTACCTCCCATTACGTTCCACAATTATCCAGGTGGCAGTTGTGGTGCGATGGTGAAGGAGAACACTGCATCTGATGCCAGACCTGGGTTCAAATCTAGCCTCCAATGTTTGATTGCTATGTAACCTCAAACAAGTCATGGAGTCATTTTTTTCTCATCCACAGAAAGATAATATTCAGGGCACTGTCGTGAGGATTAAATGAGATAATGTATTAGAAAGAATCTTGCAAACTATAAACACTCTACTAATGAAGGGTTACCTTTTCTTGGTGGGGCCCCAAGGAGACATAGAAGTGGTGAAGGGGTGAATCTAAGGGGCTACCGAAGTCTTCAGCGATAAGGGGACAGATGAGAAGAGAGAAATCCCCAGAAGGAGAGGATGCCTGGACCTGAGTTCCTGTCACCTGAGTCTCCTGGGGCTGACCCCGTGGAGGGAGAGGAAAGGCTTACTTGGAGGTGTACATGTGTGCAAACCAAGGCAGCACACACAGCTAAGAGCTGAGGGGGAGAGCAGTTGAATAATAGAAGCCATATGCCGAGCACTGGCTAAGAGCCAGGCACTGTGCTGAGGTTTTACATGCTCATTTAATTCTCGCAAGTCTGTAAGCCAGGTGCTGCTATTATCCTCAATTTAAAGAGAGGAGAATGAGGCTCTGATAGGTACAAGAAATTTCTAAAAGTCTCACAGCCAGCAAATGGCAGAATATGGATTCAAATTTAGGTTTTTCAGACTCCAAAGCCCAGCAAGATAGAGACAAGGTTTTGTTTTTGTTTTAATGGATTTTTATAACAAGAGGAGAGTTGGAAAACCTACTGTGAAGGAGTCACCAAAGCAAAGGGTTCAAGGAAACAGAGTGAGCAAAACAGAGTGAGTGAAGAGACAAATCAGAAGGTCGGAGTGAGCAGGGGCATATGCCATCTCCCTGTGCAATGACTCATGGTGGAGGCTGGATGCATTCAAAGGGCCATGGACAGAAGTACCTCCTGCAGCCTGTTCTTACATGAGGACCAGAAAGCCTTCATCTTGGGTCCAACTGTGGCTCTTGTTCTTCTCTTTTCATTGTAATTAACGGAACAAGTGAATGGTATAGACAGCATTCACCAAAGTATGTTCCATGAAACATGACCTCTGTAGGATGTTATTGGATATGACTTAGAATGAAGGGTCAATTAAATTCACTTCAATTTAGTGCATTTAGGGATGCCTGGGTGGCTCAGTTGGTTAAGCAGCTGCCTTCAGCTCAGGTCATGATCCCAGGGTCCTGGGATCGAGTCCCACATCGGGCTCCTTGCTCGGCGGGGAGCCTGCTTCTCCCTCTGCCTCTGCCTGCCACTCTGCCTGCTTGTGCTCTCTCTCTCTCTGACAAATAAATAAATAAAATCTTAAAAAAAAAATTTTAGTGCATTTATTGAACACCCACAACAGGACTGTGAACTACAAATTCAACCATGGGCAATACAGGCCAAGTCTCAGCACTTATAGACTCATGGTCAAGTAAGTTTGGGAAATACCACGCCAAAGAGGTATAGGGTTCTTTAGAGCAAACATTTCAGGACTTTATCATTCTAAGAGGCTTTGTGACTTTCTGAGAGTGGGTTGAGTATACAAGGATCCCCCCAAAACATCTGGCCATGGAATCTTACTATATTTGTCATAAGGTCTCTTCTTGTGGCCATGGGGCTGCTATTCTGCAGGGCGAGCTTAGGGGAGATGTGGGAGCAGATAGAGAAAGAATGACAAGCACCACTTCCATTCATTTCCCCACAATACTGGTAGTGTGCCCAAAGGAAGGGTGGGTAACATTTAAATCCCAAACATGGCATCCCGGTGATGCACATATGAGGAAGAGTAGCCCCATTTGTGGATATCAAGTGGCAGCTGCCTCTCTACACTGAACTCTGAAGTCAAGGCCACCTAGAAATTACTGTAGTCGAGCCCAAGGAGATAAGCAATTCTCTAAGCAGGACTGAGAGGCTCACCGGGCCTGTTGTGGGATAAGTTTTAATAGTGTAAGGTATAAGGTATAAGGAGTGGGAGGCATAGGACGTGGTGACCGGGGAGGGGAAAGTCATTTCCCCTAGGCCATAAGGGAGAAGGAGTAGGATTTCTTGTCGGGCTTGTGGCAGGACCTAGGTGGCGGCTGTACCGACGTGGGTGGGAGGGTACAGCGTGTCCAGCCTTGTGGCTACAAACAGAAGCGTTTTGAGCCAGCCATGGGGTTTTGTATGCCAGCATCAACGTTTATCACTCAGACAAACAAGCCAGAGGAAAAGAGCTGACAAATGGCTAGCATTTTGTTTTTCCTTCTCCAGGAAGGCATTTTGGTCTTGGTTACCCTCTGGGTTTTTCCTCTCTCTCTCTGATCTCTCGCTCTCACGCAATGTTCCCTGCATAGGCATTACATAATAGCCGGGACCGCAGGGAACGCCTATACAAGAGGCCATGACAGTTAGACAATGGGCAGGCAGAGGCTGCCCTGAGAAAACGGAGTCATTCATGAGCCGTGTGAGAGGCGGCTCTGTTCCCAGCTTGGCTCACTGGTAAATGAAGTGTGCTGGAGACAAAGAGGGGAACTTTACACTTGTCCAATTTTCCCACAGTGGCAGGCTCACAGGAAAACAAGGCACTAGTTGGCTTAGAGGAGAAAAGGCAACCATATCCATAGACTTTGCTTTCTCTCCCAGATCGCGGTCTTGGGCCAAGACCACAGAATAATCTCCCAGCGAGGCTAACTTGAGGTGAGCCTAACTGGCAGAAGCCAGAGGCTACATATGGATCTGCCTTCTGCTTCATTCTGTTTTCCTCACCACTGGAGGGGTTTTCACAAATAACCTTATATATTTTAAAATGTCCAAACCCTAGCAAAGACCTACTTATCTTGGCCCAAAGCTCCTATCCAACTTATCTATTTAAAGAGGTTTTGGGGGTGCCCGGGTAGCACAGTGAGTTAAGCGTCTGACTCTTGATTTCAGCTCAGGTCATGATCCCAGAGTTGTGAGATCGAGCCCTGCATTGGGGTCCATACTTAGCACAGAGTCTACTTGAGATTCTCTCTCCCTCTGCCCCTCCCACTCGTGCGCCTTCTCTTTCTCTCTCTAAAATAGATAAATCTTTTCTAAAAAAAAGAATAAAAAGGTTTTGGAGTCCATTGTCAAATGACCTGACCCACGGCACCATTCCTCCCACTAGAAATTCTGTTATAATCATCAGGTGCAGAGTGGATCCTGCTGTGGGATAAGTTTTAATAGTGTAAGGTATAAAGATGCCTCTTTATCTACCGTGGAATGCTGTCTTCATACCCAGTAGTAGAGGATTCCAACGGATAAAGACGAGAAGAGAGTCAGGAGGTGTAAAATACTTACTGAATGATAAAAGGGCACTGATGCGATCCAGTCTGGGGTAAGTGCACAGGTAAAATAGATCTGGGTGTGTCAGTTCAGCCTCATACAAGAAGGCTCTAGCCTTCTGGGCACCAAGCCCGTGATGTGAGCAGGTGTCAGCTGAAGAAGAAAACAAGGACTAAATGCTCTGGAATCAGATAGATGGGCCTGGATCCTAATTTCAAAACTCAGTAGCTGTGTGACCTCAAAGAAATTACTTAACTTTTGTTTCCTCAACTGAATTAATCACAATGGCCACCATTTGTAGGAAAATGGGCAGAGACAGACCTAGGGGATGTCCTGGGGGAGTTTAAGGAAGCAGGCTCTAGGATACCCACTCTCTAGGCCTTTCTCAGCAGAGGAAGCCCTGCGTATGGCTCTGGGCACCCTCACAAGACAGGTGACAATTTTTTGACAATTTTTCCTCACTGACCTGGGAAAAGGTCACCCAGACCAACATTGCTTCATGCACTGGGTCCTGAAAACCAATGCACGAAATATCTGTTGTGGTTTAATATTCCACTGGCTTTGATTATCTTCTTTAAAGAGAAACCTTTAAAGTTTTCTCATTTATGCTTCAAGTATAAAAATGTGACTTTTCCCAAATCCATGTGCTTCTACTTCAGTTCGAGAGAGGAGTCGAGGGTCCATCGGCTTGCAGATGGTCGGGGCGTAGGTACTAGCCAATGTCCCTGGAGCATTTATCAGGTCCCAGGTACCGTGCTAGCCTTGCGCTACCCGTGGTACTTACAACAGAGCGAGGCAGAGGGGATGAGGTGGGTTTAGTGCTCCCTCTCTGAGAACGAAGCCTGGGCGTCTAGGGGAGCATGCCTAATAGGAACAGCAGTGCCTGGGGGAGACTTTCCAGAGCAGACGCTACCTAAACTGAAGGCCGAAGAATACGTTAGGCAGGGGAAGGGTGGGGTGCACCCAGGCAGAAGGCGTAGAGCACGCAAGAGGAGCATGAAGGCAAGAGAGCCTGCATGTTTGGTCACCTGCAGCAGCTCCCCATCGCTGGAGTGTTGGAAGAGGTGCTGAGATGGGGGGGGGGGGGGGGGAATAGGAACTGAGAGGCAGATAGGGGCCGGTCTGCACAATACTCCTAATTAGCCCCGAGGTGTCATTTCTCCCTTAACAATGCCTTCGCCAGAGATATTTACTGCTCCAAACATTTACTGATATTTTCATCCTCCAGAGAGAAAGCCCCTGGGTGGTTCCCTACATGTTTTCATGTCAGCAGTCCCCATGACTACCTTTTTCTTTCCAGTTTGAAGAGGATTCTTTGAGCAATTAAGTTTATGCTTCTAAAACTATTTATCTTCTCCCTACTGACCTTTGAAACTGATCTTTGTTTTAAAAAAAGGCGCTTTTCATCCAATTGATCTAGATTATTCATTGACTAGTCTATTGACCACTGGTCTTTTCAAAAAGATGTCACCTTTTAAGCTTAATGATAGCTGCCATTCCTGGACTATTATTAAATGTCTGGCACTGTGCTGGGGCTTTTGAAATATTTGTATTCAACCCTCACGGCAAATCAATGAGGAAGATAGTGTTATTATTTCTATCTTATGGGTGGGAAAAATGAGGCTTGATAAAGTAACAGCTTATAAATGGCAGAACTAGGATCCAGTCTGTTTGATTCAAAATCTCTACTTACCAGTTCACTCTACTGCTATTTTAAGATACTTTTGAGAACGGCTTAGAACAAGATATATGGGAGTTGCTTTGCAGTGGATAGCCATGTACTTAGGCCAGGAAACAAATTTTTCTTTGCAGAAAGAAGGCAGCAAAGCAGTGAACATCCAGTGAATGTTCCAAGAAGTGATAAGGGAGGTCTGAGGTCGGCAATGAACTTCTCTCCACCATGTGAAAGCCTGAGTTAAGATACCACTGAGAAATCTTAATGCCAATGTTCCATGAAACCCCCATTTTCTAAAGTATGGATGTGAGTTAATAATAGTGTATCAATATTTCTTCATTAATTGTAACAAATGTACCATACTTATGTAAGATGTTATCAAAAGGGAAACTGGATGAGATGTAGATAGGAACTCTGCACTGTCTTTGCAATATTTCTGCAAATCCAAAACTGTTGTAAAAAAATAAATTTTATTTTAAAAAAAGCAAAAACGACTTGTCCTGAGAAGCCTCATACATATCCCAGAAGACTTTTTACTCTTAGAAACTTTCAGAAGCAAGTGATATACTACACATAAGATTAGGACCCAGATTAGACTGAGCGGTAATTATTAATGACTGAAGTTTAGTGCAGAAACTTCAAAATTGTACACTGGAGTGTTTGTATGTTTATAAATCTTATAATACATGTGTCAATGATTCCTGACACTTTTTTAAAAAATTTATAGACAAAGCATGATTGATAAAAACTGGGTGTCACATACTTTTCAATTTTCTTATCTATCCGTATACATTTGGGAATTGAGCTGCATGTTCCTGATCCAGCCCCCTCCGTCTATCCCATAAAATCTGTTGAATTGCAGTCATACTGCCTGGGGTTGAAGAGGAGGCTTCCAAAGTGCTGAGCTCATGAATATAGGCCGGTAGGCCAGCTGATCCTTTCAGACCATTAGTAGCTGCGTGAAAGTGCTTTCCGGTACTAACCCATCCCATTTGGGGGTACGGCTAGTGTAGCCTCCGTGCTTTCACTGGGTTATCTGCCCTGTCCTAACCAGATTAAGAATGTTTTATGAAGAAACCAGTTCCCTTGGGCAAGATTATCCAACTTCACAATACTCTCACCTCCACTCTCCAGGTGGAGATCAGAAGGATCCAAGGAAGGAGGCCTATCGTCCGAGGTTGTACCGCCGGGCAGGAAGACAGCTGCGGGGCAGAGGGAGAAAGATGCTGGAAGAGGCTCACCTCTCAGGGACCCATCCCAACCACACGACTACTCTCTTTTTTTTTTTTTTTAGATAGCCGCATAACAAGGCACAGCAACGTGAGTTTAATTATTATCCAGAAAACAGGCAGGGGTGGATGAGCTCACTCACAAAGGCCATAGGAGGCCAAGAGCTGGAATTTTTATCCCTCCAGACTGGGAGAGCAGAGCTTCCCCGAAGAAGAGGATTAAGACCTCAGGTTGGTTCAAGACGAGGGCAATTTATTACTTTCCCAGTGTGGTTACAATACTCAGGATATTGAGTTTTTCCTCTCTCACTTCCCTGGCGCTTGTGGGGTAACCCCATAAATTCCTACTCTTACCAAGATTCCAAGACCCATTGACTTGTCCTTCCATGGATTGGGATCTAGAAAAGGCAATCCCTTCTTTGGTTAGGCAATCCCTTCTTTGGTTTGAGCTTCATCAGAATACCTATGCAAGAAATATATTGCAAGAATTTGCTACCCATCTTCCTGGAAGGAGATATCTATCAATAGAATCAGGCACCTAGGTCATCAGGAAGGAGGAAAAGTTAGACAGCCACCCAGGCCCCTTGGCTTGCAAAGGGCTCCCTCCAGGATTAACAGGGAAGGAAAGAAGTGAGAGCTGGGAGAGGAGACTGAGCCCAAGGGCCTGGTTCAGCCCCTCACTCCGGGAGCGATCTCACCAACCAATGAAGGGTTCTGCCTGCTGGAGCCACTCACTCGCCCTTTTCATGATAGAACAAGCAACAGGTGGCCATGGTTCTCCCTTCCCCAAACCCAGACTCACCCCCTCACCCCACCCCAGGAGGCCTTGCACTTTTCTAAAGTGATATAGGAAAAGTAAGGGAAGCCACTAGATTCCAGGGACTTATCAAAGTTTAGGCTACGACGTAAGGTCACAGAGCCTCCGAATGACCAAACTGTATCGCCAACAGTTCTCTCTGACTCCAAAGTTCAGGCCCTTCTGCTTGAGAATTTGAGCCTGACTGAGGTGTGGTCAAGACTGCAAAAGGGAGAGGAAGAGAAGCCCAGTTGAACAGAGAGAAAGGTATAGACAACTAAACATAGTGGACGCTAAGCAGAGGGACCTCGTTTCAGATATAATTATAACCACACCAAAAGGTCAGAATTTACACTCAAAATCTCCAGGGCACTTGCCGTAGGAGCCATTGAGTGCTCCCAACGCTAGGGTGCAGAAAGAGCCCCGAGAATTCAGCTTGTTTACCCGAGTCGCCGAGGCATCAAAGGAAAAGCTCCTCGAAGTCCATTTAGGTGGGTTAGGGCTGAAGGACTTGCCCAGAATCCCTACAGAGGAGTAAGTATGGGTCATGAGAGCAGTGTGGTCAGGCCCTTTCTGGCCACGGGGGCACCTAGGGCTCCAGGGGTCACTTGTCCAGCTCCGGCATCTGAACATTCACTTTGGAGGGTGAAAAACACCCACCTCCCCCCGATGGTCAAATGGAGTTTTCCAGTATAAAACGTCTTAGTCACTTGGAGTCGAACCAAAGTCAACTCCTAGTGCGGACCCACCCATTCTTCTGAACTGGCTGGGGAGGGGAAGGGGGAAATCCCGGAACAAATGGAAAAGCAGCCTTTCCCCCGGCGAGGTGGCCCTCCCCGCCCCCGGGCGGGGGCTGCTGCAGGTGAGCCGGGGACCGCAGGGAAGCTGTGGGCCGGGAGCAGGTCCCGGGCGGGCTGTCAAGGGCGTCCCTGTTCGGTTGCAGGCCCCGAGTGGAGCCCGGGCTTACATAAGAGTTTGGCAGGGGAGGCAGCCAGGCGGAAGCACGCGGGTTTCCAGCAGTGTATAATCATCTTTGATTTCTCTGTTTGTTCAGCAGCTTTTCTGTGGTGGGGGAGGCGGCGGTGCAGGACGAGGAACGGGGTTCTGATACACTGCAATCTTCTGTTTCCTTCTGCAGAACAAACAGCCCTAAACAGATCCCCAGGGCCAGGGAATTAGCAACCGCGCCTGGGGCCTCTCTGGGGGAGGAGCTCTACGGGAGCCTGGTCCTGGCCTCAGAGGGCCAGAGATTGATCTCGGGTCAGGCCCTGGCCAGGTACACCGGAGCCCGATGGGCTGCCGGGAGGCGGGGGCCGTGCTTGCTGGCAGTGCCTGACGCCCTTTGCCCTCTTGACTGTGAGGGCGATGGTGTCCTGGTCTGATTCTGCAGGTCACCGTGTCCTATGCCATGTCCATCCAAAAAGGCAGTTTTTCAGGCCCTGTGCCTTGCTAACCAATCTCTCTCTCTCTCTCTCTCTCTCTGCCATCACCTCTGTGTAGGTACCAGGCTGATCGCGCTAGAATCTTGGCATGTAGGAGCAACCGATGTAGACGGTGACATTTCACTTAATAAAAACACAAATTTCCACCATCTATTGATCCTTATTTTCCTGGAGTTGGGTAGCAACTATCCCCTTTAGAATGAGCACATCCTCTCCACTGGCTGTAGTCCCCACTAGTCCCTATTGTCTTTCACGCAGAGGTCTCTTCATTTACTTATTTGACTTTCCAGGTTCTTGCAGACGATTTTTTAAGCATAAATTCCCTGCTCTCTCTCAACTGCCATCATTTGATACTATAATCATCGCTTGCCTCTCTGCTTCCCCCACTAGACTGTGAGCGCCTTGGGCAGGGGCCCAAACTGGTCATTCATTTATTCATTCACCAACTGCCTATGGAGTGCTCACTTTGGGCAGAGTGCCAAGTGCTAGTCATTTTGTTAGGAGAATAGTATTTATTATGGGGCTCCCAGTGCCGGGCACTGAGCACACGCTCTGTATATGTGTTTAGATTGAATGAATGCATGACTAATTTTTCCTTGTGTAGCCTGTCGATCTTGGCAGTTTGGTTCTGTTACCAAATGGGCCCACGCTCTTAACCTTACGAGAAGGTGTACTGATAGGATCCACCTTGTTTTGCAAGTCATTTGCATGAACTTGTGTAATGTTGTTGTGCTCAGATATTTCCTTGTGTTCAGATGTATTCTAATCCCCAGCTTACATCTCTGCCTCATTTTTTTGCCACTCCCCGCCCTACCAGCCATGCTGAATGAGTTGTATCATGTCTCCGTGCTCCTCTCAGTCCTGAGACCTCCATACCCTTGCTCCCACTGTCCCCTCAGTCTGGAATGCCCTTTACAACGTCCTTGACCTTGCCTCATTGGCATTTCTCCTGGCCAGCTCCCAGTCTCCTCCTAAGACAGCTCCGATATCAACTTCCCTTGGAGCCTCCCCTGAGCCCTCCAGGCTGGGCTAGGGGCTTCTCCAAGCCGGTCTCATTTTCTGTGTAGATCTTTTATGAGTTCATCTCCATCGCCATGCTGACAGCCCCCTGAGGACAGGGACTGGTTCTTTTTATCCTGAATTCTCAGGGTCAAGTACATAATAAGAATTTTATATATATATAGAGAGAGAACAATTCAGTCATACTTGTAAAGGAGACCGTAGTCTGGTTCAGTGCTTGTTTGAACAGCCCATCAATGCACACACACCCTCCACTTGGACATTTCCCTGCAGAGTCTACATTCCTGGCCAAGGATCTGATGAGATTCTTTCTTTGTACAGAGCCTAGCTGTCTGTTGACATGTCGTGTTCTCTCCCCATTGCAATTATTCCCCATGCTCTGTGTGTTTTCTTAAGCTTTCAGTGTTTGAGTACATGAAATTCTTTTTCTCTTCATATGAAAACAATGCCATCTGTTCACTAGATGGAAATTCTGGAAAGCTTCAGAAAAGCAGCTAGGTTTTTGCTATAGAACAGCCCCAAAATACTTCAGTGGGATCCTGGGTGGGAGGCAGATAAGGTTACGACTCGAGTGACTGAGCTCTTAGTTCTGTGTGATTTTTTTTTTTCCCCACGTTCTTCTGTCTTGAACTTCAGGTCTTTTCTCCCACATCTGCTTCATTGGGATCTCTGCCCCAGTGAGAATTAACATGCTCCATAACTCTCAGTTGGGCAGCCCCCAGGGTGACAATAGTCCCTAGGAACGCATGGGTCAATCCTAAATATTAAACACCCACAAAGCACTCATGCCTACTGTATACACACCTGTTGACAGGCGCTATAAAGCATTCACAAGGCTGACCTGGTAGGCACGTTGGAGAGGAGGCAACGTGCAAACCACAGTGGCAAGAGACAACTGAAACAAGTGGTGAGATAATGGTCAAGCCAATTGCTGTGGGAAAGCAGGAGGGGCAGTTAATTCCGATGTCACCTGCTGCTTTAAGACCGTTCACTGGTTCTCCATGGGTTTCAAAGTGACATCCAGATGCCTGTATAAGGCAGGCAAGGCCTGTTGTGATCCAGATCTTGGCTACCCACCAATGCCCTCCATCCCCTCAGCCCCTCCCCTGACCCACACGCACACTCACTGCTCTAGCTTCTGGGATTCTCATTCCCAGGGGAGCATGCTCTTTTGCCTCTCTTGGCATCAGCAGTTTTCTTTGCCTAGAATGTCCTTGTCTTTTTCCACCCCGACTGTTAGATGCAGCTGAAGCTCCCAGTCCCCAAAAGATCTCGCAGACCGCAGTACTTACATTTCCTCTCTGCTGCTCTGGAACATTCTGCACACACCTCCCTTTCCCCATCATAGTTCTCTTTCCACCACACCGTGAGCTTCCTGGGGCAAGGACTGATTTCCATCCCTGTAGGCTCAGAAAATAATGAAATATAAGAAACTTAATAAATATGCATTGAGTATCTCTTACACATTAAACTTGTTGAATGCATATTATGGCAATCAGGGAAATCTTTATGTGGTAAAATCCTGAAAAAAATGAGTTTTACTGGAATTGATAGAAAAAGGGAAAGGATATTTCAAATTGAAAGAACAACTTACCTGGATTTATTTCAAAGGGCTCGATAAATATTTATTGCTGGTTTGGCAGAATCATGTAAAGTTACCCTTACCCTCTGATCCAGCAATTTTTCTCCTGAGTATTTATTTACCCAAGAGAAATAGAAGGACACACTCCCAAAAAGACTTGTACAAGAATGTTTTTGGAAGCTTTATTCATAGCAGCCCCAAACCGGAAACAGCCAAATATCCATCAACAAGAGAATGGATAAACGAACTAGAATATTTATGGCATACTACACAGCATTGAAAAGGGAACAGATGACGAATATATGCTAAAACCTGAATTAATCTCCCAAACATGCTGAGTTTAAAAATCTGCCAGATACAAAATCACATACTAAATGATTATATTTATAATGAAGTTTAAGAACAGATTGTTCACTGTAAGAAAACTTTAACCCAGCTTAAAAAAAAAAAATCATTTCTTGAGTAACACCTATGTCCCTGGCAGTCTTTTGGGTCCTGTTCTGGTAGCATTCCCAGTGTGGTAGGGGATGCATCAGAGAACAAAACAAACAAAATTCCCAGCCCTTGTGGTGCTTATGTTCTTCTGGGCTGACTCGATGTGTTCAACGCAGAAGGACGAGCTATTTATTTCATTGAAGCTGTTGACTTCCTTCAAGGGCTTGTCAAAGCCAAGGCTGGTGAGGGCTCGAAACTCTTAACCAGGTGATTTGGACTGCGTTGCTATTTTGTTAGCAGTACTTTGAAACATTCCGATGATGTTTGCCTTACCTAGTGATAAGCAGGTGTTTGCAAAGGGGATGGAGCACGAGGCTTGTTTTATCTCAGAACATAGACATTAGGGATTGTGGAGGGAGTGCTGTGGAAGGAGGTCCCTTTCCAGGGGCAGGCTCTATACTGGAAATGTAATGCAGACGCCATGTCAGAAGAGGCCGAGTGAAGGGGGGCCAGGGGCCAGGCAGGCAGGTAGAAGAGATGGAAGGGCTGCCTGCCTCTTGGTAGTTCTCACCAGCAGCCAAAAATTGGGCATCAAAAACAGAGCGATTTAGCAAAGTGCTTTGTGACAGAAAAGCATCGTAGTAGGAAGCCAAAATTGCTCCAAAGCAGCCTGAAGAAACTAATATAGTAGAGGCCATTTTTCACAAATGAATCCATTTAGATTGGGATGATAAAATTGATGAGTTGGTTTTTTGTTTATTTGGTTTGGTTTGGTTTGGTTTGGGGCAGATGCTTAGCATAAGAAATTTGGGGATATTTTTTAAATGCTCCTTTCCATGATTTACATTCCTAGTAGTAAATTACCATTGCAAAACATGCTAAATGATGGTCCTTTCCAGTACTTGGGCTGGAAGGTGTGTCACTTAAGGAAGTTATTATGCTCATAATTTTGACAACTGATGATTGATGGAGAAACCCGCAGTGCTACCCGAGTCTCGGGCAATAAAAGGAATGTTCCTTGGTGGACTCATACCCTGGCCAGCCCACACCGGTCTTCTGAGGACTGTGCTCAGATCTCTCCCGGGTCTTTACCAGCATTCCTCCCTCTGTTTATTAATGTCACACGGGGCTAGCCCCAATGAATGGGGGTAGGATAGAGGATGTGGGTCATGGAACTCAGGACAAATCACGTACGATTCCCAACCTCTTTGTAATTTTTATTCTCTAGTGGAGGTCAACATAGACTGGAAAAATAAATGCAAGGAGGGCACCTTAGAGAGTTAAAAGAACATGATGGTGTCAGTTATGTGCTGCGTAGGCTGTTGGCTTTCCCATACCAACCCTCTCACACCACATCGGCTCCTCCCTCTGTCCTGCTTAGTAATGAGTACCTGAAGTGATACCATTTTTGCGGCCAATGCTGCCCTTTATTATCTAAGTTTAATTTCTAGCAACCCGACTCATTTCAGTCACTCTCTAAGTTATTTTGAGCGTGATGGTTTGAAGATCTTTTAACAGTCTTTATACCTTCTCTGCTACTTAACACCGATGTGTCAGAAGTAAGCATTTTAGGAAAATACGGCTTCAGAATTTGAGAACTCAATCACTGGAGTGGTTAATTAGTTTCAAGAATGTTCAATGTAGCTTTAAAATAGCCAAACAATACAGTTAACTAATAGAATACCATACAAAGGGATACAAACCAGTCACTGAAATAAGGCTGTAGGTAAATATTTGTTGGAATATTAAGTGGAAAAGAATGAGACTGTTTGTACAGGGTCACCCAGTGGGTGTTGAGAAGGAAAATGAAGCAAATTACTAACATTGGTTATCTTAAAGGGGTGACATTACAAAGCTTTAGAATGGAAGCGTTTTTTGCTTCTCTGTATTTATTTCCTACATATTCTATAATGAAGATTTATTGAGTTTTATGATGAGAAAAAAGTTATTTTGGGAAAAAAGTAACCAAATATATTTTAACAAGTCAATAAATTTTAGGAGTGCCGGGGTGGCTCAGTCGGTTGAGCATCCGACTCTTGGTTTTGGCTCAGGTCGTGATCTCATGGGTCATGAGATTGCGCCTCAAGTCAGGCTCCACGCTCAGTGGGGAGTCTGCTTGAAGATTCTCTCCCTCTGCCCCTTCCCCAACTCACACATGTGCATGTGCTGTGTGTGCGCACTATCTCTCTCTCCCATCCTCTCTCTCTCAAATAAATAAATAAATCTCTTTTAAAAGTGTCAATAAACTTTGAAAAAATAAACTATGAATGCATGATTCTTCCCATAAAAAGCATTACTAGGGACAGTCTTGGTTTTACTCATTTTTGTTCTTTTTCATATTTACATTCAGCTAAGTGCATGATTAAGTGTATTTTTATTTTTATACCCCTATATGACTTTCTGTGTAAGGTAACTCACAATATAAAATAATTCTTTGACAGAATACTTCCTTGAAGTGGGAAAATAAAATCACTGCCAGGGAAAACAGGCTGGCAAGTTCCTGAAGCAGCTCAGATATGGGCAAAGACAATGCTTTACAGGAATTTTTTGTTATGGAGAAGATTTGCACATGGACATTTTATTTAGCCACTGTATTTTGTAATCCAGGATCCAAGTTAGAGAGTGCAAAAAAGCTTCAATTTTATGCATCCCAGAGGGAAAATGCTAATGTTTTTCATTCTTCTGTCCAGGTGAGATAATTACAGTGTACATTCAGGATTATAGGACCACTATAATTCCACTTCCTACTCATACCTTAAAGGAACTGCTAGAAAGATCCAGAAGAATGGATAGAAGGATAGTCCAGAAGGAGAGAATAGATTGGACTTTTTTCCTCTGAGATCTTCCCCTCAAGAACCTTTTTAGCAAGACCCTTTCAGCCCTCAGCAAAACTATATGGGAAGGCGATGTGGGCTAGTATGATTTATTTTCCCATCTAAAAAGAGCCAGCTATTTCTCTCAATCCTTCAGTCTTACAAATTATAGGAAAAAAGAGAATAACAAGGTAGAAATGCACCTGTTTTGCCATTTATGAGCCATGTAACTTTGGGGATACCACCTCTCCTTTGCAAATCTCTGTCTTCCAAACCCTCTACTCCCTAGGCGGAGCTTCAGGGGACGGAGGCCACATGCTGGCCAGGGCAGCTGCACAGCACCGTTGTGATGGGGCGGCTAAGCGCGCTCGGATATATAATGCGTAGTGTCATGAGAAGTTCTGGTGCTTGTAGGACACCATCGTATTTGCAGCTTCAATGAATGGCTTTCTCTATCTTCTTTTCTCCAATGGCGATGACCTCCTCTGGCCTCCAACAGCAAACAGCATGGTGAAGAAGGGCAATAAACCCAAGGAAAGAAAAGAAAGAGGTCAGCAATCATGGAAGGAAGAGCCAGTGAGTCACGAGGGGAATGTGAAACCTGGATACCAGCTAGAAAGCAGAACCTGAAACCGTGTATGAGAAGTCAACTTTGTCAACCAAAGGGCATGGTGTATCTGTTTCGGTTATACTAATTCTTATGCAGTTCCTTGTGATGAGAGCCTCTGCTGGGGTCTCTTAAAGCACCTCTGGTCAGTGGTGGATCTTTAGAATCCCCACGTCATGAAACTTCTCTTCAAGCTGAGAGTTATTCATAGTCCCAAAGTAGATGCCCTTCCCAATCCCAACCACACAGGTTAGCTTGAATTCTTCTAGAAAGTGATTTCCTGGAACAAGAATGAAAGTTGCAAGTCCTGGGTTTGAGTCTTAATCTGCTAATCATAGGGAAATCACTTACAGGCAGAGACTCCGTTTCCTCATTTGTAAGATGGGAGGGTGACCACCACCCTGCCCGCCTCCCCGAGTGAGTGTGCCCCGAGAATCCACTGAATGAAGGTGAAGGTTGTAACGCTGAGACCAGAGTTGGCATGTCTCCGTGCATCGCCTGCGATGCTGTGCTCAGGGCAGGTGTGCCGACAGCTTAAGTAACAGCAGGGTGATTATAACCCATGTTGTGCTCCTCTCTACATCTGTCATCAAGAGATCGGGTTGCAAAACAGAGATCTTGTCTCAGTACCTGTTTCTTTAAGGATCGAGGAGCAGGACCCACGGCTTCCTGCCTCTGCACTGACCCCGACACCCACTAGGCTTGGGCCTCATACCCAGTGTCTTCGGCATAGGCAGCCTGCAGAGGAATCTGGGACAGCCGCTGCCAGGGCCATTCCTGTTCCCCCTTTTCCGCTCCAGAGCACGAATACAGCAGGCATAGCGGTTCCTTGTGCTTGATGCACAGTTTTCCCAGCACCTGACACTTGGGAGTACGTGCACCAGAAGGGGCTGTCTGGGGTCTTGAGCGCTTATTAGTGTAGTAATTGGAACATTCATGGTTCTTCCTGCCAAGCGTCCGAAGACATGACCTTAAAATCTTTCCTTTTGGCATTGGTGGCTCAGGAGGGGAGTCCCACTGGCACATGAGGCTGGAGCGGAAGAGCTGGAGGTCACTGTGACCCCTGCTCCTAGGGCCTTCACCTCCCCTCCGCGATCATCAGACTTGCATTTCCATGTGAATGAGCCAAGGGAAGAGAGTGTTTCTGAGTTTTATGGGTCTTTCATTCTTTTCTTTTCTTTAAAAAATTGGACCAGAAACCCCAGTCCTTTCAGCTTTCTTCCTCTCCCTGGAGTCCTGCTGGTGCGTATTACCACTAATAGGGCTTTGGGTCCTGCCGACTCAAAATGAAGAACAGGTTCGCGCTGCATCTGTGGCCTAATGAGGAGCCCTGAATGGAAATGAGAATCAAACGTGCGTTGAAAATAGTTCTCAGCCAGTTGTCCCTCCCCGCCCCTTGCCATCTCAGGGTCCTGAGTCCAGTGCCAGCAGAAGGTGACCTGCCAAGCCAATACCCTGTGTAACTTGGGGAAGGGCCCTCGAATGGGACCCAAAAGCACACTCTGAACTCATTTTCTGTCTGCTCAGCAGCTGCCAAAGCAGGGGCTGAAGTGCGCGGGCAAGTGGAAATGGGAATGGGGTTCACATGACTGAACAGAATGAAAAATCTGGGGGGTAGGGAGCAGGAAATCAGACACAGGGTGGCAGCCTGGAAACCTGTTATTAGGAATTTCACTGAGCATTGATTGGGAAATTTGATCAGTGTCTTTAGCGGAAAAAGAAGAGGGAAAGGGGCATAGCAGAGAAAACATGGTCCAGGGCCTGGCACTGGGACAGGTTAGCTGCAGGGACTTGAGTGAGTTCTGTCTGAGTCTCAGCTCCCTCCTGTGTGGACTGGAGATGGCAGTACGTGCTTGACCCGCTGCCCGAGCCCATCGTGAGGACTTCGTGACCCACAGTCTGTGGGAGGGCTCCAGCAAATGGGAGGGATTGTTAGATTATTAAAGATCTTCTTTGGCAAATGAATTGTTAGAAGTCTGGAGGTAATGCAGTCAGGTACGCTGCTAGGAAATCGGCTAGGTAGGCATGAAAGTGGGGAACCTCCGAAACTGTAAGGGTTCAGCTAATAAAATCAACACTCAGTATTAAAAAACAAGTTATTCAGGCCAAACTGAGTGGAGAAACTTGACAGCAGCCAAAGTGATATCCACGTTGTGAAAGAGCATGTGGACAGAGCTGCATGGCCAGCACGAAAACCTGGGGAGTAGAGCATGGACAGCGGGTATCCACAACGGTCCTGGGGAAATGGTGGGGAGACACTCCTATGGTTGGATGGGCCACGTTGGCTTCATTCCGTTTGGACCATACAGCTGGTTCCCTTCCTTGGCTTCATGTTCACCAAACCTCCTGACCGTGTCCTAGATTACATGAGATTTCTCTCCAGGGACAAACGTACAGCTCAGAGAACTTTGCAATTTTCTGTAAGACATTTTTAACCATCCTTCTGTATACATCAGCCCCCTATGACTTTGATTTGTATAAATCGTTTCTTTCTGGGTCCAGTCTGGGGCACTGACATGATTGAGTTTTAGACTTGCAAGCCTAAAGAGGAAATAAAGCTCAAGGGTCTGCTAACTTGGTCTATTCCTGGGCATCCAATTGGCATCTCCTGGCCCACATACCGCTCCCTTCTACAAGACAATAACTTCGATCATCTAAAAGGATGACCTGAACCCAAGTTAGGGCTGGAGGAATGGAAGGGAGAAAGGTTTCAGAAAGCTCTAGTTGATAATGTAGATTTGAGTGGGGCTGAACAAGCAAAAGAAGTCAGGCCCCAGTGAAGTCTCCAAGTTAGGGGTAAGGAGGAGAGTGTTCCTGACAATACTGTGAGGAGGAGTATAAGGTATAAGGTTGGCGAATATCATGTGTAGGTTACTTTCCCTCCCTTCCGTCCTCATGGAGTTGTCATTGATCAGTGTTAGCTCTCTTTCCTTCTGCAAACCATGGAGACCTGAGAATCCTTCTCAACCCAAAACATTCCATAAACCACTCTCATAGGCCAGAGCTATAAATCATGAGATGACATCTTAGAGCTGATAGTTAAAGTAATTACTCACCAAATATTAATTGGTTAATTGCTGATAATAACCTTGGGAAAATTAGTTCAGATAAATTCTTGGCTCCAGAAAAAAATAAATTTAAAAAAAGGCAGTTGACCTTCTCTGATATTTGATCTCCAATAGACCAGGATAAAATATGGAAAGTTATGACATTCCCCAGGTATGCTGTATTTGACCATATTTCCTGTCTTATCAGTGGAGGAGGAGAAAAAATGTTGATGTAAACAGAAGCTAGTAATAAGCCCAAAATATATACAAACTTTGCTCATTTAAGACCCAGTTGTCTTCCTAAGTTTAGCAGCTCAGGAAGCTATCATATGCCTCTCTGATAAAGATAACCCCTCCCACTGCTTTCATATACACATCTCCATCATTGTCTCCCAGATCCAAACTAGACAGGAAGCCCTCAGTGTCTGCCATAGACTCCTGCTGAGAAAGTGACCCCGGGCTTTTCTTTCTGCCTGAATGGCTATGGTTTATATCATTTGTTATGAAAGATAGCAACCCTGTCCTAGCTGATTACAATAGGAATGGGGCCCTGGTCATAGGCAATCAAATGTGGGATGACTATGATGCAGAACACTCCCATGTGTAGGCTTGGGGAGAAACTCTATCCAGTATGGGTGAAACTCCATCCTCCATATTGGAGAGAGAAAATGCAGTCACATCTTTGGAGACCATGGGACATGTTCACAAAGAGGGCAAGTCATAGGACCCACCGCAGGAACTTGAATCATATTCAGTGGCTCTACTGCTCCCCTGGGTCCAATCTAGATCTACTGTGCCTCCCATTATGATGGCACCGGATCAGTGTGGGAGACCCAGAACTATCAAAACTACTGAGCACCAGGCCTACCTCCTTATTTCCCCGTGAATTCCAACAATAAACCTCCTTCACTTAAGATAATCTAGCTATGTCTCTTTCTTGTAATCTGAAAAAGCTGGACTAATAGACCATATTGTGAAATTCAGATCCTCAAAAGATCTTAAAGGTATTTTCAGATGTTGTTTGAAAATCATAAATTATTCTGATAATTTCACCCTACAAAATGTATCCAATATTTTAAACCTCACCCAAAGAAATTAGATATTTGGAAAATGAAGTCTATCGTGAGAAACCTATAAATATTTATAGGCATTTATATATCATAATATTTCATAAGTATATCTTTTGGTGTTTTGTCACTTTGAGGAAGGAACAAAGACTTTATAGGACAACATGAGCAGATGGCATGTGTTCAGTATTTCCTTTGAAACATTTATGATATCTGTCACTCACTTTCCATTTGTGCTAGTACACCCTGGTTTCGGGCCCTTGACATTTCATACTATATCTTGCAATACAGATGCAATGATTAGTTCTTCTGATTCTAGTCTGTGTCCTCCAATTTGTCCTTCATGCCAATCATCCTTTAGAACTATATTCGTGTCACTTCTTGGCTCAAAATCTCTCTGTGGCTCCCTATTTCCCATGGTCGCTCATTTATACCCTTCTTTTTGGGTCTATATCTTCCAGTCTTGTTCCTTGCCTTTCCAGACCCTTTCCCATCTCCATCTAGCCAGTGATTCATGAAGATGCTCTACTCATTCCTTTGTTTCTGCCCTCATTCTTGGTGTTTCTTTCCCTTGGCATGGCATCCATTCATAAATCTATCTCATTCCATCCAAAGACTAACACATGTCCCATCTTCCACACCTAACCTTCCCTCATCGCCTCCAACCCTCACAGGGCTCCCCCTTTAGGAATATCATAGGACTTAACTCTTTTTGCTCACAGATTTGTTCTGCCCCCTAGAATGACTGCTTTTCTGTGTGGGACAGTTTTAGCTCGACTAGATGGTAAGCTCCTTGATTTTGAGCAGGAGAAAACTATTTTCTTATTGACATTGAATGAATATCCTGAATGTTAGCCACCCCTCCTCCCACTGAGGCAGCTTCAGGAAACAAGATTGCATGAGGAATGGCATTTTACTAAAAAAGAAAGGGAAAATTTGTTTTAATCTCCTATGGCCAGTGTCCAGCCTGAAAAATAAAAACTACTGAGACAATTCTCTTTTTTTTTTTTTTGAGACAATTCTTAATATGAGAAGGGCCACTAAAACTGCTGCTATTAGCTATAAATAGAATTTGTAACAAAAGCATGCACAAGGCACGATGCTATCAGGAAACCAGACTTTCCAGAGACCAGACATTAGGGATCAGACCATGTGCTGGAAAAAGCATTAAACTGGGGTCAGGCAGTCTGGGCAACTCTGGACTTGCCACTCAGGAGCTGCATGGTTTTGGTAAAGTCCCTTCATGAAGCATCACTTACCCTATCTGGAAATAGAGCACGTCAGAACAGGGACCTCTGATGTTTGCTCAAGCACTAAAATCCTGGTGTTTGTTGCCATGCCTGGGCATGATTTCACACTAAGTTAGAAGGAAACATGGGGTTATTTTAGAAAGTGATTTGGACTATGCAGTCTAATTTAGAGGCGGCCAACCTTCTGTCCTCAGCTCTTGCTCTCCTATCTGGCTAGAAAAGTAGCTTCCGGGGGAACCCAGGGAGAGCCCTGAGTTTAGCCCCACCCTTGGACTTGGTATAATGTTTCCAAACTGTTGCCTTGTGTCTGTCAAACTTGCCAGTTGGCTTATAAGATTTATTGTTATGTGTGTGCTTGTTTCCTTTCCTTTGGTTAACCTTGAAGTTGAACCCAAATTTGTTTTGCTGCATTCATTCTTAGCTGACTGTTGAGCAAGTTAAGATCCTCGTAGCCTTTTGTTTTGCAGAACCTGGATTTTTTTTCTGTCCTAGGAGCTGCCTCCTGCCTCCCCAGTGTGCTCCTGCCAGTGTGAGCTGCAATCCCTCTTCTTTCCTCTAGTAACATCGCAGAACCATGCAATAGCCACAGACCTTTTGCTATGACATTTAAATCCCACAAGGAGATTATCAGAAAATGGAGTGGCTGAATGACTGAAGTCTAATTCAGTGATTCTGTGAAATTTGGGACGTTGTCTAGCAGTCCCTGAAGTCATTCTGGATCACAGTAGCTTGAATGACGTGCCTGCCTCTCAAGCTTATGAAGTTTGCCTTGAAAGCCACCACTAGGCCAGCTTCATGTGTGAGCCTGCAGACTCTTGGAAGATCTCTACCTGAGATGCCTTAAGGAGCACCAGGCATGAAGATGCTCTTACTTTTGGTCATAGCAGACGCACTGCTGCCATGGAGTCAGTGATCTAAAGTTATTAGTCACGTCTGGGGTGTGAGTGCTGCTCTCGAGAAGGGCCTGTGGGGGACAGGGGTTCCTGCAATAGTCCACTTGGGAGTAGTAAATACGGGCTTGGACAAAGAGCTAGAAGAACACTGAGGCCTCAGGAAGGTACTGCCAACGACTGAATGACTCTTTCATGATTCCTTGACATAAAACACCTTCTTCATAAAAAACAAAACAAAACAAAAAACAAAAACAAAACACCTTCTTCATCAACTAAGGGATTCTCTTACTGAAGACTAATCAAGAGAAATAAATAAAAGTAGACTTTCACAGGCAATGTGAGTCCGTTGTCAGACAATGCTGATTAATAGTGAAACTGAACACAGCCTCCCTCTGAAGCTGATATGAGCTCTGCCGAAAACTGCAGCCTCGGGCATATGAAGGGTTTGAGGTCAGTCATTCTTCTTCCTTACATTGAGAATCTTTCTATTTTTTTCTTGGAAGAAAGTAGAATTGAAAGAGAAGAGTGCCAGGTTCTTAGCTTGCAAACCCCAACTCAAGATAAGAAGAGCTTCCATTTCTCAAGTTTATCTTCTAGAATGGAGCACATACCTGGGGTTAAGGTGACTTGCGTACATCCTTCCTGATCCTCACACCAGTGCTGCACAGTAGATGTCTGGTGTCTCTTTTACCTACGAGAGAAATGGCGTCCCCAAGTTGCAGAGTAGCAAGGGCAGAGCCAGGGGTAGACCTGGCTCAGACTGACCCCAAAGCCCTTGTCTTCACTGTCTATCAACCTTCCATTAGAAGAGCTTCACCACCCTGGTTGAACTGAACTCTAATATTTGCCAAATTTTTCCAATTTTGAAGTCCATTTGCTCAGCTGCAGCCACACATAAAAGCCAAGGATTTATAGTCCTAGAATGAAATCGACAAGGCAATGCTGCCTGCCCTGTGGTTTTGAAGATCTCAGATGATGCATTATGGCCTTTTAAAGTGTTGCAATGGCTCCCACTGCCAATGACCAGGTACTTCATCACTGACTGTGACCACAAGGACCCTTGTCTCCCTCTGACCGCAAGCCCCTTCCCATCCAACATGCCTTTCTACACATGCATGTCCCTCCACTGGGGCAAGTCAGAACTCCTAAGTCTGCTGACACCACAAGCAAATCCCAGGATTATGCTGTCGGAACCATCTGTCCAGACACCTTCCCTCCACCATGGAGGGCTCCTGCTTCTTACCATTATAGACATGGAGCGATGCTGAATGAGAACATTTCTGACAGATATACAGTGTCCCCAAGCTAGACCCAAGGAAGCAGTTCTTGGCTTCCCCCAAATATATTTGGCAGTTTCTGTGGACCGAAGGCGGTTCATCCTGAAAGGCAGAGAAAGGACTGTCATTCTGAAACCCTGCACTCCCTTGGTGCCCTACTCTCCAGTGACTAGAAGACTTTTCTCTTTCCTAGGGATGGGAATCCAGTCACATCCTGCTTCTCTTAACACCATGGGTTAGAGTAAAACCCTAAGGTCAGACCTCCAAGCTCTGCTCTCTACATGTGAAAGGAAATTTTGGAAATCCAAAAAGCCCTTTATCCCTAACAAATCCTGGCTTTCCCAAAGAATTATTTTCCATGGACTCAAAAGAGTCTAATTTGAGAAGGAAAGCAGGGCAGTAATTCCCTAGTCATAAGTCATTTACTCAATGCTTGTCCTTGTCTTTGATCTGTTTATTTACCTGTCTGGGACAATTAAGTACAAGAATTGAGGCTGCTAGAAACTTTTAGAGAGATTTGACAGAGAAGTTTTATGTCTTTTTTTTTTTTTTAAAGATTTTATTTATTTATTTGACAGAGAGGAGAGAGATCACAAGTAGGCAGAGAGGCAGGCAGAGAGAGAGGAGGAAGCAGGCTCCCCGCTGAGCAGAGAGCCCATGCGGGGCTCGATCCCAGGACCCTGAGATCATGACCTGAGCCGAAGGCAGAGCCTTTAACCCACTGAGCCACCCAGGTGCCCCAGTTTTATGTCTTTTGAATTCAAAAACATTGTGCCTGCTATATTTATGTTTGTTCTTAATTTAATTTTTCTAGGAATTTATGCTTTGATTGTATTTTATAAAATGATGGATTGGAAGGGGGTTTTTTTGTTATGACCTTTTAACACACAAAGGTTGAGAAGCACCGTTCTAGCTTATATCCGAATTTCCCCGAGGGAAGGCTATGCCACCAGAGTCTCAGAATATGGAACAGCCACAGAAAATGAGGAACAAAGTATTTTCTAAAACAAAAAAATGCAGGGGCGCCTGGGTGGCTCAGTCAGTTAGCATCTGCCTTCAGCTCATGTCATGATCCCAGAGTCCTGGGATCAAGCCCCACGTCAGGCTCCCTGCTCAGCAGGGGAGTCTGCTTCTCCCCCACCCTCTGCCCTTTCCCCTGCTCATGCTCTCTCTCCCAGTGTCTCTCTCAATCTCTCAAATAAATAAATAAATAAAATCTTAAAAAAAAAAAGTACAATGGCTTAAAACAGGATCCAGTTAATTTCTTTGTCACGTGTTGGCCCAGAAGTTGGTAGTACAGGATTGCTAGGACGGCTCTGCCATCAATGAGGGCATCCTTCACTGGATCCAAAGGAACCAAACTACTCACTATGGCTCAGCCACTGAAAGGGAAAAGTACTGGGGTAGTGTATACTTAATTTATTCTTTTAAGGGCAAGTCAAACAGTCTCTAACTAAATGGCCAACTGCCCCGTTAAAATTCTATTTCTATTAATGATGAGGAAAACAGATAAATAAACAATCTGCCACACTACAGAATCTTAGTAGGCTGAAAACTTTTATAAACCCTGAACTTTTCTGAGCTTTTCAAAACCTAGCAACTCAAAATTTTACACTTAGAAACCTAAATAATAATCATTCCCCCAGTGCTTTCCGGTTAAACACGAATTTGTATTGCACTCGTAATTTTTCAATTTTTTTGAAAATTTTCTCCCGGATATTTTGATAGTGCTGTGGTCATGAGCTGAAGAGCAAAGTTGATTCATTTAAAAAACAAAACAAAACAAAAAGCCCTTTAATTTACCAGAATTGGTTCAAAAATATGTCTAAAACCTGGGGCGCCTGGGTGGCTCAGTCAGTTGAGCATCCAACTCTTGGTTTCAGCTCAGGCCATGATCTCAGGGTCATGGGATCGAGCCCGGTGTGGGGCTCTGCTGTCAGTGAGGAGTCTGCTTGGGATTCTCTCTCCCCCTCCCCCTCTGCCCCTCCTCCTGCTCTCTCTCTCTCTCTTTTAAATAAATAAAAATAAAATCTTAAAAAAAAGAATATATCTAAAATCTGAGCAATTGTTAGCAAATAAAGAAATTAAATTTCCGATTAAAAAAAAAAAATCTTCCTACAAAGAAAACCTGAGTTCCAGATTCCTTTCTTAGAAAGCTCTGCCACCAGGGCGCCTGGATGGCTCAGTTGGTCAATCATCTGCCTTCGGCTTAGGTTGTGATCCCAGGGTTCTGGGATCGAGCTCTGCGTCCAGTTCCCTGCTCAGCGAGGAGCCTGCTTCTCCCTCTCCCTCTGCCTGCTGCTCCCTCCACTGTGCTCAATCTCTCTGTCTAATAAATAAATAAAATCTTAAAAAAAAAAAAGAAAACTCTGCCAAGTAGTCAAGGAAGAAATTATTCCAATCCTATATAAACTATCCCGGAGAATAATGTGTAGACAGATACTGTGGGGAAGGACATCCTAGGTGAGAGGAGCATGTGCAAAGACACAAAGGTAGACAAAAATACAATGAATTTGGGAAATAAGTGGTTCTGTACAGTTGGAGCTCAGGGAACTTACTGGAGAGAAGCAGAAGATGGGGCTGGAAGTTAGGCAGGAGTAAATCTTTTTTTTTTTTTTTTTTAAGATTTATTTACTCATTTATTTGAGAGAGATAGCAAAGAAACCTTGAGCAGGGGTGAGGGGAAGGGCAGAGGGAGAGGGAGAAGCAGACTCCCCACTGAGCAAGGAGCCCAAGGCAGGGCTCAATCCCAGGACCCTGGGATCATGACCTAAGCCAAAGGCAGACACTTAGCCAACTGAGCCGCACAGGTGCCCCAGGAGTAAATCTTTTTAAGCCACACTGAAGACAAGGAATTTTTTCTGTTCTGTAAACAAATAGGGCAGATCGGATAAGACTTGTAATTACCTACAGTGAAGGTCTGTGATGATCCTGACATACCACTTAATATTTATGCAGGGAAAAATGTATCTATAGAATAAACTCAATGCGAACATCAACTGAAAACCGTTTGCTAATGTCATAGGAACAAAGAAGTTCCAATGACCTCTACAAAGTGCCTTTACAAGGTGTCTTCATCACAATTTCTACAAGGATTTATATAAGCCTGAAACTGGGACAGCAGATAGGCCAAGCCCACTCCTGGACCCATAGTATTTATGACAATAATAGCTAATATTTATTGAGAACTCTGGGCCAGCTACATTGCTAAGCCATTGGCACAAATTATCTCAACTAACCTTCATAATAACCCTGTGAAGTAGGTGCTATAATCTATCTCCATATCACTGATGAAAATAAAGCCTGAAAGTGATTAGATAACTTGCCCAAGGTCACCCTAATACGTACCAGAGATAGAACTTAAACTTCTGTCTCTCTGATAACAACACCTATGCTGTTAACTACTATGCTGTCCTGCCCATGGCAGATATCACTAATCAATTATCACATTCTTTTTTTTTTTTTTTTTTTTTTCCGCTCAGCCCAGACTGGGCCTCCCAACTTTCAGGGTAGCTCTGAGAAGCCACTGTAGATAGATTGGCATTGACTCCTGAGATGGGACAGATTGCTGCCCTTTGCCTACATCTTAGTGATGTCATCTCAGATGCAGCCTCGGATTCTGGTTCTGTAAGGCATTGTATGCATAAACCACATCAAAAGTGGACCCACCACCACGGGTTGTATTCTAGCACCTTCTACTTGGAGTCTTTACATGAGAAGGCTCCCCCCAGACTGCTTTCCTAAGCTGATGCGTATTCAATCTATTGGTATGCGAAAAGGACAGGAGGAATTCAGGCTATCCACAAGCTGTCTACATGAACTTGCTGCCCTTTCTGGACATTCTCACCATTCTTTATGAATGTCTTTGGTGAGAAAATTACAGAAGTGATTCCAGAAAGGGACTATGGCTTTGTGTTCTATATTCCACATATCTGAATTGCTCGAAGTAGTACAGAAGGTAGAAACACTGTTGAAGACTCCGAGTTGATTTGGATTTTGGAAAAGATTAGTGCACTCCTGTAACCTATTTAACATACCTCGTCACTCCATGCCAGGTGGTAAGAAGTCAAGTATCTACAAAGATTTTATAGGGTCCTTCCGGGTAGGCAGCCCTACCTTAATGCAACTGCTTTTCCTTTTATCTCCAAACTCCACAGCAGTCACAGTGGGCCACCAAGTATTTACAGTGCAAGGACTGTGATGGCTCAGGTAATGGCAAGCCCAGGGCTGGGATGAGGGGAGAGGTCTGACTAGACCGAGCAGGGGCCTGAGCCCTGGTAAAGAGAGGGAGCAGCAGGGATGACCCACCTGGATTTCAGGCTGGTCCTGGAAGGGCAGCTGGGTGCTCCCGGAGCAGGGTCATGGGTAGCCCAGCCATTTCTGTCTCAGTGTTGGAGTAGGTATGTGGGTGGAGGAGCTTCAAAGCCCAGAAGCCTCTGGGTACCAGGGAGGCACATGGTACTGGAAGATGTGCCAACATTGGCTAGAAACCCAACTGGGGCTGAGATGTACGAGTCATGCCCTGGTCCCAGGCTTGACACTCATTGTATGTCTCCGTAAAGGGAAAGATGACTAGAGAGAACCCAACAACAGTGAGCTCAGGTCAAACCCTCAAACACGTGGACCGGGACAATGAGTGAGAGGAGGAGGAGGCAAGGAGAAATTTAAGCAATTTAGGGATAACCTAGGTAATCAGATCCTAGGACATTAGATCCTAGGAAGGGTTCAGTACAACAGACTTTAGGACCACAGAATGGGGGGCAATGGTTTGGTGCATATTTCATCTCTTCTAGGATTGTCTCAGTACCCAGGGAAGGGTCTACAAGGGTCTGGTGACAGGGAAGGAAACTGGCATATGTCATAAAACTGCCAGTAATGGGTGCTTTAATATCCCATCTTAATTTAATTCTTGAAACACCTCAAAACGTTAACACCTGCAGAATCACAGCTAGTAGGTGATATGGCCAAGATCTGAACTCATGTAGGACTCTAAAGACTTGACTCTCTCTATCCCATCGAGCTGTTTCTGGCAGGATCTGGCCCCACACCACTGGAAAAGACCCAGAGAAGAAATACCGGAGGCCGGGCCAAAGGGTCTGATTCTGTCCTCCTCTCAATGGTTTTCAACCCTGGCTACCCACCAAGATCACACACACACACGCACATGCACACGCACGTGCACATACATGCACACATACACACACTCACATGCCCACACATGCACATATACACACACACGTCAGGACCATCCCCAGAGATTCTGTTGTAATTGCTCTGTGATGGGATCTGGACATTGGTGTTTTTCTTTAAGAGCTCTCCTCGTGATTCCAAGGAACAACCAGAGCTGAGAACCATTGACCTTCCTTGCTTCTGACCCTTTAAGGTAGACTAACACCCTCAGGCCTGCTGGCGCTTGAAGGCAACTGAAAGTCAAGGCTCAGTTCCTCCCTTGCCTGTTCCTAACTTCTACTTTGTTGTTATCCCTCTTGGCTGTCGGGTCCCACGTCACCTTGGGCAAAAACACCCAGCTCCTGCTCAGGCTGTGGCACCCAATCCTCGCTGGGCTCAGCATAGCACTCTAGACAAACAGGAGCCCTAGGAGCTGGGCGCATGCTGGGGTGCTGTGTCTTAGAAGCCAGTGGTCCTGGGGCTCCAGAAATCTCACGGAGGGGCCAAGTGCACAGAGGGGCAGAGGTCAGGGGGAAAACTGGATTAAATCCAGGGAGAACATTCCAGAGACTAATCATCAAAGCAGAGGACCTAGGCACGGGGAATCCAGGAAACAGATCCAGAGAAAACAGCACCGAGAGGAGAAGGGCTCTGAGCCAAGGTCAGGAGGTAGAGCCTGGAGAAGTACTCTCAGGTGGAGATACCATCGTAGCAGCCGCTTACTGGGAGCCCGCGACCTAGGGCTGCGTGAGGTCACTACATGGCTGGGCCTGGACCTCCCGGTTTACCTGCCTGAGCTCCAGGAGCGTGTGCGTTATTGTCCTTGTGCTGCCTCACCCTCAGACAAAAGATCTGGCTGAAAAAAACAATGCGGGTAAAGAAGAGAGCCTGAAGCAGAACTTCGGACATTAGCCAATGAGTCTGCGGAGACACATTATCTCTCAATGTGCAAGTTCACGCTGCTTCAGGAAGTTGATCTTGCGGAATTATTGATGAGATTTACCTAGATCAGCTCGACCCGCACCCTTCTCTTTGCTTTTTCTGAATTACAGGAACTGGTCTTCGGCCAGCCGTCGTGAGCTGGCCAACGAGGGCTGCACCCCTGGAGGGCTCAGACGGGCAAGGCCCTTCTGGGGGGCCAGAATCCAAGTCACTTCTCTGCGCTCATAGCTTCTTGCTGACTTCCGTCCTTCGTGATCCAGTCACCTTTCATTCCCAACCCCATCTTGAGTCCGACAGGCCCCTCCTCCCCTGGAGAAGCCGGGCCACGGAACCACAGAGGCCCTCAGCATGTGTCTAGTCCAGTTCTCAAACCTGCTTATCATGAGCATCTTAAAAACAGATTCCTACGCCTCCAGAAGGGCTTACGGAATAAGAATTTCTGGGGGCTGTGCCCCCACTGACCTGGTGTAGTTCTCACCCAAACTGACACTCCCCTCAGTGCCTGGACTAAAGAGAACCCACCTTCTGCCTATTGAAGTCACAGCTCCCTTTCATGCCTATAAATGTTTTATGTGATTTCTGATTCCGGTGCAACTATGGTGCAGAGGAAGAATCATAGCCGTGACTGGTATTTGGTGAGCCCACCATCATTTGCCTCTCGACCTCCTAAATCATGGTTCTCCATATCAACTTTACAGTAGAAAAGCAATTAAAAGCACTTAACCACCCAGCTGTTTTGTCTGTGTCTAAGACAGCACCTTAAGAGGCAGTAACGAGTAAGGGGAAGGGGACTGAATTTTGAATCGGAAGATCCAAGTTCTGAGACTCCATTTTCTCCATCACTACCTGGGAAAACCCTGGACCAATTCTATTACCTTTCTGAACTATCGACTTTATCATAATCATCATAGAGCCAACATTTATGAGGCAATTACTGTATGCCAGACACAATGTTAAGCACTTTACTGACAGCATTGGCTTTAATGTTCCCCAAACACCATTCCAGATGTCTACCCAGGGTATTGCACAGATTTGTCGTAAAACTACTGAGCGACAATGATGGCCTAGTTGTTCTGTGCATAGGGTTCTCTCTCCACAACTGTAAGTTACCATAGTCAAGAGGTTCTCTTATTTGTCTTGCTGTTCTGTTACCCAACGTTGTACCCGGCACATTAGTAGACACCAAAAAACACTGGTCGAGTGAAAATGAATAAATGACTAAAAAACAAATGAACATTTAAAGAATGCCCTATGTAAACAAAGGCCCTATTGATCAACCTACTACATCAGTGTGACAAAGGCCCTGGAGATACCTGTGCATTATACCCACTACGGGCATTGTGTCCTGAGGGTCCCTTATAGGCGGTTCTCTTTGCCTGAGGTCTTGATAGGCCTCCTTGGAGAAACAATAACTAGACATCTGGGGAGCGTGCATTGGGCCCCATGAATCTGAGCTGGCTCTGCAGACTTTTAACTTGCTCACTTGAACGAATGCCATGCAGCAGGCCCCTGATAAGAGCCCCAACTCCAGGCCTTGTGCTTCTTCATAATCCCCAGATCTCACACGGCCCCCTCAGACCCAACCCCTCTCCTCCCTCTGGCTCTTGCTTTGCTCCATGGCCTTGGCCTGACCCTGGCACTCTGGTCCTAGGCTTGGCCATCCTCCTATTTTGCAAAGGGCATTTACCCTTCCAAGTGCATCTGAGGCTGCCGTGCTGGGCAAACCCCTTCTCACTCAAGCTCGGCCCCCACGTTCGTTGCCCAGAAGGCTGATTTATCCCATTGTGCTTGGTCAGGCCATATGGATCAGAGCCGGACACCGGACTGAGCCTCCCGGTCAAAACCAAGGTGAAGTCTCTCACCCTCATTCCCAGGGAGGGCTTCCAGGAGGGCTGGGAACTCACCTGTGACTGGAGAGAGCTGCTGTCCCCAGTCTCAGTCCCCAAATGGGGACGAGATTGAGCACAGGTGGGAGGGACAAATTCGACTGAGACACAATTTTGTGCCATGCTCACAGAGTAAAACCAAGCTCTCAGAAACATGTCCTATGTCCCAAACACTTATGAGGAGAGGGAGAGAAGGATCCTCTAGAAAACTGAAAAAGATTCAAATGAAAAAGTTGGTCTATTGGCAAAATCGTAACAAAGTGAGCAACTTTCCTGATTGGGGGGGAGGGGGCATGAAAATAACACTGGAGGCCAATTAGTGAGCTGAAGCAGCAGAGAACTGGCCAAACCCGTGGAAATGGGGGAAGCGTGATAATAATGTGCGGATAACTGGGAGAGCGGAAGAACAGGCGGACCTCACAAAGCTGCGCTAGGCGAGACTGATTTAGCTGCTATAACTCAAATTCCAGCCGAATCAGCCGGGGATTAGCAGCTCTGGCCACCAGGTGGCGCTAGAGCAGAGGCTGCGGGCGAGCAGCTCCGGCTCAGAAGGCAGGGGGAGCCCCCAGGCGGAATGAGGGCTGTGAGGGGCTGAGGGTCCCAGTGCCATAGGTGGTGGTTCAGAGGTGAGATGTGAAGACACTGGGTCCTCACACTCTTGCCTGGGCTGGAAGCTAAAGGAGGGCATGTTCCACTGGTTTCCTGGTGACAAAATTCCCAGCTGACCTCTCATTTCCATTTCAAACAAACCACACTGCTGTGAAATTGGGCAACTCTGAGTGTCCCTAACTTGGGGGAAGAAAGGCCATTTGCTGCTTCTGGGTTTCCGATTCGGTGGGAATGCCATCCTGTGACCCCCCTAACTCGATGGAGTATGTAGTAAGAGCCTTGCCTAGAGCCCTACATCCAGTAAATGCCCAGTAAACGTGAGTTCCCCTTCCTCAGGGACCCCAGGGGACAGCTTGGCTCCAGCCTCCTAGGGACTGATCTATGTCCCTCAGAACTGAAGTGCTATTGGCCCTATGAAGCCCTCAGCCCCTCTGGCCAGAGACCCTTTGTCCCTGCATCTTTGTTGTTCCAGATTTCTCACTGGGAGGCCAAAGCGGCTGCCAGGGGCCACCCCAGGAGCTGGAATCTCAGCTCACAAACAGAGCATTATATACAGTCCTTCTTCGCCCCCTGACCGGGGCCGCCTGGCCCGGCCCCATGCTCCCCGTCTGGCCTTGCTGCCCTGCGCGCTCTGGGCCCGCCTGACATCCCCACCCCCTTCTCCAACAACGTGTTTCTAATCTTCCCGGGAACAGTCCTCACGCTCGGTTTTCCAGCCTGGTCTAATCAGCTTGGCCCCCGCGCCTCGGCTTACACGGAGGAGATCAGATTGCAGGGAACAGTCTGTCTTCCTCCCTGCCCCTGCTTGTTTTCTTCAGGGGCAAGGGCCGGCCAGCGGAGCTTTCTCTTGCTCCAGGCCTCAGGCTCCCGCCCACGTGGTCTGCCCTCCGCGGGTGCGGCGTGCCCGCCGAGCTGGCCCCCGACTGCAGGGAGTATGAGTCCGCAGGCAGGTTTGCCCCCCCTGGGGGCCAGATTGCTAAGGCTGGAGGGGAATTCGTGCAGACCAGTTCTGGCCAGATCTCTTACAATGTTTTGTTCTCTCTTTGCTGCCTCTGTCCAGGACGGGGTGGGGGTGGCGGCTGCGGGAGGGCAGTTTCCCCCCCCACCCCTTCCCTTTGCTGAGCTGTTACTTCTTAGGCCAGCCAGGCCTGTGTCAACTTGTGGTTCCTCAAGGCAGTAAACACCCGGGTTCTCCTGGCCACACGGTTGCTTCCTTTTCTTATTTTCTTACAAAATGCGGTTTTTAAAAAACTTAGAAAAGTGGCAATGCCAATGATCAGGGCCGGGTTTAAATGTTTAAAAGAATCATAAAATACACTGTTTACTGAGCCTGTTCGCTTCTTCGGCTTTATTCTCTCCTTTCTTGTTCTTGGCAGCATTAGAAATCAGCTGTGGGGCAGGCGGTACCCGAACAATGTTGGCCCTTTCAGAGCAGTATTGAAATAAATATTTTCAATACAAACATTTAAGAGAGTAAAGCACGAGCTTGTTAATCCCTTGAAGGAGTTGGAGCCCCTTCTGGCCACATCACATTTTTCACAAAAGCTGGTCACAGGGTGACTAGAATGCAAGACGCGGGATCCTGCGGTTCGCGGGAGCGAGAGCTTCCCTCTGTACCCCTGCCTCAGCCTGGTGACATTTGCCACTTGGACTTGCCCAGGGAAACACCAGGCGGCTGACGGGAGAGGGCTCCGGGCTTGGCTTGTGTGGTGCTCTGCCAGCCCCGGGGCCACGAGCCCCAGGGCCACCAGCACCGGGGCCACGAACCCCTTTCCAACCGTGTCTACCCACACCCAGTGATTTTACTAAAGACTTCATCACTTTCTCTGAAGCTGATTTTCTTACTTCAACCACTTCGCTCCAGAAGAAAACTTTCTAGTTTCACTTCAAGTCCAAATCAGTATTGCTTCCATAAATTAAAAAAATAAATAATTGTAAAAATAGAGAAACGCCATGAAACCACGAAAACAAAACAATGCTGTTAATTTTTAATGTCTTGCACATAGCAGTAAGTCTGAACAACTGGATGGAGTCCCAGCTCCCCACATGGATGAGTGGATGAGTCCCAGCTCCCCACATAGGAGCCCGGAGGCCAAGGGTCAGTTTCTCCACGTCTGTGTGCCTTAGTTCCTTGTTTGTCAAAAAGGCTAATAATAGCACCAGTCTCAGAGTTTTTCTGCCCACTGCATGAGTTAACACATGCAAAGCAGTTATGACAGGCCCGCCCGGCACTTAGTAAGCTCTCGACGAATGTCAGCTGTAATAATAACTAGTAGTCATAGTATTAGCCTTAGCAGGATTCATGGATTTAAAATTCCTACTCACCAGAGTAGAGTGTCAGAAAGATTGAAAAAAAAATTATTGAACACTTTTACCTGGTAAGATTGGTTACTAAGAGTCAATTCCTAACCAAAAATGATGAAAGTAACTTTAGCCCAACAAACTTCTCTTTGAATAAGGCTTCTGAAGCAACTTCTAAAATCTGGTCTTGGAACATGTTGAGTTCCCTGGTAATGTTTGGAAAGTGATGGAAAATGGGTTCTTCATCTACTCCCTGCTGAATTCCAGTCTAGAAAAATACTTACACAGATACTTTGTTTCATCTTCCAAAGATCCCTGTATAATATTCAAAACAAGGAGCTATTCAGATGAGTGCATAACCATATGGTTCAGATAATGAAAATATTTTCTGATATTTGAAATTAGTTGAATGCTTGGGTCAGCTTAGAGGACACATTCTTGGAGCCTTGGCATATTGCTATCTGACACCAACTACGTGCTATGTAGAATTAAATTATTGAATTCTTATAATAACCCAGTGGCTTAGGTACTCTGTCTCCATTTTACAGCTGAGAAACTGAGGCTCAAAGAGGTCAAGTGGTTTAAGATTGCATCGTTCATGTGGGTCCAAGACTGGAATTCGAGGCTGCTCCCCGGTGCCTGAGGTCTGCTCTGCATCTCGGGGCTCCCTTACCTCTATGGGATGTAATCTGACGCTACAGGTCTGCCTTAGTGAATTCACAGAGCCTGGGCCTCAGAGCAGGGCACATGGGTGGGATGTTCTGCCCCCTGTGGGTTCCTACTGCTCTAGTCCCACCTGGAAATTCAGATGGTGAACAATGAGGCCTTGGGCATGGGTGTGCGGAACAGTAAACGCAGGGGTAACCAGGGGACCCACAGCCTGAAAAGACACGGGAGTGCCCTTTCCTTGGCTAGGAACCGCTGGCTACTCCACTCCCTCCCTGCTGCCTTCTGTCCTCTCTTGCTGTTACTGGCAAAACCTGCCCTCCAACTGCAGCCACCACTTCTCCTACCTCCTTTTGTGTAACAGCAAAATCATCTCTGTTGGCCAATATACCATGTTTGGGAAAAACGGAATTAGTACACAGTAGGTCTCTGAGACAGGGGTAAATAAATGATAAATGTAATTGGAAGCATGATTGTTAAGTTCTTTAGAGGTGAGAAGTGTGACTGATTTAGCTCTATCTCCCTGGAATCTAGAATAGTGCCCCGCACACAGGAGGTGCTCAGAGAGTGCCAGTTACTGAATGTTGGGCACAAAACAACAGGAGGAAGACTAAAGAAGAAGAGGTGAGTCTGGGTTTTATTTTTGGTGCCAATGTTTAAAAGCACTTAAAGGAAAACCCAAACCCCAAATATTTCATTGAACTTCTAGGACATCTCAGCTCTGAGAAGATCTTACTATGATGTCTCATCCCCTTCGTGATCCTATTTCATTCCAGAGGTTCTCGGGATGTTGAAGAAAGTTCTAAAGGCAGAACTTGGTTGTTCCGGCAGAAGGAGGTTGTCGGGAGATGGGCAGGGACGAGAGGCGGAAGTGAAGAAAAATAAGGGATGCCGCAAAGAAATAGAAGAGCAAGGAGATGCTTGTATTTCTTCCCATGCGCTTCCAGGCTGCCAAGTGGAACATGAAGACTTGTCATCGGCCCTTCCTACCGTCACGGGTGCCATGTCCGGGATGAGGGGCTCCAGAGACCTGGGGCATAATGGTCCCAGGAAGATCGAAAGCTGTGACTATTATTGTCACTCTCCAAGGTCGCGGTTCTTTCCCACGTGCGTGATCTGACTTCTTTCAAGTCTTGACTGTTCCTGAGTGCTAATGTTTCTTTTCAAAATAGTTGAGATCTGTAAACTCAGGGGAAGCCTGGGGAGGAGCCCTTGACAAGGAGCCAGTTAGGTGTTGGACGATAAGAGAAGGGAGCTTCTTCAATGGAAACACCGGGGAAGAGATGGAGGCCTTTTGGGGGGTGCTCTCCAGGGACTGGCGACAGAGGTCCTCAAAGGGACACTCATCGGGAAGGGCGGAGGCTGTTCTGAGAAATGAGCTCACAGTGCCCCCGGAGAGTCCTGAGGGGTCCCAGCGTCATATTGTCATGGAGAGTCCCACTGCTCTGTGACAACAGATTTCCTCAGACATTATCTAACCCCTGACAAAAGAGCTCTTACAAGTGGAGGAAAGAGCTGGCTCCTCAGCCCTCCTGAGTCACTATAGTGAGCTTTTTTGCTCTCTGCCCACTACATTTCTCTAGAGATACTCAGGACTGTTCCTCACAGCCCAGCTCTGAGTAAATTTTTGGTTACAGAATTCAGCTTTCCAGATAGGATCGTGGTGGCCTCCAGTTTGGGCCGTCTCTCCTGCTAAGCCATTACTCTCCTGTTTTCCGTGACTCTCAAGAGCTGTGTGCTTCGGTGGTTTTCCCCTACGAACAATTTCAACTTTCTCTTTTCGCCCACGCCAGCCATGGCCCCCCTGTTATTTCAGACTTGGCTCCCTATCTCATTCACTCAGGCCATGTTATTTTAGCCTGGCCCCGACACTCTCATAGCTAATTTATTCAGCTCTTGCTCTCAGAAATCTCAAGACTCAGCCCAGCCCTGGGCACAAGACAGGATTAGTCTTGTGTGGATATTTGAACTCAATAGTTGAAGACTTGAGATACCTAAAATCAAATGCACATGTGATCCAGGACCCTCAATGCTCCGTGTAGGGACTGTCCTTGGGTGTGTTGCTGAGCATATTACATGCAGCACACATACCTGGAAGGCCCCTTATGAAGGCAAGCTTGGACAGATTTATTGATTCCTTTGAAACCCTAAATTCAGGCCATAAGAAATGGCACCCCAAGTTGGGTCCATGGTCCATTTAACTCAGGTAATAATCACAACAGCCAACATCTGCTATACAACACCAGTATCCTATAAAGCACTTTTCAAGCATTTTCTTACGACTATTCTTATAAAAATCCTGTGGAGTGGGCTTCACTATTACCACTGTACAGATGAATCTGGAACTTAAAGAGACAAAGTAATTTGCCCAAGATCTTGCATGCTACAGAAAAGGACTTGAACCCAGATCTGTCTGAAACCCAAACCCAAGCTTTTAACCAATTACACTCCAGGGCTGAGACGTTTTAGGGGAGAATCATGCTCTCTGAGAGGCACTAACTGCATGAAGATTGGGGTTGGTCTACCCCAAACACTGTTCAGCTCTCTCAACAACCACGATGGTCTCGTTATCTAGAAGTTAATTGAATTCCTCTTAAATCTAGACCTCCTCACACAATGTATTGCATAAACGGTTTTAATCAGACTAGTATGTACTATGTGCTTCCTCTTATTTGAACGAATGCTGTTTCCAGTATTTCGAGAGCAGTCCTTAATTCTCATACTATAAGATCTGTAAATTCTAATTTTCCCTCCTACAAACTTTTAATTTTCTTTAGATTTATTATATTCTGCTTTAAGGCCTTACCTTTCCACACGAATATGCAATGTTTTCAGTGTTTCTGTAAGGCTGCCATTTCCTCTCTCCCTTCCGGACCCCGAGCTCCAGGCAAATGAACAGCTGTCGGCAGTTTCCCATGACCCGTCCCTTTCATCCACCTGTTCCTTATCTCCTCGGAGCCAGTAATCTACCCTTTATGACTGGCTCAAAGATGACCCCTCCTGGAAGGCTTTTTTTTTTTTTTTGATGACCCCCCACATAGAAGTGATTTCACTCTTTCATGCCGTAACCATAATACTGTATACCCTCGGATCCTTCATATGGTACTTTTCGCTGTCTTTATTGGACTTTTAGTTACCCTAAGCATTCCATACTTCTATTTCTAGATTATATGTACTTGAGGGCAGAGTCTGTGTTTATATCCTAGGGACTTGTACTTAATGCTCGTGTGTTTGTTCACTGCATAAACAAATATATCAATCAATGGTTTTGCTTGAGTTCTTTTCGGGAACATTTCTATTTCTTTATCAGAATTAGATAACTAACTGCTTGAAGCAGTCCATGTGACAGATTCATGCAGATTTATATGAGGCTAAGACAAGATTTTGTAGTTCATATCCAACAGTCTCCAACATTTTATTGGTCTCTTAAAATTGCAATAGTGCATTGAGTTGAAGACTTCTTGGAAAGGATAAGCCCTTTCCTGGGTCAGGACTGGGAGCTCTGTGCCTGTCATCTCAAGATGGACTGTGGCTATTTCTTTCATCGGTGCATTCCTTTCCTTCACTTTAATCTGAAAATACTCCACATACAAGAGGAAGATTGCACTGGGCACTCTTTCAAATGATGTACCCTACAGACTTATTATCCTTTGTTTCTTGTGCCAATACTACCCGCAAGATCTCAAAATTAAAGATACTTTTGTGTGAAAGAAATTGAGAATCCTAATTCATTTCCCTCAATATTTAAAATCTGCAGTGGAGGGGCACCTGGGTGACTCAGTCAGTTAAGCGTCTGCCTTGGGCTCAGGTCACCATCCCAGGGTCCTTAGATGGAATTCCACATGGGGCTCCCTGCTCAGTGAGGAGCCTGCTTCTCCCTCTCCCTCTGCCGCTCCCCCTGCAGCTCTCTCACTCTCTCTCTCTCTCAAATAAATAAATAAAATCTTGGGGAAAAAAAGCACAAAAGCTAATTGCCCCTTTAAAAAAAATAAAATAGTAAAATAAAATCTGCAGTGCGTTGGCCTGAATTTCTGGCCCACGCTGGAATGCAGAACTGTCAACCATGGCAATACCTCTGATGAGCCCTGGCTAAACCTTCATTCCCTGCACCTGCATTGTGAATTTTTTTTTAAGATTTATTTATTTATTTGAGAAGGGGGAGGGGAGAGAAAGTGCATGCAGGGGGAGGGGCAGACGGAGAGGGAGAAAGAGAATCTAAACCAGACTCCCAGCTGACTGTGGAGCCGGACAGAACCAAGGCGGGGCTCAAACTCACAACCCTGAGATCATGACCTGAACTGAAATCGAGCCGGACATTTAACCAACTGAGCCACTCAGGTGCCCCTAAGTTGTGAATATTTTGACAAACATTCAAAACATATTGTGAGTCTGTATGCAGCTGATGTTGTACAGAATATTGAAAGGCATAATCCGCGAGGAATTAAAAAGCCTAAGAGCTGCCTTACAGATCAAAAATTACTCCTCTTAGACCTGAGTGTGTGCAAAGAAGAAAAAAAAATCATGATCACCCAATAGTTACTGCTGCAATCATATTATGTTATCTATATGAATACTTTCTTTCCAGAAGATCACAGTGCTTAGAAAATAAGGGCTTTCTGCCCGTTCTAATTTCTTGTCTATTTCCTTACCTTTAAAAAGGAATTTTCTCTGTGTCATATAAATCAGACCCCAGAAAGGAGGCATAGGAGCTGGCCCTGAAGGGCTAGCTGCCTTGGGCCCTGGGCTATGGGCATATAAGCAAGGCTTGGCTAATGTTTGGCTTGGATGGCTTAGCAAGCCTCCATCCAGAGATGGGGGCTGGATAGTAGAGGTTCAGCGGGACTAGCCAACAATATGGAGTCTTGATGGAGATGCTGTAGCAGAAAGGAAAGTCGGACAGGCCTAGCACAGGGGCTGGGAGCAAAGTGGGACACACTAGGTGGCAGGATCCCAGCCAGGGTTAAGGTGACACCCCATAGAAGGGGCTCTGAAGATGGACTCGGCCAACTTTAAAAGTCTGACCTGTTCACCTCTGGAAGGATTCTGACTTGAGCCTTAACTAAAATGAGCTCACATAACAGCAACTGTCTGCTCTTATTTGTCACGATTTTGTCTTTAAAGTTCTGCTCTTATCTGGTGAGTTCTGTTCTTATCTCGTTATTCAACCCATTTCAAAGTCCATTGCTTGAGTTGCATTCCCCACTCCCCACCCATCCTCTCAAGCTCTGGATTCGAGTCTTAGTGGGTTGATTGGTTTTTCTGTTGCTGTGGCTGGAGTATGTGAATGACTGAGGGACGGTCTAGCCCATGACCTTTAGTTTAGGGAAACTTGCCAGGGCTGTAATTACCTGGGACTCAGCCCCATCAAAGGCATGTTTTGATCCATCGACCCCTTGTCCTGGCCCAACCCTTTCAGTTCCTGTAAGTCACCTTTGGGTAAAATAAAGATAACATGTATTAATTTTTCTCTTTTAAACAATTGGAAAAATATGACCAAGCCTTTGGGGGTGGGGGAAACCTTTCCCTGACCCCTTTGATCCATTTCCTTGTGAGTTATAAATTCCTGGTAGTATTTCTTTAATGTGGTCGCATTTTATGCTGTATTATTCCATAACTGCTCTTAACCCTTTTGACCCAATCATTTCTGCTCTCATTGATTTTTTTAAGAATTCTTTTCAAGCACTTTCATGTCTGTAAGTTTATTTTCGTTTGAAAGATAGTCCCGAGTTGTGGGAAGGGTGTTATTAGTTCCATTTTTACAGATTCAAAAACCGAAGCACAGAGATGTCAAGAGATTCGTTCAGGTTCTTGCAGCTAGTTCGCGGTCAACCTGAGCTAAATATAAAGTCTTCTGACTGCTGGGCTCATGATCTTTGTGCTACATTTCACTGGCTGCTTATTCTTCTTCTTCTTCTCTTCTTCCTTTGTTTGTCTCAATATTTCTTCTTCTCAACTCATCTTAACCTTAGTCCACATTTTCCCCACCCTTCAAAGCCCTTCCACTCTGCCCGGCCATACTCCTGCCATGTGCACTCTGAGACAGCCACGCACACCTCTGGCCCCAACCTCATCCCTTCTCACTGGGCCAAGGGGACCATGTCATGTCCTGAGAGCCTCTCTTGTCTTTGTGTACTTGGTTCCATGTTCTTTTCCATAAGCTTTTGAGCCACAGCCCACTTGATGATATGGAGAAGAAGATGATATGATATGTCTGCTCTGAGGGAGAGCAGTGAACCTGAGATGCCCAAAGTTGAGGTTCCCAGCCACACTTCTCTTTGGCCTTAGACCACCCACAGTGAGCTTCAGAGACACTGGGAGTTTTTCAAAGGGTCAATGTTAGTTACCTTGATTTTTCTTAAATCAAAAAATGTCAGAGCTGGAACATACGATCTTTTCCATCCTTCTCATTATGGATGAGGACCCTGAGGCCCAGAGAGGTGTCTGAAACTCAATCCCCTTCCCAGGGTTTCAATATTTGGGAATGCGCATCATAGGATCCTGAAATGATAAGATCATTTCAGTTGTGAAAGAGTTGGGACTCGTTGGACAATTTATCTCTAAGGCCTTGCTGGATCATTGCTTGCCTACATTATTGGAATATCATCAGATAAAGTGAAGGACCAGGAAACATGAGAACAAAGTTGTGTAAGATTTTTCTTCTGAAACTTATCTCTGTCTCTTTTTGAGCTAGGTAGTCACTCCACACTGAGTTTTGTGTGCATCTCTGAAATGACCCCTAACCATTCATTCATTCATTCGTTTAACCAACATTGGTCAAGTCAGGCAATCTCTGGGTATCCTATATTTTTCTAGATTCTAGATTATTTTCTAGATCACCATCTGTGTGCCAAAAGGGACATACCAGTAGGCACTATAACACAGCCTAAGGAAGTAGGCCCCAGGGTATAGGAAAGCACCAGGGCAGACACCTTATTCAGACCCAAGGTTACCGTGTGTGTGTGCGGGTGTGGGTGGGGTGGGGGGAGGGTAGTCAGGAAAGATTTACACGAGGAGGCAACTGACTTCCGGATGGAATTGGGAAGGATGGGCAGAAATGAACCACTCTTTCATTTATTCAATAAATACTAAGCGAGTACCCTATGCACCAAGCAGTGCGTTAAGGCATTCCCAGTTCAGAATGGATGGAAACATTGAAAGTCCTTGATTCATTGGCCCTCACAGTTTAGTCAGGAGTCAGGCACTAAAAGGTAAATAAACATCATAAAGTGTGACGTGCTGGGAAGAAAGGACAAGTGTACTGAGTTAGAGAACAAGGAGGAGGTACATAAGGAGAATCAAGAAGGGTCTCTTGGAGGAGCTGAGGGTAGATAAAACCTAAGAGATACAAATGAATTAACCATGGGAAAGTCAGGTAAGAGGGGCCATTCCAGATAGGGGTTCTGGATGTGCAAAGGCCCTGAAGCAGAAAACTGCCACGCCTGCTTCATTAAGTGCAACAAGGCTTGTGTGTCTGGTGCAAGGTGGATAAGAAGAGGAGAAAGGCATGATAGACTGCTAGGGAGGACAGCAGGGACCAGTGCATCAGGGCTCTGTTAGCCAAAGTAAAAACCGACAGCAAGGACTTGCCCAGCAGAAGGAATAGCCCATGCGAAGGCCTAGAGATGGGAAAACAGTCGGCAGTTGGAGGAATTGGTATGTGAGCATAGACACCTACAGCATGGTGGCTTATACTCCATACACAGCATGAGTTAAGCATCTAGAGGCTTCCGTCATTTCTGACCTGGGTCTAATAAGCCTTTCAAAGAGGCTAAAACCCTTGATTGTCTCCCCGGATCATTTGGATGGCAGTCATTCGAGCCTCTCTCCTCAGTTGCTGGAAGCAAAACTCCAGACAGCAACTGGAGACGGAGGCTCACCCAGTATGCCAAACTGGGTGCAAACAAGCTCTACAGCCCCATGAGATGCAGAGAAATTCAGAACTGAGAATGGCCAGGACAGCTGGCCAGCAGGGAGACGGGCACAGGGCCAATCCTTCGTGTTCAGATGACAAGGGCAGAAAGAATAAAATGCAAGAGAAAACAAGGACTCTCTCTTCAAAGAGTCGGGAAACACGCTCTGCTTCCCTTCACTTCCCAACTGGGGAGGGCGGCAGCAGCGGGACAAGAGGTCAGGAGGAAGCATTCAGTCCCGGACACCCTGCCTGCTACCAGGAGACCTGCTGGAGTGGATGCCACTGGGCCGGATGCCGGAAACGGGAGACACAGGATGCTGTGCCCAGGCCCCTGCCGATGCCAGGACCTGCCCCAAAGAACTGGACATCGGCAAACAGAAAACCATTGAGACGCTGCAGCAGGCAGGGTTCCTATGGCAACCAGTGGCTCCCCAGCAACTCCACATCCCTTCTCTTCCTGGACTAAACTTTCCATTTGATCTCTTTGGGTAAAGTACAGTTTGGATAAGAGGGGCTGGGGGGTGGGTGGGTATTGAAGAGGGTGTTGAGATGCGGCAAGAAGAAGTCTGGTTTTCATATTAAGTTTGAGAATTAAAAGCCAGTGGATCTCTGGGAAAGAGATATAATCAAATTGTGTTTGTTTTTATGTTTTTCTTTTTTTTTTTTAAATCCTGACTTTGCTTTCAGTTCTGGCATTTGCCCGAAGCTCTTTCAGAGCCAAAGGCCACTGGTCACGGCTTCCTCCTGGCCCTTCCCTAGCCATCACTCTTGCCCGCTGCGAGAGGTGCTCTGCTGCCTGATACCATTCCCAAGGCTGAGCTGGCTGAAGCCCCGCCACCCTACAGGGGCTGGCAGATTAAGGGACAGGGAAAGACATCCCGGGATGTTAAAGAACGTCGATGCCTGGGCCCCACCTCTGAGATTCGGAGTCCTTAAGATTTAGTGGAATTCCCTAATATGCACTTTCCATAAGCAGCCTAGTTTACACAGGTTTTGATGGATGCTGAACACATACTAAAGAAACACTGTTTTCAGGGATCACCTGATGGGCACGTAGCCCAAGGCGGTGGAATAAACAGCAAGATTCAGGCTCGAATGCAGACACGCTGGAGAAAATATACCTTTGTGAAAGGAGATGTCTTTCCCACCCCCAAAACATGTGTGCTCTCCAGGCCATTTGGAGGTGCTGAGTTTCCTCCAGCATCTTTCAGTCGACACTAAAGCTTTGCAAAAGAAGGAGGTTCTAGTTCTCCTCCTAGTGAAATGTGTGCTATGTCCCTTCTTCCAAAGTCACTCCAGCATCTCCAAGAAAGGCAGGGCTTATGCAAGGCTTGACTTAAGTTAAAATGGGTTAGCTGGTTGTCATTTCTGAGTCTAACAACACAAACAAGACACAGGGGAAGTCACATGAAATGAACCAGAAAATGAACAGAAATGAGCATGACCAAGAAAACTGGAGGGAATTTCTCTCATGTTGGAAATGGAAGAATTGTTTCTGTTGATCTTGCTTTCCTCTTTGGTGCTGATTAATTTTAAGCGGGGTTGTTTTTATTTTTTGTGGGCAGTGACCATATTGTGCTTTGAGCCTCATCGGACCTTTGGTTGCCCTGCCATTTAAGGCAAATAAATTAAGAAATGTCCAAAGGAATATTTTAATTCTTAAAGAAACTGACAAAGAGTACATAGAGAGGAAGAAGTAGGAAGTGACCGACCTCTTCTCTAGAGACAAAGAAGGGTGATAACTTGTGGAGAAAATGTGCTGACATCATTTATTAAAAGTTAACATATAGAAATTTCCCTGAATGGACCATCCACTGCTCAATACCCCTGTGTTAGAAAACTTCTATTTTTTTTTTAAAGATTTTATTTATTTATTTGTCAGAGAGAGAGAGAGCACAAGCAGGTAGAGTGGCAGGCAGAGGCAGAGGGAGAAGCAGGGTCCCTGCCGAGCAAGGAGCCTGATACGGCACTCGATCCCAGGACCCTGGGATCATGACCTGAGCCGAGGGCAGTTGCTTAACCAACCGAGCCACCCAGGCGTCCCCTAGAAAACTTCTATACTACCTTGTATAAGTTCATAAGGCACTGGTTTTAACAAAGGGATCATGTCATATTTTTTTGTAGCTATTATACTATTCAGCATGGTTGCTGGCCATCTGGTAGGTATCCAAAAAGTCACTCTTAATTGGTGGACTTTAAGAAGTCATTCTGATGGTTTTAATGCCTCAATAAGCTATTTTCAGGCTACATTTACTAGACATTGCCTCCAGGGTGAGATGACAAAGAAAGAGACCGGCAGTGTTTCTTCTGAGTATTTCTTCTGTGTGCTTGCTGTGCCTGTAATAACTCTCTGGAGAGACTGACCCAGTAAGATCTTCTGGAGGCATCCATCTGCAAGACTGAGCTCGATCACAAGTTAGGCTTCTGAGCTGAAAAAGTAAATGAAGCCACTACAGGTAAGTGCTCGAGAGCGTAGCCTCTGCTTGCTACCCCCTGAGCTGGAATACCAGCTCTACCATCTATTAGCTACGGGACTTCATGCAAAGTACTCAGCCTGTCCTCATCCGTGAGATGGGGATCATGATAGAATCTGTCATAGGGTTGCTGTAAAGATTAAATGACAGAAGTTACGTAAAGCATTTAGAAAATACGCCAGCCCACAGTAAGAGCTCATAATGTTAGCTATTGTTAGCATCACTGAGTGGTGACCAGAACGGGATCGGCTCCTGAACAAAGGCTGAGGACTATAGCCACCGCTCAGCCCCCACAGACACACTCAGGTGGGATTCCCCCTCCTCTGTGTCTCCTACCCAGGTCACTTTCTACACCTGAATTTGTCACTGAATCATGGAGTCTAATGACATTAGGCACCTAAACGTGAAAATTCTCTGCCATCTTCCTTCCCATCCTCATTTCTAACTCCATTCTGTAAAAACGTCCTGTTCATGTTCTTCCCAAGCATCTAAGTTATTTAGAACCTGGGTAAGTGAGGAAAAGAGAGCAGCGGCACATAGCAAAATGTCCGCCCCAGAAATCTCAGCGAAGTTGCATTAAAAATAATAAGGGCTTTTGAATGGGAGGAACAGAGGAATTAAAATAGGCATATTCTGTTTCCCACTCATGAGGCTAAAACGCAGCCCTGAGAGAGAGGAATCAGTTTGTTTTCAAGGGGAAGCCAGGGCCAACTTCTGGGGATAAGGATTAAAGAGAACATGTCAACAGGTTTTAAAGTTTGGCATTCTTAAAAAAAAAAAAAAAAAAAAAAAGAAAGCGTGTCATTCGTGCCAGAGTAGAGAAGTGAGCCACCAGATAGTTTTGGCTGTGGGATTTTTGATCCACAGTCTCCAAGTCTTTTATGGACAGTAGTAGCTTCATAAAATTCTTCCCTCTCTGAGGTGCCTGGGTGGCTCAGTAGGTTAAAGCCTCTGCCTTCGGTTCAGGTCATAATCTCAGGGTCCTGGGATCGAGCCCTGCATCGGGCTCTCTGCTCAGCAGGGAGCCTGCTTCCCTCTCCCTCTCTCTGCCTACTTGTGATCTCTCTCTCTCTGTCAAATAAATAAAATCTTAAAAAAAAAAAATTCTTCCGTCTGCTGCTGGTCCAAAATGAGCATTACACTCCGAATGCCGGGGGAGAGCAATAAGTATTTTTAACATAACATATGAGTATACATACATACGATGGAATATTATTAAGACTTAAAAAGGAAGGGAATTCTGACATATTCTACAGCATGGATGAACCTTGAAAATATATTACATGAAATAAACCAGAAACAAAGGGACACATATCATAATTCCATTTATGTAAAGTACCTAGGGGAATGAAATTCACAGAGACAGAAAGTAGAATGGTAGTTACCGAGGGTGGCACAGAGGGGCAAATGGGGAGTTGTTTAATGAGTACAGAGTTTCTGTTTGAGATGACAAAAAAAGTTCTGGAGATGGATGGTGGTGATGGTCGCCCAGCAATGTGAATGTACTTCATGCAACTATACAATTAAAAAGGGCTAAAATGGTAATTTTGTGTTGAGTATATTTTACCACAATAAAAAACCATCTAAATTACAAAGAAAGGGGCGCCTGGGTGGCTCAGTGGGTTAAAGCCTCTGCCTTTGGCTCAGGTCATGGTCTCAGGGTCCTGGGATCGAGCCCCGAATGGGGCTCTCTGCTTAGCAGGGAGCCCGCTTCCCCCTCTCCCTCTGCCTGCCCCTCTGCCTATTTGTGATCTCTCTGTCAAATAAATAAATAAAATCTTTATAAATAAATAAATAAATAAATAAATAAATAAATAAATAAATAAATTACAAAGAAAAATGGCGTCCAAGTAATGGACGGAAGAAGTTTCTGTTCCCCTCTACACAAGCAGCTCTGCTCTAGCCCTATTATATGGCTGTTTACCAATCTTGTAGGCAGGTGTTACAGTGTTTTTCAATGGTTGTGCTCAGAAGGATGTAGAATGTTCTGAGCTTCTGACTTGTCTTACCAGTTCTGATGCCTGCTCCCCCAGAGCGTTCAACTAAGGTGGTGGAAGGAACAGAAGGAGAGCAAGGTGGCCGAACGACAGAGCATTTTCCTATATAGCATATAGCAGAAGACTTCCTAAGAGAAGTGTAGGTTCTTGGAGTCTCTAGATTTAACTAAAAAGCATTTCTCTCCGGTTCCCTAAATAAACAATAGACTTGCCACCTGCCAACTACAAGAGTTTTGGAGACAGTGGAATCAAACTTCCATTTAACACTTCAGTAGCTTTCAAATTATTTTGATTGCAACCCCACAGTAAGAAATGCATTTTCCATCACGATGTACTGTGTGCATTCCTATGGTTGAATTTATATAACTGAAAGAACAATTTCACCAAATAAAACTTAACCTTATTACATGTAGGGGATCATAATATTTTACCTTTTCTCCTCAGTTCTGTCCTACCCTGTCGCATTTTTTAAATGTTGGTTGTACTCTATTAAATTTGTTTCACAACCCTCTAATGGGTCCGGATCTGCAGTTTGAAAAATGCTACAATGTGTTTGCTGCTCCAGCCCCTGGGTTGACACTAAATTGCTTCCTCCTGAGGATCAACCACAGGTGAAACTCTCTCTGGGAGCAAGAGGAGACTTCGGGTCAGTATCTCTTCAGTCTCAGAGGAAAAGAGCCTGATGTGGCAACACAGGGATGTATTGCGAAATGAGTGTGCATGGGCCACAGGCCAGAGGCAAGGCTCAGCAGGAGAGGCTTGGATCATGTGTCCGCCCTTTAGCAGAAATGGTGAATATGCATGTTAGCAAAGTCTACTCTTCTTGGGTATCAGCACAAAGAATTAGCAAATCAAATCTAATTTGGGGGAATCAGGGAAAAGACAAAAACAGAAAACTCTGGGGTCTTGCTAAGCATTTCAGTAAGGAGAGGAGTCCACGGACTATGGGACAGTTTTCCAGAGGGAAACAGAAAATCAGGTAATGTTGGAGGGCCCACGTGGTGTTTCCTGGACTTTTCAGAGCCTCCGGCACCCAGTGACCCATCCCGTTTCTGACTGTATCTTTCTTGCTGTGTTGTCTAGGGGGTGCTGGGAAATAGAATCTTGGAGTTTCTTGCCTGGTTTTTCTGTCTTATATGTTTTTGGGGTGTTTTGTTTTGTTTTGTTTTGTTTTTTACAAATCAGAAAGGTCTGGAGGAAGGGAGCCCCACTGGAGGAGTGTGTGCTTACTGACCACTTAGAGTCCAATTCAGGAGGAAAGGAATCGACATTCATTGAGATCATGTGGAAAAAGACAAATACTGTGACAAGTGCTGGGGACCATAAAAAAATTTATTATTTTTGGCAGATTATGTTGAAATGATTACATTTTCCAGAGCTCAGAGACTACACTAAAATTTCCTTAAAAAAAAGAAAAGAAAAGAAAAGAAGAGAAAAGAAAGGAACAGAAAAAAGAAAAGAAAAATGATGCCTCTCTGTACAAATTCCAGAACATTCCCTAAGGTGGTATAGATGCTCAAGAAAGCCATCCGACCTGCTCCGTTTACAGTGTTCTCAGGCTGCTAAGGTCAAGCTATGATCCCATCTCGCCTCACCTTCTCACACACGTACCTAATGATATTAAAGGACGTGGGCGCCTCTGCGCTACTCGGACAATAAGAGTCGTGGCTTCCAGAACATAAAATGGAAATTGCCACCATCGGAGTCCGTGGGATGTAGTATGGATACAATACAGTGCAGGTTTTTACCTCCTTTAGTTTCCAGTGACTGAATGTGAAGCTGACACATTTAAAGGTCACCTTTTTCCAGTTCCCTCAGCTGGGGTGGTCTCCACTCCCAAGCCCATCTCCTCCCAATCACCGCAGTTCTTTCTTTCCCTTTACTAAATTCCAGTAAACATTTTCAGGACTTGAAGTCTTTACCACAGACTTCAACGCACCATTTCTGGGTTTCTTTGGTTTTTTGGTGGGTTTTTTTTTTCCATGCTGGTAGTATTCCATATTTCTACCTCGATTGCACTTTCCCTCTTGGGCTTTGCCTTTCTTCTTCATTGGCCCATGGCATTGCATTCTAACTGTTGGTCGACTGATCATCACAAGTCTCTCCTTTGTGTGTGTTTGCTCAGACAGGACAACCGAGCTTAAGAATGTATCTCCTGATCTCCCACTGAGACAGAGTTCAGCCGGAAAGGAGACCTGTAAATTTCTGATGAGGAATCTGAGCACGTGAAAGAAACTTTGTAGAACTTTTCAAGATATTGCCTGTAATTAGCAAAGGGAGTTGGCTATGACACTTACAGCTGCCTGAAACAGAAAATGCCCCCTCAGACAGGCTCCGACAGGCTTAAATGCAGTGCAACACATAGCTTAAAGTCCGGAGATATCTTGGGTTCCAGGAGAGATTTGGTTCAGTGCTGCTCGGTAATGTCATTAAGGACAGAGGTTATTTCTGTCCTTGCATTCTGCTGTCCTCAGCACTAGCTTCATTTGAAAGTTGATTCTTCTCGATAGAATAAGATGGCTGCCACCGGACCTCAGGCTATGAGCTTCTTGTTCATACCCAACAGGAGAGGGTGAATGAGAAGTAGCCTCTCGGGACACCTGGGTGGCTCAGTCAGTTAAGCATCTGCCTTCAGCTCAGGTCATGATCCTGAGTCCCCAGATCGAGCCCCGCATTGGGCTCCCTGCTCAGGGCAGTCTGCTTCCCCTTCTGCCCCTCATGCTGCTGGTGCTCGTGCACACACTCTCTCTCTCTCAAATAAATAAATACGATCTTAAAAAAAAAGAAGAAGAAAAGAAAAATAGCCTCTTCCAAAGCCCTCTTCTTTAGTCTGATTGGCCAGAGTAAGTCATGTGTCCATCAGTGGCCCCAAAACAGTTGCCAGGAGAATGCCATATGCTGATCGATGTAGATCGAAGTTTCTGAATAGCGACGCCATTGATGTTTTAGACTGGATTATTCTTTGTTGTGGGGCCATTCTGTGTGTCTTAGGGTGTTTAGCACCATCCCTGGGTTTTAGAATCTCCATTGCCACCAATTATTAGAATTAAAAATATCTCTAGACATTTCAAAATGTTCCCTGAAGGTCGGGGGAGGTCAAAATCACCCCCGCTTGAGAACCGCTGGTGTAAACTAATCAAGTTTCCTACCGGCTCCGCGCCTCAGTTTTCTCATCTGTAAAGTAGAAATCGCACTAGAATTTTCATATGATCATTACAAGAATTAAATGAGTTGACTTATGTAACAATGTAGATTACGGTAAGCACTATATACACGTTAGCTATTACTTTTATCCACTACTTTTAATGTCGGGGTGTCAGAGGTATTAAATAAATATTTTCTCAATGAATGAATGAATTTGGTAGAAAAGTCATTTGTATCCATGCAACACTGATGTAGTTTGCAAAATAATATTCTGCAATGCCACTCCTGTTGAAAATATCTGAAGTTGGGATTATACTCTGAGTTTATAGGGCATTTCGTTTCTTCACTTGAGAAGAAACCTAGAAATCAGGACGCTTGATGATCTAGGGATCCATTCATTTAACTCACCGAGCAAGTCCTCTCTACAGCGTATCCTGGAAACAAAGACTGAGAGCATTTCCCTGCCTTCATGTTGTACTTGGAAATACAATCTGAAGTCCAATGATTAAAGATGCTGAGAGGAGTATCTTGATGAGATAATTTAAAAGTTTATGTCTTTTTTAACTTTGTTACTGTTGATAATAATAATGTTTATATTTGAAAAGTGCCCCCATACAGTGGAAGTTTTAAAAATCACTTTCACATGCCTCTCCGAAGCATTACTGGGTCAAAGGGGGTGTGAATCCGTATCACCAAGAAGTTTTATCTGCGGATGCTGAGCTTAAGGAGTCCTGAAGGAGGACATAAAGAGGCCACACAAACTGACAAAGTTCAAGGCCTGCAAATCGCCAGGACTGAGGAAGCCAGCTGATGATCATAATAAACCCCCTCATGCAAGGAGGGAGGTGGCACAAGTGCTTCTGTAGGGCCATTTCTCAGCAAATTAGCACAACAGTGAGAGGCGAGTGGACCAGGAGCAAATATAATGGTAGAGATAAGAGCCTCTGGTGAAGCATGATGGGTTTAAAACATGTGATCAGCATCCTGAAACACAATTAATATGTCAGGGAAAAGATTTAAAAGCCGTGTTGCACAGAAATTATCAAGGACAAAGGAAATGGGACAGAAGGCATTATGAGATCAGAAATGGGAAGCTATGAAAGTGTGTGTTTGTGTGTGTGTGGTGTGAGGTATAAGTGAGGTGTATGTGGTGTGTGTGTGTGTTAGGGGTACATGCATGTGTGAGGTGCATGTGAATATGGATGATGTATGAATATATGCGGTGCGTGTGAGGTGTGCGTGAGGTGTGTGAGGTGTGTGTGCATATGTGAGGGGTGTGTGTGTGAGAGGTGTATGTGAGATGTGTGTGAGGTATGTCTGTGTGAAAGGAGGTTGTAGGGAGAAATTGATGTCTCTTTTTCACAGTAGGAAGTTGTCATAGTCTGCTCAAGGTTTCATAACAAAATACCACAGACTGGGTGGCGTTAACAATAGATATTTATTTCTCACAGTTCTGAAGACTGGGAAATCCCAGATCAAGGTGTGGGCCAGTTCCATTCCTGGTTGGCTCAAGGATGGCCACCTTGTCACAGTGTCCTCACATGGCTCTTCCTCTGCGTGAGCTTTCAGGGACGCCTTGGTATCTCTTCTTCCTCATACAAGGGCACTAATCTCATCGGATCAGGCCCCACCCTCATGACCTTACTGAACCTTAGTTACTTACGGAAAGGTCCTATCTCCAAATACAGTCACACTGGAGTTTGGAGCTCCAAAATATCCATTATAGAGGGACATGATTCATTCCATAACAGAATGTAATAGAAGATATTAAATGGTAACATCAAGAAATGGCATATTATTTAGAAAAACAGTGGTAAGTAAAACAAGAAATAGCAAAAAGTTAGAAGAGATTGTCCCTTGGGCAAAAAACAAGGGTGCAGAAGACTGAGGCAGGGGATTTATTTTTATCATTACTATTATTATTATTGTTGTTATTTGCCTTTTAAAACTTGTTATATATATCACCTATACAAAAATAGAAACTTAATTTAATTTAGAATAAGAGTGAAATTGCTGATAATAATAATTTATTATCTGCCTTTAAAACCCAACTCCTCCATGAATTTTGGTTGATTAAAGCTGGGAAGAAGAGGGATAAATGCGATACTTGTCATTTATTATCCAAGCTGGGGCATGTCTCAGAATGAAGGGGAACACTTAGCAATTCCTTGGGGACAATAGGTGCAAAATAGGACAGCCTTGGAGAAACTGGGATTTATGGCCAGCCTCATCAAGAGGTAACTAAGTTGGCTTTATAAAAAGCAGTGGGGAAGGATTATTTCAGTGATACAGGGGCAAAAGGATGGTATTTGTGGACTGGTAGGCAAACAGTGATCTCAAGTGACATCCACTCAAATGAGTGGTGGCATCCAGGCAAGGGGTCCCTGACCCCTCCACCAGACACCCAGGGCAGAATTCTGTGCCCCTCTATGCTCCCTAAATATCTTCTTTATATCTTTATTGAAGAATCTACCACACCCTTTTGACACCATGATTTCCTTGTCTGTGTCCTGAATTCCCCCTGTGGGCCACCCACCCCCAACGCTGGGCAAAATTTTGGAGGACGAGGATTGTGTTAGTGTCACCTGTTTTCCCAGAGTCATTCATAGTATGATAAACAGGTTATCAACATGTTTTTGCTGAATAAATATTGAATAAAATTACAATGGGGATTATAAAAGCTTTAAAAAGAAAAATAGGCTGGAGAAAGGAGAGCAAGCTTATACCTTTAAGATGCCTTTAAATAACAAAAAGAAATAAAATATATCTAGAAAGTTGACCATGGAATAAAATAACCTACTCAAGTTACTGATTTTTAAAATTATTCTCTGGGAGACTGCTCTAATCTCATAGCTGGAGAGCATGTGATTTGTTGGTGTCCACTGGAAAGTTAAATTTATTTCTGCTTATTTTATGTTACCTTTGGTGGGGACAAGGGTGAAAATTATGGTGAATATCAGTGCTAAAAAAATTAGAAGTAAAAAAATTCATGAGAAACTTAAGAAATAAACATCACGAGGGGGGTCTATGGATTAGAACTATGGGCAGGAGTATGTAATTTGATAGTAAGAAGCAAAGCAAAGCAAACTGAAGCTATCTGATCATTTTGACAGGTGTCAATAGGAATTTGATTTAAAAATTTCATAAAAGTTCCTTCCCAAAATTTTTAGTAAACCGGATATGGAAAATTATTCAATAAGTGACAGAACATTCACATAGACCCCATATTTGATACTGTGTGCAACACTGAAAAGATAAGGATTTTTTACATTTAAAGGCTAAAAAAAAAAAGGACATAACTATCCTGATGCTATTTTAACAGTGGTGAGGAGGTTCTAGCCAATGAAATAAAATGGGGGTAGGAGGTAAAAGAAAGGAGGATGAAAATTATTTGTAGATGATACAATTGTCTACACCAAAAACCAAAGAGAATCTATTGAAAAAGAAAATATTATAAAACATATGGTCAGTTTGACCAGCAGGTAATGGTCAGTTAGAAAATGAATATACATACATAAAGACCTTGTCCTAGCAGTACTGAATTTTAAAAATGTAGTGAAAAAGGTGTCATTTACAGTCGAAAATTTTTAAATATATAAAATACCTCAGAATCAACTTCTCAAAAATATCTAATGTGTATATTTTAAAAACTAAATAAATATAAACTATATTTGAAAGCAAATGGCCAATCAAGAAAAAAAATTACAACTATATGCCAAATCAAATCTCAATCAGAATTTGAACTCTTGGCCTGATAAGCCCACAGAGTCAGCTTTAGGAAATTAAATAGAAATTCGTGGGGAAATCCAAGTAGCACAAAATTAACTGGGATAAACAGAGCTTCTGGATGACTTTAAGAAAAGATTCAAAGGAAGGCAACTACTGCCAGGCTGAAATTACTCTTGCATTGATCTGTTAATTTCTTGCTACAGACTGTGTATAACTCCAAACCTCCCATACACAAACTCCATGCCTGCTTGCCTAGGGTTTAACAAAAGGCAAGCATGACCTAGAATAAATGCAATAATGTAGTCCACATAATCTTTTTCTCCTCTCCAGCTTACCATTGTCCTGGAGGCCAGAGAGCCAGGGCTACTCATAGGACAAGGATGAGCTGCAAAGCTTAAGTTTATGTAAAACTTTTAAAAATGCTTAATTTTAGAAAGAGGATACAAAATCTTATGTGTACCATGACTGTGTTGAAAGCCAGACAACAGGGCCAAAATGGAATTGCTTATCCTAACCCCCGAGTTACCAAGACTTAATTATGGTTTCAGCTCTCCCAGAAATGAGTCTTAAACAAGCCAGTCGGGAATCTCTTGATCAACACTAGTTAGGTCATCTACGTGATAAAACACTGCTATTCCCTCCAGGGAAAGCAACCTGGCAATCACCAATCTGGGTTTTTTTTGTTTGTTTGTTTGTTTTTTTGCCTTGTGTAACTTCCTTGTTCCTGTTCCTTCTGCCTATACAATTCTTTCTTTTACTTTGCATAGCTCTTCTGAGCTCCTTTCTATCTACTACATTGGATGCTGCCTAATTCACGAATTATTGAATAAAACCAGTGAGATCTTTAAATTTTACTCAGTTGAATTGTGTTTTTTAACAATTGCAACTTTTTTTAGAAAGAGAGAAAGTGTGAGCGAGGAGTGCAGACAGAGGGAGAGAGAGAGAAAATCTTAAGCAGGCTCCATGATGAGCTTGGAGCCCAACGTGGGGCTCGATCTCACAACCCTGAGATCATGACCTGAGCTGAATTCAAGAGCAGGATGCTTAACCAACTGAGCCACCCAGTTGCCCAAACAATTGCAACTTTTTAAAAGTATATGTAATTTGTGTGTGTGGGGGGGGACAGAAATAAATAAGCAAAAATGAAAATGAGTGATGGGATTGTGGTGATTTTTGCCTCCATTTCCCAAATGTTCTGTGAGGGTGCATTATTAGTTCATACACTGAGTGGCTAAGGTACAGATTACCTACGTGGGTAGAGCTCTGTATTTAGCTGTGGGGGAACAGTCTCTGCCTGCTCAAAGCACACCATCCAGCGGAGAAGTCAATTCAGCACAAAGTTACAACAAAAAGTGCCCAGCGCTCTGTGGGAAGATGTCCAGTCACAGTAGGAACACACGCCAGGAGGACTGACCCCCAGGGAGAACTTGCCGAAGCCTCCCTGGAGGGAGTGAAAAGGAAGATGAGAGTGTAGGCCCTCAGGGTGGGGAGGGAGGTGAGCATCTTCGAAAATTAAAGAGGTAGCAAACTGCCGTGGAGGCTTAGAGGCTAGAACCTGGTGAGGGGCAAGGTCTGAGGGAAGTACGGAGCACGAGACACAGTGACAGGAAGTGATGAGAGAGCGACGGAGGGGAAGCCATTCAAGGCCAGGTGAGCCACGGGACCGAACCGAGCTTTATCCAGATGGCATGGGAAGCCGTGGAAGGGTTCTAAGCCATCACCTTTGCGTGGTAAAGACAACCGTATGCCAATAACGTGGAGATTGCTTGGAAGGGGGTAAGCCAAGAGAAGAGACAGCAGTGGGAAGTGGGGCCATATCCATAGGAAAATGATGCTGGCTTGGATGAGGGGCAGTAGGGATGAAGAGAAGTGGGTGGAAGCTCAGATCGCCTTGTGCTAACCTGCACTGGGGAGGATCAGGGAGAGGGGCAGCGAAGGAGCCTTCTAGAGGCTTGGGGAACAGGGCCGGGGCTGGTGCTGGCCCCTGAGCACCAAAGGAAGGCGAAATGAGGAGATTCAGATGAGCGGCCGGAAAAATGGAAAAACAGGAGACCGTGCTGTCTTTCAAGCTGAAGGAAACAAAGCATTTCAGGAAGTAAGGACTGGTTCTAGGTGGAATAAGAGAAAGGCTGAGATACCTTTGCAAGGGAGTATTAAAATGGGACGCTCGTTTGTCACAGTGAAGTTCTAAACACCTATATTGTGCTTGCAAAGAGGTACCTGGAATTTTTATTTTTTTAAGACAATTAGCTCATCAATTCTATACAGGAGACTTAAAGAGGCAGGGGTGGGGGGAAGCTGAAGAGTCATCTGTATGCTACAAGCATGGCGGGGTGAGAGGGGGAAGGAGTATTTCCCCTTTACTCAAATCAAGTGAGAGGAGCTTCCGTAGAACCACCTGGGAGCTTGGGATGCGTCCCCTGCCACTTGCAGGTCACAGAGAACTCGGTCACATGCCTGAGGCATCTAAAGTGGGAAGTGCTAAGAGCATCCCGGTCTGGGAGCAGAGACAGGAGAAGTGGCTGGGTTTGACAGTTGGTGCTCCTGGGATTTGTCAGGGCCAAGAAATGATGAATGATTCCCTGAACCACATGTAGGGCCATAGGAGAAAGGCTGCTGTGTTTCTCAAACCCCACCCGGGATAGTCACAGAGGGGAGAGGAGGGAGGGTGGGGGATTCTAAGGACCAGCCAGAGGACGCACTTGTCCATTCAGGGGGACTTACAGGAGAGAGAGCCCTGCAAAGAATCCACAAGGTGCCCCAAGAGAGAGAGCCAGATTGAGATATCTGCTGCATCCAGAGAAAAACAAGGCAATCCATCATTGCCAGCCCAGTAAGATCTCTCCTGACCCTTACCTCTGCCTTGTCCACTTCGATCTGCCAGGGAGCAGAAGCTACAGCTTTTAAGTTGAGAGTGGGGAAGGGGGACTAAGAAATTGTCCCCAGAGTAAGAAGAGCAGCCAACCACAGCTCCATTACCCAAACGAGCTTCACACCTGAACGTTCCCTGAGCTCAGAGAGGGGAGAAAATTTAACCTTCAGTAAAAGTTGGACTGGGCACTTTAATATTGGAAATGAAGTTATTTGTGACACTCAGGGTGACCAGAAAGTTTATTATTTAGGAGTGGTCAGAAAAACCATGGACTATTCTAGATTCATCCAAAGGGTATAGAAAAACTAGCCCCAGAGATCAGGTTTGAACGGGGCAGTGGGCTGTCGGGGGAAGGGGAGATTAGTTACACCCCTGCGTGATCAACGCAGACCTTCTCCAAACACTTTCAGTGGAGTAATGGAGGAAGAAGGCAGTTTGCATCAGACCAGGCTGAGTTAGGAGGAATTGAGAATGTGTATGCAGCAAAGACACATTTTCAAGAAGTGCAGGAGATAGAGAAGGCAGAGCTGGAGGATCACGCAGGATAGACAGAGACTTGTTTTAATAAATGGGAGAAATTAGAGTATGGCTAAAAACTAGTGGAAAGCCAGCAGAGAGGATGCTGAACAATGCATGGTCTCTGATCAGAGTGCATGGGGAAAAATGGGGGACACAGCTTTAGGCTTGGACAGGAGGTGTGGAAGCGTCTTCCATTAGAATAGGAAAGAGAGGGAAAGGGAACACACAGAGACAGACAGAAAGCTGAAGAGTTTTCATCTGCTTGCTTTTCTGTATTTTCTGTTAAGTAGAAAGTGAAGGGGAAACCGAAGGTTCAGCCCTTGGAGAAGAGTGGAGAAGGTCTGAAATAGCCATCTCAGGACTAAGGAAAGGCACTTAGTTTGTAAGCAGTGTTGGATGGCCCGGCTGCACTGCGGGTCCAGCGGAGGCTGGAAAACATATTTAATTGAATATTCATCCGGACTGTCTGCTAGAACCTCAAGAAAGACCCAAATGCAGCAACTTTGGCTGCGAAGTCCCTGGAGTTTGAGAATGTGAGAGTGAAAATGGAACACGGTGGGGATCACTCGGATTGAGTGCGATTGCTGGTTCTGAGAGGCTTGGAGAGCTGTCCCATCTCAAATCCACATCACCATCTCTATTGTTTTGGGATTTTTAAAGTTTCTTATTTATTTCTAATAAATGGTGTTTGCCAAGGAGACTTACGACTTGAGCCTGTGAAAGATGTGAGAGATCTATCACCTGGTATTATGACTGAGGTTAATGCAACTTCTGCCGCTGGAGGGATGGTGCCCCACTCTTGTCTTTCGGAAGGTCAACGACGAAGAAACGTAGGGAAATAGACAATGACGCACAAGCCACCACTGTTTTGCAATCTTCTGACAGACTAATCTGCTGACGCCAAATACGGCCTGTAGTGGGGTGGGGATGAGGGCGCATGAAATGAGCAAAGAGAGAAGAATGAACGCCACTCTGTTTTCCCCACTCACAACCTCAGACAAAGGTTTAACAGGCACAAATGTCCATGGAAAATATGGCTGCGTATTTAAAAATGGCATTGTCCGGGAAAGATATGAGTCATCGATCTTATTCTCCATGGCACGGTGCTTGGTACAGAGTAGGTGCTCGATAAATGATTGTCTAATGAGCAAATGAATGGTACGCCAGGGTGGAGGGCCCACCTGCTTATCCCCGGGCACCTGCCTCTCTTCTGCTCTATGCATGTGAGCTCGTGGAAAGCTGTTTTTCTCCTCTAAATATCTGTGGGAATTTGCATGTCAGAGAAAAAGGAGCATTCTTCCTACAGAGCTTTTGTGAGCCTGATGACAGTAAAACCAGAGAGATGTTTTAGATGTTGGGCTGAGGCATGGATTCAGGGCAAGGCCATGGGTACAGTGAGGCAGACAGAAGACCCAAGAACTTCAGGGTTCCAGGTCATTCTGTCTGCCCGTCTGTAAATCAGCCAAAAAGGATTTTGTCCAGTGGGCACTCTCATTGGTCTATACAAACGGACTGTGATGGTGAGCAGCTAATATGAATTTACTGGTGTGGTGACTGCTCTCAGTAAGTGGTAATCAGGAATCCGCCCTGCAAGAAGGTACAGCCCTTACTAGCTGGATAAGCCTCGGTGAACAATTAGATGATTTATGCTGTTCTTTCAGACTGTTCTGTCTTTCCTGGAATTTTTGGCATACAACTTCTGAAGGATTTTTTAAAATTTTATTGTCTTTTGTTATCTTAAAACTTTACTTTCTTGCTAGTTTCTTAAATGGAACCCACACCCTGTGCCAATTGTCATCTATGCTCAAATGCTTGCCAACTTCATCACCTTGCCTGCTTATAATGAGGAATTTTTTTTTTTTTTAAGTTAACTTGTTTGTTCATCTTTTCATGTTACACCAATGGCCAAAAATGAAATGGTAAGCCCTCTTTTAATCTTCTGAGATAAGGAAAAGAGAGCAAATGAACTTCGGTCACATACTAATGTCTGAATTACACTAAGACACCGGAAGATTGCATTGCATAAGCATTATCAGTACTCACAGAATCCTGGGTCATGTCTGGGCTCCCCAGTGGATCACATAATCTGCTGCTTTTGAGGGTGGCACATGGGAAGAAGTTTGCAGGGTTTGACACGTCGGGTGATCTACACGAGTCAATTTGGTTAACCTGGAACTGTGTTTACCAAACTCCCTTCCCTGTATAGTTCTAGGCTACTGTTGTCCAAAAAAAATTTTTGCATGAGATTTAGCAGGCCGAAGAGAAGCAGCCCAATGATCTCTGAGTCACCGTGATTCATTGTGGTGACAGAGGGAGAGGTGCTGGCAGATTCCAGTTTGTTCTTGCTGTCACCAGTTCCCTATTCTGTTCTTCTTCCAACTCTTGACCCTGCTGAGCAACAGTGTCCCCAGAGCCCAGGCTGTCACCAGATGCTTAGCGGGGGAGGCACAGTGTCCACAGACCTCCCGTGAGCTTCCCTTTGTGGTTGCAGTTCAGTAGTGGGACAGGCTTGGCTGTGTTACGATGCTCTCTGATCTTTCAACTCCCCACCTGGACCTTCACTTTCTCTTCTCCTCCTCTAATTATGTGAGATTGAATGGTTCCTAATAAATCCCTTATTCCATAATGCATAGTGGTTCTCCTTCCCTGTTTGAATCCTGAGATACCCGGTGGGAAGAGATTATTAATTACTAGATGGTTCCTGTTGGCAAAGGCACTACACGCCGGAGTCGGAGATACTCTGTACTAACCTCTGTTCCACCACTACCCGCTGATTGATTTGGGGCAAGATATTAAATGTCTCAAGCCCCATTTTCTGCACTTGTGAAATAACATTAGCTACCATGTAGGGTCACCGTGAGGTTTAAATGGCATATTGCACATAAAGCCCTTAGCCTGATAAATAGCAAATGCACAGTAAATGTTAATATTATTGAAGGTGCTGAATGTCTGAAGGGGAGTCAAGTGGTGGAGCTAAAATATATGGAGAGAAGCCAATGATTGAGTATAGGTGTTTTAGGGTTTAGGGAAAGGGGAGGTTGAAGAGACAAATAAGAATCAGCAACAGGGAGGCAAGATGGAAGGAATAGGCAGCTCAGGATAGAAGCTGTGAGTGCTGAGGGTCTAGACACAGGGGCTAGTGGTTCAGAATGGGCATCAATCATTTTACCCAAGGTCCTCTTGCTAGGTGGAAAAGGGCCGTGTAGGGTCTGAGGGATTTCCTGGATTGCTCTGCTGGTGCACAGCCCTTACCCGGCTCCAGATATTGAAGTTAGCTTTTGTGGCACGGGAAGAAACCCAAGGTAGCCTGAACCCAGTTCGGTTCCATCCTGGAGTGTCATGGGAGCCATGGTGGGGGAAGGAGGAGTTACACCGCACAGGAGCGGATGGCCCAGAGTCAGGAAGAAGAGCTGAGGGTCAGGGGGAATGGGCGTGTGGCGGAACGGGAGCTGACCGCTAGGCGGGCACCGGGTTCATAACCCCCATCTCGTCGGAGACCCAGCAACCTGCCCGGATTGGAGAATGAATAAGCCCACACTGCCCTCCTCCTGAACAAACTGAATGAGGATTGTGTTCAATTGGGGTATTGCCCCGGGCAACTAGAAACCTTCGAGGGAATGGAAAAAGATCTGAAAACCCCATAGAATCAGAAAACGTGATTGGAGAGAAGTGCGGATGTGCAGCTTTAGAGAATCTCTAGAGGCACCCAGCAGCTGCCTTTGGCTCTCTGAAAATTTTCACGGAAAGACAGGTCTGAGATCAACGAGTGGAAATTAGGAGAAGATAGGCTTGCCTCGGTGTATTCCTGTCTTTAAAAATCATCAAAAATAACGGTCAGCATTTACTGGGCACTTCCTGTGTACCAGGCATTGTTTTCAGCAATCTACGTATATTATCTTGTTAAAATCTTACGATATCTCTGTAAAGTACTGAGGCACTCAGAAGTTAAATAATCTGCCCGTGTTTATAGAATTTGACATAATGGAGCCAGGACTCAGAACCAGGAAGTCTGTCTCCAGATCCTATGCTCCAAATGACGGCCCTCTGATTTACAATGGAGGGAATTCCCGCATCCAGCAGGATTTGGGGCTCCGTTATGTCTGAGCTTTGTTCCAACTCAGATTCCTTGAGGTCTTTCCAGGGCTAGGTTGGTTGGTATTCAATGCAGTTCGACAAACACATATGGAGCGCTGAGCATTCGCCAGGCTCTGGGCTGGGTACTGGGGGAGCGGGGTTAGCAAGACAAGACAAACCCATAACGGAGGAGCAGAGAGCTGTGGTCCGCAGGGCAGAATCACAACTTTCTCTCTAACAGTTGTCAAATTTGTGAAAAAAACAATCTTTGGTTTTGAAACTTTCATCCCAGCTCCTTTTGGCCCCCTCTCCTCCCTTTCCCGATGTCCACCAGCAAACTGCGCAGTGGTCCCATGGTTAAAAGGGTTCCTGACAGTGTTTGGTGCTGAGAGGGCTGAGGGCCAAGTGAGTATACTTATAAACCAGACGGACCTGGTTTAAAGGCTCAGCTCAACCACAGATAAGTGAGATCAACCATGTGTGTCAGACAAAACAATCAGCAATATTAGGTCTCCTTCTATACCTGCCAGTTTGTGACTTATTTTTCCCATTTAACCTAAAACTATCAGAGCTGGACAGGAAAATAAAATAGTAATTGGGTAATCGCCTGGGGAACCTTTTATTTTTCATACTATAACATTGTTTATGGAGCAAAGGAATGGAAATACTTTTGGAGAAGGGAGTAATCTTTTTTCTTTTTACTAAAACTAAAGTAGGAATAAGACATATTTACGATTGTCCCATAACCAAAGATGACATTTACTGAGCTCTCACTATATGCCAGGCAGCATTCCTGAGCTTTACCGGGATTAGTTCATTAAACCTTTATCCCAATCCTCTGGGGTCAGTGTCCTGGAAACTCCATTTTACAGCTGAGGAAATTAGACGTGGAGAAATTAAGCATCTTGTCCAGAATCACTCGAGTAAATGGGAAAGCCAGAATTTGAACGCTAGCAGTTGAGCCCTCAGACAACATGATTCTGTTGCTTCTATAACTGCAATTTTAAAATGAGGCAGAAAAAAAAAAAAGAGGCAGAAGTTAAGAAATTAGCCTGAAAATCACATTAGCCAGGAGAGAGCCAGGATGCAGTCTGGTGAGTGTGTTCACCAGGCAGGGGCCTGTCCCCGTGTAAGTCCTGTAGCTCCCAAGAGGCCATAGGAAAGCTCCTTTCTCAAATGTGTGGCTGTCGGTGGCACAGAAGTGAGGCTTACAGGGCTAGTCAAAGGTGTCTGCAGAGCTGCATTCCTTCTGTGGGCTTTAAGGAGAAGCAATTCCTTGCTTTTTCCAACTTTGAACACTGCCCTCATTCCTTGGCCTGTGAACCCATCCCTCTGACCTCTGTTTCCATCCACACATTTCCTTCTCTGACTCTTCTGCCTCTGCCTTACAGATTTTAAGCTGTCTTGTGATTACACCGGCCCACTTAGACCATCCAGGATAATCTCCCCATCTCCAGATCCTTAATCACATCCGCAAAGTCCCTTTTGCCACAGTAGTCACAGGTTTTGGGGGATACGGCCATGAACATCTCTGGGAAACGATTATTCTACTGACCACAAATGCCAACTGCTGGTGAAAACGGGAAGCAACTGGAACCGTCCCACACGGTCGGTGGGAACACAAAATGGTATGGCCGCTTTAGAAAACGTATATACAAAGACTAGTACACAAATGCAACTTTATTTATCATGATCACAAGCTGGAAACAATCCAACTGCCCAACTACCAGGCAAATAGATAAAAGAAGCTGTGGTATATCCATACAAGAGAATATTACTCAGTATAAAGAAAAAAACACAATGGGTGCATGCAAGAACAAGGATGCTTTATCTAAATTATACCTCAATAGAGCACATTAATTATTTTGTTTTCTGGAAAGGATATATATCACCTGCCCTTCTGAGGAGGCTAAATTGCTTCCAGAAAGTAGAGTCTTTAATCATAATTGTATAGAGATCACCTGCCCTTCTGAGGAGGCTAAATTGCTTCCAGAAAGTAGAGTCTTTAATCATAATTGTATAGAGACAATCCTTGCTTTCATCGAGCTGTTAACATGTTGGAAGGATGGCACAGAAGCCTGAAATTAACCCAATATTGCAGTGGGAGAAGGGAGTGCTAACCTATCTGAAAAGGTTCTAGAGTGTTTTTTTAACCCAAGCCCCTTGGGGCCTTTGTGATAAACAGAATGATTCCAGAGAAACTGACTGCAGGCCCCACCAAATTCCTGATTGATAGAGGAGACGTGAATGAAATGCTTTTATAACAGTACTTGGAGAAGGAAGGAAGAATGTGGCATTCATTCATTCATTCATTCAATCATTCATTTAACATCCATTGCAACAGTAGAGAGCAGTGACTAAGCCAGGTCATTGTGCTGGTCCTGGGGTACGTAAGACAGATGCAGGTCCTGTTCTCAAAGCCTCATGTCCAGATGATTACCATTTATCAGGCTTTCCCTGATGTTGGCCAACTTCTACCTCCTACTCTGGCCCGTTCATCACAGCCTGACACAGCCAGCCCTGCCCCTGCGATGACCCTCCAAAAGCTACTTCCCTGATGGGCATAAGATGGTAGAGATCCCTATGGATTGGTCAAACAATCACTCAGGAAAGAACAAGTCTCCCCTTCTCTGTCCCACCCCCCCACAATCCTTTTCAGTGAGTTCAAAGGAAATGGTGAAATAGGGGCTGGGATTTGCCCCAAGGCCCCTTAATAAATTGTTTCTACACACCCCCTCTTGCATTTTAATGGAAAGAAAATGGGTGTGGTAGATCTCTTGCACAATGCCAAAATTGAATTGAGTTTAATTCTATAAAATAGATTCCAAATTACATCATAAATAATAGTACGGGAACACAAAGATCTGAGCCAAAGAGACATAAACAGCCAGTTCGTAAAAATAAAAAATTCTGATGTGCAAACAAACAATAACGAATGAGTGATTAGCTATCCAGATCTTGGGAGGCTACATTTTCTGGAAAAAGGAAGAAGTCTTGGAAAGTGAAGGCTTGATGAGAGATTCAGACTGACATGAGTCATTTGCACAAAGCCTGGCACATAGCAGCCACACTCTATATGTGGTTTGGATCTGTCCTAGTTGGTGACATACTATAGTTAAACAGGGTACACAATGTTCCAACATTCTGCACAGCTCCTGCTTTACAGGAGACATTCAGATTTTTTTTTTTAAAATGTATGAACAAGGTAATATTGTGGGGACCCATGCTCCATATACATGGCAGAGTAAGGCGGTTCCACCCACCAGCCAAACATTGTTTTACTAAAATTTACAAACGCATTGAACTTTTATTGCATTCAGAGCACTATGTTATGGTGAAGACAACAGTAAGGCATAGTGCCTTCCAGAAGCTACATTTTATTGGGTGCATGTGTGGGTCCTTGCAGGGAGGGGACAGATACAAATGTAAGTAAGTAGGATGAAAGAATACATGGAAGCATAGACGAAGAAGATTGACTATTCCTTGAAGAATTTAGAAAGGCCTCTTGGAAGAAATAGAATTGAGCTGAACTTGAAGGAGGTGGTAAATATTCCAAGGAAAGGGAATTTCAGAACAAAAGTAGAAAATGATGGGACTAGAGAACATATTTAGGCAAGGACCGGTAGACGCTGTAAGAGACCCATGAGCTGTCTGGCTTCACTAAGAAGCCGGGAGTGCCCCAGTGGCCAGGAAAGCAGAACTGGTTTAAGACCTTCATAAATTCTAAGAATAGAAATTTTCTTACAGTCCTCCCCATGTGCAACTTGAGATTTTCATAACCCTAAATTACAAAATAAGGCCAGGCAGTCCAACAAAGTTCTGACTTTGCCCATTTAGAATAGTTTGATCTTTTTCTTTTAAACTTAAATACCAAAATCTTAAAAAAAAAAATGTTGCAGAAGCTCTGCTTTGGAGTCCTAGTTAGGATAGGAGAAGCTCCGCTGTAGGAAAAACGGACTCTGGAAACGCAGGGGGTTACTCCCCATGCATTTGGTTGGGGCGGCACCCTCGGGCAACTCTTCTCCAGATGGCAACTCCAGGTTCAAGCAGCTCAGCTGTCCTCTAGAGCCTCGTTGGAATCCTCCCTGATCTTGCACATGCAGCTGTCCGACCAGCAGAGAGAGAGATAATGGCACATTGCATAAGGGTTTAGAAGCTAAGCCTGGATCGGGTACACATCACAACCACCCACGCTCCCTGAGCCAAGCTGGTCTCATGGCAACCTACACAATCCCGGTAGAGAGATGGGAAACTGCAGGGGAGCACAGGTGCATTCACTTCCTACTGCTGCTATAACCAATCACCTCAATCCTACTGGCTTCGACCAACATAAATTTTACGATCTTACAGTTCCATAGGCTAGAAACCCAATTTGGGTCTCACTAGGCTAAAATCAAGGTCACCAGGACTGTGTCCCTTCCAGAGGCTCCAGGGGAAACTGCTTCCTTGCCTTTCCCAGCTCCTAGATGCTGCCCACATTGTTTGGCTTTTGGCCCCCTCCTTCCATCCTGAAAGCCAGCAACATTGCACCTCTTATAAAGGTGCAACCTAACCTACTGGATATTGTTTTGATTCTGAGAGCCAAAGGTTATGTTTTTATTGTATTATGTCTTCATATTTTCACTCCCCCCAACTCCCCATTTCCGAAGCGAGACTATATGTGGTACTTGGTTGAATTCTACTTAATATGGTTTCCTAAATTCGTTTAAAACTTTACCAGAGTATCACCCCACATTTCAGGATCATGCCCTGTGCACAAAGGTCAGGCAGACACGCCTGGCAGAAGTGAACCAAAGTTTGTCGGGAGGGGAGTGCGTACCCCTCTGCATTTTTTTTTTTTTTTTTTTTTTTGGTAAAGCAACTAAGTGCCCTCCAGACCTGAGTAGAATTTTGTTTTGTTATCAAGTCACACACAATGGAATCAGAGGCAGCAAAAGCTCTACAACAAAGCACATATCTATTAGTAATCAGAATAATATGCATAAATGTGATCTCTGAGTGATGATCTAAATAAATGTATCTTAGAAAATTAGACTTGCTGTAATTTAGTTGAGCCAAACAACCCAGAATACAAATGTATTACACCTTAAAAAAAAAAAAGGCAGCAAAATCCTAGGAGGAGTAATTTTTTATATGCAACACACCTGAAGGACTATGTGTCAGACTCCAAACATGGGCCTGACAAAATCTCCTGGCTGATTTTAATTTATTTTTAAAGATCTTATTTATTTATTTGACAGAGAGAGAGATCACAAGTAGGCAGAGAGGCAGGCGGAGAGGGAGAGGGGGAAGCAGGCTCCCTGCTGAGCAGAGAGCCCGATGCGGGGCTCGATCCCAGGACCCTGAGATCATGACCTGAGCCAAAGGCAGAGGCATAACCCACTGAGCCACCAGGCGCCCCTCCTGGCTGATTTTAGAGAGGAACTGTTTAACAATCTTCAATACATAATTTCATTAAGAAGAAAATGAAATATCTGTTTAATCAAATAGGAGATGCAGACAAAAGCCAGGTATTTTTTAATAAACTTCAAGTTCAAGGTCAATATTAAATCTGCAAAAGCAATAAGGTTCCCCAAATAGCAGCTCTTCAGTACAATGCTCTGCATGGCTGCCCGTGGCCAAAAAGAGGAGTATTTCGATACTGAATGTGAAGGAAGATATATCTTGCTTTAGTTAGTAAATTAAATCATCTTTTTGAATGTTCAATGTTTCTTTTCTCACCAAACTTTTGTTGAATCAGTGAGGCGATTTAAGGAAACATAGTATTTGTAGCAACTTACTTTGACACTTGTCTGGAACTGATTGCAATACACCCGTGAACAGAAGTGTTTGTCCAGGCACCTCCCGGTCCTTTCCATGTGGAATGTTTCATTATTCCATGGGCCCTCCATCCGTGGTGTGCTGGTATTTTGCACTGCCCTGAGAGCCGTTGTGCATATTCTTCCCAACTTCCTTCGGTGACATCTCACTGGTAATTTAAAAGGGCCTCAGTGCGTATTTACCCCACCAAAAAAAAGGCAAGTGCCACAAGTAAGGGCTTCATTTTTTATTCTTTATCTCTGAGACTCGCTGGCTAAGTGTTTACCAACACACGCCGCTGTCCCACACTGACTTTAAATTTGTCTCCTGGATATATTGGGGGCAATCCTTATCCTAACATACTGTTTGATACTATTGTTTCAGTGAGACTTCAGGATCAAGAGATATAATGTCCTTTGACTTCTAGAAGTCCCATCAACAAAAAACAATTAGATTTCTGCCTATTACCTAAAAAGAAGTGCTTTTCTTTTTTTTAAGATTTTATTTATTTATTTGACAGAGAGAGAGAGAGATCACAAGTAGGCAGAGAGCCAGGCAGAGAGAGAGGGGGAAGCAGGCTCCCCGCTGAGCAGAGAGCCCAATGCGGGGCTCGATCCCAGGACCCTGAGATCATGACCTGAGCCGAAGGCAGAGGCTTTAACCCACTGAGCCACCCAGGTGCCCCAAGAAGTGCTTTTCTTGGTTATTGCCTGCTTTCTTTGCTAGAATAAAAAGACAGGACACTTCCTCCCTTTTATTAATTGAGGTATTTCAAGAACCTAACAACACAGGGTAGGTACTCCATAAATATTTGTTGAGTAAAGGACTAAGATTTGCCTGAAGCAAGGCTCCTGTCTTCCTGGTTGGTGATTCCCCAGGCTTCCTCTATCATGAGTATTGCAAATTCTTGGTGGGAAGAGAGTTAAACTGTTCTCTATAACTCCTTCTTCTGCATTTTCATGGTAATTTTATTTAAAAAAAATTAAAATATAGTGTTTTATTAATTTCATATATATAAGATAGTGACTTGACACTTCCTCACGTCACCAGGTCATAAGGACAAGTGCCCTCCTCCACGCCCATCAGCTGTTGCCCCCCTCCCCCCACCTCCCTCCCCAACCATCACTTTGTTCTCAATAATTAAAGGTCTGTTTTTTGGCTTCTCTCTCTCTCTCTCTCTCCTTTGTCCCCTTGCTCATTTGTTTTGTTTTTTAAATTCCACATATCTCATAGTAATTTTAAAAATGCCAATATTATATGTGGGCCATTATCCACATTATTGTAAGTGTCCCTTTTATTACATACATGTGTGACCCTTCTTCCACTATTAAAGCAGCCCTAAAAATCTGAGTCTATGTTTCTGTTTTGTGTTTATTTCCTTTTTGAAAGTAGTATTTCCTTTTTTTTTATTATTTATTCTTATGAATGCGTCACGTGGAAAGGGCTCTTCTTCACCTGTGTCTCTTAGCACAGCGGAAGCCCCTTTGCAGCAGGTGCGACAGCCAAGCCTGAACTGCACGTCTTACTCCCTCGTGTCCTCAGCCCTGGCAAGAGAGCAGGCTCAACGCATGCTTATTGAAAGAACAGTGCTGACATCGCCTTTGAAAACTCTGGAAGGACCTCAACAAAGCTCAAAGGAAGAAAAGCTGGATTTCCTCCTAAAACGTTGCACAGTCTCTGCCTCCCCCCCACCACGTAGTAGCCAATAATCTTGATCTTTGCCCAAGTCACCTGTCAAAGCAAATCTTTCTTAAAGAGGCTTAAGTAGGAAGCCAGCCCAAGACTCGACTTGAACAGGGGCTCTATGAGGCTGACCATGTCCTTGGTCTTGGCTGTCCCAACCGTGACTCAGAAATAACCTGAACCCCTCTGATGTAATCCGCTTTGAGGACTTCTGCCTAATCGATTGACAAATCTTTTCCCGGACAGCCCGAGATGCCCAGACAACACACAAATGGCACATTGACAATAGTGATTAAAATAAATAGCTTTCCTTAAGCTTTCCTGTCACTCCTGGCAGAGGTAATCCTTGAAGCATGGGCCTTGGGAAAAACATGTTTGGACCCGACTTTGGCTGCTTACTGGGTTGTTGCATGTTTAGTTTGTTACAAGCTTCAAGCTGCTGGCATAAGCCCGAGTGTCACGATTGCAGCCGCTGTGAAATAAACAGAAAGCTCTAATGCTAGAGGCCAGCACACCCTGAACCGATTCTCTGTGGAACCTCTCTAGGGACCTGGGGTTGCATAAAACTCAATGGGAAAAAACAGCCCAACTCCATCTAAACCCTCTTTACCCAATAAGATATTCTGCAATCTTTGAACTTGCCAATTGTTGCTTGCAGAATCGATCTACCATGTAGATACTTCGCGGAAAGTTGTTTTTTTATTGGGGCAGCTCCTTCGGGAATAGTTGGAGGTCAGAGAGTTGTATTTTCCAGAACCCTCCGTCTTCAGCTTTGGTGCCAATTGGCAAAGGCACAGGCAAAATTTTCGCAGTCAGTCGAGGTCAAAGCTGTTCAGATTGGTGGAATATATACGTACAAATGTATTATGTATTTATGCATGTGTTATGTATCCTGGGACGGAGGATCCAGGTCCCAGAGGGCAAAGAGAATAATGCTGCCTCCTAGTGGGAGAGAGTGGAAAATTAAAAGAAGCAGGTGAACAGGCTGTGTTAGAATTGGCGGCAGGAATTGAAGAGGGTCTCAGACCCAAATAGACATACAGACTCCTCCTACCATTTAAGAATCTGACTCTATACAACACAAAAGATATTTTTCTAAAAATCTATAGGGCTTCTCTTGGTAGCCCATTTGAACCCACCAACCAACATATATATATATATATATATATATAACAACCCTACAATTCCTTTTGTGCTCTAACATGGGTCTAGAATCATGGAGGACATCAAGGAAATAGGCAGGATTTTTACCCTTAGAAAAAAATGTATATGTAATTCAGAGGGAGAAACCGGCTTGTACCTTAAAGCAATTAGGAATAATAATCGAGCCTTCATCTGTGCAGCTCAGTTTATATGTCAATAGCCCAATATTCCTCTGGCTCCCTCCGTCTGCTTTTGGTATTCAGAGATCCTCATCACCTGGTTTCCCACTTACACTCCACCTAGCACATTTCTCTCTTACATTCTATGTTCTTGGAGCTGTCCCTGGGAGAGCCAATCGCTAAGACTTTCTAACATAGCACTAGAAATCTAGCAAGGCACGGAGAACAGAACTGTCAGAACCCCGCAGGGAGAGGACATTATGTGAGGTCCTGGGAGTGATATCCTCCAGGCCCATTCTTAAGTAACAGTACAAGATGTCTATATTGCTTCCTAAAGAGAGCATGTCCACCTAACTACAGAATTTTATGTACCTGAGTCAGGGAACAAGGAACTGACTTGCTCGGGACAATTGAGAAGAGACAGCTGCATCCCGCCTTCAGAGGGCTCCGGGCTTTTCTCGAAACAAACTTAAAAGAAACCCGTTGAAAGGGGCACCTGATTAATTAGTGAACTGAGAGGGGCTGTCTGTGGGCTACTGAACTGCCTAGAGTTCTTGGGATTGCCCCTGTTATCACGTCTCTGTGCTTTTGACAGTTTTGCCTGGAACCATCCCATTGATATTCTGTGCCAATTTAATTTGAAAACTCAATGAAAGCCGTTGCCGCCTCTAGAAGATCCTCCTTGACTTTCAACCGTATTCTGGCCTAGCTTGGTCTGTATTGGATGCCCAACCTTTGTGCTCCCACAGCTCTTGATGTGCAAGTCTTATGACGTGCAAGTGTTATAATAAGCTGCAAGTGGGTCTGGACCCTAGTGAAGAGGGCTATAACCTCCCTGATTGGTGTGGGTCGTGTCTCCTTTTTCTGTGTACCCTAGCATCTCTACTAGCTCCTGGCCATATAGCATTCAATATAGCATTCTCTTTTTAAGTCTAGGGAAAAGAGAAATTACTGAGCAGGCCTAAGTAGTTGGTTTCATAGCAGAAGACTTGAATTGAGTCCTGATCAGTAGGTAAGTAGAATTGGAAAGGTCAGGGGCACAATCTTCCTGCCAGGGGAGTGATTCTGTGCATGAATCTGTTAAACAGTAAAAGACACAAGCCCAACTGTGATAGCCAAGGTGTTTTTCTGTATATCAAAAAAAATATATATATAACAAAGTCCATTTCCTTTTTCTCAGTCCTTCCCAAAATGTCAGAGATAATTATACATATAATAGATTCTATTTATTACATAAGTATATTATAATTATATAAAAATATAAATATATAAAATAATATGTAAATATAATTATAATACAGTATTGGTGTATTATAAATAAATGTCTATTACATAATATATAATATCTATTACATAATATAGTATATAATTACATAATTACTGGGTTTCAAATGCCCCTCCAGGAAGACACATCCAATCATTTAGAGTTAGTGCTAGAGATAAAATATATCTACCATTCCTGATTCAAGGGTTCAGCAGACAGCTCCAACAGACCAGGAGGAGTGACTATAAGCTGGTAGTTGAAAATTTCATTAACCAAAACATCTCTACTGTATTTTTCAAGTTCGCCATTTAAATGCATGGGCAGGATCCAATACCGGGAAATGATGGGAAAATGCTGAGAAATAAGAATGTGTACTGGCATTTGGAATTTGTTTAATCTTGTCCCATTTGAACAAGGATCCTGAAGATTTGGATGTGAGACAAAGAATATTAGAAATTTCCAGGGTGATCTAAAGCCATACTTCACTCCATATTGTTTATTATACTGTGAGACTTTAGCGTCCCTCAAACAACCCCAGATTTGAAGATTACTTCCTTCTACCAGCTGCAGAATTCCAGACTGATGCAAATGCCTACCTGTAGAGTTGTTGTAAGGGTTAATGAGGTAATAATTGTGACATGCCTAAGTATGCCTCAATAGAAACTCACTAGATAATGATGCTAATGGTGCTGCTGCTAATGATAGAATCCAATAAGCTTCCAAAAGTTGACCAGGTGTGAGCAGCTCACTTGTTGTTTTTAAGAAATGTGCTTCCTCCTCTATGATAGCCTTAGAGTCTTTGGGAGGAATGGGGGCATTTCCCTTTCTCCCCCAATCCAGTGCCCATGACAGGTATCACTAACCAACCCACTGTAGCACTCTTCAGTTAGGGTGAACTGGGTTTCAAATGCCCTCCAGGAAGACACATCCAATCATTTAGAGTTAGTGCTGGAGATAAAATTTATCTACCATTCCTGATTCAAGGGTTCAGCAGACAGCTCCAACAGACCAGGAGGAGTGACTATAAGCTTATTTTTCCTATGAAGGTAAAGGCGCAAGTCAAGCCAAAAGAAAGGTGGATGACCAGGGGTTCTAGAAGAAGCTTAGTCACACTATAGCACAAATTTATTTCCTAAACAATCAGTCATTGGTTAATTTGTTTTTTATTTAGTTAAATTATGTTCTTCTGCTTATTCTACTTTTGGACATAAACTATTAATCATTTACTCGACTCTCGGGATTTCCTGATAGTAGGTTTTTGACTTTTTGGATCTTAGAGGCACATAACCCCCATCACACTTTATTTTTTTCGGGTTTTGTTTGTTTGTTTTATTTTTCCCCTCATTGTAGTTAGAGATGTTGTTGCCTAGGTTAAGAGGCCCTTGGGCTCTAGCTGAAAAGCCAATAGGTCCAAGAGGCAGGAAGAAAGAAAGCCTGTAAAGTCCATGGTCTGGTGATATGAATCAGCTAATGGCAATGACGCTCAGAGGGGCAGAACCATCCCTAAGGCATGATTCTCATGTTAGCTACAAAATACAATCAATTGAGCAGTTTAGAAAAAAAAACCTGATGACCAGACAGTGGCCCTGACCAATTATGTTAGTGATGGTGCAGATGCTGCCCAGATGTCCGTATTTGAACAAAGCTCCTCAGGTAATTTTAATGTGCAGCCCAGGTTGAGAACTATTGTCCTAAGTTGTTTTGGAAATTTGCAAAATACTCCCGGTAGCCCAGTCATTGGGGCGGGGGTGTTCGTGGTATTTTCTTAGCAGAGATATGGGTTAGATGTTTTTGTAATGTCTTACAATGCCTAGGATGGTTCCCCCCCACCCCCAGTGAAAAATTGCCTTATCTTTTGAATGTCTTACTGGGTATTGACATAGTTGAAAAACTTTTATGATCTGGAACTTAACTCCACCACACATACAAACACAAAGTATTCTTTGCATGTTTTTAGTTAATATACACTGAATTTTCCCAGAATGTAATCAACACATAAATCAAGGTGGAATTGTACTTTATTCTGTTTAGAACTTTACTAGTTGCTTGCCTTGTCTGATAATCATATCACTGATGTCAGCACTACTTGTATTTGAGTAATTGCCATTTGTAACAGGTTTTCCTTATGATTCAATATATAGGTGCAAGCATCTGATGGTCTCATTATCTTTTCCATATTGCAATATATTGTACTTTATTATAATATATGTTCATGTCATGTCTCTTTCTGCCAAAATATTGGTTTTCAAATATTGTGTGTTAGGGTGGGTTATATAATTTATAAATTTCACCTCAGGAGAACAAATGCAGCATTATAAAATATTTCTTATAAAAAGGGACTTTAGGGTTGATTTGGGTTGAGAACTTCTGTTCTCAGGGATTCCCTTTGGGATCTGTAATAAGGTCGTCTCGATTTGTGTCTCTGTTTATTCAGCGCGGCCATCCTTGTAAACCCAGAGATAGGGGTATGTGCAACTTTGAGCAAGTTACTTAATGTCTGTAAGTTTCAGTTTCCTCATCCCTAAAAATGGCCTAATAAGAGCACTTACCTCATAGATCTGTCAGGAGAATTAAATGAGATCGATCTTGAAAAGCACTTAGCAAAGTTTCTGGCATGCAGGAAGCACTGTTTTGATGATGACGACGACAAATTAAGCCTCACGATTCAGAAAGAGACCGAAGACTCTTTAATCCCTTCCTCAGTCAAGTATGTCATGTCTACACCCGCTTCCTCTTTTTTTAAATAGTTTTTTTTTAAGATTTTATTTATTTATTTGACAGAGAGAGAGAGAGATCACAAGTAGGCAGAGAGAGGGGGAAGCAGGCTCCCCGCCGAGCAGAGAGCCCGACTTGGGGCTCGATCCCAGGACCCTGAGATCATGACCTGAGCTGAAGGCAGAGGCTTTAACCCACTGAGCCACCCAGGCGCCCCACCCTGCTTCCTCTTTTTTCAAGGTAGAGCACTGCCCAGAACAGGTCTCCAGAATATTCAATCCTGGATGGAAACACCTTGCATAATCTCTCCTTCATTCTTATATTTGTTTTGAGCAGTAACCATGGACAGAAACTCAGTGTATTTTTGTGTGTGTGCGGCAAATAAACCGTTACAGGTTTTATCACGATGTTAGCATTCCGGGAGCTCAGAGACTTTGCAGCTGGAAATACGCTGCGATCCTGGGACACTTTTTGGGTCTTTCAGAATGAAGCCAGGCACCACCAATTCCGGTGTGTGTGTGTGTTTGTTCCACCCTCTTTTTACCCGATTTATCGGCCGTTTCTTTCAGCCCTATCTCCACATAAACTTGCAAGAGAACTGCTTGCTCTTTGGAAAAATCTAAACTAGAGGTTCTGTTCTATCTTACGGACAGGAGGGCCAAGACTCTTCTTTTAGGGGCCGGTCTGTAATCTTGAAGCCAGGATCATATTGTTCCCTTCCGGTTTCCTGCCCAACCCTGACTTTACTCATCTGGAGCATTTGCTGCTCAGGAGACTCCATTCCCCTCATTCAGTAAAGACACTACCTTTCGGAGTCCATTCAATCTGTGCCGTGCAAACACGTGAGTTTTGGAAGCATAAGAAGCCAGAGGTCTTCGTCCAGAGACGGTCTTCTATGTAATTCAGTTTTTCACTGTGAGGACCTTGAGTAATAATAGGATAGGCTATGCGGGCGGGGGTCTACGGCTAGTTGTGGATTTCCGGGCGAAGAAGCATGGAAAAGATGACATACTCCACTCTCCATACTTTGGGGTAGGATGATCCACAAACCATTCCCAACAGAGGAGAATCCATCCCAGTGTTAAGGACCCTCCGAAATGAAGCTTCCATAATCAGTAATGCCATATACTATTAGAGTTTGCTCTTACTTAAGAAGGGTTAGTATTTATTGAGTATTTACTAATAGCCAGAAATAATAACAAGCCTTTTACATTCGCTGTCTTAACTAATTCTCACTTTGAGTTAGGAAGCAAGAAAATTCTTTCTACAGGTGAGAAAACTGAGTGCAAAGAGGTTAAGTTCCTTGACCAAGCAAGTGGCAGAGTCCATTTGCAACTGGAGGCTGTCTAGCTGCGAGGTTCAGGATATTAGCTGCCAGGCTTTAGCTACACTGCCTCACCTGGACGTGCTGGACACGCTCTAGTTTATACCTGCTCCTTTGTATTTGCTTCTGGCATATCCACTAGTGGTACTCAAAACCTTGTGTTTTATTATTTTTTAAATTTTTTAATTTTAATATATTTTTTAAAAATTTATTTATTTGACAGAGAGAGAGATCACAAGTAGGCAGAGAGGCAGGCAGAGAGAGAGGGGGAAGCAGGCTCCCTGCTGAGCAGAGAGCCCGATGCGGGGCACAATCCCAGGACCCTGAGATCATGACCTGAGCCGAAGGCAGAGGCTTTAACCCACTCAGCCACCCAGGCGCCCCAAAAACCCTGTGTTTTACCAGAGCCCCAGACTAAGCAGACCAGCACTGTCCGATGGAAATGTAATGTGAGCCACAGATAAGAGCCACGTTTGTAATTTTAATTTTTCAAGTGGCCACATTTTAAGAAGTAAAAAGAAATGGGTAAAATTAATGTTATTAATATATTTTATGGAAGCCAGTAGATCTAAAATGTTATGATTTCAACATGAAAGCAATATAAAAATTATTCATGAAATAATGTTCACTTTTTTTGTACTAAGCCTTGGCAACAAGGTGTGTATTTATACTTATGGCACATCTCGGGTCAGCCCACCCCCATTTCAGTTGCCTAAGAGCCACATGTGGCTAGGACCTGCTGAAGCAGGCAGCACAGATCTAGATATTTAGACCCCAACCCTTTTAATAATCCCGGGGGCTCTTCAGGTAGTAAGGAAAGCATGGGCAAGATGAAGAGTGTGTTTCCAGTTCTTTGCTTGATTTACTCTAAGCAAAACATGAAGAGAATAAACTCCCCAATTCTATCTATAACTGATGGTTGGCTTAGTTGCCCGAGAGCAGATGAGAAGCTGCATCCTGGAATCTACGACATTACATAACATGTGTCAGGTGTCCTCGTGCCCTTAGAGGGGAGCCGGACACAAGAAGATCAGGAAGCCCCAGGTCCCTGACCAGAGACACGGCGCATGAAGCCAGCTCGCCAAGAGCATCAGCTAGGGCCACCATGACTGTCTGGTCCTTCTTCTCCTCGTATTTACTCCCACGCCTGCCCCAGCTTGAAAGGCAAGGTGTACGAGCCAGGCCTAAGAAGCATGGCATAGACTCTGCCCTTCTCACATTGACCTTGACATCTGGAGAGCAAAGGGAAACCTCAAACCTCTCCTTCCCCCATCCCATGGACAATCCTCTACTCCAGATGGCCACAAACTTTTGCACACCTTAGAATCACCTAGAATGCTTATTGAAACAGATTGCTGTGCCTTACCCCAAGAGTTTCTGATTCAGCAGATCTGGGCTAGAGCCAGAGAATGTGCATTTCCAACAAGTTCCCCCAGGTGAAGCCCATGCTGGAGGTCGGGGACCACACTCTAGGAGCCAAGGCTCAATGCTAAAAATTTAACATATTTAAAATCAAGAGAGTCTAAGAAAAGGCCAGGCACCTTTCTTACTCTTCATGAAACAAATACGATTTTTACATAATTGATGTGTTTGGCTATTTCTCCTCTGCTCCCCATTATTTCCTCTTGTCCAGGAAGGG
>CM052893.1:21824573-21843368 GCA_028534135.1 Potos flavus | reverse complement strand
AGTGATTTTTTTTTTTCCTATGACTGATTTGTCCTTTCCCTTTCCTGGTTTGGGGCTATTATTTCTTTATTTTCTTCAATAACAGTCATCTGCAAGCAATAATTGCATCCCTATTTTGAAGTGGTGAAAAGGCAAGTTTTGAAAATTCTCCATGTAAAAAGCCGCATGATCCCATCCTTGGAACTCTGGGTGGTGTGTCCCCCCAGTCTCGATTCCAGAGACTTGCTTCATTTGGAACATTAGTGCCCAACTGAGTATTGTCAGCTTTTACTCACCAAATGGTCACGCCCCAATTTTTGGACAAGCAAAACATCGTGGAAACAGATGATGATTGCTTGAGTGCTCATGGCAGGAAAAAAGCCTTTCTCACGCTATTTCCTTAGTAATAATGATAACAGAACCTGCCTCCTGTCTCTCTAGTGTGCTTAAAGCACCACGCACATTGTTTCTAATGTTCACAGCCATCTTCATTTTGTTGACTGGGGCTATAAGTTGAGGCCAAAAAGGGGAATTAGCTGGGTATCCAAATCCAGATCCGTGTGGCCCCAAAGCCCTTATCTGCACTCCATCAGCCCAAGCGCCTGCTTTGGCAAACTTGACTTGCCCTCCTTCCCCAGAGGCTATGGAACCATTCGATGCTGTAGATATCAGCCTTCATAGGTGCCCAGGCCCTCCCTCATAACTGGCCACTCCTTTGACTAAGCCATAACGGATCCTTGCTTACTCTTCAGAAACCCATTTTTCTTTTCCACTGATTGTCCTTTCCCATTTCGGCTGGTGGATGATTGCATTCTCCTGGAAGCCATACCATCTGCACACTAGACTCAGGCAGTTCCAGAAAAGTCCTGGGAATGCATGGGAGGGCTTGGGCTAGGAGTCTGGCAATTTTGGCTAAAGTTCAGAGAGGACCCGGTAATAAAATGAGATTTTTAAAAAAATCGATGAGATAAAAGGCTTAGTGATTTAGGGTCTAACCGGCCTCTGTGAGCAAGACTGGGCCCCAAGCCAGGCTCTCCCAAGCTAAGTTCCTACCAGGGCAGCACTCTGTGCCTAGAAGTAAGGAGCATGTCTGCTAAGAGTTGGAAGCAAAGTTGGGGAGACTAGGGGGTGCTTTAATTACCTGGTCCTTCCAAGCACCCTTTCTCATCCCAACTGACTTATCTCTGGATCATTCTGCCAGGAGTACCTATTTCTCTTGCCCTAAGAGACTGTTCCTCACAGTGCTTTTCCCTTCTCCTCCTTCCTTACCACCTCTACCCCCGCCCCCCAAAACATAGCATGGCGGTCATGTGAGCATGGACTTGGAAATCAGACACCCTTGGGTTTGCTTCTTCTTGGCTGTGTGACTTTGGGTATGTTTATAACTTTTCTGGCCCTCAGTCTTCCTATCTATGAAGCAGGGATAAAAGAACTCACAGATTTGTTAAAAGGATTAAAATAAGTAAAGCTATCATTCACTTTATGTAGGGTAAGTCACCCATAAATTATTTTTAAATTATTATTTTTTAATTATTTAAATTATTAAAATTTTATTTATTTGTTTAAAATTTTTAATTATTTAAATTATTTTTAAATTATTATTTTAAATTATTATATTTAAATGATTATTAAAGTTATTATTGACATTAATCTTGTTGCTGTTACTTTGGGTTGGTGGAAGTTCTTCCTTCAGAACGAGCGAGCCTGAGAGCTGTGGGAACAGTGAGAATGTTAGAGATAGAGTGACTTTGGCATTCACCTAACCTACTTTTCATTTGGGAGGGAACCCGAGGTTCAGAGGATGTTAATTGGCTTGCCCAAGGTTATATGCCTGACTAGTTCCAACCTTCCAATAAGGAAGTTAATTAGCCGGAGCAGCAGAAAGAGCTTTGGCTTTGGAGTCAGACACATGCAAATTTGATTCCGCCGGCCAGCATGGAGGAGGCCTTAGTTTCTCAACCTGCTTCTGCCTCATTTCCTTATCTGAAGCGTGGGGATAGAAGAGCCCTTTTCCCAGGAGGGGGAGAGACTTAATGGGATAATGTACATCAGGTATCCACCGAGCCTCAATGGCATGGTTTCCCCTCACATCATTGGAACATTCTAGGGCCGGTTAGGACAGGGAAGGCCAGTAGAAGGAACTGTATGGAAATTCAAAATACAGTGGGCTTTGCCTAAAAGATGAAATAGGAACATTTAGGGTTGCTTATCGATGTCAACTTTACAGTAGAGTTTGACACATTAATTCTGGTGAGGCTAAGAGCAGATGGGGAAGATAATCTGTGGACAGACCTCAAACTCCAAAGGGAGAGAGAGAGGGAGGAGAGCTGGGGGGAGGGGAGGAGTCAGGGAAGATGATCCTGAGGGTTTACGCTGACCTTCCAGAGTATGTTCCAAAACAATTTTGAAAGCACCCTGGTTTCTAGACACAAATTATGTTTTGAATTGGCAACACAAAGTAGGAGGTGGCTTTGAGATGGGTGACCATTTTTCAGATGCAGTGGTTTTGAAATAAGAAGCATAGATAAGTTTTGCAATGAAAAGTGAGTTCCAAGATGGGTTTGTTCCAAGATGAATATAGACAAGGACACTGAGACACTCCACAGCAGGTCAGTCCCCAAATGATCCAATTACAGGTTTTGAAATGGACCCAGGGGCAGAATTTAGAAACCTAAAATGGAAAGGCAGAGGAGAAGCAATTTTGCAACTAGACAAATGACTGACTCCACAAGAGTCCTCTAGGGAGAAAGTGGTTTGGAAAATGCTGAGTAGGCAGTTTCTAACTACCCCATGGGAGTTAGAATGGACTTTCCTAGGAATTATTAGGATAAGGTTGATGGGGGTCCGAGCGGGGACTATGCTTGCAATTCACCCAGGCAACTGGGGACCCGTGGAATGGAAAGTGGGAACAAGCACCATCAGCAGAAGCAGAGTATGTGGCCTTATTTAACAAACAAACAAAAAAATCAGGGAAATTTGTTCTGAAGTATGAAATTCTTAAGTACTTGGCCTATGTTTTTGTCACCTCCTATTCCCAGCGCCTGGCAGAGGGCATGGACTGGATGAGTTAATGGCATGGACTGCCTTATAAGATAATGAGTTCTCCAGCACAGGAGGTATTCAAGTAGTAATCCCTTGGCAACAACTGTATAGAGTGTTTCAAGTGTCTTTTGGATGTGACTGATAATCATTAGAGTTCTTAGCAACCTTAAGATTCTGGGCACCCAGCGTAGCACGGTAACTCTCTTAAGACATCTGGTTCTGATTTGAACATAGGGGTCCTCACATTGACTGAAGGGAAACAAATGAGAGCCAAAGTCCTGTCCCAGTGGGAAAAGTAGCCATTCTTACCCTCCATTTTCTCGTTTTTCTGTGGTCCAAAATCCTTCTTGAGATGACATGGGCTTTGCACCCTCACTACTGCATGAACACAGTCTGCCCTAGAGCATTCTACCAGTCCTTCCCTCTCACGTCCGCTATGGCTGAGGCCACTGGCTGAGCACAAACCCATTCTCTCCTCTTCCTGGACAAACGGTCCTCCTCTTCTGGTCCTGCTCCAGTGAGATGTGGCCATAGGGAATATGAGCAGGAGTGACGAATCCATGTCACTTCCAGGCGGGCTGAGAAATGCCTCCCACTTGGCTGCCTCCCATGCTCTTTCCCCATCTGCTGGCTGGGTGTTGACACCCAGGACAGTGCCGGCAGCTACTGTTGAAGAGGGTAGTGCCTGTAGCTCCCTGGGTCCTCCCCCCTGCTCTCCCTCCCCCTCCTTAGACTCTTAGATGAGATAGAAACTTCTATCGTGTTAACTGTGACAGCAGCGTGCGTATTGATTTCAAATGTTCACCTTCCTTTGTCTTCCCCTCCTTTTTTCTTTCTCTGCTTTTTATTCTCTGACTTGACAAAGGACTCAGAGAGATCCGTGAGGTTATGGCCACGGTCAGGAGAGAATGTGGGGTGGGTGAAGAGATATGTCTCAAGTGGTTTTAGTCTCTTTCTTTTGCCTGAGACGTTGGTCTTTCAATGTCCTCACTCCTAATGCAGGGGGATGTGGGAAGGGTAGCAGGTGCAAAGTGTTATAACAGGCGAGCAAAGGGTGAGCTTCAGACCCTCTCCTCCCTGCTGCAAGCTTCACTTGTCCTCTCCTAGCCTTCCCTGGGCACCAGCTTCCCCCACCTCACCCCCACTTCCCCACAGCTTAGGCAGAGCAGGAAAGGGAGGCAGGGATGCCATCTTTGGGCTACAGCCATGAGACTCAAGGCCTCGCTCTTCTGACTTCTTGCATTTCTCTCCTCTTCTGTGAGTCACCAGCAGTATCACATGCTGGAGTGATAATGTGAGGAGTCTGAGTATAACCTACAGGAAAGAAAGCAAATTATAGGTGTATAGTTGGAGTGCAGCTTTGGCCACTTTAATTTTCTCTCAATGTTGTTTAGAGATTTTTTTAAAAGATTATTTATTTATTTACTTGTCAGAGAGAGAGGAGTGAGAGAGAGAGAGAGAGCACAAGCAGGGGGAGCAGCAGGCAGAGGGAGAAGTAGGCTCCTTGCTGAGCAAGGAGTCCGATGTGGGATTCGATCCCAGGACCCCAGGATCATGACCTGAGCCTGAGGCAGACTCTTAACTGACTGAGCCACCCAGGTGCCCCATGAGATTTTTTGATTCTGGATCCTCTCTGCCAAATGGCTAGATTTCCTTGTTTCTTAGCACATAGTCTTCTTTCTTGTCCTGCCTCCTAAGTCTACAGAAGGTCCTACAGAGTCTGTTTTCTCTTCCAGTACTGACCGTGCCATTCCCTTCCGTGCCAAGCCAAAGCCTCCGCCTTCCCCTGAAATGAGGCTAGCTCTAATTACCTTGCATTTGGGCCAGCCTCTAAAACAGGCAGACTCTTAATGATCTTGCTTCCATTTTAAGTACTGATTTTCTGCTCTACAATTTTTGGACATTTCCCTAATTAACCCTTTTTGGGAAGCCTCCTCTAGCAGAGGTCATTATATTTCCTCTAATATGTGTTCTCTTCTTATTCCTCAGCAATAGGAGCCCCACAGCTACCTAGAATAAAAACTATATTTGATAGATCCCCTTGCAGGTAGGTGTGTCTATAAGACTGAGTTCCACCAATGGAGCGTAAGCAGATGGCCAACCACCATCTTGGATTATGAAGCGACCTTGGCAACGGAAGCCATGCTGGACAGAGCAAAGAGACAGAAGCAGCCTAGTACCCCATTCTAGCTGTAGATAGCCAATCTCTAGGCTTTCACATGAGAGAAAAATAATCTTGAAACTTACTGAAGTCACCATTTTTTATGGCTTTCTGTCACCTGCAGCCAAACTAATTCAACTACTTTAGCCTCTGACATTAAAAGTTCACCTTCCTCCCTCCCCCTCTTCTCTTTTAGAATCATATTGCATTAAAATAGAAAGGATGTTAATTATTATCTCATCTGAGCCCTTCACTTCACATTGAGGAAACTGAGGACCCCAGAGAGGGGAAATGACTGGGCTAAGCAGGCTTGAACCTGCTGCCTTGAACCTCATGCTTGGACTCCCATTTGCACCTCGTTCACTATCCAAGGAAGAAGGTATTTGCCTACAGCTGGCCTGCACAGCATAATAAAGAACGAATTTCTTTCTGGAACAGTTTCTGGAAAAGAGAGAGTTTGCTATAACTTTCATCTTAAAGTGATGATTAAGAACCTACTCCATAAAATGAAACCTATATGTATATATAAGTACAGTACATATACACACACACATGCTTGTGTGTGTGTGTGTGTGTGTGTGTGTGTGTGTGTGTGTGTATGTGTTAAGCACAATGCTCAGTGGAGCAATCATAATCATGGGAGCTAATACCATGACATTATAAATCTTCATTCATTCGTAAACATTAACTGAATTCCTGTCACCTGGGCATTCAGCACTGGCCAAAACGATGACCTGAAAGTTGCCATCCACTGGTAACCCTATAATTACTCAAATAAATGCCATAATTAAAAATGGTGGTAAATGCTACAACAGAAAAGTGCAGACACTATGGGAGAGTATAACTAAGAGTCTAATTTGGAATGGGAGGAGGTTAGAAAGAGATACTTAACTTGAGACCTAGAGGACAAGGAAGAATTAGCTGGGCATCGAGCAGGAACAGCTTGGGTAAAGTCCTCTGGAAGGAGAGCTGAGAGCGTCTAGTACACCAAGACTGTGGTGAGCAAAGAGGGTGGCCAGAGAAGAAGGCAGTGGCACATCACACAAGCCAAAGGGGCCATGTTGAGAACTTTAGATTTCACCTGAGTAATGGGAAAACAGGAGATTTTTTTTAGTGTAGAGTGACCTGAAGTCATTTATATTGTAAAAGATCCCCCAGGACCAGATGTTTCTGGGGAGGAACCCCCAACTTACGCAATCAGGCAATCAGTCAAAACATTTTTTGAAAATCTGTTATGAGTCTAGTTAATATGAAGAATGAATCCCTCTTATTGGCTGGTTGTGAACTAAGCCATAGAAGCATTCATTGTAGATCCCTGGATAAGCCTTCAAATTCTGCGTTCTAACTCCACTGCCAAAACAAGCAAGGCAGGAAGAGCTTCTAGAAATATCAGGCCACCATTTGAAGAGGACAGCCCAAGCGCCGATGCAGACAGCATGGTTTTATTGCACTAACCAGGAAAGGGAGCTAAACATCAACCACAACAAAATATCAGTAATAATCCTTGGATGGGGCAGATTCCAAGACTTAATTGGTTAATATCCACTAACTTTGTATGGTGAGTGAATCATAGAGTTTCCTAAGAGTTTGTTTGTGGCTAACTCATTCCAGTGGCCAATCAGGGAGCTATGTTGCTTGGAACTAGACATTCCCCTCCGTCTTAGGAGGTTTCATTCTGGCTATGATGACCTGACTTGAAATATTCACACTGGTGGAATTTTAGAATCTTTGTTAAGCACAAATTCTAGTGGGTCACCTATATTTGGAAGACATGTGGCCTCCTTCTATGTGGGAATATTGGTAGGCTCCTCTATTACCATAACAAACATTGACCTTCCCACCCATTCCTCTGGTTTAACGGGTACTATGTTAACTAACAGGATAGAACAACTTCCTAAAAGCCTAACCTCAAACATCAACTGCTATCAAAAGTCTAGCCTCCTTATCAAATTTATTAAATGTTTGGTTAAGACAGTCCAGGAAGCATGAGATCTAGGCCCACTTCTAAATATTCTTAATATCCCAATGAACTGCTTTTACTATATTAATGCTTCGGCATATTTTTTCTTTTGCATTTATCAAAAATTGTTAAGTTTCTCTTCTTTATTCACTGCAAAGTTGATATTGAGAAACTTGTATCCCTTAGTACCTCCTCTTAGGTAAAAAGGATGATTCTATTTCATTCTTTTCCCTCTCTCTTTTCCTTTCTTCCTTTTTGTTTCTTTTTCTTTCTTTCACCCTTCGCATGTCCAGAAAATCTTGGTCAAGTTTTATATTTAATCTCAGCTACCGCCTTACCTCTTATGGTGGTTGGAAACTGGGTTTCTACTTCTTAGTTCTGTGTCCCCATTTAAATATCCTTAATTTGGTAACCTGAATATTTCTGTTTCATGAAAAAGATGTCATTCTGAAAAAAAAAGGAGAATATACACAAATCCAAGGAAATATATTTTTCTTATGTCTCAAGTACTTATCTGCTTTGAAATGTAAGCTGTGAGGACAGACCACCAGTGGAAGTTTAGGATGAAAGGTTCGGTCATCACTATATGATTCAGAGAGCTGCTTCCTATGAAACCACTCTGAATACAGCAGTGTTCTCCCTTCTTAATAAATTTATCCTCAGAGCAGACACTGCTAAGAGCATAGGAGGAGGAGGCAGTTACTGTGGCCTCCAATTAGCTATTAATCTTGAGTACGTCCCAATAGTTCCCTGGAACTCACTTTCCTTACCTGTAGAAAAAAAAGTTGGGCTAAAGATACACTGAGCCTGCTTTCAGCTCTGACACCCTGTGGTTCTCTAGCTTCTTCTAGAAAAGGCATAGAAGAGTGGTTCTTGCCCCCAAGAAGCTTATATTCTTTGAAGGATATAAAGTACAAACCCATGGCCCATTTGTGGAAAATTACATATGTACGAGTAGATCTGCATATTGGAAGTCTGAGTTTGCCAATATGACACCTGGCCTCTTAAGATCGGTAAAAGATAACTATGTCATTTTATTTTTTTAAGATTATATTTATTTATGTGATGGAGAGAGAGAGTATAAGCAGGGGGAGTGGCAAGCAGAGGGAGAGGGAGAAGCAGGCTCCCTGCTGAGCAAGGAGCCCAATATGGGGCTCAATCCCAGGAATCTGGGATCAAGACCTGAGCTGAAAGCAGACGCTTAACCGACTGAGCCACCCAGGTGCCCCTAACTATCCCATTTTAAAGATGAAATAGTTAAGAAAGAGAATTCTAGAAAGAATCAGCCACACATATATTAAACTTCAGGAAACTGAATTTTATAAAATAAACAGAAAAGAGACAATAATCCTGTGGTCAATGACTCAAAAAGGCAGGACACTCGAAGGGGCTTGGAAAATTACAAAAATATTCTTATTCATATAGTCATAAGTCATCCCATCGACTGTGCACGAATGCCTAAATATGCTGAAAATAATACATAGAAATTAACAATTTGGCCATTCAGCACCCTCAGACTTTATCTTTTTAATTTTATTTTAATATTTTATTTATTTATTTGACAGAGAGAGACATAGCGAGAGAGGGACCACAACCACGGGGAGTGAGGGAGGGAGAAGCAGGCTTCCCGCTGATCAGGGAGCCTATATGGGGCTTGATCCCAGGACCCCGGGATCTCGACCCGAGCTGAAGGCAGACGCTTAACGACTGAGCCACCCAGGCACACGACGCCCTCAGACTTTAAAAGGATGAGTGCAAAAGATGAAACAAAAGATCCCAAAAGACCAATGTTGGAAAAAGCAGAGACGTGCAAAAAGCCTACGAATGGCAAAGATTTTTGTTTTAGTTGTGTTCAGAGCAGGGAGAACAAGAAAAGACTGAGCTGACTGCTCGAGGCAGTTGGTGTAGAATTACAAACAGGACTAAAGATCTGGAAGCCAACATGGGATCCTTAAGAACAAGTCTCATCAAACTCTCCTTTGCTCTTTTGTTTGTTTTTTTTAATGAGATTACCAAACAGGTCATGTAAATAGTTTGGTCTGAGCAAAACATTCTACCAAAGCTCTCATGATACTCTCATGGGCAAAATGGGAAAATCCAAGGTGACTTCCTAACTCACTGAGCAAATAAACCCAAGAGAGCTAAGTGGATTTTGTTAGTCTGAACACCAGGCATGCCCCAGTGCTGTGTCCTCTTCAATACCCGAATAGGAAATTTGGTCTGAAAGTGCACATGATCGTACTCACAAATGACCCGAAGCCGGGAGGGATGACTGATCTATATATTAAATGGTAGATTCAAGTGGAAGAAACACCTGGCAGGCTGAGGCGAGCAAGGTGGAGAGATATCTATGTAAACATCTTGTTTTAAAAAGTATTGGAATTAGTAAGAGATGTGAGACGTTTGACTTTACAGTTTTCATTTGAAAAGGACCTGGGAATATTAACTCATAGAACAACAAGGAATGGGCAAGAACAGAGCCTTCCAAAGGGCTGCCATCTTTGGCTGTTTTCATAGAAATACGGTGTTTGAATTAAGGAAGAACGTCTTTTCACTGTTTCTGTAGCATACATTCCATATTTGGAGTAAATTTTTTGATTCAAAGAACCAAATTTGAAAAGAATTTTTAACAAATTAAAGGAATTGTTGATAGCAAAGGTCGACCATGGTATCTTGGGATCAGAAAACATGGAGAGGGGTGCCTGGATGGCTCAGTAGTTTGAGTGTCCCACTCTTGATTTAAGCTTAGGTCATGATTTCAGCCAGAGTCATGGTCTTGGGGTCGTGGGATCAAGCCCCGCGTCAGGTTCCACACTCAGCAGGGAGTCTGCTTAGGGTTCTCTCTCTCCCTCTGCCTCTGCCCCTCCCCTCTGCCCCACGTGCTTGCTCTCTCTCTCTCTCTCTCAAATAAATAAATAAATAAAATTTTTTTAAAGAAAACACGGTGAGAACATATTTTAAAAATGGTGAAAGAAATGGAAATAATCAGCTTTGAAGAAAAGAAGCCCGTAGGAATTCTGACGGTGAGAAAGCTCAGCTCCTTGGAGAGCAGCTTATGTGCTCCTTCTATCACATCACCCTGCGTAGAGTCTTTGTAGTCTTTATTGCCACCTGAAATCATCTTGTGTCTTTATTGTCTGTTTTCCCTTCTTCTAATACAAGATTCACAAGACAAGGGGCCTTGCCTGATTGTTCAGTATTTTATCTACAGCACCTAGAACAGTGCCTGACACATAGTAGACACCAAGAGAAAGGATGGGATGGTGTCTGCACAACTTACAGAAGGCCTCTCTCTTGTCAAGTGGGTGGGTACAAACTGGTCTCCAGGGACTACTTGATCGCGTGCGATATACGGAGGGGCCATTTTTTTGAAGTTGTATGGGGATAAAACCCCCAAACATCTCACTCCGTGCAGAAGGACTTGTAGCTTGGGCCAAAGGTTTCTGCTGACCACTGCTGAGGCTTCAGGCACGTCCGGACATGTCCCGAGAAATGGTGGGAAAGACTGGGTTAGAAATCAAATTGACACAAAGACTAAAAATCCTGCTGGAAAAACAAAATAAAATGAAAACCTCAAACGATGCCCCCTAGCAAACTTTCAACCTATCTGGGCATGTCTGGCAATTTGGTGGGGGAGTCAGTCAAAAGTCTACTTGCCAGTAAGGGGGTAGAGAAATTGGATCAGTCCTGCATTGCTGGTGGCCATGGACAATGGGAAAAACGATTTGGCAATCTCCTATAATATTACACATGCAATTGCAATACAACCTAGCAATTGGAGCTCTAGGCATTTGTCCCAAAGAAATGAAAACTTATATTCATACCAAACCCTGGAAAATAGCAGTTTTAGGCATAACAGTCAAAATCTAGAAACAACCCAGACATCCTGCAGCAGGTCTGGGGCACATATGTATCATGGAGCACTACTCAGCCGTAAAAAGGAATGAACTGTTGATAAACAAAACAACCTCCATGAACGTGCAGATAATCAGGAAATTACGCTGAGTAAAAAAAGTCATTCCAAGAAGTCACACACTGTACGATTAGACTTATATAATATTCTTTTTTTTTTTTTTTGAGAGAAAGAGAGAGAGAGCACAAGTAGGGGGAGCAGCAGAGGGAGAGGGAGAAGCAGGCTTCCCGCTAAGCAGGGAGCCCAATGCAGGACTTGATCCCAGGACCCCAAGATCAGGGATGACCTGAGCCAAAGGCAGACACTTAAGTGACTGAGTGACCCGGGAGCCCCTCAACTTATGTAATATACTTGAAATGACAAAATTATAAAAATGGAGAAGAGATTCGTGGTTGCCAGGGATCAGAGATGGGGGTGGGTGTGAAAGGACATGGAGGCGGCTACAAAAGGTCCATCTTGTGGTGACGGATTTGGCAACATTCTGCATCTTGGCGATGTCGGTGTCAATATCCTGGCTGTGATATTGTGCTACGGTTTTGCAACATGGAGCAAACTGGGGAAGGAGGATATAGGATCTTTCTATATTATTTCTTATAACTGCACACGAATCTACAGTCATCTCAGGAAAAAATTTAATTAAAAAATTTTCTTTGCAAGATGGGAACGTAGGAAGGGAGTGAAAAATGCAGATAAGACTCCCAGGAAAGAACTCATCTAGATAAAGAAGGAAACTGGCACTATGGCCCTGACCTTCCAGAATATAAGATCCAAGAGGGCGGGAATTGTGTTTGCCTTGTTTGTCACTGGATCACTAGGACTTGCTAGGACAGAGCTCGACATATCAGAGGGTTAAGACAAGGGTTCCCCTCTATCCCAATAAGAGCACTTAGATATTGACAAACAATGGACCATCAAATCTGCCCGACCACCCCCCCCCTAGTTTTGAGCAAGAAAAGGTTTATCCAAAAATGCACTTCGCTCCGTGTGGTCCCTGAGTTCTGAGCGACTGAGAGCCAGGCTAGTGATAAAGCCCAGTAGTGCAGGTACTAAATGGAACAGAGGAGAGCTTCTTGGCCGTTCAGTGCACCTTTCCCAAGGCCACCTCGGATGCATGAAAACTGACAGAGCTACTAAGTTAATTCCTGCATCACATTGCAGTCAGAGTGCCACTGACCAAGTGGAATTCCACAAAGAGGGAGCCACTGTCCCCTACTCCCCACCAAATATCCTTGACAGCCTGTGGACTTGAAATGGTACCAACAGAAACTGCCAGGCCTGGGAGTTGCAGGCAGATCCAGATCCAGAAAGGCAGTGGTGGTGTTGGTGAGTCCCGGGCCACGGCCCAGGCCGGTGTGGCCTCTGTAGGGCCCAGCAAAACTGGGGCAATCACCAGGAGCGAAACTTCTGTGAGCGGCCTTATTCCTGAACTCATGTGAGAAGCCTTAGGGATTCCCAGAACTAATCAAGGAGGAATTTTCCAGAGACTGAACTCCTGCATACACAGGTAGGGACCTGAATCAAGTAACTTGGATGACAGATTTTTTAAAATAATGGTGTAAATGTATACCATATTGGTCCTGATTTTCACTAGAGAGCTAGATTTGGGATGAGAAGACCTCAACCCCAAGTTTCAGGTTTATTTTCTAAACTGGTGTAATAATGTCTGCTCTGCCTCCTTTACAAGGCTGCTGCTTGAGAATTATATGGAATAATGTACTGTATATGAGAAAGCTTTTAAAATTATCATGTACTATATGCATGCAATTCGTGGTCTTATTTTAAGAGCATTTCCTCACCTTCGTTGTAACTTCCTTTTATCTCATCTTCTCGAAGCTGCACAATTCCCAAGCCCCCTTTTTTGTGCTCCTCATGAAATACCATGGTATTTCAGGTCCTGTGTGATCAGGGCGATCAGAGGAGCGCATCTATGGTGGTCTTGGTCTCTCTGACATCATCTACAAGTTGTCCTGGGACCAGAATCTCCCATGATTCTCTGCACCCCGGCTGAGGGCTCTGCTGAGGGTGTGGTCATGTGGGACTAAATGAGGAGGGAGAGGAGCCAATTACCCAGGGGCTAGGAATTAGAAAATGGGCTCCAGAATTAGGTTCCTAATTGCCCAATGTATAAAATTTTACAAGGCCCATAACCTGGAAACTGAGGAGTGGTAGTGAATCCTGGAAATGAGGGGCTGAAAGCCAAGAAGTCAGAGGCCCTAGATCTGTGCCCACCGCCCCCCCAACCCTGCTTCCACTTCTTCCAGGGCTGAAACCGCAGGTGTGGCTGTGCTTCCTACTCCAGCTTCCAGCTGAGAGCACAGAGCCAGCTCCTCTCAAATGCTGGAGGTAAGCAGGGGCTGCAGGCTGGGGCGGCTTCATTCATTCATTCACATTCACTCATTCATTCACATTCACTCACTCACCAAGCATCTGCAGTATGCTAGATGGCAGGGTACAGACCTGATGAAGGCAAGCTTTCTGTCCTCGAGACCCTCTCAGCGAGCAGGGGCTGCCCGGAAGTCTCAGGAGAAACAGGGAGAGAGCCGTGCTGGAGCTGAGGGCACACATCTGCTCCGGGCTGCCCGAGTCTTCAGCTCAGGGAGCTTCGCACTCCAGCTGCCAGCGGGAATGAGTCCCACAAAGGAACCTCAAGGTTTCAGGACCTGCCATGACTCAGCTGGACGCAAGGACGGACAGTCGCCTTTGCAAACATGCAGATTGGGGGCCCCTAAATTATGATTACTTGAGAAATAGGTCACTGCATCTTTGAGGCAGGGTCCCCCAACCTGTCAAGGAATGAGAAGTCATGACCTCTTGCCAAGGTGCAAAGCAGCGCCATCTTGGGCTTCCAAGGCCAGGGTAGAGTGAGACACTTTCTCTTCGGGGCTCCGAGAGAGCCCTGGGCCCTCAGCTCTTCTCAGCATTTCTCACGCCGCATAGTAGCCCTCCTCCCACGCCATGAGCTCCTCCAGGGAAGGAGAAATAGGGTGTAGTGAGTAGAGTACGTAGGCGCCCGGCCTCTGGTGGCAGAACGATCTCAGTTCCCACCTTGATTAGGCTCTTACGGACTGTGCGGTCTTGCTGGGAGGATGGAATTACATAACATCTGTAAAAACCTGAACTTAGGGTAGAACCAATATGCGGTGGCTGCTATTACTTTAATTTTTGTCTCTAAGTAATAATTGCATCCATCGGGATTCAGTGTAGGAAACAGAAATTGCTGTATTTACATTAAACAGGCAGGTATTTAATCAAAGACAAAGATGTTTACAAAGTGAGCAGAATGGCTGAAGGAGCAGTTTCCAGGCTCGGGCTCCAGAAATGGCTCCCCAAACAGTAGAGAAATGACCCGCCGGGAGAGCGAGCACCTCTGGGAACGTCTGGGGCTCTGCTGGAATCCAGGAGCTGCCTCTCTGCACCCAAGAAGCTAAACATGGACTGTGGAGCGCGACTGCACAGAAACTTCCCGTTTCCACAGCTGTGCTTGCCAGCAAAAATGACTACGATGAGAACAGATTCTGCCTTTTGCTTCTTACCCTGAGGTCATCTACTTGGTGCAAGACAGTCTGCTTCTGGGAATCAAAATGCAAAGACACCTGGAACACGTGGTGGTTGGCTTTGGGACGTCCCCGCCTAGGAGACTGGGACAAAGGCTGAGTGAGCCAAGGCGCACAGCCGCCAGCACGCACAGAGGGCCACGTTCCGGGTACCCTGCTGTGTACTTCGTGCCCGACCAGCCCCTGAGCAATCCAGTGGGGCAACCCCCTATTTCACCAACGAGGCAGCAGAACCTTAAGGAAGTTGCTGATCCTGGGTCACAGAGTGAGGGGCGACGATGGGAGGTGAACAGGTTCTGTCTTATTCCAGAGCCCGTGCTCTTAACCAGCATGTTAGACTCCTCGTCATCCTATCTTACGGGCCTAACCCAGTGCCTGAGCACACCCACACAGTTCGTTCATCCTGGCTTAAACAGAAAATTAAACCCAGAATGCTGTGGCCTAAGCATCTTCACCTTCTGGGGAGGAGGTCAGAAAGGCAGGAGGCCGACGGTGAGGGACACGGAGGAGGCATGCCTGCTTGGGGTGGGGGGGTGAGGCGGAGCCGTGAGGGCAAGTCCAGCAGGAGACTGGGCCAGGATATTGGGGCAAGGCTGTTTGCTGGATTGGGTATACGTCACCCCTTCCTGGTTCTAGAAGAGGATCCTGGGATGTGAATACGGACAGGGCTAAGGAGAATAACCAACTGATTCACCCAAGAGATGTTTTCTTTTTCTTCTTTCCTTTTTTTTTCAACAGAGTATGAAAACAGGATCTTAGAGAAAAAAACGTGCCCTCTTGGTTCAAGCGCTCTGGTGCCTGTGATAGCGGCTGCCTGAGTGTCCTGTCTCTGCTGATAACCACAGACACTCGCCCTCCGCAGACGCGGTTGGCCGCGCGGCCAGGCATGGTGACGGTGCAGGCGTGCCGGCACCCACCCCGGGAAGGGCTGTCCCCGCTCCCCTACACACCCAGCCCAGCCCGCGGGGGCACCCGGCAGCTCCGTCTTCTGGCGCAGACGCTAACGCCCGAGAGGGGGGCCCAGGATCTCCATCAGCGGGGCTGTGGCCACCACACAGGGGTGGACACACACACACACATACAGCACCCACACATAGAGGCACACCACATACACATGCAGGGAGACACAGACGCACCATGTGCATCACACACACAAACACAAAGACACCCCCCCAGAAACAGACACACCATAAATATACACAAATGTATATACACAATGTATACAAATGTATATACAAATGTATATACACAAATGTACACCACACGCATATACACAGACATAAACACCCCAAATATACACACACGTCAACATATAAATGTACGCCACAAACATACAGAGACACACATACATATCACACACACTGCACAATACACACACAACACATAGACCACACACAGAAACACAAATATACCTACCGCAAATACATACACCCGAATATACACACCACACACACACTCCCTCTCACAACATGCACACCATGCCCATGCACAAGCGTGCACGGTACACCCAACCACCACATACACACATATGGGTGTAAATATGCTCTCTTCTCAAAAAGTGCCTCGCTACGGTATTAGCTGTATTATAAAAGGTTTGAGACAAATATTACATGGGCAATGAGCATAGGAGGTATGTATACAAAACAGTGTCGGAAATAGAAAAAGAAGCAAAAATGGTGTATACAAAAGGATAAAATCGGTTGAAACACATGCACGATATTTATAAAGACAGGAAGATAATGTAAGCAACACCAAAAAGCGGATGATTTAAATAACCTCTGGGTCATTTTCTGTGAATGTATTTAGGTGAACAGTCCATTTTTTCCAGTGTCTGCTCTTTAGCCCTGACACGCTCACCGTGTGGCCACTGACTTATTGGCACAGGGCGGCATCGGCGAGGACCCCCTTCCATTCTGTACGTGCCCCCTGGGGCCACAGGACAGCAGAGCCCCTGCCCTGCAGCGTCTGATTGATGACAGCGCCGGTCACCCTCTCCCTCTTGTCTTCCAGCCTCCCTTCCTGCCCAAATCAGGAAAACCCTGTGCTTCTTGCCTGGAGGATTACAGGGAAGTGCAGGGGTTTGGTGCTGACCTCAGTGAGAGGCCAGCTTCCCAGAGCCCTGATTTCTTCCAGAGCTGACAGTTAACCTCTGTGGGCCTAGGGGGCGCTCAGGCCCAGGAATTGAAAATGTCAGAGGATTCCCACCTTGGATATTGTAAAACCCAGGAGGCAAGGGCAGGAAATCAGAGTTAAGGGACAGGCAGGTGAAAATGGTGGTTGGGGATCTTTGAGGACAAGGAGAGGATGGGCCAGTTGTGAATACACCTCCAACACCCATCGTGGCACTGAAGTTCCAATCTAAAAGGAATCATACTATCAAGTAGGTAGACCTTCATTGCCCGGATGCAGAATCCCAGGCCAGAAGAGTGAAGTCAGCGCTAATTAGAAGCAAGTCTGTCGTAGCCCACGGAGAACTCTCTGGGGAGCAGAGATTTTCCACCCTCCATTCCACCGTATTGTTTCACTGACTCTGTGTATGGACTGAGATATAATTCTGGATATGAGATTTTTTTAGAACAGCTAATCAATTAAACGTACTTTATTTAAGACTTTCCATTTTGGGGCACCTGGGTGGCTCAGTGGGTTAAAGCCTCTGCCTTCGGCTCAGGTCATGATCTCAGGGTCCTGGGATCGAGCCCCATATTGGGCTCTCTGCTCAGCAGGGAGCCTGCTTCCCCTTCTCTCTCTGCCTGCCTCTCTGCCTACTTGTGATCTTTCTCTCTGTGTCAAATAAATAAATAAAATCTTAAAAAAAAAGACTTTCCATCTTATTAGATGAATATAGAACAGAAAAAGCGCAAATCAGTTGTTTAATATACGCCTGTCCTGTTTTAATAGAGTTGGAAATCCACATAGCCAAATTCAAAAATAAAGTATGATTAAGTGTTTCATTGCAAAATGTACCATTCAGTAGTCTTTTTCCCCCCTCAGGAGGAGGTTCCCACTACATATTTCGACACTGAGGTTTTCAGGGAAGAAAAGGGTATCTAAGTCAAGAAAAATGATGATGAATTATGTATCATTTTGGCATCCTCATAATTCACTAGTGTGTGTTTTTACTTTGTTTATAAAACAGTAAGAAACAGGGAAGATATACAGATTAGCAATGGGAGCCAGCGGTTTAGTCCTGCTTTTGCCACTAATCCCAAGGCCTTACTGAGTCTCTTAACCTTTGTGAGCTCCAAGTCCCCTCTACAAAATAACAGGCTGGGACCAGATGACCTCCATGGGTTCTCCTAAGGTCACAGAGCAGAGTGGAATCGTGCTCAGACACAAGAGTCAGACCAACTAGAGCCGGTTTGTCTCCATCTTCAACTTTCCGAGCTAGTCCCTGAGCTTCTCTGGGCTGGAGCTCCTCCGTGGAGGATAAACGTGCACCGTCTTCTGCCATGCGGGGCCATTTGAATGTTAGATGAGATAATGCACGCCAAGTCCCTAGACATTGCCTGTCACATCAGAGGTGCTCAGTAATTTTTGTTGTATCCCATTCTGTCACTGGAGAACCATATTAATTTTATAAAGAATTTGTGGCCCCATCTGGCTCCGGATGATGTCTTGGGGATGCGGTAGTGAAGGATTTGATCATGACAAGGCCTTTTGCTATCAATGTTAGAGGGACAGAGGCCAGGATGGGTGGAAGAGGCCCTGTCCCGAATCCCTGGCCACAGTTGGCATCTTTTTGGAGCAGACTTTTGTCCCACTGTGGTTTGGCTCCATTCTGTTTTGCCTTCTCTTCGTTGAGTTTTGCTCGTTTGCTCTTTACGGATGGCTTCAGTGTTTTCGTTTTTTTTTTTTGAGATTCATTTTTCACCTGCCTCTCCCTTCACTTGTGCTATTATTTCCTGCTTAGATCATTTCCCCAACCTCCCCTCCCCTTCATCTGGCTAATCCTTCAGGGCTCAGCTTTCCTCATGGAAATTTTTCTGACCCATCACCACCCGTGCTATTTGCTTTCATAGCACCCTGTTCTCCTACCTAACTCTTACCACAATTACAGTTACATAATTTATTTTTGTCCTATTAGTCTGTCTCCCTTACCAGGCTACAGGCTCCAAAACAGCAGCAACCTTTTCTATTTTGTTCCCTAATACCTCCCTAATGCTACAGTGCTTGGCACATAGTAGGG
>CM052893.1:21720908-21824073 GCA_028534135.1 Potos flavus | reverse complement strand
AAAAAAAAAAAAGAGAGGTGATAACTTGAAAAATGTGCATGTGGGCGCCTGGGCAGCTCCCTCAGTTAAGCATCCAACTCTTGATTTCAGGGTCGTGAGATCAAGCCCTGCCTTGGGCTCTGAGCTGGGCGTGGAGTGAATGGAGACAATTTGGGCTCAGGTTGACTTAGAGAAAGACAGTTATTTTAAAATAAAACAGGTATTCTATTTTACTGCCTGTAGAATAATCTCTGGCCTTCCTCTTTGTTCACTATCCTTGAAAGAAGCCACGGTAAATTTCCGGTGCCCCACCCCAATCACACACCTGCTCTAAGTACTTATTCCTTTTTTTTTTTTCTAGATGAGTTTGGACAGGGAAGAGCAGGTTGGTTACCATGATATGGCAAGGTCCCTGGCCTGTGTATCTTCCTGAAACCTCAAATTCTTGTTCAGCCAAGGACTAGAGATGCCGGGGCCTGTGGTCAGCCTGCGGTGGCTTTGCCACACCTAGACTCCACACTGAGCCGAGGGCCTATCTAGACCACAACGTTCAGAAATGCTCACAGCTGTTCCACATAACTTTTGAAGGAAATTCCTGAGACTTCTACGGTTTTTTTGATATTTGACTCCAGTGTATTTGTGGAATTAACTTACATTTCTCTGGAATTTTAAGACTGGTCTGTGGCTTCTTAGCTATCTGGGATTTGGAGTACTTTCCCCATTTTTATCTCAACCCATCTTTTCGATAACCCATACTTTTTGAGGTGGCCCAGGTACAAACAAGGGTGGCATTCCTCCCTCTTTTCCTTCTTAGAGAGGTGGTTACCTTATTACCATAGAATTGTTAAGAACAGTCTTCAGATTCCATAAATATTTATTGAGCACCTATTCTGTGTAAGGTCTCCTTTAAGAATTATAGGGAACAGGTAGTTTTATGTCCTTATAAAAGGACTAACAGTAAGAAAAATACAGAGAAAAATAATTGGTATAAAACAAATATGTAAAGCTTCACTAGAGACAAAAGTAAAATGCTGCAGAAGTTTGGGGAGCAGAAAATTGTATCCATTTGGGGAAAATTAGAAAACATGTCATTAATCCTGTGTATAATTTTAAATAGTAGATATAAAAAGAAAGTATATCTGGTAAAAAGTACAAGATAAATAATGGTTGGGGTTGGAAATTTTAGTTATGTTTTGAAAATAGCAAGAAGATAGTCTGCCTGGTGTATATGAACACATGTAAAGGAGCTGTGACAGACAAGACTAGAAAAAGCATCTGGAATAACTTTGGGAAAAATATGAATGGGGGTAGAGGAGTTCGAGGTCAAGACTCCTGGGTGGCTCCGTTGGTTAAGCAGCCAATTCTTGATTTCGGGTCAGGTCATGATCTCAGAGTGGTGAGATCGAGCAACAGGCTCTTTGCTCAGTGAGAGTTAGAGACTGCTTGAGATTCTCTCCCTCTCCCTCTCCCCCTGCTTCTGTGCTCTCCTTCTCTCTCTCTCTCTCTCAAATAAATAAATAAATCTTAAAAAAAAAAAAAAAAAGATGAGTTTGAAGCCAAGGTGTTTAAATCAGTTTAAATCAGTAGATATAGGGTCACAGAAAGTTTTTGAGTAATGGGTTCTTCTAGGAAGAATTTGGCTTAAAGGGAGTTGAGGCCAGCGGTGGAGAAAAACATTAAGCATAGATGCCAACAGGCTTGGAGAACAGTAATGAAGCATGGAGTAAGACAGTGTCTGTGTTCATGGAAAACAGGACCCAGATTCAAGGGAAATAACAGGTAGAACTTAGCTATCGATGGGCTTGAGGGAAAGGGGCACCAAGAACGACTGAAGAACTGAGACCGATGCCTAGGAAGGTGGTAGAAACCACAAACATGGGCCACGGGAAGATCAAGAAGAGGAAACAATCCGAAGAGCCCCGTTCTTGCTTCCCGTTCCTCTGCTCCACGCCATCTGGTCAGCCATCTTGAGGCCAGCTGCCTGGGAGGTCCAGACTCTCAGGACAGTAAGAGCCTCTTTATGTAAGAGGCTGGAATTTTTTACTCTCCTCTTGACCACAGTACTTCAAGGAATTTTTTACCCAACAGACCACTTGGATCATACCTTCTGGTTCCTTAACTTCCTTAGGAAAAACCATTGAGAAACAGGTTTTCTAAGTCAACTGCCAAATGTTCCCAGTAGTGTGGGCTCCTTGTTCCAAGCCGTGAAAATAATCTGCATACCAGGACTTGAATAAAGAGCTCTTAGACTTGCTAACATGCATCACAATACTGGGATTACCCTGGTCTACATCAAAAGTAACAAGATTTTTTTTTAAATACAGTCAATCATTATTCATGAGTTCTGTATTTGCAGAATTGCCTACTTGCTAAAATTTATTTGTAATCCAAAAATCAATACCAGCAGCGACACTGTTCCAGGCATTCGCAAACTCATGCAGAATGGAGGAAAATGGGAGTCGCTGGACATACATGTTTCCGGCTAAGGTTGAACTAGGCAGTACTCTGCCTTTGTGTTTCAACTCCTATACCGCAAGCAAGTGTCCTTTTTGCAGTCTGTTTAATGCCACATTTTCACATTTTTACGCTTTTTGTCAATGATTTCGCTGTTTAAAGGGTCTCCAAGCATAATGGTGAAGTGCTGTCTGTATTCTTAAGCACAGGAAGGCTGTGATGCGCCCTACAAAGAAAATACACGTGTTAGATAAGCTTTACTCAGGCACGACTTCTAGTGCTGTTAGCCATGAATTCCACATTAACAAATCAACAATATGTACTAAATAAGGTGTTTTTAAATGGAAACTCACATAAAACAGGAGTATGTATTGATTGGTTGATTAAAAAAAGTTGTGACCAGAGGTTCCTACAACCTCACCCTGTGTCTCCCCTGGAGCAAGGTTCCATATTCCTCAACTCAGTGTTCGTGACTTTACAGAACATAAACACTGCAAACCCATACCCACATGTGAACACCCAAGATGCTGGAAATCATAGACAGAGGAGGCAGCCTGAGTTCAGCTGGATAAGAGAAATCTATGCTGCTCTGAAGACTCCGTGAAGGAGATATCACTACCCCCATTCCCCCACTCGTGTTTATGAATGTATGTACCGTATACCCACCTTCATCCACAAGTGGACTTGAAGTGACTTACCTGAAAGATACCATAAACCAGAGTTAGGTACAATAAAGAAGTGTTAAAGAGAAAGAAAAAGGACACAAAGGGTTGGGTGCAAGATGGCGCTGGGAAAGTTAATACAAAACACAGGCTTCTAGACACTTACCAAAGGTCACAGATCTGGCCCTAAGCTTTTGAGCAGTAGATAAGAAAGGGATTTAAATGAGTTCAGATATCCAGTTCATGGGGTCCATAAGATGAATACGTCCGTCCGAGCAGCCCAAGTGTGTTTCTAAGCTCTAGCAACTTCCCCCTCCACCTAGAAACCCTGATGCACAAGTCCTTCCCGGACTTTCAATCTCAGCAACTAGCACACTGGTTTCAATTTTGCTCCTTTGAACACACCAGGGTCATTCCTGACTCAAGACCTTTGTGCAATGTGTGTGTGTGTGTGTGTGTGTGTGTGTGTGTGTGTGTTTCCCAGAATGCCCTTTGCTCAAATCGTTGCATGTCCAACTCATTCTTGTCATTCAGGCCTCAGCTTAGAGTACCATTCTAGATAGAAGCTGCTTCTGACTGCCCAGTTGAAAGCTATCTCTCCACCCCCTGTCCTCAAGGTGGTATTGCTTCACCTTACACACACACACACACACACACACACACACACACCCCTAATCACTACACGAAAATTTTTAATTTATTTGATAATTTGCTTGTTGTGTAAGAACTGCTATTTGTTAAAGATTATGATTTAGGCACTGTGCTAAGCATTTTACATAAATACTCTCTTTTATTCTCTGCAAAATACAAGAGGATAGAAGCCTTTATGATCCCCTTCTACAGATGATGAAGCCAATCCAGAAAACTGATATGTAGCCAAGAGTCAGAGTAAGCTCAGAATTGTCTGACCTGGAGCCTAAGCTCCTGGCCGCTACATTAAAATACCTTCTGTGGTCTTATTTCTTAGATCAGGCATGCGGAACCTTTTAGGGAGGCTATTGGTCCACCAAAAGAGTCAATCAGTCAGTCTAACAACAAATACAAATAAAAAACAAACTGATTTAGTTTCTTTCCCTCTAAGAATGAAATTTATAAAGCCCTAAACAAGTGTGATTTTTTAAATTAAGAACATTAAAAATATATTCTTCCCAGCAGAGGCATTCCAGAAACTACTCTGAGCTGCGGCACTGATTATTAGAGCAATACATTTAGAGAAATGGACCCAGCGAGGCCCAGGACCAACCAATTTGCCCATTGTTCACAGATAGCACAAATGCAATATTTAGCCCCAGCTTCTCTGAATATGAAAATTTCTTAATGGTGATATTCTCCCTGAGTGAGTGGAAACTATATTTAAAGGCAGCTAAGAATTTCTCATCTTTTTATTGCTCATAAATAGCTAAGGTAGGGATTTTTAATGCATTCCACTAATTTGTGTTTCATAAAATTAAAGTGGGCTAATTCTTCCATGGGTTCAGAGGTTCCCTGATCAGGGATGCACATCAGAATCACCTGGAAACTTTCTCAAATACATATACCTGGGTCCCTCCCCAAACTGTTGACTCGGAACACGAGACATAAATATTTCAAGAATCTCTGTTCTGGATAATTCTGATGCCACCTCCAGGTTAAGAGATCTGGTGGTAATTTCCATTCGAGCTGAATCTCTAAAGAAAGTGGTGCCTGAAGATAGCGTAGAGCTAGCAGTTGAAAGACCTGGCTTGCTCATGACCTTTGACTGCATCTGTTTCTCTACCTGCAAAATTTAAAAATTATCAATAAACCTATTGACAATGGTTCAATATATTCCTGCAGTATGCTCAAAATTGAACTGTAGTCTGACAAGTACTGCACACCTGCATTCTCTCTTCTGCTTAATGACCCAGGTCTCCACTGAAGAGGGGGAGTCTGGTAAATACATACACCTGCATCTATGGATGTGCCTGGAAAAATTTAGCCCTAGTCTGCCTTTTCAGCTTCATCCCAGCTGCAAGCTCCTAGACATGTGCACCTCCCCACACACACACACACTCACAAACATTCACAACTTCTAATGGAGTCCCATAACTCATTCAGTATAAAGACAGAAAGTCCAAACTGTGACCTCTATGACCACTCCTCCTCCCATAGCTCCCTGATCTCATCTCCGGCTAATTTCCTTCTCCCTCACTTGGCACCAGTCACATTGGTTGCTTTGCTATTTCTAGATCATTCCAGGCTTGCTCCTACCTCAGGACCTTTGCACTTGCTGTTCTCTCTGTCAGTAAAGCTCTTCCTCAGACAACCACATCGTTGTCACTCCCTCATGCCCTCAACACTTTACTTCAAATCCCGTTCTAGTGGGACTTTCCCTAGCTATGTTATCTAACATGTCAACCCCTACCCTGGCATTTCACATACTTCTTGCCTGCTTTATCTTTTTTCCATAGCCTGTATTGCTATCGATGCTCCAGGTTTATTTCAGAAGGTGGAAAGAGAAAAGATGCCTAAGAAAATGCACTAAAAACAAGACAAAACACCCCATGGGATTTAGCATTCTGACCTATTACTAACAAGAGAGGATGACATTCTGGCCAAAGTTAGAATAAGTCTAATAAGAACCAGGAAGAAGTCACAAAAAGGATACTCATTTATGTGAACAAAGGGGTTTTCTACCAGAATGAGGAGACATCCCTAGATAAAAGTGCAAAATCATATCCTACGAAGGCTGCTAGGCACGGCAAAGAAAGACCATAGAGGAAAATCACTAAGAAGAGGGCATATACATAACGGAGTTCAGTAGCAAAGCCAGAGTTTAAGTAACAAAATTAACTGGAAATTTCCATGTAAGAATGCAAACACAATTTCAAAGATCTTCTAAGGACTTAGTAGACAGTGTCTGACAACTGCAACTTGGCCGTGGAAGCCAGTGCTTTGCAGATTTGCTGGACCCAGCAGACTCAGCAAGTCTTGGATATCCTTGAACTCAAGCATAGGTTATGAGACCATTTAGGGGAAGTCTAAAGACAAGGTAAATCAGTAGTAGCAACATGGCTGGATTCAGGATGGTGCTATCTTAACACAACATAGAAAATATGGACATGGAATTTAAGAAACAAAACAGGATCATAGGGGAGAAGAGGAAAAATAAAACAAGATGAAATCAGAGAGGGAGACAAACCATAAGAGACTCTTAATCATAGGAAACAAACTGAGAGTTGCTGGGGGAGAGGATGGACACTAAGGGAGACATGTGATGTAACGAGCACTGGGTATTACATAGGACTGATGAATCACTGACCTCTACCTCTGAAGCCAATAATACATTATATGTTAGTTAATGGAATTTACATTTAAAAAATAACATAAAAAAATAAAGTCCAGTTTGATAAAAAAAAGAAAAGGAAAATACGGACATGATGAAAAATCACAAGTCTCATTTTTTTTCTGAAAACAGAACTTCTCTCAATTCTTTTCTTGCATATGAAATTGAGGAGGCAATGAAAGAAGTGCTATTCTAGACTTAGTTTTGATTAACAAGTAAGGAGTCATCAGGATCATAAAGATGAGAAAAATTTTAGGAAAAATAACCATGAACAGCCAAACAAGTAAATGGTGATTTTCATATTCCCAGCTTCTGGAGGGAGGCAAATTAAAGTTCAGAGCCACAAAAAGATCACTGGTCCCATGGTCAGAAACTGATTCAACAAAACTGAGCACATGCCATATGCTAAGCATGTTCTATGGCTAGAATATAGCATTGAATAAAGCAAGCTCCTGTCCGTATGAAACTTACAGTAGAGACAGGGGAGAGAGGAACAAAAAGCAAATACACAAATATATAATAAAATGTCAAGTGGTGATAAATGTTGTTAAAAACTAGAGCAAGCTCTTCGGACAAATGGCTGATTCTAGGACTGGGGCAGGAAATATACAAGATAAGCTTGAAACAATCTCATAGTGCCAGAAAGTAAGGAAGTGCTCAAAAATAAAAACAAAAACAAAAAACCCCCACAGTAATGGGAGTATGACAAAGGGACACAGGAGTAGAATGAAAGCACTTCCAATGGCCCAAACTGGAATAATTTTAGCAGCCACATAAAGTAGTACTGAATTATAACCCAAGATGTAAAATACGTATCTTTGAGTCCATAGCAAGGAAATGATTGAATAAATAAATGGAGAAGAGACAAATCTCCCATGCAGAAGAATTCCAAGTCGTTTAGGTGAATGATTCTCCCTGGAGGAAGTGGAATATAAGGGTCACCCTTAAGAGTGGGCTGTGCATAGTGATTTCCTTCAAAAAGCACAAAGCAGAACAGGGTAGTGTGACTCTGGACTGACCTGCCTGAGGTCTCCTCCCGGTACTTCCATACACCAGCTGTATGACCTTGGGAAAGTCATCTACTCTCTCTCTGATGGAAATTCCTCATCTATAAGATGCAAATCCTACTAGAACCCGCCTCAGGTGGTTGTTTTAGTGTTAGATAAGTTAATGTACGTGAAGTGCTAAGATTCTTTGGCTTATAGTAAGTGCTATATAAATAAGAATTTAGTTCCTATTATATGGAAAGGCACTGGAGGTACTAAGCAGAAGGGTGCTAATGGGTCATATTACTTCTTTAAGGGATCTCTCTATGCTCTCTGGAGAGACTAGATTTGAGGGTAGCAAGAGTAGGTCTGAGAGGTCAGGACTGGAGGGCAGAGTGATGGCAGCTTAGACCAAGGTGGTCATAGTGGGAGTGATAAGAAATAGCTTCAGGGTAAATTTCGAAAGTAAAATTGACAAGATTTACTAATAAATTGGAAATAAGGTATTGGTGAAGGGGAGGAGGAACCATGTCTCCAAGAATTTTAGTTTGAGTAATTGAGTACCATGTACTGATATGGGGAACCCTGAGGGAAGTGTGTTCATGTGGGTGGGGTTTTTTTCAGAATTATTAAGAAACATTGAGAGGGGGCAGCTGGGTGGCTCAGTTAGTTGACTGTCTGCCTTTGGCCCAGGTCATGAACCCAGAGGTCCTGGGATCAAGTCCCGAGTTGGGCTCCCTGTTTGGCGGGGAGCCTGCTTCTCCCTCTCCCTTTGCCCCTCCCCTCCACTCATGTTCTCACTCACTCTGTTCTCTCTCTCTCAAATAAATAAATAAATAAATAAATAAATAAATAAATAAACAAATAATCTTTAAAAAAAGAAAGAAAAGAAACCTTGAGAGGAATGTTCTACTGAAATGAGAAGGTCTCAAAAATTCAACTCTGACAATATAATTACAAATGATTCCAATAAGAGTGAAGGAGGACACCATCTGAAGACACTTAGATAGTTACAGGGTTTGTTATGCAAACAACTCAAAGTTTTTAATTCAAAAATTTTTCAAAAAGTGGGTGTCTGGGTGGCTTAGTCGGTTAAGCATGGGACTCTTGGTTTCGGCTCAGGTCATGGTCTCAGGGTCATGAGATCGAGCCCTGAGTCGGGCTCCATGCTGGGGGTGGAGCCTGCTTAAGATCCTCTCTCTCCCTCTCCGTCTGCCCCTCCTCCCCCTCTAAAAAAAATAGATGGACTGGCATGGCATAGTACTACACCCACACATGGTACCAATGTCAATTTCCTGGTTTTGATATTATATTACAGTTAAGAAAAGTGTAACCATTGGGGGAAACCAGAAGAAGGGTACTTAGGACTTCTCCATACTACCTTTGTAACTTCCTGAGAATCTATCATTATTTCAAAATTAAAAGCTTAAATAATTACTCTTGTTCAGGAGAAGGAAATAATAGTACATATTCTAGAGTTTTTAGGTAACCACAAGCTGTTGTGAGTCAATACTGTGATGTGGTTGACAAATTAATTTTGATGTGGCCAGGATTAATGGAAGTGTAACATTGTAAAGAGGGACTGTAGAAATCCACTTTGTTTTGCTCAGGTCAATCCACAGCTGAGGTGGTAAAGTCAACTCTGGACGCCACACTTCTAGATTAACGAGCACACTTAATGACAACTAGACAAAATACCCAGAATCAGGCAGCCCTGTCATATAAAAAATAGCTGAAGAAGGTGAAGATAATTTAGCCAAGAAAATTGCAGACTTCCATGAGACATAGCAGCTGTCTTCAAATACGCGACAGATCGTCAGTTGTTAATCAAATTTAGATGAATCTTTGACATCCGTTCAGAGGCAATAAACTTACACTTGATTTTCACAAAATGCCAGTATTTTTAAAGAGTGCTTGGAGAAGCCATTTTAGCAACATTAAAATCTCTGATATTTATTTATCTATTTTTAATAAATTGTGTTATATTAGTTTCAGGTGTACAATACAATGACTCAGCAATTCCATGTATTACTTGGTGCTTATCGTGATAAGTGTAGTCTTTTTTTTAACATCTTAATTTTATTTTATTTTTTTCAGTGTTCCAAGATCCATTGTTTATGCACCACACCCAGTGCTCCATGTAATATGTGTAGTCTTAGATCTCCTTTACCTACTTCACACATCCTCCCACCCACCTCCCCTCTGGGAACCATGTGTTTGTTCTCAATAGTTAAGGGTCTGGTGTTTGGGGGGTTGTCTCATTTTTCCCTTTTGTTTGTTTTGTTTCTTGAATTCCACATATGAGTGAAGTCATATGGTACTTGTCTTTCTCTGACTGGCTTATTTCACTTAGCATTATACTCTCTAGCTCCATCCATGTTGTTACAAATGGCAAGATTCCATTCTTTTTATGGCCGAATAATATTCCTCTGTGTGAGTGTGTGTGTGTACGTGTGTATACCACATCTTCTTTATCCGATGGAGCCTTGGGCTGCCTCCATATCTTGGGTATGTAAACAGTGCTACGATAAACATAAGGGTGCATATACCCCTTCAAACTAGTATTTTCGTATTCTTTGGGTAAACAAATTTCTGATTTTTAAAACAACTGAAGCAAAATAAACCTGGAAGATCCAAAATGTTCTCCCAACTGAATCCTAACTGTTATTTTGTTTGGTTTGAAAGTGAGTCACTGATTTTAAGGAGTCTGCACTTTATCACCACCACTTTCAACCATCTCCTCCTGCTACTATCTCAAGAGCTGTTAAGATATAAGATCTGTGTGGGGCATAAGGAAAAACATGGAGGAAATTAGGGGAAGGAAAGGAAGGGTGAATGGGGGGAAATCGGAGGGGGAGATGAAGCATGAGAGACTGTGGACTCTGAGAAACAAACTGAGGGTTTTGGAGGGGAGGGGAGGGAGGTGGGGGGGTTGGGTGAGTCTGGTGCTGGGTATTGAGGAGGGCACGTATTGCATGGAGCACTGGGTGCGGTGCTTAAACAATGAATCTTGGAACACTGAAAAAATAAAATAAAATAAAATAAAACAAAACAAAACATTCAATAGTTTAAAAAAAAGATATAAAATCTGTGATTTGGACTTAGGGATCAGAAATCTGTCAACCTGTCAGATAGGACCAAGAAGTTTTAAATATTTGCCTTGACTAATAAGGAAGGGTCACAATACTTTTCCTCTTTTTCCCCTTGTTCTATGGATGGGAAGGAAGATGATTGCAATACTGAAAGGTTCATGTTGCAACTCTTAATATTAAATTAATACTAATTGCTGCCTCTTAATATTATAACACTGCAATGAAGGTTAGACCAAAATTTAAAAACAAAGAAATTACTTGGCACTTTGCTATAATAAAAGGCTAGAAAAAGGACAGGAGTAAAACCTAGTGAAAAGAACCTTGCAGACACTAACTTTCATGTCCTGATCGTGATGGAGTCCTTCCGTGAGCAGTCTCACTGCTGTGCCGATTCAGTCTGCTGAGGAACTTTTCTGTTTATGACCTAGCAGAGATGAACATACTGCTTTGGCCAAAAGGGGCAAACAAAATGCTGAACATTATTATGAACCAAAAACAAAACAGAAAATACTATTCTTTTTTCAAACAAAACCAAACTCTTGGTATGCCTGGAATAGAGAGGGCGTGGGGTTCTGGCTGCTAGCTGTCTGGAAAGACGCACACAGGGAAGATGGCTGGAGGAAAGAATGAAGCCAGAAAGAGGTTTTGCACACTTAGCATGTGCCTGGCTTTTTACTGAAGGGGACTGTGCTAAGGGGTCGTTATTTGCACTATTTCCTGTGAGGTTCACAGACGCCCTATGAAGTGAGGTCATACTACTCTTCTCATTTTACAGATGAAGAAATGAGGGCTTGGGGAGGTTAAGTAACTTGCCCAAGGCCACCCAACTAGAAAGTGACAGGGATGGGCTTCAACCACAGTGACCCATCCAGTGACCATTGAACATAAAGACTTAGTGTTGAGTCCATGCTCCCCATCTTCCTCTAAAGAATCAGGGGTTCAGAAAGCTGAGGAGACTTGCACAAAGCTGGCTTGTGGCAGAACTGAGGCTTGAACCAAGGTCTCCTGACTCCCAGTCAGGATCTTCCTGCCATGTCATGGGACCATGACATGAAGAGCTGAAGGTATTATCAAACTTTGGAAATCACAAAGGATATGAAGAGAGTAAATAAAATCTTCTAAAAACCAATCGTATAAAAGCACTAGGACAAGGAACCATTCTGGAATCTGGAGAGAGACACATTTAAAACAAGAGGAGGAAGTGCTACTATATATATGCAGCAATGAACTTATAGAACTCATTGGCCCTAGCAAGCAATAAAGGCTGAGAACAGGCATCCAAAGAAAACACTAGGCTTTAGTTTAATTAGTTTATTTAACACCATGTCCTAGGTGCCTTTTATGGGCTGAATTGTGTCCCCCACCCCCACCTCAAACTTTACATGTCGAAGCCCTAACCCCCATGACCTCAGAATGTGACTGCATTTGGAGATAGGGCTTTTAGAGGGGTGATTAAGTTCAAAGGAGACCGTTAGGGTGAGCCCTAATCCAGCCTGACTGGTGTCCTTACAAAGAGAGATTAGGACACCCATAAAAACACCAAGGGCATGTGTGCCCAGAGGAAAGAACTTATGAGGACAAAGCAAGATGGCGGCCATCTGCAAGCCAAGAAGAGAGACCTCAGAAGGAAAGAACCATACCAACACCTTCATCCGGGGCTTCCAGTCTCAGAAATTGTGAGAAATAAATTTCTGTTGTTTGAGATACCTGGTCTGTGGTACTTTGTGTTGGCAGCCTTAGCGAGTCAACATAATGCTTTGCAAATATACATTTGCTAATGCCTGCAACAGCCTTTTGACGTAGAAACTATTATCCCCATAATACAAATGAAGAACCTGAGGCTTAGAGAGTTTAAATAATTTCATCCGTGTCACTCACTAGTAAGTAGCAGAGCTGGGATCCATTTGTGAGTCACAGAACCCGAGTGGATTATGAAAGAAGTGAGGGTCCTGACTCCAACATTAGCAGATGGACTTCAAGAAAGACACATCTCATACACCGTTTTGCTCGGCGCTTCTGGACTACGTGGATGGAGGCCACAAACTAATACGACAATTTGCGTGGGCTTATGAAATGTTGAGGAAATCACCTTCGAACAACACACATTATAAAAGGTCAGAGTGCTGGACTGGGCGCCAGAGCACCTGAGGTCAAATCCAATCCCCGGGGCTTTTCCGATGCCCAGGTATTCCTGTGCGACTCAATCTCTAAATCTGTTTTCTAAGCTGTGAAAAAGAAATAATATCTGCCTACTGCTTGTTGGCATTGCTTTAATTACATCCACATTGTATACTCACGCTGCTGCAGTAGAGCTCTCTACTATCACTAACACAGCAGTTTCCTTGCATATCCTTGGCCCTTAAAAAATGCCCAAGGAATGCAGATGGAAGCTCTCAGCAGACTGTACAAACATAAGGCACCCTGGCTAATACAGGGGAACATCCCTGCACCACGATTTCTTTTTTTCAAGCCCTGGTAACTTCAAAGGGGGAAAAGCCGATAAGTCAAAAAGAAAAGCGAAGGGTCCAGGTAGCTCCGAGGAAGATGACAGGAGAGAGAACCACAGTCTGCTCCTAAGGAATAAGATGTAGGCCCTGACCTGATCTCTCGAATCCCTCACTTTCTCCTCTTCTGTGTCAGAGAGACAGTTGTGTCCATGTCACCTTCATCTATAATCTACTGCCTTTGCCCGGAGTCCTTAAGATCAGCCAATCTGTACAAAGGAGCAGGAGGGAGCTCTTGAATAGAAGCCTTTGTTCATGTCCTTTACTGGAGGCCACGCTAAATTCCTTTCCCAAGAGCTATACTGGGTCCCTAGGAGTAGAGAATCTACCTTGCCTTCCTGGCCTGCCATTTACCAGGGGAGGAGAAACGTTACACCCAGAATAAATACTCGCCAGACATTTTCCCACTGATTCAGAGGGTGTGGGATGAGCTGCTAGCAATCTAACCATTCTGCCATAAACAATAGCAGAGTCGTACATCTACTTGTTTATTCACCAATTCATTCATTTATCAAATATTTATTGAGCGCCTTCTACGTGCCAAGCACTGTTGCTGGTGCTAGGGGTACAGCAGAGACAAAAACTCTGCCCTCATGCAGCTTGCATCACCACGGGGAGTAGGCAGTAAGCAAAATAAATAAATGTAAGATAAAACTTGTTAGATAAGATGTGTTATGGAGAAAAAGAAACTAAGAAAGGAGATTAGGAGATGCTGAGATAAAGTCCTAAAGATGAGAGTGTAAGATAAGCAAAAACCAGAGAGAAAAACAGTTCAGGAAGAGGCCCGGGAGTGTAACTGGAATATTCTAGAAACAAAGAGAGGCGAGTAAAGCTGAAGCAGAGTTAATGGTGTGACAAGTCACAGGGCTAACAGGAGACCATATTATGGAGCACTCTGCAGGCCACCATAAGAACTTTGGCTTCTCCTCTGAGTGAGGAGAGTCGTTTGGGGGTTTTGAACAGAGGAGCGGCCTGACCTAAATTAGTTTTATAGGATCTCTCTGACTGCTGTGTTAAGAATTGAGTAGATGGCATGGGGGGAGCACAGAGGAGCAAGCAGAGCAGTCAGGGACTGTTGTAAGAATTTAGGTGAGAACTAATGATGGCTTGCAGCAGATGATACCTAGTTGAGGTGGGGAGACGCGACTTGGTTCTGGGAAACTTTCTCGACTGAAGGTGAGGTCAACAGGATTTGCTAATAGCTCTATTCCGGGATGCGAGAGCGGGAGAAGACTCAAGGAAGGATGAAGCTGCCATTAACTGTGATGAGGAAGACAATGGAAGAGCAAGTTTGGAGCGTGGAAGACATCACTTTCTCATTCAGGGGATGTTTCGCTGGATATGCCTTTCGATATTCAGTGGGAGATGACAAGTGGGCAGCTGGGTATACGAGGCTAGATGCAGGGAGCAGGTCTGTGCTCGAGATGTACATTGGGAACGGTCAGTATCTAGATGGCACGAATAGGCATTCGACTCGATGAAAACAGTGAGGGCGAGTGGGGACAGCAGAGATGCAGCCCACTGGCTGAGGGGAGGCCACCAGCACTGGACATCGGAGTGAGAGGACCCAGGGGTAAGATTGCAGGAAAGCCGGGAGAATGTGGCTCCTTCCTTGCCCGTCCTGTTCTCTCTCCAACTCTGGTTTTTCTTTTCTACTCTCACTCCGCCTCTCTCAGCCTTATTCTTAGGGAGCAAAGAAGCTTTCTATCAAAGTGCATGTGCCAAGATAGGTATTTACCAGGTAAACACTATCCTTAAACACTATCCTTCTCGTTGTGTGGTTCTTTTTAAAAGGCCCCCAGATCACTGTGCAGTGCGTTGTTACAATATGTGGATCAGCAAGAACATCCAGTTACTCAGCTCTGTGGGTTCCGTGGGCTGCCTGCTGAGCGGTGTTAGAGATACTCTCTTTACTGTTGCTATTGTTATTGTTCGAGAAGGCTTTGGCCCTTGCCGCGCCCCTCCCTCCTTCCGTCTCCCACTCCCCGCCCCCTGATCAGAGGGCAGTGAATGCTCACATCATTTCACTTTGGTCCAGCTGCCAGGCTGGGGAACAGATGTTGTATTGTTAACACAAAGAAGAAAACAAACCGCCCCACTGCTCTGTGTCCTCCTGCCTCTCCCCTCCATCCCCACTTTAGCCCCCTGGTGAAAATGGGCAAACAATGTCTGGGAGAAGAGAGGATGAGGCTCCAGTGAGTAATGCCATCCTCCCCAGCCAAGGTTGAGCCCTAACCGGAGGTGCACGGAGCGTTCTCTCAGCCCTGTTTACAGCAGACACGGGTTCAGTCAGCTGAGAGGGCTGGCTCGTGGCTGGTGGCGTGAGGATGCTCTCACTGAGAGGAGCATTGAGACAAGGAAGACAATGGCCCTCTTCTGTGTGTGGCCCCAGGAAGGAATCTACCTGCATTTTATGGGCAAGAGCTATGACCAAAAGACATCGGGCGATCCTAAGGGCAGAGGGAAATGGTGTCTTGGCTGGGGTCTATCTTCGTTGGATTATTCCTCCTTTGAAAGCTTCTAAAAGATGGGGTGGGGTGGTAATTTCTTTTCTGGAGACCATAGATTTAGATTCTTCTGCCTTTTCTTTCACTTCTCATGCAGACCCTTTCCTCAGATTGGGGGGAGGGGAGCTGTAGGGGGTGCAGTGAGCATTGGAAGTCTAGTGTGAAGGTTAGAAGTGAAGCTGTACATGGAGATAAGGAGGTCAAGTAAGGAGCAGAGTGTGCGGGGCCTTGCCAGCTAGCCTAAGTACTTGGAGTACTTGGAACTTCCCTTGAAGTTATTCGGTGGCAATAGAAAGATTTTAGCAAGGAGAGTGACATATAGGAAGCAGATATACAGCTCTATGAAGGATGGATGGGAAGGAAAAGCTAGTTGTTTTTTTTAAGTTAATATTTTTTAATTTAAATTTAATTAATTAACATATGGTGTATCATTAGTTTCAGAGGTAGAGTTCAGTGATTCATCAGTTGTATATAACACCCAGTGCTTATCACATCACATGCCCTCCTTAATGCCCATCACCCAGTCACCGCATCCCCCATCCCCGCCCCTCCAGCAACTCTCAGCTTGTTTCCTATGGTTAAGAGTCTCTTATGGTTTGTCCCTCTCTAATTGCGTCTTGTTTTATTTTTCCCTCTCTTCCTCTATGTCCCTCTGTTTTGTTTCTTAAATTCCACATATGAGTGAAATCATATGATAATTGTCTTTCTCTGATTGACTTATTTCACTTAGCATAATACCCTCTAGTTTCATCTACATCATTGCAAATGGCAAGATTTCATTTTTTTGATGGCTAAGCAGTATTCCATTGTATATATATACTACATCTTCTTTATCCATTCATCTGTTGGTGGACATCTGGGCTCTTTCCACAGTTTGGCTATTGTGGACATTGCTGCTATAAATATTGGGGTGCAGGTGCCCCTTGGGATCACTACATTTGTATCTTTGGGGTAACTACCTAGTAGTGCAATTGCTGGGTCATACGGTAGCTCTATTTTTAACTTTTTGAGGAACCTCCATACCCTTTTCCAGAGTGGCTGCACCAGCTTGCATTCCCACCAGCAGAGTAAGAGGGTTCCCCTTTCTCCGCATCCTCCCGACATTTGTTGTTTCCTGAGTTGTTAATTTTAGCCATTCTGACTGGTGTGAGGTGGTATATCACTGTGGTCTTGATTTGTATTTAAGGGAGAGCTAGTTAAAAGCTGCTATAACAATCCAAGTAGTACACATCAAAAGCCCTAAGATAACATTAGAGATGGCTCAATTGTTGTCAATGAGACAAAATCAACAGAGCTTAGGAACCAACTGGGCATGGAGGGGAAGTGGCTAATGATAGCCAGAGCTCTCACAAGGACTTAATGGTTCTAAGCCCTGAAAAATTTATGTCCGCCTCCTGTATACATCATTCAAAGTAAAAGTAACATCTAGCCATAAAATAGGTGTAAGGAATTCAAAAAGGCTTCTGTTTTTTCTAGGATGGCCATTTTGATATACTTTCTAAGCACTGAATTCTTTAAAAATAATTTTTTGGCACCCTAGTTTTGTTTTCTTGGTGTTTCAACCACGGATGTTTTTATGCTTATTGGAGAATTCAGTACGGGGAGAGAGTTGCAGAATTCATGTGTGGTCCACTAGATGGATGACATGACTTTCACAGAGAAGGAGAATGCAGGAAGAGGAGCAGTGGGAGATGGAGTGGGAATGATGAGCTCAGCCTTGGACGTGTGAGTGTGAAGTATCAATGGAGACAGACACTGCCAGAGGGCAGCTGATTAGATGGGTCTGGAGCGGAGATGGTAGAACTGGGTATCATCAGCATTCATGGGTGGAGGGGGTGGGGCGAGAGTCATGGGAGAGGATAAGGTCATCCAGGGTGAATGTGTAGAAGGAGAGAGGAGACAGCCTGCAATGAAGCCCGCAGAAATTTGGCATGTTAGGGATTCGGCAGGCAAAGGAGACTGCTGAGGAGTATCTAGGAGGATTGAAGAAAATTCAAGAGAAAGTGGAGCCCCAAACACTAAGGAGCAAAGGAGTTTCGAGAAGGAGAAAATAATCAACATCAAATGCTGTAGAACCATTCAAGTCAGATAAGAGGATGGGCAGAGCTGAATAGCACCAACGCACGCACCATCAAAGAGGTTCCTGGTGGCCTTATTATTGACAGCAATTTCTGGGGAGTTGTATATGTGGAAGGATGAGTGAGAAGCAAATGAGAAGATAAGCTAGAGGTAGAGAGTTTGTGCTATTAGTGATAGTATAAAGGAGAGGAAGGCTGAGGGATGGTTTTATGTAAACATGGTAGAGAACACACTATATCTCATTTATGCCTGCCAGGTAAAACATCAAGACATACCAGATTTGGGGGGAGGTGATGGGGCTTTAATACATAAGTAAGTTTTAGGGGAATAATTCCCTTTGTATTACCTACAGGCTACGGAGAGTCAGCTGAGGCAATAATTTTGCTTAGCTTGGATGTGGTATTCTGGAAAGTTGGACAAGCACTTCTCAGGCACCTACTCTGCATGCTGGTTCACGTATGAGCTGCTCTGGGGAATTCAGAAACAAGGAGCTCAAGACGCTCGTCATGTCATGGAAACAATACTTATATCAGAGGCTGCAGATCTACAGTGTGAAACGCCCACGGTGTTTGTGCTACACAGTGTTTTTGTAAAATTGAACCATCATTGTTTTAAAAAAAAAAAAATCACGTAGAAATCTGGATATCTGGCTCTTGTTGAAAAACTGGAAGATCTACGACCCTTGACCTACATTCCAGACAGGCAGCAATTGACTGGGACAAAGGTACAGCTGCCCATTCCTGAAAGCACCCATTCTCCCCTTCACTCCTGTCCTTGGAGCTCTGTAAGGCAGACTCATGGAGAAGATGGCATTTACATTAGCTGCCCAGTGCTTGGGAGGCATGTATGTTTGTGACCACGCCTGAGGACAATCTAAGTCATGAATTACTACATGCTAGAATGTGTGATGCTGACAGCTGTGCCGTAGGTATTCAGGAAAAGGAGAAATCAGTGGCACTCAATAGTTAAATATAGCTTCTTAGACTTGGCCTTGACAAGTAGGTAGGATAAGGATACGTGGTTGGGTGGATAAATGAATAAATAGATGAAAGAGAGAAAAGCATTTCCCTTGGGTTCTGGGATGGATTTAAGGCACTTGTATGGCAGGTGGTGGCTGGAATTGAAGAAACACAGATCTAGCACTTTTCATTTCAAATCTGAAATTTCCTTATTTTCGGAGCAGGGAAAAGACATTTCAACTTATTTGCAGACAGTGTTATCTGTAATTTCTCTATTCGCCCATGACTGTCCTGTTGCAGACAACTTCCTAGTCAACAGCACTAATCATATAGTGATATTGCAAGAAGCTGCTCCCTCGAAAGTCAAATACAAAGATCATATAACACTAGGATTTTATATCTATACAAGAGTCCCACTGTTGCTTGGCTAAACTGCATCAATCCCAATTCCATGGATAGTCATAATACCCATGTAATCTTTCATTTAATATTTTCCAGCTGATTGTTTGTGCCCATCTCCAAAGAGGGTGTTCATTGGGCTCAGTGAGCTAAAGTTGCAACCTCACATCTAGTTCTAAGTTTCGGAAAGCATCTGGAATTATCTAAGGGGTAATCACTTATTAATCCCTTTGATGATTTCTAAAGTTCAAGAATGAAACAAAGTCTCCCTAAATGAAAGAGGGGAAAGCACTGAACTTTTACCATACTAATTCATTGCTCCCTGTTTCAAGGACCTGGCCTTTGCAATTCCTGTCTTCCAAAATACAACCAGCGCTGTGCGAAAAAGCCCAGTTGCCACTAGATGACCCTAAAATGTAATCTACTACAAACTTCATTCTTCAATAAGAACTGACAAGTAAGAAACATCAGTACCGAAGAAAACCCTTCAAGATGAAAGATGGAGATAATAACAAACAGTAACAAAACAACCTGGAGGAAGCAGAGGTAATTCAGAAAGCAGCAAACTGCTATGAATATGTAATTAGTATCTTCAGAGAGGTAGAATACAGGTTATATCCATAAAACAAGAATGAGTTACAAAACAACAACAAAAGGAACCATCAGAATAAGAATAAGTGGTTTATCGCAGAAGTTTATTATAAAGATAAATTTTGATACTGTAAAATTACAATAAACCCAGTGGAAAATGTAAAAAAAAAGTTGAAGAAATCTCCCAAAAGGTATAAAAATGTGTAAAGTGATGGCTAAGTAGATTAAAAATCAGAGAATCCATCCAGGGAGTTATATTCTGAACAATGATATTCCAGAAAGGGGGGAAAAAAGCAACAGAGAAAAATAATAGAGAAGACATTATAAAAAAAATACAAGAAATTGAAGAACATAAAGTTCTAAACTGAAAGGGCCCAGCGAGTGCCCAACATAATAAATAAAAAAGACCTACAGTAACATATATAGTCATGGAATTTTAACAAACAATGGAAAAACAGAAACTTCTGGGAGAAAAATATCTTACAAAGAAATGAGGAATAAGAATATAGCAGCAGACTTCTCAACATCAGCACTAGAAGCTAGCAGGCAAAAAAATTTTTTGAAGGAAAGTTATTTTTATCTGTTCCCAACTAAAAGTCCCAAATAATGCGAGCATCGAATACAGACATTTTTATACAAGCAAGATTTCAAAATACTACCTATGGACACTTTGTCAGGGAATTGTTAGAGAATGTGTCCCAATGAAATGAGGTATAAACTGATACAGGGGGAGGCATGGGATCCAGGAAATAGGAGGTGCAACATAAAAGAAAGATGATGCAAATTCCAGAGATGACTATGAATGAGGTCCTGTGTGGACACCTTCGCAGCAGGTCAGGAGAACTAGCCAAAGAGGAGCTGGAGGACAGAGGCTCCTGGAGAAAGGTCTGCAGGGGGAAAAAAAAAAATGGAGCAAGCTTCAAAATAAATGAGAAATTATCTCCATTCCCCATAGACACCAGTTTTGACCACATAGAAATTGGTATAGAGAGGATGTTGAATGGTATTAGGGAAATTTAGCCATAGATACAAAGATAAAGAACAAAAGAAGAAGAAAGAGGAAGAAGGGGTGGGGAAGAGGAAGCAGGCAATCATGAATTACTGGAAAAAAACAAAAGGTTGGAATTAAAGTCTACTCCTTGGCTTAGCACAAGCAATCTTTCAGTGATCATAAAAATCTAAACATTGAATATAGTTCTAATTCTCTGTCGGAGGAAGTGGAAGCATGAGAGGAAGAAAAGGCAGTATGAGAGATCTAAAACCTCATCTGTGCTAAAATTTTAAAAATGATGTCAAATTATTAATCAAGAATGAGCATATTATTTAAAAATATGGACGTAAATATGATAAGAAGGCGCTGAAAGACCTAAAATGCGGTCACCTCCGGGGGAGCAAGATTTGGGGGAGGTGGTCAGCAGGCTACTGGACTGCTGTGTTGGTAAGTGTTTATAGCCCAGTTGACTTGTTTCAACTCAAAGCTTATGTCACTTTGATTAAAATTTAAATTAACTTACTGTCAGAAATAAGTAGGAGTCCCCAAACAGTTTTAGAATAGCTATGCCCCCACCATGGTGAATACCTGGAAAGATAACAACTCACTTAGATACATCGTTTGTGCTTCTGGCATTTTATCAAGCACTTACCACCTGGAGTTACAGCTCCCTTCTACAGAGTCACCAGTGCAGACACACACTTGCCAGGTGCGCTCAGATAACAGCAGCTTCTGTGGGTCCATGTTTCAGGAAGAAGGAAAAGTGGATGAGTTAGACAAAAATAAGTGTCTGTGTGGGATGGAGCCATTTTCACCCTCCTCTTCAAGCCTGCTATGTGTACATCTACTGTAACAGAAGTCTGAATTTTGAACAGTGTTGAAAGCAACAACTATTCTCAACCTCATTTGGAGAGATCTGGATAAAGCTACAGAGAAAACAATGAAATTTGCCAAGTTGCTGAGATTTGTAGTATCGCCTCCTAACAAAAAGCTATCAGCTTAGTCTGAAAAAAAGGTTCTACCCAGAGGTGCTAGAATGAATGCTTTACACTGAAAGGTAAAGTTAGAAGGCCCTTTAGAAATCATCCAGGTCAACTATCTCATGAGACCCAGTGAGGCAAAGGGATGGACATGCCCAAAACCTCCCAGCTTACTTGCATCAGAACCAGATCTGGAATCCTGGATGGAACCCTGTACCGCCTACCACAGAGATTGACCCGCTGCCTTCAGATAGGTGACTAGACGTAGATGCTAGAGCAAGGTCAGAGTCTGAACACAGTTGTAGTTCTGAGACTTGCGATCTGTCCACCACTCCGAACTGCCTCACACAGCAGTAACAACGAAAGGGAGGCTATAAAATTCAAAAAGTCAGAGGCCTACCTTGGCCTGAGCTGCTGACCTTCATGGTTTAAGATAGCTCAAGCATTCAACAGTGACTTGGGGAGCAGCCACTGTGACCTGAGGGACTTCCAAGCAGTCTTGTCACCTGTCTAGCAGACAGGAGGCTGGGAAGAGACTTCAGAGTCATCACATATAAGTGTGATTGCTGTCATACTGAAGAATGAGATTGCCCAGGGAGAATGAGAACACGGAGAAGAGAGGATGCGCCACACAAAATCCTAAGGAACACCAACCTTAAGACAAGAAGAGTAAAGGAGAAGGCAGGCTGCTCCTGGAACCTTTACTTGCCTCCAAATAGCTGTCTTATATGCCTCGAAGTGAGGTATGAGATCTTCATTGCTTGTTGTCCTCTCAAGTTTTAAAAATGTGCAGCCAATGCTTGAAGTAACAGAAGAAAGGAAGAGGGAGGATTTACAGTGAGCGAAGGCATTTGATGTTCATCCTAGAGAAGCTGGTGGGACTGTTTCTGGACTTGCTGCAGAGAAGTAGGCTGCTGCCCACTCTGTCGCCCATCGCAGCACTGTTGCCACCAGCACAGGCCCCAGGGGAACCTGGGGAGGACAGGTGTTTCCTGGAAGGGTCAGTAGAAGGCCACCCACCCTCTGCTAGGTAGACTTAGTCCAGATCAGAGCATGTGCTGCTCAGAGCCATGCAGGATAAAGGTTGAGTAAACATGCATTTTCTTTGCACTGAGGGCAAAGACCGATGAGACTGGGATGTGACCATAAAGGTTATCATATATGAAAAGCAAAGAGAAAAAGGCAATGGCATCCACCTTTCACCTAGTTCAATGTTATTTCTCAGAGAAATGTCATTTTGGGAAAAAAACAGAAATTCCAAGTGAGAAAGTGTTGAGTTGGCCTAGAAGGGGTATTGAGTGATTGTTAACTTGGGGTTGGCCCAAGACCAGGAGGTTTTATGAGCAAGGATCTCCGATCTCCTCCCCCATGTCCTAATTATACTAGGCCCTCTCTGAAAGCTCTCCCTGGCTGGGATTTCATACCCAAAGGGAGTAGAGAGAGCTGGAAAACACTGCCATGGAGAAGACAGAGCCCAGGCTTTGAAGCTAGGTGGCCTAAGTTTTAACCCCAACTTTAATGATTATTATCATTGTGACTTGTCAGAATTATGTAAATTTCTTGAGTCTTCTTTTCTTCACCTATTAAATCAGACTGACACTTACTGCAAAGGATCAAATGAGATAGTATTCACAAAAGGTATGAATAGGTACTCGATAAATGCTCCCTCACCTCCTACCTCCTCCTGCTCATCTTACCCTTGAGAGCCACCATTGAGTGACCAAGATTACACTTCATCTTAGCTCCCTTCAACTGACTGCAAATTAGACACATTATCTACATTGACAATGATCTCAGCATTTTCTCTGGACCATCGGTAGGTAGGGGTCTACTATTATGTCATCAAGTTATGGCATCCTGGACATTGCATGCTCTGATCATTGAGTATGAGCTGACATGCTTTTGTAACTCTCCACTATTTATCTGGTTCTTTGAAAAAACATTACATTTCTATAAGTCATTAGAGGTAGTGGAAATTTGAAGTGGTTCGTGGTCTTCTGTCATCTTGATATCCCCGGGACGGCACAAGTGCCTCAGTTAAAGACAAACCCCCCACCTGCGCCCCCGCCCCTCCCGCCCCAACACACTGTGATCTAGCTAAGCAGCTGCTGCTGGTCAGCACTGGTGAGATTTCCCTCTTTCGCTATTGTGATTCACCAGCCATGGGTACTGTCCTTTCTGATCTCTCTCCCTGGCATATAAGTGGTTCCTCATTTTCACTTTTTTCCGTGAAGTTCATGGCCTCAAGCACTTCAGGCAACCTGGGTATATTTAACTTTGCTCAGGGACCTTTGCTGACTTTGTTCCATGACTGATGAAAGTTTGGTTGCCCCCCAGAAAGAGTTTCAGACTGATTCCCTTCATTGGAGGTCTCATCTGGCTCTAGTGACTGCTGTGACACTTGCATAATTGGTCATTTGAGTCACCTCAGACCATAGTATTTACTTTGAGCATTAACCAGTTTGTGCTCTTGGAAGCTGAAATTCTTCATTCCAGCCTCTGACCCCTTAGAAATCCTTCTCTATCTTTTCCTTGCCCTGAGCATCCGGTGGCTACTGCTCTTAGCTCTCGTGGTCATTTCCCATTAGGGCTAAGAAGGAAATAAGTAACTGGCAACTAATTAAGGCTTCTCAACCCTCTTTCCCAGGAGCAGGACCACAGATCCCACTACCAGGATCCAGGAAAGTGAGGTGCACTTAGCAGAAACTCACCTAATGTTTACTAATTTGAATTGTTTTCTAACTAAGCATAAGGGAGGCTAGAGTCGGACTGCCTTGTCAGCAACTAAATGAAAGAGAAATGCACACGAAGGCCATTATGTGTTTCGACATGCTCACTTTTCAAGGATCCAAAATAAGGCTCTTGGATCATGCCAAGCCTTTTACTATTTTAATGATTACTGTCTTCTCTTTAATATAGACTATAGATAAATCGACCAATCGGCAAGCATGCATGGATCACCAACTTTGTGCAAGTAGCCATGGACATTGCAGAAGGGAACGGCAAAGGGGAGATAAGTGATCTTGGGAATGAGAGCTGTCTTAGGTAATGTGGGCAAAGCATGAAAAGAATCCAGCATGGCGTCTGCCCTCCTGGAGTTCACAGACTCCAGGAGCATAACATAGGCTGACTCACATAACATAAAGAGACAAGAACCAGGACAAAACTGTGAGGAAACACAAGGGAACATTCTGGGGAGGCTGTATGGAGGAGAGAGGTTGCCTTGGACCTTGAAGAATGATAAGGATTTGAAAAGATACAGAGAAAAGGGAAGGACTTATCAGGAGAAGAAGAACAGCATGAACACAGGGAACGCAGACAGAGGAGAGAACTGGCAGAAGGTGCTTACGTGTATATGCTATGAGGGCTGTCTGTAAAGAGTTAGTCTTACTCCAGTGAAAATATGTATGAGGGGAGGAGAAAAGAAAAAATAATCTGAGGATAGTCGGCATCTGCCGGGCCTCAAGGGCTAGCCTACGACCCAAGCAACCAACCAGCTACAGACTCTCATGAGCCCCTAACAGAGTGAGCAGGCTTCTGTAGGGGAGGGGAGATTTTTGCCCTTGTACCTTAGAGAAACCACTAGATATGACTTCTTTCCCGTCCCATATTCACTCCCACCCGTTTATCTGTTCTTACTTCATGGAAAACCAGGTTTAAAAGTCTCTGTAGAACGAAAGTAATCTACTCCATGTGAGTGAGACCACCCATGCACTCGCCCCGTTGCGCGGGTCTCCAGCGGCAGCTGGGGCAGCAAACATTCATGTGAGGCCTCCGCCACTTGGGCCACCAAAGGCTCTGGCTTCAAGAGACAGTGAGATGAACAATCAGCTGAACCTGGATAGACAAGAAACCCACGCACTCCGGATTGGCCATTGTCCTGACATATGAGTGGAACCAAGGGCTCATTTGTCACTGTTCCCTTCCTCGTTGATCTGCAGAGAGGAAAGGTCTATTTTAAGAATCTTTTTGACTGGTCACATGGAGAAATTGCTACTCAAAAACAGCTATTTACCAGGTAAGTAAAGCTGCCTGCAAAACAAAAGGTTAGTATACTATCCCCAGTAACTCTTTAAACCAAAGCAAACATCCAGGCAGGCCGTGTTTGCTCTGCATAGTACTTGCTTTCTGCCCTCAGTCACCTGATTCCTAAGGTTCCCGGTTGATTTCCTCCTCGGGATTAAGCTGAGAAAGGGCAGCGGTAATATGAAAGAACAAGGTCTCTAAAGGGTAAGGGAATTAGGGGCACACAGAAGTTCTCTTATTAAATGATGAGACTTTTGTTGCTTTTTTCAGGGAAGTCAAGGAGCTGGGCAAGGCAAAACCTAAAAGAATCTGGAAGGTCTAAGATCCTTTCACAGAAAAATGTCCCCTCCTCTTACATTTGAGGAGTCTATGTTAATGGACGGGAAGGGCATCAAATATGGTCTATAGAGATGCTGTTCATACGAGAGGGTCAAACCATCAAGGTAATACCAAAGGCATTAAAATCAACATTAGAAAGACCAAATGTGCTGCTTATGGTGCCTGTGCAGTGGCTGGCACTTACCACAACCTGTCACAAAAGTGTGATTCCCAGCTTCTCCATGGCTATCCTCAAGCCTTCTTTACCTCCCGGCTCCGACACTATGCTACCACACTGAGTGATATCAAGTTAAGGAAATCTTTATGTGACCTAACCTATGGAATTTACGATCTTGCTTAGGGTATAAGGTGACACATATAGCCAACAGAGAAAATAATACAAGGTAATATGTAAATATAAGTGGCACAAATCTCTATGCAGTGTGGCATAGAGAGCACCCACTGAAGAAGACAATGCCTAGAATGGAAATTGAAGTCCCTAGCTTGCTTTCCAGTGCTTTCCAGAATCTGGCCTCAACCTGCCCCTCAAACCTTACCTCCAGGACCTCTCCTCTACAATCAAACTAGACAGTATCCTAAACTCACCTTGCTCCGTGGCTGGTTTTTTTTACTACTTAGCACAACTTTTCCTTCCCTCTCTGCCATGCCAAATGCTAACCATGCTTGAGGTCTGGCTCACACTTCTCCTGTTCCTTGACACCTTTCCAGCAACCTCCCATCCCCCGCCAGCCCTCAATGACCTCACCCTGCTCTATGTCCTCTAGCAAGTCATGTGCGACTCATTGTCTGGATGCTCACTCATTCATCAGCTGTAGACAGCCTCAGGATGGCTCTAGACTTGTTATCTCAGACTATGTCTAACCTTTGACCTCCTTGCGTATCATTCCCCCAAGTATATTATTCTGTCTTGCATCTTGGACGTCCCACATTACCTAGCACAGGACCTGACACATAGTAGGTGGTCAATAACTATTTGTAAAGTGAACGACAGAATAGAAAACCTTCTGATGCACAACTACCTTTCCTGATTTATTCCACTTCAGGGAGTGAGAGAAGGGGCTACACGTCATGAGGGTCTGTCATGTGTCCTCATGGGGCACTTTCTGAATATCACATCATTTAAACTTCCCACAGTCTGAGAACTAAGAATATTAACTTCAATTTGCATATCATGAAAATAAGGATCAAAGATGTTAAATAATTTGTTCAAGGTCAGTCAGCAATAATGAGAGAGCGCTGAGAGGCAGACTCTGGGACGCCTGACTTGGAAGAACGTGCTCTTCCAATGGTGCCACACTTTCTCCCACCTGAACATCCATGGGAAGGTTGCTGAGTTTCTTCCTCAGGGTCTCTCAGGCACCCTTCCCATGACTCTCACTTCATCGCTCCGTGTATGCCCCCTCCCTTTAAGCCACCCCCGAATAGTTGCTTTTCCTGCAATGCATTGGTGCTTTCAGATTTCCCTGTAATTCCCTTATAATTCCCTCATCCTGGAAAACATCCTTCCATCTTCTCTACCTGAGAAATCTTACTTATCCTTGAGGGGCCCACCTGAACTCAATACGCCTTCCATGAAGTTTTTGGAATCCTACCCTATAATAAAATTGCCCTCACTTCTGAGTCCCCACGGCCCGCTGCCTCTTCCACAATTTAGAACTCACTTTATTCTACTTCAGATTCCAGGCAGTCATTTGCCTTCTGCCTCCTCTCCTAGGCTGTAAGCAACCTGAAGGCAGAAGATGCACCGTCTTCGTGGCTGTAATTCAGGTCTTGCAGGAGAGCATGGTCTCCCGAGAGTCTTTGATGGTAAAGATGACACAGAGAACATTAATTCAGTAGTGGCACAAATACCTTCAATGGTTCTGCCTGGGGAATGATCCACTGGAGACCAACTGAAGCCAAGAAAAAAAACTCTAAGCAGATTTCTCATGTTTGTCCCTAGCTCTCAACCCCAGGGGGTTCACCTTGAGATGACATAAGTCCCCAGTTTCAGGTGGTTCAAGAATGGTTCGACCTCCCTTCTTAATCTGGTCTAAGATGGTTTCCAAGATAGTTATGTCACAGGGAGAGGCTGTCATAACAGTTTTCCCTCTAGTCTCAAGTACTAAGGAAAAGAAATGGCTACATATATCCTTTTTTAACCATGCCTTTAGGAATAAGGTCTAACCACAAGATTTAAAACATGAATGAACAAATAAATAAATTAACAAAGGATGAACTTTCCAGGCCCTATCTCAATGAATATAGGACATTTGTTTGATTTGCCTTGTAGAGTTGCAGCCCCTCCCCAAAGTTCTTGAACACATTCCATCTAAAGATGGAGACTGGGTGTCCTTCTGGAGAGCCAGCAGCCATATAGAGATGGTACCTAGGTAGCCAGCCTAGTGGATATGGCCAGTATGGTATCAGGAGCTCAGAAATCTGTATACAAACTCCAACTCCACAGGACTCAAGCCTAGGACCATCTGGGTAATCCAAATAACAAAGGTCTTTAAAAGCAATTACTACATTGGAGGTGTAGGGAACAAATCTGTGGCACACTATCCCTTGAAGGCAGGGCTTGAATGTGTCAATTCTTTTATTTTTTTAAAGATTTATTTATTTATTTGAGAGAGAGAGCAGGGGGAGGGGGAGACGGAGAGGGAGAGAGAGAATCCCAAGCAGACTCCCTGCTAAGCACAGAGCCCGACATGGGGCTCGACCTCATGACCTGAGCTGAAATCAAGAGTCAGACACCTTAACCAATTGAGCCATCCAGGCACCCAAAAGCGTCAGTTCTATGTCCCCAGTAGCACAGAGCCCATGACCTGATAGATCCTTACTACATATTTGTACATGGATGTCATCCTTGTTCTTCTGTCTCCTTTTATCCTCCACTTTCCCCTCCTCTCTCAAGTCTCCTTCCTGCCCATTCAGAACCTATTGAGGCCCTATTAACCCAAATTCACTGGCCTTAATTACCTTTCCCTCTCTACCTGACCTCATCCCCCAGGTAATACATGAATGCTCCTTATGAAATATTAAATGTTAAATTCTATTTTCTTTTGAATTGGTGGTTCCCTTATCTTCTAGATGGCCGAGCATTGATAACCGGCCTCTTGGGCAATCATGTCCTGCTTCTCTTCCTTTGTTTACCCTCATTTTCACTCTTCTTTTACTCCCAAGGGTGTCAGTCCCTGCAGAATCCAGCTGCGGACCCTCAAAGCTGAGAAACTTGGCCCTCAGAGCCATGCCTTGGCAACTCTCCCTTGAAGCTTATGTCAGGTTTCTTTGAGGTGGGTTCACAGCTGCTGTTAGCTGTCCTTCCCACCTACACCCCATTCTCCTGTCCTGTGCTAGCCCCCAAGAACCCAAAATATTACCAGCACCTCTGCCCATATTGGGGGGCACATAGGCTGTGCCAGTGGCCTTTGGGGCTATACTGGCCATGGTCTTCAGAGAAAGGGTGCATTTCTTCTGGAGTGTGTGCCCGATTAAAGGCAACCCAAGTAACCAGGAAAATAAACCACAGTGTGGGAGACTAATGTCAGCACTCCCAGGAAAACAGATAAACTCTCTTGTCTAATCCAGTTTCAGTTGGGCATTCATGTTGAATTGTTTTGCTAGAGCATCAAAACATACACCCACATAGTTCTGAGCCTTGGTCCCAGCTGTCAGGTAAGTAGTTCACACTCTCTCCCAAAGGAAGTTCTCTGGTCAAGGAGTGGAGCCTTCAAAAGGGGGAATGAGCAGCTGTAAACAATCTCCCTGTGCCCACAAGTCCCTGTACCCCCAGCCTTCCACCCCGCCCCAAGCCCACAGATCCCATCTGGAGAGCCTGGCCCTCATAGTGAGGGATGTTTAATCCACCTGCCTTCCTGATACACTCTCAGAGGGGAGAAGCGTGTGCATGTGTGAGTGTGTGTAGTGCTGACTGGGGATGTTAATGTCATCAACACACCTTTAAAACGAATTCCTGGATAAAAACACAGTCTTAGTCTTGGGAGGCAAAGGTCTATTCATTAAATCATTGCTTTGGATGAATTTTTATCGGAAATACTCAAAAAAGAATGGCAATGGGGAAGGACACCTGGGTGGCTCAGTTGGTTAAGGGTCTGCCTTTGACTCAGGCCATGATCCCAGGGTCCTGGGATCAAGTCCTGCATCATGTTTCTTGCTCAGCGAGGAGCCTGCTTCTCCTTCGGCCTGCTCTGCCTGCCTCGTCCCCTGCCTGTGCGCAGTCTCTCTCTGACAAATAAATAAATAAATAAAATCTTAAAAGAAAAAAAAAATGGCAATGGGGGAAGAAAGCAGGCCATCAAATGGCATATATTTTAGGCAGCGATAGAGACAAAAATAGGCATTAGAAAGAGTAGAAGGAAATGTTACAGGATTTCTTTCCCTTAGGAACCTATGTTTCTTGGTCACGAGATTCGAAGAATGCAGAGGTAGACCGGACAGGGCGGTGGGCAGCAAAGCAAGGTTTATTGAGCAATAGCGAAGTGATAGTACAAAGCTCCCAAAGAGGGAAGGGACCTGAGAGGGTTGCCACCAGATTTTCTAAGTCTGGGTTTTTTATGAGTGTGTTGGCAGGAGCTGTTTCAATCTGATTAACCCTCCCTGCACCTGCCATCCAATCAGGCTTTTGTCCTCTATCACGTGGGAAAGGATGGGGGGCTCCTTCCCGGGGGGTGTAAGATCATTTTAGAGGTGGTTTCCTCTTAGGGTGGGGCCCCTTGTCCCTGCCTGCCTGCCTTCCAACTATCCTCCATCAGAAATACATCAAAATGCCAGAGGTTTTTTCCAGGTTGTGGAGTGATGGGTGATCTTGGCTTTTTTTTTTTTTCCTCTGTATGTTTCTGTGCTGCCCCAAATTTTGTTTTGTTGTTGTTGTTATGGTTGTTTTTTACCATGAGTAAATGTGACTCTAGTAATGTTGGATGAGAGGAATCATTTTTTGAACTTGATCTTCAAATGTAGATCACCTTGCCCCAATGCATTCTCATCAAGAAGCCCAGGCGAAAGCTGAGTACAAAGGCTTTCAGGTCTTCTGACCCCATGGCTCTGCCCTCCCTCCTGTGGCTCAGCAGTGTCTACGGGAGTCCATTACCCTTACCTGAGGGCAGAGACTGAGCTGAAAGCCATCCAGGAGAGGGAACTCAGGCACGTAGATTCTGCGGGAACCACGATCAGTGATAGGCCTAGAGGACACCTACGACTCCACAGCCGAGCCCTAAAGTCTAGCCCACCCCGACCTTGCTCCAAAAAGATTCATTAGCAAAACGGGAAAGGGAGAAAGTCAGGAATAGGAGGGGAGTGAGGCCAAGGAGCCAAGAAGTGGATTTCTGCACTGCTCTATTCAAGACCTGGCACCTTTCCAAGGACTTCTAAGGCTGGAAAGAGACGAGCTGGGAGAAAACCAGGAAGAGGAGGCAAGGTTCAAGTCAGCTCGGGGAGGAGGAGCCCCCCTCCTCCAGCCCCACCCTAGTCTGCTCATTGTCAGATCTACATTCCCCGTGTTTCTCTGCTCTCCTTCCCCCGAACTCTAGCTCCCACACCCACCCGCAACTTAATCCTCTCCTGGACTAAGAATCTGGGCTCGTTGCTCCAGAGCCTAAAGCTCCTGCTGGAGGGGGTGACAGTCACACCCCAGCTCTTACAGAGGAACTAGTTTGCGAGCTCAGGGAGGAAGTGGGGGGTGGGGCTGGTAGGGGCAGAGAAGAAAGGCTCGGAGCGGATGTCTCAGAAGTGGAGAAGGCATCTGAGCTCCCGCAGCTCCAAGCCACCCCCCACCGCCATCACACAGTTACGGTGGTCTGACGACCTTGAGCAGCCCTCAGTGTTGGGCGCAGAGAGGGTGACTGCCCAGGATGGAGAAACTATGGAAAGCAGAGGAGAAGAAAAAAATATGCACAGAAGCGTGGTGGGGGATTCCTACAGGAGGTAAGGTACGGCTCACATTCGCATTTACCCAGTAGGGCCTTTTCTGGAAGTGAAATTAGGCTGACATTTGTTCTTTAGATACTAATACCAAATAGATTGCTGGACGATAGTTTCACGTGCACACCCAAGGGGCGTGTGTGTGCGTTTTGATGGTAGGAAGCAGTGTGAGGTAGTGGAATGCAGGGAGGGGAGGGTCCTTCTGGAGAGCGAGATTAACTCTGCATTCCTCCAAAACTCCTGGGGGAAAGAATTGGATAACAAGTTCAGAAAAGTTATTAAGTCTTGGAGGATTCTGAGCCAATTTTTGAGCACATCTGCCCCTCAGTCTTCTTGGTCTCCAGTTTTTCTTTTGAAAAATTGACCGCTTTCAGATAAAAATGTCTGTGTTCTTGAAAAACATAACCCATCACATACGATTTCTACAGCAATGATACTTTGCCATAGGAAGCCGTATGGGGAAGTGGTAAGTACACATACCTCAGAACCAAGTACCCTTCAAAAGGCTGGCTCTCACAATTACAAGCTGGGCGACCAGTTTGATCATCTGTAAAATAAAAATAGAGATGCTCCTAGTTCCTTCCTCACAAGGTTGTGGTAAGAAATAAATGAGAAAGTACGTATAATACTGAGCCTGGCACTCAGCAAGCCCTTAGGAAATCAGGCTGCCGTGATGATATCATAAGGTCAGCATTCTCCATATGGCTTCACTTCCAGCAAAGCTATTCAGGGCAGTAGAGTGATGGATTCAGCACTCAGAACAGGAGTAGCAAACTATGCGGCTGGACCAAACCCTGCCTGACACCCACTTCTGTATGGCCAGGGAGCTAAGCATGTTTTTTATATTTTTAAACGAATGGTTGGGCAAAAATATCAAAAGAAGAATACTATTTTACAGCATGTGAAAAGTATATGCAATTCACATTTCAGTCTCCATATGGTTTTCTGCAACACGGTCAGGCTCATTCATTCATATATCTTCTATGGCTGCTTGGGCATATGAACAAGAAGGCCTAAAATACTTAACCATCTGCAGAAAAAGCTGGCCAACCCTGCATTAGAGGATCAGTTGTCCAATTCCAGCCATGCTTCCCACCTCCCAAACAGAGAAAATACCTCCCCCTCTTCACCCCAAACATGCCCACCAGCACACACATAACACCATTTGGCTCACTCACCATGATGTTGTTAACACCAGCTGGCCTACACTTTGAAAAGTGTAAGAAGGGACTGGCTGTAAGGCATTACTGTGATTTTCTGAGCTAGCACTTGGGGGTGGTGCAATTCCAGTCACCCCTACTGAAAAAACCTCAATGTCTTCTTTGTTCTCCCAGCCCTTGATCTTTCACTCTCGTTACTATTTCTCAGGGCGTGCTGTGTCCATTTGCACTTGTTCAGCTGGGGAAAGTATGAGCTGGGCTTTGTCTATACCTTTAACCAGTTTACTGAAAACAGGTCAGAAACAAAAGAGAGAGGAAACATTAAAACATACACATTATCAAGTGCTTACTATATCCCAGGGACTCTGCGGATTACAGTGAGGACTCGGGAAAGGCCCCAGGAGAAGAAGGCACAAAGAGTGAGGTAAAGAGTTATAAAACCCTGCAGTAACTGCTATAATGGAGGCAGGTACAAAGCACGGAGGGAGCAAAGAGAATGATTTATTCTATTGGGGCGCTGAAGACAACGGGCATCAGGAAAAGTCACAGGGAGGGGGCCGCTTTGAAGAGTGGAGGAGAGTTTGTTAGGTATGAAGAGAGGGTGAAACCATGAGGAACAGGAGAACAGCAAGGGCCAAAGCAGAGGTAGGCACCACCAGCATGTCCGTGTGGAGGGGGGATGCGGGGCAGACCCTTGACAAGTAAGCTGGGACTCGACTGTGGATGGCCCTATGAAAAACAGCCAGGGGGTGACACTTTCACTTTATTCTGGAGGTGATGAGGCCTTCGGGGACTTCATAGACTTCAAAGAAGGGAGAGAGCTCATCAGATGTGTGCTTTTAAAGTGATCATTGGAGGGGCGCCTGGGTGGCTCAGTGGGTTAGGCCTCTGCCTTCGGCTCAGGTCACGATCTCAGGGTCCTGGGATTGACCCCTGCATCGGGCTCTCTGCTCAGCAGGGAGCCTGCTTCCCCCTCTCTCTCTGCCTGCCTCTCTGCCTACTTGTGATCTCTCTCTCTCTGTCAAATAAATAAATAAAATCTTAAAAAAAAAATAAAGTGATCGTTGGTAACTATGAAGAAGGATACACTGGAATAGAGAAATCCTAGGTTGAAAACAAGTCAAGGGTGATGTAGCAGGAAGAAAGATCTTGGCTATAGAGTTAATAGGACTTCATGACCTTAAGCTCTTAGGTTAGGGAGCTCAGTTGGTTTTTCATAAGCACCAGAAAGAAGCTCCTGGGTTTGCAAAAAGGGAGTCCTTGATGAGATGAGCAGGAGCAGTTTCAGTAGAATAATGGGGACACAGGCATAGTCCCCTGGTTTCAGGAGTTAGTGGATCTGAAGAAGGAGGAGCAAGGAGCATAGTGTGCACTTTCAAGAAGTGACATTTATAACTCTTCCTCCCCCTCCTCTTCCTTCTCCTTCTTCCTCTCCTTCTCCTTCCCCTCTCTCCCTTCTTACTGTGGTTCTCCTCCTCCCTCCCCTTCTTCTCCCCCTCCCTCTCCCTCCCTCCCTCTCCTCCCTCTTGCTCTTCTCCTCCTCCTCCTTGTCCATCTTCTCCCTCTCAAAAACCAATTGTCTGTCCTGGAAAATAGCTCTGCTTTCCAATTCATTAACCTGAGTGCTATGTTCTGGAAATAGACTGCTGGGTTTTTACAACTCTCCAAGGTGAAATTTACCTTTCACAGAATTTCAAGTGGGTCTTTTGGGAACCCATTATTTGAGAAATTCTTACTTTTTTTCTAAAAAAGTATTTCTTGATAAAATCAACAAAAAGGATCAAAAAGTCTTACTGTGGAGGCAGGTCCTGCGGCATGGACTCCTCTGTTAAGGTGTCTGCCATGGATCCATACAAGAAGTCAGCCTTCCTCTCCATCTAGGATACAGAAACCAGGAACCAGGAAAGAAGGGAAAGGTGGCCAGCAATGTCCTTAAGCTTCACATCTCACACCAAGTGCCCTTTTTCACTCTAATCTGAGACTGAGAAAGACTAGCGAACTTACGGTAGTAATGATGGAAGGCAAGCAGGCAGGGACAAGCGGTCCCCACCCTAATAGGAAACCACCCTTAAAATGATCTTACCCACCCCTGGAAGGAGCCCTCCACCCTTTCCCATGGATCGAAAGGTGACGAAAAGCTGATTGGATGACAGGCACAGGGAGGGTTAATCAGATTAAAACAGCCCACTAATAAACCCATGAAAAACCCCTAGACTTGGAAACTCCAGTGGTAACCCTCACAGGTCCCCTCCCTCCTGGGGAGCTTTGTACTATCACTTTGCTATTGTTCAATAAAACTTGCTTTGCTGCCCAGCAGTCTGTCTAGTCTACCTCTGTATTCTTCCAAATGACATGACCAAGAACCACGGGCACCGAAGGAGAAAAAAATCCTGGAACAGCAAGGGACCAGCCCCCTGGAGAGCTGCACTCTAGTTCTGGCTCTACTTCTTCTCCGTGGGTCCTACCAAAAGGAGACAGTTTTCCCTATTCTGGTTCAATTTGCTTAAAATACAAATTACAATCAATGTACTTGCTTAATAAAATTTCCCATGGCTTCATCTTACCCTAGGATAAAGCCCAGGATCCTTAATAGGGCAAACGGAGCCTTGCACATCTAACACTCCTAGATCTCTCCTCAAATCTCTTGTCTGACCCATTGGATTGTTTTTTTCCTTCCAAAGCAACATGTAGCTCTCTATTCTTGGAGCTTTGGAATGTGTTTACCCCCTGTCCAAGTGGCCTCAGTGGTCACACTTTATCTGGCAACCTTAAACTCATCTTAAGTCAGATGTCAGGTACTCCAGGGAACTCTATGACATCCCCTAAGCTAGGTTAGACTGCTTAGATCACACTCTGTGTCCCCTCCTTAGCACTCCTGTACCCATACTCACTTAAGGTCAGTCTCTCCTACGAGAATATTAAGCCCTCAGAGAGCAGATCCATAATACACCTCAAACAACTCTTTATAACATATTGCCTTTATAATCAAAGGATAATATTATTATTACTATACATGATGGCAGACAATTCATTATATCTTAGGGCCAGAAGGGATCCAGAGGCCCTCTGATATTCCTGCAGACAATATCGAAATGAATCAAGTGGGTGCACATTGGAGGGACTGAATAAGCTGCATTCTTCAAACACACAAATGTAAGCAAAATAAATCTCTTTCAACTTCTACTGTCAATGAATGGTAAAAATTATAACCCAAATATTTTATTAACTAACACTTTTCCCCTTAATTCTTTATTGCAGTAACTTCTAAACCTTTGCGTGACACTGGATCAATCTTTGCAAACATATACAACCATAAAGCTACGACCCAGATCAAGCTATACCAATGTTATCTGCACCCCAGTAGTTTCCTTCTGCCCCTTTCTAGTCAACCCACCCCCACCAAAGATAACCAGTATCCCAACTTCTTTCACCATGGGCCTCGTTCTTGAACTTTATTTAAATACAGTCACACAGTATTTTCTCTTTTCTGTCTGGCTATTTTTGCTCAATATTATGTGGGTGAGATTCAGATACATTTTTGCATGCAATAATAGTTTGGTCTTTTTTCATTAGTGTATAGTATTCCATTGAACATATATGCTACAGGGATGCCTGGGTGGCTCAGTTGGTTAAGCATCTGCCTTTGGCTCAGGTCATGATCTCAGAGTCTTGGGATCATCGAGGCCTGGGTCAGGCTCCCCACTCAGCGGTGAGTCTGCTTCTCCCTCTGACCCTCCCCCCTGCTCATGCTCGTTCACTCTCAAATAAATAAGTAAAATCTTAAAAAAAAAATATATATATATATATATGCTACATGCATTTATTCATTCTACTATTGAAAGACACATAAATTATTTCCAATTTTGAGCTATGACGACTAAAAATGCAGTGAGCACTTTTGTGTTTTCGTCCTCATTCTACACCTTTCTGTTGTGTTAAGGAATTGTTAAGTCACATTAGTAGATATTACCCCAAAGTTTTCCCATGTGATTGTGTGAACTTACTATGTTAATGTACACACCCACAAGCAGGGTATAAGAATTCCACACACCCCATATCCTCCCTAACATTCGGTGTTGTACGTTTTTGTTGGATTTATTTATTTGTAGCTTTTCCAGTAGAGAGGTACCTCCTTACAGTTTCCATTTGGTTTTCCTGATGAGTAATGATACTGAGCATTTGTTCACGGTGTATTAGCCCATCTGGATGTTCTCTTTTATAATGAAACTTATAGAAGAAGACCATAAAATATTGCCATGACCTTGTAATAGGCAAAGACTTTTTAAAGAGAACACAAAAAAGATGATCCATAAGGGAAAAGGGTGATAACATAGACTTCCTGAAACTTTAAATATTCTGTTCATCAAAGGACACCATAAAAAGGATAAAAAAAAAAACAAGCTTCTGGGTGAGAAAATATAATTATAATCATAGCCAGAATTATTAAAGAAATTTTGGAAATCAGCAAGAAAAAAAACCAGATAACTCAATGCAAAAGTGAGCAAAAGTCCTTTTTTTTTTTTTTAAAGATTTTTTTATTTGACACAGAGAGAGAGAGACAGTGAGAGAGGGAATACAAGCAGGGGGTGTGGGAAAGGGAGAAGCAGGCTTCCCACTGAGCATGTAGTCTGATGCGAGGCTTGATCCCAGGACTCCGAGACCAGGACCTGAGCCAAAGGCAGACGCCCAACGACTGAGCCACCCAGGTGCACCAAAAGTGAGCAAAAGTCTTGAACTAAACCTTTTTTATCGTGAAATATTACAAACATTAAAATGTTTTTAACTGCACTTTTTTCTTTTGTGTAATTATAGTCTTTAATAAAGACAGTTCAAAGTGATTTCATTGTTTTATATCTTGCATGATCTTTTACATAAATAAAATCACAAATCAGGATTTAAACAATTCTTTTGTGCCCTAGTTAATTTGGAAGATAGAGTCACAGTAAATACTTTATCTAGTCCAGCTCCCCACCCACCCTGAGCCCTTATCTGATGAATGAACTCCCTATTCCCACCAGGACTTCAAATGCTCAACAAAAACAGGAGTGATCCCTCCCTCTGCCTTACAGGGTCAGGTGGATACTCCAGTTCACATAAAGCTTTCCGAGCCTCCAGGCCCTTCGGGAAAATATACAACCTCATCTTTCTTAATCTCTCCTGGGACTGTCTCAGTAAGTCAGTTTCCCCCACCCCCAAGCTATATACACACTCCTCATCTCCCCATACCACCACCACTACGACCACATTCTTTGAAAATCTTCAAAGATCCCAGGAGCGGGCAGAAGAGGCAGGAAAAGCAGGAAGGGATCTCTGCAAGGGGCGAGGGAGGCAAACCGGTGGGAAAGACTAGAGCAGGTGCCAACACTCTCATATCCATAGAAATAACATCTTCCTACAGTCCTTTGGGGCCTGGACGATGGCCCAGGACTGAGAAATCTCTAGATGTAAATGCAAATATCTTTTTTCCCCTTTCTTCTCATCTTAATTTTTAAAAGGAAAAAAAATTCAGATTGAGGATCTGAAGTGGCAAAGCCAACAATGAAAGAAGAGGAAAGATATAGAACCAAATATCTACTAAATGACCACCAAATGGCAGGTAGTATACTAAATATTGAATAAATCACTGCCCTCAAGGCATTAAGAGTCTAATATGGATGAGCAATAGTAATAGGCAGAATAATAACAGTGACATTTATTTAGTGCTTACAGTATACAAAGGATTGTAGACAGCATTTTAACCTATATTTTAACATGTGTTTTGATATATGATTATAAAATAATATATTCTAATATGTAATATATTTAATACACATTATATTCTTAACATCTTAATACCTTTAATCTTCATAATACATTTAAGAGGTAGAGATTATTTTCACTCCCTTTTATAGATGAGTAAACTGAGGTATCAGAGGTTAAGTAACTTGCCTAAGGTCAAGTAGTAAGGGCCAGGGTAGGAGTTGACCCTAACTCCCAATTAGAAGGGAGTAATAACAAGTGCATAGATAGCAAAGTGTATATAAAGGATGCTGGGAGAGCAAACGAGAGGCCTTTAGCCTAGCCTGATGAAATCAGGCGAGGCTTCCTGGAGGAGGTGATACATGTGCTATTCTGAAGAGTAGGTAGATTTTCAAAGAATGTGGTTGTAGTGGTGGTGATATGGGGGGAAGAGGAGTTTGTATGTATCTTGGGGGAAAATCCAGTTTTCTGAGACAGTCCCAGGCAGATTAGGGCAGGGATTTCAGGCAGGAATTTCAGGACCTGGAAAGACACGAGGCGTGGGACCATAGCCCATGCAGCGTGGGAGCCTAGTTATTTACAGGAGGGAGACAGAGCCAAAGAGGGTGGGCAGGACCCTCTCCGGGAAGCATTTTGCGTGCCAGCAAAGGAGCGTGAAGAATTGGGCTTTATCCTGAAAGCAATGAGGATCTGCAGGAGACTCTCATTAAGGAGGGATGTGAGGGAGGTCAAATTTGGACGGTGTTAAAGATGATTTGCAGAGAGAAGAAGGGTGGCGAGGAAACCGGTTAGGAGGCTGTGGGAAGCCAAGGGAAAGAATTATTACGGAAATAAAACTCCTCTGACCTCACCTCAGAGCTGCGCACCACCCACAGGTAGCAGTTTCCTCTAACAGGCAAGACCCAGCCCACCCCCAGCTGTGGCTAAGATGGCTTCCTCCTCCTTCCCGCCCCAGCGAACAGGTGCAGCGGCCGCGTCCCCTCCTCGCCCAACCCACCGCCTCCAGGCTTGCCCACCGCGCGCTGCAGGAAGAGCTCTGCGAGGTAAGGATATTTCAGCACGGTGCACCTGCAGAGGGGCGCGTGGCAAAGGACCTGTGTATGACGTCGGCCGTGGAGTCCAAGGGTCCTGGGGGTGAATTTCAGCCGAACCTTACCAGACACGGAGCCTCGCAGGCTACTTGCTGTAGCGTGTGAATAATAACACAGGGCGCGTGAAAGCACTAGCGGTCTTGTAGGTAAAGCGCACTTCATTCGGTGTAGCTCTTACTGCTCTTATTATCGTACAGACCCCTTATGATGGGGCTCCTCCCTCCCGCTCCAGGTTCACCCACTCTTGCCTTGCACTCTACACCCCACTGATAGCGCTCTGCTTCTGTTTTCTCAGGCGATTTGGCTTGACGTACTTGTGCCTTTTGCAGGCTATTCTCAATGCCAAATATAATACCATACCTTTCTTGCCTGTCATTGGGATTCCATTCCTATTTGTCTTTCAAAAGGGATGGTACCTAAACCTGGCAAATACGGCCGTGGTGGCATTTTTATTAGAGCAAAAGGCTGTATATGCTTCCTCTAATAATCTTTGTAAACAGATACGTTTTGATATATAATATATAATATAATATATAACACGTATGTTATATATGTATATTTTTAATTTTATTTATTTATTTGTGAGAGAGAGCAAGCACAAGGAAGGGGAGCTGCAGGCAGAGGGAGAAGCAGGCTCCCCACTGAGCAAGGAGCCCAATGTGGGACTCAATCCTAGGACCCCGGGACCATGACCCCAGCCGAGGGCAGATGAGTAACCGACTGAGCCACCCAGGCATCCCTGTAATATATTTTTTATATCTGTAATCTTCATAGCACATTTGTAATGTAGATATTATTAAATAAACAGTTCCTTTGTGTACCAGGCAAAACCGGAACTAAGCTAAACTCAAACTTTTGGACACATAAAGCATAGATGATGCATGTTTTAAAGCTTTGTACACTCGCTTTCGCTTTTGACACACAGATGGACAAACAAATTTACTTGTAAATTTAAACAAGTTTATTTGTGAATTTGCTAGTTGGTGCCCATAACTGACCCATGAGGACCCTGGGATCATGGCCTGAGTCAAAGGCAGACCCTGACTTACTCTTTTTTTTTTTTTTTTTTTTTGTGGGTGAGGGGATACTACCTAACACTAAGCCTGACCATGAAAGGCATTCAGTAAATGTTTGATAAATGAATAAATGCACACATAAAATCTCACACAAGATATGAAAGAGGCAATGAGTAGTCCCTCTCTCCAGATCTAGGATTAAAGGTCACTTCCTCAAAGAGGACTTTCTCGCTCACTGGCACTCACTGATTGCTTCACAGAACTTCTCGGTTTACATTTGCTTTGTTTACTGTTTTATTATTATTCAAGTATAATTAACACACAATGTTATATTAGTTTCAGGTCCACAATAGAGTGACTCAACAATTCTATACATTTCTCAGTGCTCGTCATGATAATTGTACTCTTAATTCCCTTCACCTATTTTACCCATCCCCTCACCCACCTCCCCCTTGGTAACCGTCAGTTTCTCCTCTATTGCTAAGAGCCTGTTTTTTGGGTTGTTTCTCTTTTTTCCTTTGTTTCTTAAATTCCACATGAGTGAAATCATGTGGTGTTTGTCTCTTTCTGACTGAATTATTTCACTTAGCATTATACTCTCTATATCCATCTGGGTTGTTGTAAATGGCAAGATCTCATTCACTGTTAGCACTGAGTGATATTCCACTGTGTATATATCACATCTTCTTAATCCATTCATCTATCCATGGACACTGGGGCTGTTTCTATATTTTGGCTCTTGTAAAAATGCTGCAATAAACAGGGGTGCGTGTATCTTTTTGAATCCGTGTTTTCATTTTCTTTGGGTAAATACCATATAATCCAGTAATTTCAGTTTTGCTTTGTTTACTTTTCAACCGTCTGCTCTTCAACTAGAATGTAAGTTTCAAGAAGTTGGAGATCTTCTATATCTTGTTCGATGTTGTAGTCAATGTATAGTGCTAGCAAAATGTAATAGGTCCCCAATATTTGTGGAATGAAAGAATGAGTGGAGCCAGAAGAAAGTAAGGCTAAAATAGAAGACTCAGATCTGTGAAGGGAGCAAGTCTTGGGCCAACTCTACCTGCCCTGGGGGCTTTTATAGTCCCAGACCAAAGCAGCTTCTAGCCCTATTTCATTTCTTCCCACTATCCAAGGAATAGGGGTAGAGCCTCTGGCTTCAAATCCTTTTTTAACTCTCCATACTCTAGTAAATTTTGTTAGATTGAATTGTGACCCACGCTCCCCAGGATTAATCAGATAAACCCAGCTAATGAGTTAGCTAGGAGTTTTTACTCTTCCCTAACTTGAAGTTTTAATCCCCTTCTGTCTCCAGAAGTCCCTAAAAGGAGAGCCGGGGGGGGGGGGGAGGGAATTATTAAGGTTTTTCCAAACCCCTGGGTTCTGTCCTTTCCCCTACCCCACTTTGACTCTCCAAATTCTGTAGTTCCTCCCACCACACAAGCAGAAAGATGGGAACTGGTGGATGAGGAGACTTCCTCACCAGCAGGGCTCACAGGTTAGGTTATGGGAGAGTCACATCCAGATTGATGGAGATGGGTTCCAGCGACGTTTTGCCTTGTTTACTTGATTTATTGCCTGTGTCCAGGCGGTTCTGGGAGACAGGGAGACTTGCTTATGTCACTGCCCTGGCCCAAGGGAAGACCTCTGGCTGCTGGAACTTAGTCCATCCTGCCACCATCCCGGTTTCCCCATCCCTCTCTATCGTCCTCAGCTTGCTGCTAGTGGCTGGATGGCTGGGGGCGGAGAGGGGGCGTGGCTTCTTCTGTTGACGCTGCTGGTATTGAGTTTTGCTTTGTCTTTCTCCTAATGCAGAACAACAAATAGAACAAGGAAATGAAGAACACTGACAATCCCAAAAGCCACTCATCTTTGATAAATTTCAAAGAGAACGTGGAAGCAAATAAACAATCACTCTGTAAAGAAATATTTGATGCACACTGAGGAGTAACAGTGACCCCGATTAGTACTGGCCAATAGAAATATAATGCATGTAATTTAGAAATTTTAGTAACCACAGTAAAAAACTAAAAACACACAAAAAATGTGATTAATTTTAGAATATATTTTGTCATAGTATATCCAAAATATTATCGTTGCAACATGCAATCAGTATAAATGTATCAATATGATTTTTTGGTACCGAATCTTCAAAATCTGGTGTGTATTCTATACCCGAAGCACATCTCCATTCAGACTAACTGCATATCAAGTTGTCAGCAGCCACACGTGGGTCTCGTGGCTGCCACACTGGACAGTGCAGATCTGGATGGAAATGTCTCTTGTCCTTCTGTGAGTGGGAAGGTCAGAAAATAAGGAAAGAGATAGTAAATACGGTGACTTTAGATTATGATAAACGCTAGCAGCGAAATAATGGTGATGAGCTAGCAACTGAGGAGCATGTTGCTACTTAGATAAAGAGGTTAGGTACCTGGGTGGCTCAGTCGTTGAGCATCTGCCTTTGGCTCAGGTCATAATCCAGTGTCCTAGGATCGAGCCCCACATCAGGCTCCCTGCTTGGCAGGAAGCCTGCTTCTCACTCCCCCTGCCTGTGTTCCCTCTCTTGCTGGGTCTCTCTCTGTCAAAGAATTAAATAAATCTTTTAAAAGAAAAAAAAAAAAGAAGTCATCTGGGGCCTCTCACAGAAGGAGCCTTCAAGTGCATACCTGCAACCTAAAAATGGAGCCGCCAGATGAAGAAGTGCGCGAGAGCAATCCAGGCAGAGAGAACAGTAGGAGCAGAGGCCCCGAGGCATCTTAATGCGTGGCTGGGAATGTTCTCCAGCATGGCCAGGGAACAATGATCATGGAAGAGGGTGCTGTGGGAAGACTTAAGGGGTGGGCAGAACCACAGCGCGTGGGCCTTGCAGGCCTTGGCACAGAACTTGATGTAATTCCAGGAACAATGAAGAGCTGATGAAGAGATTCAAGCAGGGAAATGCTGTGATCCAGTGTGCAATTGTGAATGATTTCTCCCCGTTCTGCCTGGAGAATGACTAAGAAAGCCACAAGAGAAGATGCAAAGCCACAAGAGAAGATGCACAAAAACTCCTTGGAAAGGTTATCTGGTTGACCAGGTGAGAGAAGGTAGAGGCTTGGCTGGGGTATGACAGTAAAGGTAAACAGGTGTAAGGGACTTCAGGACACACGTTGAAGGTGGGACTGATGGACTTGCTCAGTCCCATGGGTGAGCAAGGAGAGAAAACATCAAGAGTGTCACCTACAATTTTGTCTTGAACACATGGCTCACTCCCCCCTTCTTCACCCTTAGCCCCAGCTTCTATAACCCACATTCCAAGAATGTCTGGTCCCCCTGAGACTTTCGCCAGAAAACCAGCTTTCCCAGGCATTGGACTGGAATTTGTCTCCAGGGTTTCAGGCCAGCAGATGCGCCCCTCCTCTATGTCTGCTTACGCTTATGTCCTCCTCAAATCTGTAAAGAAATTTTGAGCTCCTGTGCCAGGACCACTTTCCTGAGTAGAGTGTGCCTATGTACTTGGGCCCAAGAAGTGTATGAGGGCGGCCCTATTTAAATCCCTCACAGCTATGGGCAGGTGAACCAGCCTAAACTGGCTTGTGAATTTGTCCCATTGACCTGAGAAAGGGTAGGAATTTATTCTAGGTATGAGTGTCAACCAACAATGCATTCGAAAGAAGGAGTCAGAAAAGCAGGCCTTCTGTGCACTGCACTAAAAAACAACCATAATAACAAAAGGTACTGGTCTAGTTTAAGATATCAGTAAGATCACAAGGCATGACTTTCCTAACAGCACTTCCTTATTTACTCCAGGCAAATGTTGAGGCTTAGTACACCTGATACAAAGACCGGACTGTAGATGAAATTCACATAAGCATTTAAACCTTGGCATGGCTTGAACACTAAGGGAGGGTTTGAGTGTGCATGTGTGGGGTCAAGGGAGTGGGGCGGGGTGTCAGCAAGCTGGGGTAACAAGCAGAACATACAGAAAGGGTGAACGGACGATGGCAAATGCTTGACCCCCACCTTTCTCTCTGCTGCCTGGGCCAAGGGACTAGGAGGCATCCGCATAGCAAGTACACAAAATAGAGCTAACAGCATTTTTGCTGCCTAGAAATAGGATGGCATTTCCCAAGAGAACTGAATATGAGGCCTAAGGGGGCCTGAGCTTAAATCCTGGAATTGACTGAGTCACGGTAACTGTGAAGGAAGAATCTCCTGTTCAGCCTGGCTTTCAGCCTCTCCCAGCACAAGAGAGCCCCCTCCGCTCCCCAGCCCAGGCACCCATGCTGCACAGACTTAAGAAATGGGAGGGCACTGTCCCTAATGTGCTTCATTCTGTGCCATACTTTCTCCCCAGTGGGCATAAAGCTTGGGGCTGGCTTTCCAGAAATAGTCAATAGTTCCCGGGGAAGGAAGCCTGACTTTCTCTCCACCTCGGGCCTGTTTCCTTTCCTGACACTTGTCCATGACTTCCCTGGGGGCCTGAGCAGGGCAATGTTGTGCAAAGGAGACCCCAAAAGCTAATTCATTGCTAAGATAGAATACCATGACCTGAAGCCCATCCCCCAAGAGACTCTCACCTGCCCACCAGACCCAAAATATGAATGGATGGGAGGGAGAAATGGAGTCGAAAATGAAGGTAGGAAGAAGAGTAATGGAAGAGAGAAGCCATTAGCTGAGTCCAAATCCACAGGCCCCTTTGGACAATCAACAGAACCTTTGATCCTGACCTGGTAACCTCAACTGTACACCATGACTAACCTTTCATTATTCATCCTCCGGGTGATAGCCACAACTCTGCCTGATAGCTTTCCCCCCACCCTATTTACTTGTGTTTTGTTTTCACTTCAAAGTGTTACAACCATGCACTCGTGTTTAGTTGGCAGAATCTGTCTTTCTCCAGATCAGAACTGGCCTTTCCGTCGATGGTGGGACACTTTGCCCAGAATTAGCAAGGGCTGAAAATTCTAATCAACTGACCCCACGGCATTCTGATAATATTGTGTGCGCGCGCATGTGTAATTTGAGCAAGACGTTGGATCTAATCTAGTGCCTGGAGAGCAGAGACCCAGAAATCAGATGTCCTAGATTCAAATTTCAACTTTGCCATTGAGTTGTAAGTCAGCAGGTCCCCTTCTTTCTACTGCCCACCTCCTTAGGTGAATTTAGGACAACACCAAGTCAAAAATAGCAACAATTCTAGTCGCACAATGTTACATTGTTCTGGGAGTTTAATAAGGATTGAAAATGGGGCAGGGGGGTGGTTTAAATCACTTGCATTTTTTGACAATAGAAGTGCACATATAAAAATCCACTCAGCAATGAATAAAAACCTGATCTGAGATAAAATGCTGAACAATATCCTCATTATGAGAATCCACAGATTTCTAAAATTTGCCAGCACTTTTTGGTCGTTTGTGTTTCTGGGGCCTTTAGATCGTTTATTCTTGCTCAAGCAGCAGCCGTAATCAGGAGGGAGATTCTGCAAGGAGAAAGTACTTTGCTGATCCTGGCCAAACAGACTTGTCTTTCATTTCTAGAGACCTGGAGTTATCTGCCTGCCTGGGAGCCAGGGAGGAATGAAGGGTTAATCTAATCAGACTCGCTGCACAAAGCAGCCCTATTCAAGGGAAGAAGGGTCAGAGGACTTAGGGACTTACCTACAAGCCTTCAAATTACAACTGAGAAGTTAAACGGTGTCTGTTTCTGGAGAGATTTGACTTTCTCGGGAGAAGAAAGGTCAAAAATAAAGTCTAGAGAGAAATGCAGGCAAGTTAGATCAGTAGTTCTTACCTTTTTTTTTCTCTCAGTCTGTCATAAGTTGTTATTTCATGTGTTATTATTGGCTTATTTATTATTTGCCTCTCTCACTATCATGTAAATGCCATGAAGGTAAGGATCACATTTATTTTATTTCTATTATATTTTCTGGACTCAGTAGAGTACTTCACATACAGTAAGCACTTGAAAAATATTTGCTGACTGAATAAATCATGAATTACTTAGACTTTTTTTTTTTTAAATCTGAACTTCTTTTTAAAAATTGGGTAAAAGTTGAGGCACCTGAGTGGCTCTGTCGGTTAAGCATCTGCCTTCAGCTCAGGTCGTGATCTCAGGGTCCTGGGATTGAGCCCAAGGTTGGACTCCCTGCTCAGTGGGGAGTCTGCTTCTCCTTCTCCTTCTGCCCCTCCCCTCATTCATGGTCTCCCTCCCTCTCTCTCAAATAAATAAATTAAATCTTTTTTTAAAAATTGGGTAAAAGTTGTAACTCCTCTCTCCACAAAATATATACTTATATATTTTTTATTTTATGTCGCTATTTATAAATTTATATTTTATTTATAAATATTTGTAAAATATTTGTATTTTATATTTTACATTATACATTTATGTACACATATAACTCTTCTCTCCCTTATACATATATGATGTGTGTATATATACACACACGTGTGTGTATATAGATATAGATACAGATAAATTGAATCTTCCCACACAGACTCCAGTTTCCAAAGGATATTCCTGCTTCAACTGTGACACTTAGTATCCCTCCACAGCACATAAACAAAAGCTTTAATGTCACACATTCTCCAGAGGAGCTCTTGTAGAAAGGACCAAGATTGAGACTAGGGTCTTCTGACTCCCAGGCTAAGACATCTGAAATTGGCCTTTGGAGATGTCTGAAGGATTCCGGGTCACCTTCGGACACATGTTCAGTAAAAGGAGATCCTGAGTGAAATGGAACAGGAAAAAAAAAAGTCCTAAATTTGTGACTCAGAAAACTTGAATTGAAGCCCAGCTCTTGCCCTTCCTAGCGGTGATCTTCTCCTAACCAGGTGCTGGACCTCTGCCGGCATTAGTTTTCTCTCACGTGAATTCAGAGGTCAGGCCTAGGCCCAACCTCCTATAAGATAATACCTTGTGAACCAGGCCAATGATGCAGCTGGCAGGACTTTAATGCAACGGGATGTTGCTGTGTGTTCAAATGTCTGTCTCATGGCAATGCTCCCTCACTATAAGGAGAGAAGAACAGGGCCTCCTGGGTGGCTCAGTTGGTTGAGGGTCCGACTCTTGGTCTCGGCTCAGGTCATGATCTCATGGGTGGTGGGACTGAGCCCCACAGTTGGGCTCCATGCTCATCGAGGAGTCTGCTTGAAGATTCGCTCCCTCTGCCCCTCCCCCCACTGTGCTCATGCACTCTCTCTCTCTCAAATAAATAAATCTTTAAAAAAAAAAGAAAAGAACACAGTTTATGCTAAAAGTGAGAGAGATTCAAAGCAAGACATCAGGAAGAACTCTGAACTCTCTAAGGCTTGTGAGACACTGAGTCAGCTATCTGGATGGTGGTGGAATCTCCTTCTGAAGGTGTGTGGGGATGATGGCGGATAGCTCTCCGATGATCTCTTCACAGTATTGCCAGGAAAGGAGACCTCCGGTCAGATTGCCTCCAAAATCTAGTCACTCTTTCGGTTCAAGGAAAAACCCTGGGCTTCTCTTTGCCACAAATAAGATCTTAAATGCAAAATTCCTGACAATTTATTCTAATGGAACAGAATATTTGTTGCCTTGAGGTGTTTTTCTTCTAGTCAGTTCTTTAGTACAAAAAGCGTGAAAGAGGGGCGCCTGGGTGGCTCATTCAGTTAAGTGTTCAATTCTTGACCTCAGCTCAGGTCTTGATCTCACGGTCATGAGTTCGAGCCACGCATCGGGCTCCATGCTGGATGTGGAGCCTACTTACAAAAAAAAAAAAAAAAAAGCCTGAACAAAATCAACATTAACTGAACCCCTACCTGGCAGTCTTTCCACTTGCTATCTTGTTGGATCCTACAGCAACCCTGCAAGGCACATTTTTCCCTACCAATTCTACAGATAAAGAAACTCAGAGAAAGAAACTAACTTGCTGTCACACAGCTAGGAAACAGAATTTAAGTCTAGGTCTATCTGGCTTGGAAATTCTTTCCACAACACCTGGCTGCCAGGAGGGAGGAGATAAGTGTTGGCTGGGCACGGAGGGGGCTCCAGGCTTCCGGGAGTGCTCCGGACAAAGCCTAGTTTACTTAGTCTGCTTGCCGAGGGGCAATGTACATTCTGTGTCTGGGGCCTTCTCTGCTTAATCTTTTCCTGAGTGACTATCTCCGAGTATCTTCCTTAAAACAATGGACTAAACCCCAGTACACAGTTGGAATTCAAAGAGACATCTGAAAAAACAAAGAGACAATGAATTTGTGAAGAGAGGCTCAACTTCCTCAGAAATCAGGGAAATGCAAATTGAAATCACAGTGAGAGTGGAGTTCATACCCACTACAAAAGCAGAAATTAAAAAATCTGACAGTACTTTATGTGCGGTGAGGATACTGAACACGGTGAACTCGTGTACGCCAACAGGAGAATAATATTTGCACCATCATTTTGGAAAACAGCGGGCCTTATCTTGCAATGCTGAACATTCCTATAACCATTGACTCAGCAATGGTTGCATATATCCTTCTGTATGTATCAACCATTTAATAGTAAAAATATCTTAAACAAATTAGATAGACATAGACATTGAGGGACCATGGGACTGAAGGGTTCACAGCAGGCTTAGAAGGAGAGGTTCGCAGTAGGAAGGGGTCAACCATGGAACAGAGCACGAGGTGGCCTCCAAAGGGACTGAACTCACCATCTCGGTCTCATTCATTATGAATATGGAGGCCAGATAAGATACAGGATGTCCAGGAAATTTGAATTCCAGATCAAACGAAGAATAGCTTTTTAGTGTTAAGTAGGTTCCATGCAACATTTGGGACATACTAAAATTATTTAAACTAAAAAATTACTTAACCATCTGAAATTCAAAAATACTTGGTACTCTTTATTTTTATTGGCTAAATCTGACAACTCTCATAATGAACCTCTTATTATTTGTAAGGGAAATGTCTTTTGACCCATAAATCAAAACCAATTTTTCAACATATACAGAGAACTGCTTCATAATAGTAGGAGTTTCATAATGGGCATAGAATAGTACTGTTAATGTCATACTTCAAACTATGAAATCAGGCAAACCTGGTCCTGGGCCCTAGCTCTGCCCCTTGCTAACTGTGGTCTGGAGTAAATTATTCCTCCTCTCTAGGTGTTGTTCCTCACTCGGGCTTCTATCAGGATTACAAGGGTTGAGATACCTGGCAGGTGCTCAGCACGGTGCCAGAAACACCACGATGTGCCCTCAATAACATGAATCGCTCTTATCCATACACTGGATTTCCTTTAAAACTAAACACTAGGATAAACTGATAGTATCTTGGTGGTCAGGACATCATCTTCATTTCTGGGATATTTAGGACGAAATCAGAGGCAAGAATCCCATCCACCCCCTGCCCCCCACCCCACAAATTCACTCATTGTCTGAGAGCTAGAAGTCAGGAGAAGGGACCAGATGACCTCCAAAGTCCTGCCAACACTAGCATTTGGTGGTCTTTATATCCTTAGCAAGCTCCTGTTCCTGATGGCCACCCTTCTTTATAACTGTAAGTGAGGGATGTCAAGTTGGGTTCTAACCAGCGTGAGTTGGTCCAATCATGGGGACACCCTCCGAGGCTGTGAACCATATATTCACGCCCTCACTCTAGGAAATGCAATTTCCCTTGCTTTCTCATTCCTATTTATAGCTCAGGTCATCACTTTGGATCCAGAGAACACATACGTGATTCCGTGAAGACATGGCCAAGACTCAGAGATTTCAGAGACCCCAACAGCAACACATCATCACCTACAGAATTCCCTGGTCTCTCCGTGTCACTTTCCCTTTCCTTGCTATTGTCCTCGCTGTCTCTATACTCCAGACTTTCTCTCTTTCTGTCTCTATCCTTATATGCTACATTATAGATTGTTTTTATTAGCCTAGCTCGGGTATAAGCAACAGTTTCTGTCATTACATGTTAACTTTGAGAATGTGGTTTATAAATAATTGATACTTGATGATATTGCCAACCATAAAAATGCCCTGTGTCACAAGAATAAGGAGCAAAGTATCTAGAAGAGACGTCGTCATGCTCTGCTTCAGCAGCTCCATAGCCATCAAGCGACACAAAATGATGAACAGGGAGATCGCCCTCACAGGAGGAACGAGATGGGTAGGTTTTGTTTCAGCAGCCCGCCCTGAATTACACAATGGCCCTCCTTCGTGGGAGACAACTTCTCACAGCATGACTGAGGCCCAGAATTTACACCTGGCCATCACCTCCTGAGTTACACGGAGTGACACAGGGTTTCAAGGGATGTCCGAGTCCTGATACGCTTCTCCGAGCCTGTGGTATTCCACACCCTGCTCAGTTTCCCTCTCTTTCCATCATAAAAGTCTCAGACAGTCTAATTTTGGCAAACTAATTGTGATTTGGTGCTCAGAAAAGCATCAAGCATATTTTCAGCATGTTTAGTTTTAGGATAAGCAGCCTCTCTCAGCAGGGCTGCTCACTTCATCCCCACCTCAACCCACGACTATGACCAAGGTGGCCAAGTCCTCACCAGGATGACGGATGGATCCTGCCAAAGGTCCCCAAAAGTGTCATGTCATGCTATGCTTCAGAGAGAGCTTCAGCAGAACTCATGAAATCACATTTTAAATACCACTCCAACTTCCAGCATGAAGGGGTAGAAAGAGGCAGTGCTGTGGTTAAGAGTCCTGAGCAGGAGCCTCGCCTTTTGGGCCGCCATCTTCTCTGAGGGGGTGGGTCGGGACAATCCCCAAGGTCGCTCCTTGTTCTGACATTCTGTGATGCGCACTGTGTCATGGGGAAGGATGCTCTCCCCTTACTCCCGGGTGCGGACTCGGATGGCTCTCTATTGTTACCTCTCTCAAAGGAGTGATATTTTGTTGTCCTTCCCCTTTTCATTGAAAAAAAAAAACGGAAAGGAAAAAAGGAGGGAGGAAGGAAAGAAGGAAAAAAGGGAAGGAGGGAGGAGGAAGAAAAGCTTTTGAAAACAAACAAAATTAAAAACCACACAACAAGGCTATGCTTTTTAGAGTGGCTCGGTAGCTGGGTGTCGGGGATAGAGCGGCCTCTCTGCGAGGCGGGGGCTCTGTAAGTGGCACCCATCCCAGGGCCACGAGTCTTTGACCTCACTTAGTTATCGGATCCAACTCGTTTATTCAAAGTGAAATGTGGGGCCCAGACAACTTGCCAGGTGGCATCAGAGGTCGCCAATGGATCAGGAGATAAGATACCACATCCTTCCCGGCTCCTGCACCAGAAAGACGTGGGCCTCTTGGCCTCTGCTTCCTCATCTAAAACTCCCATCATTCGAGTTTCATTAGGATGACCGATGAAAACATCCTCCATTAGCCCCAAATTGGTGTTTTGTTCGAAGAATATAAGACACTGAGAAATGTTATTTAAGAAAAAACTGAACGATCCTTCCAAACACAGGAATCTTTGAATGCCCCTCCTCTTGCCACCAACAGTCAGACGTGGAAAGCAGACTTTGCCGAGGGACTTGGGAAGAGGCTTCCTCCTTGTCTCCATCACCACAGTGACACAAACGGCCCGAACTGCGGTGACTACAGCAATGTTAATCATTACTGGAAAATGAAGACAAAGTCACTTAGCCATGGGATCTAGGCAACCAGGGTGCAACATTCAAATCCACTTAGTCCAAAAGGATTTCCAGAGGAAAATTCCACTTGGTGTTCCCTAGGCCAGGGCTTTCCTGGCTGGCTATCACCGACTCCCAGAGCTTCCTCCTCCTCTTCCCCCCACCCTTGCTGCCCCATTAAAGAGCAGCCCCCCCCCCCCATGCCCTACCCAGGCAGCAACTAAGGCTGTCCCTCCAGGCAGTTTCACATCTGGAAGGGAAGAGAACACTGACCGTCCTTTGAGATACTTCCTCTCCTACCAATCTGGTGATTGAGGCCGGAGGCCGCTGTGTGAGTGTGCCTATCAGACTGATCTCGCGTGCCCCTGTGAAGTTTCCATCCTGAACAAAACAAAATTCTTCCCTTTGAAGAGAGAAGGTATCCAAAGGCAGGGCCACTCTCAATATGGGCACCAGAGAATGTCATAAGCAAAAATGCTCTTCGGCCTTCTTTCCAGAGACTGAGTTTAACAATAGTAACCCGATTTCGTGCCTACAAGACTTCTCCGACATGCGCAGTGGGTCTCCAAGGTGGGGATATGGCTTTCGGGGTCCTCTTATTTCATTTGACTGTAGAACTCTTTTCATCATGACGGGACCCCATGGAATTAATATTCTTCAGAATATACTTTGGGAAAAGCTGTCTTTGGATAAAGATAAAAATTTCTCTTTCCCTGCATTTTAACCTCTAGTTTGGATCTTTGGGGATTGTCTTAGCCAGAGTGGATTTAGAACACAGGTCACCACAGCCACTTAAGAATATGATGGATATCCATTCAGGGGCCTACAAACCATTATTTAGCTCAGCTTATCCTGGCACGTGAGGAGACAATGATCTGTTTGCCCACTGGGGCTTCCTCATCGGAAAAAGAGCCTTTTTTCTCAGAGGCCCAGGATCTCTGTGTAGAAAGAGACCTGACCATTGTCCTGGAGCCTCTTACGTTTTCCACGGTAACTTTGAGGTTAACTTGCCTTGACTTCTCCTCTTTCTCAACCCGACCCCTCCTCCTAGGCTCCTCCCTGTGACTGGCCAAAAGATGCCCTTTAATGGGGTTCAGGGGGAGTTCGATCTTGTGCAGTGTCTCCCAAACTGGTCTCTCCGCACACCACGGCAAGAACTAAGGGAGAGCGTGTGTTCTAGAAGGAATCGACCTGAAATCAAATGCTGTGATTTTGTCTATTTTAAGGGTCAGACCCAGGAACAAAACTGATGGCTGAACCCATCGTTAGTTCTTGCCATGCACCTGAAAAAGAAACCAGCCTATAAGACTCCCTTCATGAGCTCCCACTGCTGTCGGAGAAAAACCCAGCTGCAATCTGACTGCAGCCAAGTGCACCAACCACCGAATACGTTCCTGCCTCTCAGCCCTCTGTCTCGTCCTCTCCTAACCCAGGCTCTTTGTCTCCACAGAGGCTTTGACATTGCTGTTGCTGCTGTCTGAAGAGTCTTCTTCTGGCTCCTTAAAAGGATGGCTTGTTCTCATTCTTCAGCTCATAGGTTTGATGTCACTGACTCGGGGAAGCCCTCACGGGCCTCTCTAGGGCATCTCCCCCTCATTTATTTCACCAACCACCGTATTTATTTCCTTCACTGCACTCACAACAATCTCCCTCTTGTTCTTTGCTGGTCCATTCATTTCCTTCCGGCTGAGGACACTGCCTGTCCCAAATGCTACTGTAGTCTTGACCTTTAGATAATTGTAGAGTGAATTAACGAAAGTGTAAAATCAACACAGGGGGAGCCGTGTATCTCTGCAGCTCCTCATTCAGTGATCTCATGTTAAAACCCTGAATTTTCTACACAGGAGGAATTTACACCGTGGGAATTGGCAAACGCTACAAATCAATGCTTGATTTTTTGTTTTGTTGACCATCAGACTTAAGTAATGAAGAAAGTGTTAGTAACACAGATAAAAACTCAAAGCATGTCCCATCAGTAGCTACGCTATTGTCAATGGCACAGAAAACTGAGCCATTTATGTGTGTGTGTGTATATGTATATATACACTTTTTTTTTTTTGTACCCATGAAGAGCCGGTAAGTAGCCAGTTACCAGCACACAACTGGCTTGGATCTCGCCGGTATTTGCAATATGGTATGACAAGTGCTATGATAATGTAGGGGGGAAGCAATAGCTTCCCCTGGAACCAATGGGGAAGGCGTGACAGAGGAAGTGAGCTCAGTTTCAGCTAAAGGAAAGAATGAGAAGTTTTCAAGTTAAATACCATGGGGATGGGAATTCCAGGAAAAGAATCCACAAAGATTATAAAACATTTTGTGCAAAGTCCACACCCTGCTTTGTTTGCTCTGTTATTGGCCTTTACGTCAGGGGAATCGTGATGTATATATTCTTCTATGTCTTGTTTTTTTTTCAGTGAGCATCCTAGTGCTGGGTTTCATCTGTTGATGCACAACCAGAGTTCATTCATTTTTACTGCTTATAGAGTTTGACATTGTATCCACTTAATGCTCATTTATTCTTCTACTGTTGATGTGCATTTGAAAACTTACATAAACTTATATTGAAGTAGACCATATTACAAACAAAAGTCATACTCATTATTTCTTAATTAGTGATCACTTCATTTTACTATTTTGGGTTACTTGTTCAGGTTTTTTTAAAATATTTTATTTATTTATTTGACAGAGAGAGAGAGAGAGGCAGCACTAGCAGGAGGAGCAGAGGCAGAGGGAGAGAGAGAATCTCAAGCAGACTCCACGATGAGCATGGAGCCCGATGTGGGGCTTGATCCCAGGACTCTGAGATCATGACCTGAGCCAAAACCAAGAGTAGGATGCTTAACCCACTGAGCCACCCAGGACCCCATTGTTTCAGGTGTTTGCCTATAAAACAATGTTGCCATGAGCATTCTTCTCCTTGTACATGTGAAGAATGGAATACCTCCCTACAAGCAGAACTGCTGAGTCATTAAGCATGCAGGCACCTTTACAACTTTGCTTCTGGGTATCCTCTCTTTTTCAAAGGAGTTGAACCATGGGCAGTCTACCAGCATTTTTATTATACCACATGCTATTGTTGACACTTGCTATTGTCATATTTTTTATTTTTTGCCAGACTAATGGGTGTAAAATGGTTTCGCATGATCAGTTTAATTTGTCGTTTCTTTGTCTTTCATGAGTTTTGTTATTTAGCAAATTTTCCAAATGGCCCAGCTGTTCTGGCCCTGGTGTTTAAGGGAAATAAATCACCCCAGCTTTTCTTATAATAGAAATCGTATGACTCACTTTATTATGCCCAGGTGATATGTTTGCCAGCCACTAGGTATCAAAAATACCTTCATGCCCTAACCTGAATTTGGTCTTTAGTCAGGCAATGCTGATTCTATGTTAGTCGGTTTAAATCAGATATTTGAGGAAATAGGGAATTCCTTCAGACAGGGTAAGTCTACCTCCATGGGCTTTTGGACCTTCTCTCTCACCCAAGGGAGAGAGAGAAGTAGGTGGTGCCATTAATTTATTCAGCATGTTGAGTATATATCAGGCCCTGGGAATAAGGAAGAACAGGCCCGTCCTTTTCTGGAATTTGCATTCTAGGGGCACGTACGAGTAGTCTAGCCCAGCTCCTCTTCCCATCTCTCCAAGTCACTGGGTCCCTTCAATCCTTCAACCAGCTTTACTGAGCACAGGCTCTGGGCCCTGGCATCGCGTGAAGTATCGGGGCTCCCTCCGGGGAGGCATTCTCATTGCACGTACTGCCTCCAGGAACGCTGCCCGGCAGTTGGCTTCAAGGCCAGCCGAGGACCCATGGGTCCTGTGAAGGAGGAACTGACTGGATCGCGCTTCGGTGGTTAGCCACATTACGCAACCACGTTTTTCGAAGTGCAGTTTACTTGCCTCAGAAACACTTTTCAATGTCTGTTAATAATGCAAATTCCTACACCCCCACTCAGTGAGCTGCTGACTCAGCAGGTGTGAGATCTCTGCACTTTCACCAGCTCGTCGAGAATTCAGATGCCTCGAGTTCGTAAACCACTCTCCCTCTCAAGTCACGCCATGGAGAATGGTAGAGGGTGAAGGGCATAAGTCATAGATATGAAACTGCACATCAGGCCCCACGCCCAGGAGGTGGAAACCCGGATGTTGTGGCTCCCTGTGCAGGGTTCTGGGCCCTAAGGCAATGTGCGCAGACAGAATCTGAAGCAGCAGCAGGCTGGCCTGTGCCCACCGGGCTGAGGTTGGCTCGGCGGGTCCGTCAGTGAACTTTGCTTCTGGGATTCCCTGGGGGACACGGGCTGCCTGAGCACTCCACATACCTCGGGGCATCTGTCCAGAGACAGAACACACATGCTGGAACATTCCAGCCCCTAGATGGCCCCTCCGGGTGGTTAATGGCATCGGTTTACAAACACAGCATGCCGGGAGCCCCACTGGCTCCCAAAAGGAATCTCGCTGAAGAGCAAAATAACACACAAAAGGGACCAGAGCCACCATGGACCCAAACACCAACAGCTGGGAGAAGCGACCTCCTCAGGCCTCAGACACAGAGGAGGGGGTGTTACTTCCTGAGTTCCTGCTCAGAGGAGGGGAGGACCCCTTTCCCTTAGCAGGTGCTCCATAAATGTCAGCTGTGTGCTGGAAGAAGGGTGACAAAGAGCAGAAGCATTTGGGGACAGGAGGCTGTGGGAGGAGCAGGGGCCTCTGTGGAGACGGATCATCCTGTCCTCAAAGAGAGCCGATCTCTCAGACGCTTGTCTTTCTACCCCACCCTCCCACCAGGAGCCCAACTCTCGGCCTCCTGGCTGACTTAACTTGTCCTAGCAAGGCTTTCCAGACACCCGCGGGTCGTGCCAACTCGAGACTCTGATCCGGGAACACGGGGCAAAGCCACAGGGAATGAAGGTGGTGTAACTCACATCAAACTGGATATCTGTGTAGCTGGACGTCTATCTATTTTCTAAAGCATTTTTATTTTTGTTAGCCCGTAACTCTGCTTGGAACATTTCTGCCTGCTTGACAGTGCTGCCTTTTTTTCCTTAGAGCACTTGTCATGTTCAGTAATTATTCTATTTCTGTGTTTGCTGGCTAACTGTCTCCTCACCCTGGAGGGCAGGCTGCATGAGGGCAGGACCTTGTTTGTTTAGCAAACTGTCTTATTTAGCGCCATATCCCAACCCTGGTCTGAGACGGCACACAATTTTTTTTAAGGAATGAACAGTTCTAAGGCAGGTGTCATTGAGATGAGTCCCTGGGGCACAGAGAGAGGAAAGTTTGCCGCCTAACTTGACCACCTGGTTAGCGGCAAAACCTGTCCTAGAACCTGAGGTCTCTGGCTCCTAGTCTAATAGTTCGCGAGAAGCCAGCCCCTGTCCCTGTCCCTGTCCTGCAAAGGAAAGAAAACTCACTGACTTGCCCGCAGGAGAGAAATGAGGGTGAGCCAAACACAAGACCAAACTCAGTGCCAGAGTCTGTCCTCTCTATAAGCAGTGTTTCCAACTGATTTCCCGCTCTGTGCCTGGGACCTGGGGCAGACGAGAGAGAGAGTTTGGGTCCAGGTTAAGCTGCACCCAAGGGTGCGTCCTCATGCACCAGCATCACTTGCCACCTGAGCCTCACCAGGACCCGAGGTCAGTGGAGCCTGTCTTAGCTTGGGCTGCTTTAACAACATACCGCAGACTTTGTGGCTTCAACAGAAATTGATTTCCTCATGGTTCCAGAGGCCAGAAGTTGGAGATCCGGGTGCCAGGATAGTGGGGTTCTGGTGAACACCCCCTTCCTGGCTTTTAGGTGACCACCTTCTTGCCGGATCCTCACATAGGGGAGGTACAGAGGGGACGATGTTGGTCTCTTCCTTCTCTTCGGAGGGCACTAATCCCAGCATGGAGGCTCTGCTTTAATGACCTCCTCTCCCTCTGATTACCTCCAAAGGCCCCGCCTCCTAACACTATGACATTGGAGGGTCACGGCTTCACCATATGAATTTTGGGGTAACACAAACATTCAATTTATAACAGGGACCCAGAAAGTGGCAGCCTCGGGGCAAAGAGGAACCAAATGCGAACCTTCTGTAATCTTTGGCCAGAAAGATAAGAGGCGAGAAGAGGAAATGAGCAGGGAGATGGAGAATTCCACCCAAGGGTTTGTTGGCAAGAGCCCTCCCATGGTTCCCATGCGTTTCCTGGGCTCACCAGACACCACTGGGAAGGAAGCCTGCTCAGCTGGACCTCATTAGCGGGCCTTGTTTTCCATTCCAGTTTGCCGCCGACCTGGCCCTGGTTAGCGCACTGCCCCAGGCTGGGAAAGAGCGGGGCACCACCTCGTGCTGAATCACCCAGCTCAGGGACCAGGAAACTTACATAACAAGCCCCATGCCGAGTGTTTGTACATCAGGCTTAAGCTCCACGGACAGAAAAGAAGGAAGCGAGCCCCGGGGCGGCAGTGGGAGCATGGGAGGTGGAGGTCCTTGGGACCCTGGGGTCTGTCGGTGGCAGGAAGTCTCTGTGGCCCCAGGAGATCTTGAAAGGGCTCAGCACGCACTAAGCAGCAGGGATCTTCAGATTACAGATGCAGATGAGGGAGAACGGCCACACATGGGACTTTAGCCTTTAATCAGTAAGGCACCGGTCCCGCGCAGCCTGCCCTCGCCGCCTGGGGAATGTAAAGCCCGTCCAAAAAGAACACAGGTGGCAAAGGAGGAACTTCATAAAAATGTGAACTCCTGAACTGTCTAAGCTGTGTCTTCGGGGTATTGTTACAGCCACAAGAGATAGCCCTGCAGTGACATAGGACGACGTTGTTTGGGGAGGGAAACAGCCTGTGGGCTAGAAAAATGTGAGTGGGTAGCCGTTTGAACTTCGTTGCAAAACTCCTTTCAGTCAAGACCCCTTTACAGATGAAGATTAAGAGACTGGCTCTGGTAGGAGACATTCCTGAGAACTCGTGAAAAGGGGATACTTTCCTTTGTAAGAATATTTTTCCACCCTAGCCCTTTGATTGCTTCTGGAAAAGCAGCCTTCCAGAACCCTGCCCACCTCCCACGCATACCCTATACACTGTGTCAAAGGAAAGTTGTCTGCAGAGGAAGCAAATCATTCTTTCCCACCATAAACTGAGGGTCCATTGCTTTAGTAGGACTATTTTCAATGTGCACAGAATTTCTTGGCATTTGGCTACAAATAGAGTGGCACGATGTTGTATAATTTCAGCTCTGGATAGAGTGAGAAAAGAACCACTCTCAGAGTGAGAAAGACCTGAGTTGAAGCTTAGATCCACCTTTGATCATCTTCCTGCCTGTCTGAGCCTCAGTTTCCTCCTCTGTAAAATGTGGTGGTCATAGTACTTAACCTCACGGGTCTCTCTGAAGGATTTTAAAGAAGCTCTCATCGAGATCTTTGGATACTCTAAATTTCTGGATAAACATTTGTTAGTGCTTCTTGTTCATTTTTTTAAAGGTTAGAAAATGGGAGAAAGTGACAGAAAGTAAAAAGGGGTATCAAAAGGACATGTTGTTATTGTTTTTATTAATAACTTCTTCATCACACACACGCACACATACACGCACACACACGAGTCTGATAAAAACTATAGCCAAACTCGCTAGAAGAAAAATACACTCTGACCAAATTTTCACATAATTTCAGGTTCCAGAGATTCTGAGGACTAATAGGAATCTCAAAATAAAAGTTCTATAATGTAAAAGGATTAGTGCTCACAAGTCCCATGCCCACCCCTTGGGAATCCACGGGAGGCAAGGAGACACCAACACTGAAAATCTTCAACCACACCAACACGCCCCCTTAAGGGACAAACACCCTTCCCCCCTTGTCTCAGGCCAGAGGTGACTTCTGGGAACTGAACTGTGATTCTTTGCATAGTGTAAGGCTGGAGCTGGGAGGGGAGTCTCCACCTGGCTGCTGGCTGGACCCACCTTCTTGCCCATTGTCTGGACGGTGTGTCAGGGAGGACGGGTGCTGGGTGTAGATCTCTGCGCACTGCCTGGCTAAGAGAACCATGGCTACGTGCTAAGGAGGGAACAAGGAAAATGCAGGCAATGTTTCCATCACCAAATGCTACCCTGCCTTTCTCTACGGGGTGATGCAGAGATTTAAGAGGCAGTAAATTCTCCTCACACACCCGTGACTGTGAACCTGAGCCTAGACCAGCCCCGGGAGACAGGTCCTCCAGATCCCAGAGCATACGACTCTTCACTTTTATTCTGCAAAATCCCTCAGAAGCTGGACTCCAAGCCCCTTCTCCATCGCTCTCTGCTACCTTCTCCGTGCTCAACAGCTCAACAAGAAAATAACTGAGCTCAATCTACTAAGGCTAAGAGGAAGGAAGAGAGGTCTGGGTAAGGGTCGAATCAGAGCAAATACTTTTGCCGCCTGCAGGGCATTCATCGTGAGCTTACGCTTAGGGCAAGACTCAAGAGAGGACTTCCATTTGGCAGAAAATACAGGGCTTCCTATATTGGCAGTGTGGTCTCACTGCTTCCCCTGAGAGCCAAATGTTTCCTTCAGGACTTCCTCCTTTAAGTCACGGCTTCAAAAGCATTTGTGGAAATGTGTTGATCATGTCTAAACAGCTCCTTAAATACCAACAGTAATGGATTCAAATTTTATCTATCAGATCAACTAGCAAGAAACAGAGGCTTAAGAAAATGGAGCACAGGGGCTCCTGGGGGGCTCAGTCAATTAAGCATCGGACTCTTGGTTCAGCTCCGGTCATGATCTCAGGGTCCCGAGATGGAGCCCCGAGTCAGGCTCTGTGCTCAGCATGGAGTCTGCTTTTCCGTCTCCCTCTGCTGCACCCCCCGCCCTGCTCGAGCTCACTCTCTCTCTCTCTCTCTGTTTCTCTGTCTCTCTCAAATAAGTAAATAAATAAAAGGGAGACAAACCATAAGAGACTCTTAATCTCAGGAAACAAACTGAGGGTTGCTGGGGAAAGTGGGGTAGGGATAGGACATTGATGTCCTATAGCGCACCACCATAATGATGGACACTGGGGAGGGTATGTGCTATGGTGAGTGCTGTGAATTGTGTAAGCCTGATGATTCACAGACCTGTACCCCTGGGGCAGATAATACATTATATGTTAATAAAAAAAATTGGAAGGGAGGAAGGAAGAAAGGAAAGAGAGAGAGAAAGAAAGAAAGAGAGAGAAAGAGAGAGAGAGAAAGAGAGAAAATGGAGCACCGGATAGTTAGAACGCTGGGAAGAAACTGGGCTGTGGAACAGCTATCCCGAAGGGATGATGGCAGTGGGGCTCCGGAAGGGCTTGGGGTGGCGGGCAAAGTCCCCCGGATGCCTGAGGAAGCGGGCTGTGAGGTGACAACACCACCATCACATCATCATGCCCAACAGTTACTGAGCACTTGGCTCTGTAAAAACTCTAAGCAGCTGGTACACTTTTCCTCATTTCAGACTCACAGCACCACACCTTTATGAAGGAGGTACCACTGTCGTTGCAACGAAGACTCTGAATGAGTAACGGCGCCGTTGAATAATTCGCTAAGGATGGCACAAGCTGGAAGGAAGGAGATGAAGCCTCAAGTCATCTGACTCCCATCTCTGTGCTAGGGGTCCCCAAGATAGAGCCTCTGGCCCAGCCATCTCTCCTGTCAGACTCCTGATTCCTTTAAAAGAAAAAGAAGAAGGAGGAGGAGAAGGAGAAGTTTTCCAGGACTCCTTACTCAACCTAGCACCTCCAAAAGCCATCTCAGATACAACATGTTTAAGCTGAACTCTTGCCTACTTCCCCAAACAAAACAAAAACCTCTAACATGCATGGTGGTTGCTGTTTCAACTAATGGCAACTTAATCCTTCTAGTCGTTCGGGCCAAAGTCCCCAGAATCATCCTTGACTCCTCTCCTTTCTCTGAGAGCACACATCCAAACCATCAGGAAATACTCTTGGCTTATCTTCAAAACACATCCAGAATCTGACCACTTGGTACCACGTCCTTTAGGATGACCCAGCATCTTCTCTCTTACCCAAATAATAGTAGGAGCCTCCTACTTGGTCTCCCTGCTCCTACCCTTGTAAACCTATAATTTGTTCATAACACTACAGTCAAAGCGATCCTCACCTTTTTTTTTTTGGTTTACCATTTTCATGTGAAAAAAACTCACAAAGATACAAAAAGCTACAAACTAATGTCTAGTTTAACAAATCCGTATGAGGTAAACACCCTTACAACGACGGGCCACCTGAGGCCCCCCTCCGTGTGCCCCATCCCACCCACACGGTCCTTCTGTGCCCCCAACACATAGCATTATCCTGACCTTTATAGCCCTCGCTTCCTTGTGATTCTTCATGGTTTTAGCATCCATGGACATCCCCCCGTACCACAGCTCAGACTTGCCTACTTTTTAAAACTTGGTATGTCTCCTGAGTCTCTTTTAGTCTACAGGATCCCCTCCATCACTTTCTTTTCCTTCTTTTCTTCTCGTTGAAGAATCTGGGCCGCGTGATCTGCATACTCTCCCCTAGTACGGGTTTTTATAGATTGAACGCCATGATGCATTTCAACACGTTCCTGTGTCCTCTTGATGTCCTATACATTGAAAGCTAGATCCTGGGATGCCTGGGTGGCTCAGTCATTAAGCGTCTGCCATCGGCTCAGGTCCTGATCCAAGGGTCTTGGGATCCAGTCCTGCATTGGGCTCCTTGCTCAGCAGAGAACCTGCTTCTTTGTCTGCCTGCTCCGCCTGTCGCTCCCCTTGCTTGTGCTCTCTCTCTCTCTCTCTCTGACAAGTAAATAAAAAATCTAAAAACAAAACAAAACAAAACAACCCTAAACTGTTTAAAAAAAAAAAGCTGGATCCAGAGTCAGATCAGACTCTGGTCTCATTCCTTTGTCAAGCTGCAGTATAATCTTTCAATAGGAAACACGGAAAGTCTGGCATTCATTCTTTTTGTTTCACTGTTTTTAATAAACTTCGTTTTTTAGCTTTCATTCTTTTTGATGTTAGCAGCCAATGACGCTCCTTGCCTAGACCAATTCATTCATTAGGGTTTGAAAAATGGGCATATCCTCATTGCATGATTCCGTTTCCATTTATTAGCTAGAATAATTGTATGAGGAGATGTTTCCTTCCATTAGTATTACAGTTTACATAGGAAAGGCAGGATATGTGCTTGGCTTATCTCTCAGATCTCCTGGTTCTGATCTCCTCCACTGCTTTGCTCTGGAGCTCCCCCTCCCACGTCTCTTTTGTCCTCTTTTGTTCTATTTTGAATCCACCCCCAGCAGCTTCTCAGGTAGGACCGTGCTCAGGAAGGGAGAGTAACTGTTGCCTATTTTGTGACTCTCCTGCTGTCCTCAGGTCCCGTCCCTTCCCTCTGCAAAGATGCCGGTACCATGCAGGTCTTGGGGCTTTGGGTAACTGGTTTCTATCCACTTTATTTTGGGGTTTGTGAGAATACCTTGTCACCCAATTTTGAGGGAAATGTTGTCCAAGGGTTTATAGTTTTCATTCCAGTCTCTCTGTCAGTTGCGATGTGGGATTCAGAAATGTCCAAACACTATGCTGCCACTGCGGCCGCCATCTTTCCAGAGTGCTCCTTCTAAAACCTGTCAGGTCACACCACTTCTCAAAAGTCTGGAAATGGGGCACCTGGGTGGCTTAGTTTGCTAAGCATTGGACTCTTCATTTTGGCTCAGGTCATGATCTCATGGGTCATGATCTCATGGGTTGTGAGATGGAGCCCCAAGTAGGGCTCCTCACTCATCGTGGAGTCTGCTTGGGATGCTTTCCCTCTCTCTCCCCCTAAGTCCCTCCCATTCACATGCATTCGCTCTCTCTCAAATTAAAAAAAAAAAAAAAGTCCAGAAATGACTTCCCATTTCACTCAGAGTAAAAGCCGAAATCTTTACAATGGCTTATGAGGCCCTGTAGGATCAAGGCCTCTCCTGTCCTCACTCCTCAGACCCTTTCTCGTGCTCTTCTGTCTGCGCTCTCTGCTCCAGTGCCACTGGCGTCCTTGCTGTTCCTTGAACATGCCACGCATCTTCCCATCTCCTGCCTTCGCTTCAGCAGTTTCCTCTACCTCAGTCTCTCTTCCCTCAGAAAGGAACTAACTTAACCTCATCCTTCAAGACTTTGAAATCGCTTTCTCCACGACATCTAGTCCGACGGCAGCCTCCTCACAGGCACTCCCCACCCCCTCTCCTCTGCTCCACTCTTTCTTCTTTCCAGAGTATTTCACATCTTCTAACACTAAACATTTCGCTGTTTTATTATGTTACTATGTTTTATCTCCCTTCCCCTTGCTAGAATATAAAATCCATGAAAGCAGGAATGTCAACTCTGCTTATGTTCTTTTATGTCCATCGAGTGCCCAGAACAACGTCTGGCAGCAGATGTCGGTGGTTCATAAGTGCGTGGATGAATAAATAAAGGAAGCAGCCAGCCGCTGGGGAGCAGCGTAGGGGGCGGGTCACCACCTCCAGCACCTCCTGCCCTGCTCCCTCTGGACGCCACGGTCTGCAAGCCGTCGTCTGAATGAGTACTGAGCACAGCCAGGCAGAGTTTGTCCTTGAGCCTCATGGATTATCAGAAGGCAAGCGGTGTCAGAAACATTCTTTCTAGGACTTCTGAGCTCAGCCCGAGCCAGAAATAGCACCCCAGCCATGTGCCTTCTAGCATTTCAGCACATCTGCTCCTCATCCCACTGGAAGAGCAGAGAAGCCTGGAGCGCAGAAAAAGAGAGACAACACCAGCCCTTTGCAGAGGGGCTCAGAAGTAGGCAAGAAGAGGACAGTGCGTGACAGTCAGCCTGCCCCTGGATGCCAGCCTGGGCCCAGCTGCGTAACCCGAGTCACTTGCGTCCTTGCCCCTTTCCATGGAATTCTTGACTGTTCTTTACTTGGTGTTCTCCGCTTAGTCTAAGGGAACAGGCATCACATGGCCCATCTTCTAGCTGCTCCAGCCTAACTAACAAAGTCAGGACCGACCCACGCAAGCATCGGGCTCACTGGTCTAACTTTCTAAGCAAACCTAGTAGGTCTCAGGCAAACGGGGTCCCTGCCCCCTCTCCTTCCCTAAGAACGAAGAAACCTAAGGTGGAAGCCATTTTAACAGGGAAGTCCTGCCCCAGACAGTCTCTCTGAAACTCTAAGTAGTCTTGGAAAATGCTCCCTGAGCTCGGATGTCTGAAGAATCATTGCCCAACCAGGAGATGGCAAGCCTATTGCCAGGCCCAAGAAAACAGGTAAAAGGTCAAAACTGAGGCCTTTTCCAGCCCCACGCTTAGGATTTCAACTCTTCCCTTCAGTTCTTTTTTTATTCCGCTGGAAACTGCCAACACAGCAACCTAGATTAGCTTCCAGACTCTCTCCGTGTTGTCACGGGCGGGATTGTGTCCACGCCTCCCCTGAGCCTTCCCAGGGGCAGCAGGAGCAGCTCTTGAAGCACTTTCTTCTCTTCTTTTGTTCCCTCCTCATTCCCAGCTCGTGGATTCATAGTTCTTAACCAGTGAAAATGAGTGGCTCCACTTCCGTCAACTAAAAGTGAGCCAAGAACCCTCAAAGCACAGGAACCTGAAACTCTGATCATCTCTCAAGTTTTCCAAAGTTCCCTTTGAACTTGGACCAAATGTTCAGTGGTCCCCCTGTCCCCACCAGCCACCAGGGGCCCCAACCCCTCTGAGAAAGACATTACTGGGCACCAGACATAGGACATATGACATCTTACTTATTCCATGTAACCCCTTTAAGATAAATACCATCGTACCCATTATATGCATAAGAATACGGAGTTCAGTTTCGTGGTGTGGGTTATGCAAAGTCATGCAATTCGGAAAAGGCCCCATCTGTTTTCACTGCCTTATGGGGTTTTCCAGCAAGCCTGGACGGTTGTGTTCTCTGTGTTTAAAGATGACAGGGACACTCACCTCTGGTTTTCTGAAATGTTATGGAAATAGGACTTCCAGATACGGAGACCGTACATCCTGGTGTCCCCAGGAGAGTTCTGATAGCACTGTGTATTATTAACAGTTCTCTTTTTTTCAAAATCATCTTCGTTTGGATAATAAGTGACATAGTCCCCCTATCCAAAGGAGCAAAAGAGTGGGGGAAAAAAAAAGAATTGTTCAACAGGTCACCGAGCAGTGGGCATAGAAAGGCCTCAATAGGGCTTTGAGGTTCTCAGGGTCTGCCCCACCCCAACTTCTCTTGCCAGCTTTGCCTCAGATGTTCCCTTCCACACTGCTCATACTTCTCCTTGCACAGTGCTGGAGCTATGACCTACCGGACAGAAGGAAATGAGATCAGCATGCCGGAGGGTTCTCAGTACCCCCAGATGACCCTTCCCGTGGATCCCTGCACTACTGAAAATAAACTAAGCCTCTGTGCAGGTGACCCGTGTCTTTCCAACCCTAGCAGATAAAGGACACTCCCACGGAGGAGAAATCTGAGAGACCACCAAGGTTTTGAATGTCCTACAAGGAAGGAAAGTAGGAATGTCTTTGACCAAAGCTTTCATTCCATATCAGAGCTTCGCCAGACACTCTCTTCCATCCCATAGTGAAATGACACAGTGGAACGGGCAGGCGTTTAGCTGTCAAAGATCCAAATTGTATTCTAGCTTACCCACTTATGAGTTGGGTGATCTTGGTAAGTTCGTCAACCTCTCTGAGCTTAAGCTTTCCAATTCATTGGAAAAATGGGTATAAGAGTGCCTACTTTGCAATGTAATTGCAAGATTTCAGATGAGATTATGTGTAAAATGTCTGGCATCTAAGAGGCATTTGTTTCATAATTTTTTAAGATTTTTTATTTATTTATTTGACAGAGAGAGAGAAAGCACGAGAGAAAGCATAAGCAGGGGAAGCAGCAGAGGGAGAGGGAGAAGCAGACTCCCTGCTGAGTAAGGACCCTGATGCGGGGCTTGACCCCAGGACCCTGGGATCATGACCTGAGTCAAAGGCAGGCGCTTAACTGACTGAACTACCCAGGCGTCCGTAAGAGGCATTTATTGACAGTGATGATGATGATGATGCTGAGGATGAGGTTGATGATGACGATGAAAGCTATCTCTCACTGAATGGGACACAGTAGTGCTCATCTCAGGGCAGGGAGGAAATATTCCAAAGGCATAACTCCAAAAAGAGTAACCAATAAATATTTGTCAAGCAGTCAGAACTTTTGAGAAGAAAGGGTTCAATTAGTTAACCGACTCAAACTAAACTGAGATTTATTTGGCAACTAGTATGTGCCAAATAACATAATGGATATTGAGGATTACAAGGCTTTATGTAAATGAGTTCATGCTCTCCAGGTGCTCACAGCCAAATGGAGGTCCAGGTTCAAGGGGGACATGTGTCCCCACTTTGCCATGATCTCGGGCAGTTTCAAAACACTGTCAGAGCAAAGAGGATGAGACAGACCAGTTTGCTTAGCAGGTGCAAAGACCTCACAGAAGAGTAGGCAAGGGAACTGATCCTTCTTAGCGAGGCAGGATTTCTAGGCATCTGACAACACATTTACATTCTAGGCTGGGAAAATTCAGTCCCATTCTTCGCTCCGCAAAGAAGACAAGTTGTTTCCCAAAAACGAGGATGAAGGGGATTCCTTCACCCTCGTCTTCCACTTTCTCATATGAAGTCAGTGGCCAAGTCTAAAACTGAATACACAATCTGAAAGCCAGAGACCTGAGATTGAAACAGAGCTTTTGATGTAGAAATTAATCAAGACTTGGATACAAATACATGTCACATATTAAAAAAATGTTTCAACTTCATCAAGTTAACTATGAGACATTTAATGGAAAACAAGGCATTGAATCACAAAATAAAGGCACAAAACATGACTTATCAGAGGTAAAAAGATAAACAGTACTTGAGATATGTCACTGCTGAGAAATATGATCAATCAAGGTCACAGTCTGGAAAGAGGGATTAACAAATTCATTCATTAGCCTTCTGTTTCTACTTCTATTCCCAAACCTTGTTTAAATTAGTAAGTTAGAACTTCTTGGTTAAATAAGAAGATAAGCAATTGGCTCTGGAATAGAAAATGAAACAGTCATGATTTAGTCCAACTGCTTTTCTTTGGATATTAGCTAGTAGACCAGCAGGTGTTTCTGTGCCTGCTACTGGCCTCCTTGTCCGTTTTTCCTTCTTTTGCTGTAAGTCTGAAGCCATAGTTGTCAAGGTGGGAAGACTGCTCCCCAGGGGACATTTGGCAAAGTCTGGTGACGTCTTTGATTGTCAAGATGGAAGCTGGGGAGCAGAGTGCTACTGACATCTAATAGATAGGGACCGGGATGCTGCTAAGCATCGTGCAATGCCCAGGACAGCCCCGCAAAGCAAAAAAATGATCCAGCCCAATGTGTCAATGGTGCTGAGATGAAGAAACTCGACCAAATCTGGGTAAGTTGAGAAAGGCCTTGGAAAGAAAAAACAGAAGACGGGATTCAGGAAATTAGTACCTTTCTTGATCAGGATAATGTGAGGAGAGTATTAATACAGGCAGGTACCTAAAACCAAAGCTCTTACAGCATTTTTGAGAGAAGCAACAGGAAAAGGGCAGCTCCTGGCTTCCCAGATCAGAGACTCCATGGCTGCTGCTCAGGTCCTTTAGTGATTATATAGTTTATGAACTCCAAACTGAGTGATCAAGGATTTCTTTTTCTGATTAGTGAATTTGTTTATCTGAGATTTTTAAGCAGTAAAAAAATTATGCCATGTATATTTGGATGTGTCTGTATCCATATGTATATAGCAATTCCCTTTCATTAAAAAGAACTATACTATGGAAACAGCTTCAATATCCATCAACGGAGGGCTACTAAAATACATTATGGTACATTTCTTTATATCAGAGTATCTGTGTGTCCGTTAATAATAATAAAAACTAAGACGGAAATATGACATGCTGTAAGGGATTTGCCTTAAAATCCTACAATAAAGATTTTTTTAAAGTAGAACAATAGATTTAAAAATAGGCAAATGCTCAATTGCTGAAGCTGGGTGGAGGTTATAGGAGAGGTTAAATTTTCTATACACTAAGTTTTGGGTCACCTGGCTGGCTCAGTTGGTTAAGCATCGGATTCTTGGTTTCAGCTGGGGTCATGATCTCAGGGTCGTGAGATCCAGCCCCAAGCCTGGCTCCCCACTCAGCGTGAAGTCTGCTTGAGATTCTCTCTCTCTGCTCCCTCCATTCTCTCTGTCTCTAAAATAAAATAAATAAATAAAATCTTAAATTTCTTCTTTTTATACACTAAGTTTTAAATTTCTATGATAGAAAAAGTCAAAAGTAATCATTGGGAAGCACTCTATGTTCTTAGGCTGGAAATATCTCAAAGATACAGCGTGAACGGGAAGAAGTGAGGGACAGTATGAGAGGACACAGTGGGGAAATATTCTTATTTTTACATACGTAAGTAGTTAAGAAATTATAGAACAATACCCAAGAAATTAATTAAAATGGTTACCTGGGGCATGGATAGAGGAGTCAGGAACTGGTAAAATGGGGAATAAGGACTAGACTTTTCAATGTGCACCTTTTTGTACTTTTGAATTTTTCAGCCACGTGAATGTATTCCATATTCAAGAGCTTAAATAATATGAAATGCAAGTTCATCAGATAAAAGTTAATCTGTTCTAAGAAATGTAGGACATATCATTGCCGCACTTACATTCCAGCCTTGAAAAGAACTCATACTACTTTCACAAATATTATCTCATTTATCTTCACAAAAACCCTGAAAATTTTAAAATGGGCACGGTGGAGTGAGAAGCAGGAATTACAGTCTGATACGGGCCAGGCACATCATGTGAAACGGGAATTACGCTTGTTCTCCCTGGCTCTTAGAAGTAGAAAAGAATCAAAGTGTAACAGAGGTGAGAGCATTAGAACTCCACAGAAAGAATTATTAAAGGTCACGTGTCTAAGGAGGTCTCCAAATATGTCAACTTCCCTGTGTGATCTCCACACAAAATCTTGGTGGAGCATGCAATTTAACAATAGTTTATTGAACTTAGGCTGTGCTAGGCCCAAAGGTAGACCTGATTTGAAGATTAAAAAAACCACATATTCTTAGATACAGCTATCTCTGCAAGGGAGTGAGAGTTACCCGACAGTATCTTAAAGATTTAAAATGCCCGCATCCTAAAACCCAGAAATTTCATTTCATGGCGTCCACATGTGCAAAAGAGGCATGTGTATAAGGATAATCTTTACATCATTGTTTTGCAATAGCCTGAGTTGGAAACGACCTATATGTCAATTAACAGGGATTGGTTGAATAAACTATAGTATTATATATCCATGTTAGGAAATACCGCAGAGCAATTTGGCAAAGGAAAATAAAAGACAATTTGGGAAAGCTACCGATAATAAAAGAAGAGATTGCCAAGATAGACGGTTGAGTTGAAAACAAAAGAAAAAGGCAGTTGAAGTAGGATCCATATCATATGGTATCTATGAAATGTTAAAAAAAACCTCCGTGTTTTCCGCGGGTTCACATGCATATATGAAATGTATAAGAAAAGGTCTGAAGGATAAACAAAGTGAGCAGTGTTCACTTCCAGGGATTGGGAAAAGGGATGGTGAAGCCATGGGATTGTCAAAGGGGCCTTGAGCCTTCTCTGTAGTATTTTTAATTTTGACAAAGCAAGTGAATTTATGGATCAGGTGTTTAGCAAACATCATTGTTTTCATATTTAAAAGTAGAGAAGAGGAGAAGGCAGCATCCTTGCTCAGCGGGCTCACAATCTTTTAAATGATGCATTAAAATAGAATTCAACATGATCTGTGCAGCAGTGCAATAACAATAACTAACATTTGTTGAGCTCTTATTATATACCACGGGCTATCTATTTATTAAATCATTTCATCCCAACCACAACCCTAGAAGTAGGAACAATCATTACCCCTACTTTGCCAAGCCCGTAAGGCCAGTGAGGACAGAGCAGGGATTTGAACACATACCCTTCTGACTCCAGAGTCCAGACTCTTAACCTGCACACCCTCTTGCCCAAGTGTGGAGAGACCATAGACGATCTATGGCAGTACAGCGGGCAATGTTTGTGAACATGAACAGGGGTCCTCGGGGGTAGTACGGTCATGGAAGACAGGGCTACCTACATATGCAATATTCATTTCCCCTTTCTTTTACACTAAGAGAACCTGACTTGGTGCTAGGTGTCAGAATTCATTTAAAACTCTCACAGGCCCCTTTGCACGGAGGGGCAGCTGGGTGAGATGCAGGCAGAGCGTGTTTGCAGGCGAGCTTGTTAAAGGGCCCGGTGCCGCTGATAAGGGCCACTTTGGCCTTTTGCCCTTCACCGTTGCTCCTTTTTCTTGCCTAGAATGCAGAAATAATGCTGGAGATGCAAAAGCCGTCCCAAAGGAGTTTGCTACGTTAATTACATCCTCAAGCTGCTGCAGAGCCCGGGCACCTACCTCCGACTTCTTGCTGTGCGAGAAAAATAACCCTCTTTTTGGTTAAGCCTGCAGTCAGGTTCCATGCTGATGAAGGCAGTCTAAAGAACACATGGGGGTCCGGAGAGGCTCATCTGGGGGAAAGAACAAGATGCCTGAAAGGCCTCAGCCTCGCCTGGCTTTGGAAATGTAAAAGATTGGCTGCTTCGCTCCAGTTCCCCGGGGACCAGCAGGCCCAGGGTACGTGCCAGCCACAGCCAGCGGTCAGACAGAGCGTCAGCCCACGAAGACACAGGGAAATGTGGAATGGAGCCACGGGCCCCACTGGGCCTCAGATCCCCCTCAGCAAAAAAACACAGGGCAGAAGGACAGTCCGCTGGAATTAAGCACCTGCAACTTGACTCCAGGGGTTAGGGCTATAGATCCCAGGCTACTTATAGCAGCAGCAAGCCGGGGGGCAGGGCAGGGCTCCGGCAGCTGCTTGTTTTGAACCTGCCTGGGCAGCTCCTGGAACATTTGTTTCAAAAGCAGGCAAGGGAGGGGGACCTTTCCGGGCCGGGGTGGCGGGGGAATAGGGGGAGTGGAAAAAGGAGCACGGGGAAAAGAAGAGAGGTACACACCCTGGAAATGGAGTAGGAGGGCTGACTCTCCAAGGATTCTATCCCCCAAGGCAGTGCCCTCAGCCTGACCACCCCCAACGGCCAGACTTGCCCAAGGCTCAGCTCCAGCAGAGGTAGAGGCTGTCTGAAAGTCAAAGGGGGACAGAAAAAGAGCTGAAGAAGACATAGAAGTGTCAGTCACTGACTCTAAAAGGGAGGAGCATTTTGAGAAAGAGTCAAGTGGGTCAAGCTGCTTAGAGAGGCCAGGGAGGATGGGGACATGTAGGCAGCTGGCCAGGAAGTGTGGGCAGCTGGGATTGACCATCCTTTCCTAACGTCTGTCAGTGAAGGAACAAATATGGTAGGAGCTTAACGACACGATAGGAGGGAGGAAGGCAGGCCTATCCAGGCAAAGGAAGTAGCTGGTTGGACTGCGGGGGGCAAACGGAGTGGGGATGTTAAACTGAGGGCAGGCCTCAGCCACGACCCTCCACTCTCCTCCCAGGGTGCCTGCTCTCCCTTTTTCCCATTAGGGTCCTTCAATCTTTTTGGCTTTTAGGATCTCCTAGAGAATTTGAACTTCAACTAGAAAATCTGAAAACTCAAAGCATGTGTCATGTCCAAAGACACAAAGTTATCACGGTAGATGCTGAGTGAGGGAGGGTACTGTGAGCCTTTAAATGATGACTTTTTATTGAAATAACATTTTATTTAAACGGTCATTCAAAGGACTCTACATCGAGCCAGAGCTGGATAGAAACTTGAGAGTATTTTCCAATGACTAAAAAGAGGTCAGAAGCCTAGAACTTGAAAGTTGGAAAGGAAGCTGGATCACCTAATCCAAAACCCACTTACTTGATCAACGAGAAGAAATGAAAGTCAGAGAAAGGAAGTGAGTCGCCCAAGTCACACAGCTGATATGGGGATTATAAAAGCAAATACAGAGCACATACAGCAGGAACTTTACGGATATTCTGACAGGCAAAGTAATTCAGCTGAGGTCGCACAGAGACAGTCGAGGAAGAGCTGGGATCTCCACGTCATCTTGCTCCAGAGACTCTGTGCTCTTGACCACTTCTTTTGATTCCCTCTGCAGCCTCTTCTCCGCTCTCACCCCCTACCTCCCTCCCACTCCCTCACCTCACCCCTTTCAACGTCCATAGAAGTCCTCACCTTGCTCCCAGCCTCTGATGGAGGCAGGGAAGGAGTACGGTTTTCTCTGGCGTGAAAGCAGTGGTAAAGGAAGAAAAAAAGGGACCTGGCCATCATGGAGGCCAGAAAGGGGCTGAGGCAAAGCCAAAGAGGATCAGAGCCCACAGCCCTTCCTGGATATAAGGGGTGAACTGGCCTTCCTTTGGAGCAGGAGTTGTAGGGTAGAGCATGGAGACTTGGTGAGGGGGGAAGATGACTCCCCAGGAGGTGGTATGCAAAATTCTGTCATATGCATTTTTTAACATCCCACTCCCATCAATACCAAAGCTGATCTAGAATGAACCAGACTCTTGATGTTGCCCTTTCCCACATCTCCTGGGATCCGGGGAAATACAGCTATGATACAAAGGCCAGAGCACTGGGGATGGAGTTAGGAAACTAGGATTCAAATTCTGCCTCCGCCTCTTAACTAGCTGTGTGGCCTTAAGCAAATCACATTACTTCCTGGAATCTCACCTTCTTGATCTCTTATGTAAGAATAACCTACCTCTCCCGTAGCTGTGAGAATCAGATGGAAACTAGCTGCAAGCAAGTGCTTGCCCAGCTCCAGCTTGGCAAGTAGCCTTTACAGATTGCCAAATCAGGAACACGGGAGCAATGGAAGGATTCCCAGATAGAGGATCTTCGGGGCAGAATCTAGTGGAAAGAGAGCCTTGGGCTATTTGATTTAAAGCTAGATTTGCAGAACAAGCACAGGACTGGTGGTTTTTTTGTTTTTTGTTTTTTTGGTTTTTTTTCTTTCTTTTGTTTTGTTTTACTTTGAAGTTAATTTTAATTCAAAATTTCGTTTTGTCATAACATCAGCTTCCTTATTAAGAAATGAATGTTAAATGTTTTCACTGTAAAGTAATGTATTTTCATGAGTCAACACTTAGAAAATCTAGAAAAATCAACTTTTGTTCCACCATTTAATTTTAACACCTAATATATTTTTTCCAGGTTTATCAAAGCATCCCTTTCTTCATTTTGACTTTGGTAAGATGTTGATAAAAACTATCTAATTGGGTTTTATTTGTTCATAGGAGAAAACTGTTAATACAAATGGAGAGAGAGGGGAGAGAGAGAGAGACAGAGACAGGGAGAGAGAGGGAAGGAGGAAGACAGAGAAGAGGGGGGTAGATTTATTTTAAGACATTGGCTCACACTCTCGTGCAGGCTTAGTGAGTCCAAAACCTCATAGGGTAGGCCTGCATGTTGGACACTGAGGAAGAGTCTCAATTTGAGTCAAAACGGAATTCCTTCTTGCTCAGAGAAGGCCAGTTTTTGTTCCATTAAAGGTCCTCCTCAGATTGGATGAGGGTCTTTACCTAAAGTCCACCAATTTAAATGTTAACTTCATCCAAAAATACCTTCACAGAAACATCCAGAATAATGTTTGACCAAATAACTGGGCACCATGGCTCAGCCTAGTTGGTACATAAAACTAACACTTTGTAAAAAAAAAACAACTTTGTAAATAAAAGCTAGAAGGATCAAATGAACTCTGTAAGTTGCTTCTCCTACCATAATGGTATCTGTGCAAAGCGTTGTGGAAACCATGTCAGATGTGCAACCTTGAGCACGTTGAGCTTTTTTTTTCTTTTAAGATTTTATTTTTATTTATTTGACATAGAGAGAGAGACAGTGAGAAAGGGAACACAAGCAGGGGGAGTGGGAGAGGGAGAAGCAGGCTTCCCGCTGAGCAGGAAGTCCGATGTGGGGCTCGATCCAAGGACCCTGGGACCATGACCTGAGCAGAAGGCAGAAACTTAACCCACTGAGCCACCCAGGCGTCCCTATTGAGCACGTTGAGCTTAACTCCAAGAGTTTTCTAGTAGGTGGTGGTGGTGTGAGAGGAATGGGTTTACTCTCTGGAGCGAGCAAGCACACTGCTTTTGTTTAGGTTGTATGAGGGGCATGGGAGCAAGGAGGTCTGATGGAAATTGAGGTGAGGGTGGTTAAATCACATGGCTTCCCTTGGTGGGGTCACCTGGCTTGAAGGGACCTAGCAGGACAATGGCATCCTTACAGTGTCTCCTAAGGAGATAATGAAATGTCCTTGTCTGTGTCTCTAGATCAAGGTTCTGTCCTCCAGGAAGTCCTCAGGTCCAACCCTGCTGCTTTGACAGAGCTCCATACCCTCAGGAGAGGGCTTGAGGCAGCCACAAGGTGACAATGGAGAAAGGAAATTCAAACTCTGGCAAAGACTTCAGGCCAAGGAGAGGATGGGAATTGGAGCCATGAGCTCTGCTGTTTCTATCTTCTCAGAGATTACCAGTCTGGCTGGCAGGCATCTCTATCAAGAGAAATTTGCAGAGAATGAGAGCCAGTGGGTCCTATGGGTCTGAAGAAGGCAGGGCCCCACCCCTGCCCCACCCCTGCCCCACCTCCCAACACATCCCCTGCAACCTCCGTCATCAGCAACCTTAGTCATCCCCAGCCTAAGATAGAGATGTCCTGAAGCCTTAGCAGGAAAGGTCAGTTGATTTAAATAGCTATGGCACCCATGGCAACTTTCCTGGCCTAAGAAAAGAAACCCAAGCCGTGCGAGATGATGGGCCCATGGCTCTACCTATGGTGGGGGTGGACAGAGGGCGGGCCTGACAAGCGTTCGTTAGACATTTGCTGTGTTCCCTACTAGCGTGCTTTGGCATGTCCACATAGTGGCCTGACTTAATCCTGAGGGGTGTACATCATTACAATCAGGTTATAGGTGATGAAAAATCTCAGCAAGATTAAGTGACTTGCCTGAAGATAAGAGGATTAGACACCTCTCTTGCACTGGCTAAGTATTATAGACTCAGTGCCATGGTGCTAAAAATTACAGACTTTGTTTCTCAAAAGATCACAAATGCATGCTTTTTTTTAAACCCCAAACTGGGTAAAAACAACCAAAAACAATTCTTTCCTACCTGTGTCTCGAGTTAAGTCACTATCATCAATACTCACAAGTTTTTCCAGGAATCGTCTATGAATAGAAGTGTGTAAATTTGTGTGTCTATGAGTGCGTATGTACATACACACACGCAAATGGTAGAATACAGTATGCTATTTTGCACCTTGCTTTTTCACTTAACAATATAACCTCTATTTCACTATCCGTACAAATACACCTCTTTCATTCTTGTTAACAGCTGCATAATATGTATGAATGGGCTATATTTTTCTAACCAATTGGTTCCAATAGTTTGCTAATATAAACAATGGGGCAATGATCCTTCCCGTACATGTCTTTAGGCACATATGCAAGCATGTACATGCCTAGAAAGAGAATGCTGGGTGTCAAAAGGTTATGTACATTGGAAATAATTTAAATTGCCAAACTGCCCTCTCAAAAGGATGTCCCAATTCATGCTCCCACTAGAAATGTCTGCAAGACTGCCAGTGATTCCAACCTGCCAGAAAGGTCCAGAATTTCCTTCTGTGCTGTATCTGACAGAACCAGTGCCTTCTGGTTTTAACACAGAACACAGGATTACCAGTCTGGCTGGCAGGCATCTCTATCAAGAGAAATTTGCAGAGAATGAGAGCCAGTGGGTCATATGGGTCTGAGGACCCAATTGTAGTGTTTATTATTATTTTCCCTTTTGTGCAAAAGTTACCTTACACAGGCATGGTCTAAAAGAGATGGGAGAAATTCAGAATTTAGATGAAATAGAAGGGATAGTTTTTCTATCTAGCTTAGCTCCTAGGAGTAAAGAAAGCAATCCAAACTTTTGAACAAATCACTAAACAATCCAAGCTCCAATGGCCAGCGCTACTTCTGAGCATCATAGCCCAGAGCAGGCATAGAGCTACTTGAAAATGTTACCTTGTCTCTGCTGGATCTCCTGAGCTTCTCTGGCTGGCAGTGTTTTACCATGTGGACCCGGGAAGCTTTGCCTTCCTTCCCTGATTTCTGAGGATTGTGGCCATTTTACTCATATTCATTCTACTGGTTTGTGTAATGAAGGTGCCCACAGCATTTCCTTGATCCATACCACAAAAATGGGACATTTTTATGAAGACATTTCAAATAATTCTTAAATGATTTTACTTGGGATGCAATTATAGGAAAGTGAGCATCTTTAGAAATACTATGACCAATACATAGTAACAGGATAAACTCTGCTTAGCACTTTATGGATGTTGTCTCATTAGTCCTAACAACAACCTTTTAATGCTATGTTAATCCCATTCTACTGATGAGAAAAATAAGGCACAGAGAGAGAAAGTAAATCACAATATCACAAAATAGGTAAATAATGGGACCAACAATTAATCTTCCGTCAAATTCCACATCCCCAAATCTTTCTAGTAAATCATATTGCATATAATTGAGTAATAATTATTATTGCAAGGAATTACGATAATAAATGCACGAGTACATTAGCTTGGTAGGTTGGTACAATAGATTGGTAATGTTATGCCAACTATGATACTTGTGATGAAAGAAACCTTAAGATTGACGTGATGGAATAAACAGAGGAGAGAATCAAGGCTTTAGAGGAGGTCAGGGAAAAGCTTTCTCTGGGAAGGTGGCAGTGAGCTGAGACCCTGAGGATCAAACAGCTCTGCTTGGAAATGGGGAAGATGCTTTTCTGATTGAAGAAATAACACACTCAATGATCACAATCTTCGTGTGCTCACAGAGCAGAAGGTGGGACAGTAGGACTGAACACAGGGAGGGAAGGCACTCTGGTCCGAGATGAAATCAGAAAAGCAGAAAGTGTGCAGATGAATGCAGGGCCTAACAGACAGCAGAATGGAGCATACATTTCACTGCAGCAGTGATGGGAAACCATTGAAAAGTTTTAGAAGAGGGACGCCTAAGGTGGCTCAGTCAGTTAAGCATCTGCCTTCTGCTCAGGTCCTGATCCCAGGTCCTGGGATGAAGTCCCACATCAGGCTCCTTGCTCAGGGAGGAGCCTGCTTCTCCCTCTGCCTCTGCCGCTCCACTCTCCCTGCTTGTGCTCTCTCTCTGACAAATAAATAAAATATTAATAAAAAAAAAAAAAAGAAAAGTTTTAGAAGAGATAGGACATCACCTGATTTAGGTTTTTGAAAGATTACTCTGGTTGCAGTTGGGAAATACATTACTGGAGCTTAAAATTGCAGAAGAGAGGCTGTTTTCAAGGCTAAAGTAGAAATACAAGTGAGAGATGTAATGATTTGGGCTGGGAATGCAATGGTGTAGGTGGATAAAAATGGAAGGATTCAAAATGTATTTGTAAATAAAACGTACAAATTTGCTGTTGGACAAGATTGGAAGAGAGCATGTCATGAATGAAAAGGAAGATTAAGATTAAGATTAACTAAGATTAATTACTAGATTAAGATTAATGACCAGGTTTGGGCAACAATGGATGGTGTCAGAGAGATGGGGAAGAAGAGTCTTAGAAAGGGTGCTTTGAAATAAAGTGGTCATATTTAAGTTTTAGGTTCCTAGTAGCCAGCCAACTGGGTTATCAAGTATGGAGTTGGATACACAAGTCTAGAGCCCAAAAGAGAGAAAAATTGGGGCACAGAGCCTGAGGGTTACCTAGGGGGAGATATACATTTTGAAAGTCTAGGATAGAGCCCTAGAAACTCCTTAAAATGCAGAGGTTGAAGCCGGTCAAGCCAGTGAGGGAGACAAAACAGGAAAGGAGGTGAGATGTAGGAGATAAGGGGGGGCCAAGAACACATAGCGTTATCTGCGAATCCATAACTCTGGATTCATACATCCAATTGGCCCTGAAGGAAAGCCTTGTCCTGAAGGTGTTGGTCAAGGCAATGAGTTGGAGGGCAGATGCAGAGAATAAGTTAGGACTAGTTCCAGAGAGCACTGTGGAAGGGTCAGATGTGGAGAAGGGGGAAGTGTGTGGGTCCACTCTAGGCAATGTGTGAAGCAACGTGGACATGAAAAGACTCTGTGATAAAGGCTAAGGTTTGGGCTCCAGCTGGTTTGAGAAAAATAGAGATGGGGGGTTGATGAAATTAGTGTAGGGTAGTCAGTTCAAAGTATGGTCCAGAATCATCCTAATGCCTGAGGGAGGAGACTAGGCTTTGTAGCAACAAGCCACCTTGTGCAGCTTGAGGTATTACAAACTCGACCTCACAGGAATGGACAATTAATCTTGCTGAGTTTAAGTGAACTGATACCAGGTAGAGAGTGACCCAAGCCCTTGGAACCCTAAGTCATGGCTTTGCTCAGTCCTCTGAAGGTCAAGTGAAAAGAATCATTTGGGATGGTTCTTACAAATATATACTCCTCTCTCCCTCCTCTGGAGATTATTATGTAGCTAGCTTTAGGGTGAGGTCCCTGATTCTGAAAGCTTAAGATTTGTCCCCATTACCACAGTTGTGGGAAACATGGTAGTGCTAGGAGCATAGAACTCTTTGGTTAGTTTGGAATTTTAGAAGACCATCTTGTACGTGGTTGTGAAATTTGAGGAAAAAGTGGCACAGAAGTGAAAAGTTAGTTATAGCTTAGACTGTCTTCCTGCCGATTAAAAACAAACAGTATGTGAATTAAGTCCTTTGCCTTTTGGAAGAGCAACATTTATATGGTCAAAGAATACACTCACTGTAAAGCAATTACCACTTCCACATCTAGAAAGCATTTCTCTGAGGGACCTCGACGACATCACCCTGAGTTTCCGCGTTCCTTTCCTCACTGAACTTCCTCTCCACCTGCCTTTGAGGGCTATCCTAAAAAGGCAAGAGGTTGCTTGCTAGTATGACCGCCTCCTAATACCTAGATGTGAGGAACCAAATCAACTGCGAAAATCACAGTGGGAAATGCATGCTGCTGGTTTTCCTTCCTCATTCATCATTTTAGACCCCGGTTGCCGTTGTTTTAAGAACACAACAGAGTCATCATTGTTACGCCTCGGTCTTTTCAGATCACACAAGACAGCGAAGTGGATATGACCTATGCCTCTCAGGATCTTCCCCTATCATCTCCTCTCTCCATTCCAGAGCCAGGTGACTTCCCAGTCAGCGTTCATTAAAGCTATGAATCGGGAGATTGCACTTTGTAAGGGAGATGAAGAAAGCGTCAAGAGGTCAAACAACTTACCCGCACCAGAAATGTTCTCTCCCAGGGGCGCCTGGGTGGCTCAGTGGGTTAAAGCCTCTGCCTTCGGCTCAGGTCATGATCTCAGGGTCCTGGGATCGAGCCCGCATCAGGCTCTCTGCTCAGCAGGGAGCTTCCCTCTCCCTCTCTGCCTGCCTCTCTGCCTACTTGTGATCTCTCTCCTCTCTGTCAAATAAATAAATAAAATCTTAAAAAAAAAAAAATGTTCTCTCCCAGGGGCACCTGGGGGGTTCAGTCAGTGAGGCGTCTGCCCTCGGCTCAGGTCATGATCCTGGAATCCTGGGCTCAAGTCCCGTGAAGAAATGTTCTCTCCTGGGAGACACGAAGGCGAAGGAACTCTTGTCTAAGAAATGTGCCTTGATGCCACAGTGCACAGGTTACAGAGAACTTTCACGCCGACCCTGTCCTCACGGCAACGGGCCACTTACCACTGCCACGTTCAAGATGAGCAAACAGGCTGAGCCCCGGAAAACTGTGGAATTAGGCTGCTTGGGGTCAGGTCCTGACTCTGCTTCTTACTAGCGCGCGGCCCTTGGCCAGTCACTTCATCTTTCAGTACCTCAACCTTCTTCTCTGCAAAATGGGAATAACAATAGGAAGGCGGCTACAAAGGGTCATTGTGAAGTGAGTGACAGCACCCGACATCAGTAATTACCCATGCAGGGAAAAATCTTTATCTTCATCTTAATCTTTACAGATAAAGTCTTTCCTGATACATTTTTTTAAATATTTTATTTATTTATTTGTCAGAGAGACAGAGAGAGAGAGCACAAGCTGGGGAGCGGCAGGCAGAGGGAGAAGCAGGCTCCCTGCTGAGCCTGATGCAGGACTCGATCCCAGCACCCTGGGATCATGACCTGAACCGAAGGGAGACGCTTAACCGACTGAGCCACCCAGGTGTCCCTGATACAGATTTTTGTAGAGTTGATAATTTGTTAAAGCAGATGCTCAAAAGGTAGAAGAGGAAGAAAGATGAGTGGCTCAGATCCCTAAGAACTCATCTACTAGTTTGAAAACATGGATTGGGTATTTTCCCAGATATTGGATAGACCTCAGGAGCCAAAGATAGGGTAGAGGGCTCTGAACTGATTCAAAGTGATGTTTTGTGGGTATAAAAAGGTAGAAGAGGAAGAAAGATGAGTGGCTCAGATCCCTAAGAACTCATCTACTAGTTTGAAAACATGGATTGGGTATTTTCCCAGATATTGGATAGACCTCAGGAGCCAAAGATAGGGCAGAGGGCTCTGAACTGATTCAAAGTGATGTTTTGTGGGTATAAATTCAGAATCTTCTACCTTTATCTTTGGCACCTGCCCCTCCTGTCTACCCAGGTTCCTGGAGGTGGGCTATCACCTTCTGAAATACAGCAAAGGAAGGATTTCTCAGGTCTCCAGCTCCCTTTGGAGCTCCCCCGCTTGGCCAGCAAACATGGCAGGCTCAGGAATGGAAATGCGGTCACCCCTGTGCACGCTCCCACAAGAACACTCAGTGCCCCACCATGCCAGCGGCCGCGGCCTCCAACGGAGACACTGACGGGCCCCGGGGTGACGCCTGAAGGCAGCTGACACTCAGCGAGGTCCTCTGCAGACTGTGAACTGAAGGAGGCCCCTGGCACAGCTAAAATGAGGGTGGGGAGAACTTTACACGTAGCATATGCTGTCACTGGAGACCAAGAACAGAGGAACAGGCAGTAAAAATTAAATGGTCTCCCTCTGTCTCCACCCTCCCCTCCCTTTGTCCTTTCTCTCTTTTCTTTCTCCCTTCCTGCTCCTTCCTCATTCTCTCTCCATTTCTTTGTGCTCCTCCTCCCCTTTTGTCATGACCTCGAAGTTGGCTCAGCGGCACTCTTCCAGATCTTACATAATATGGCTTATGAAAGCAAAATAACCTGCCGCCTGCCGTGCCAGCCTGGGCGAGACCCAGAGTGCACAGAAGCACCTGGTGCTCTCCGACTTTCTTGGACTGTTTGCAAGGGGGGTCAGCGGCCCTGGGGTCACGGGCCCCGAGGGCGCCGGACCCCTGAGTCTCGCCCGAGGTGGACTCAGTCAGGTCTTGGAGTTTCCTGATCTGCTAGAAGGCAGAGAAAGAACATATCAGAGACAAGGGAGGGTGGGGGCCGAGCGGGTGTTGGTAAAGGGAGACAGGAGGGTTCGATCATAGGAGGACCAGGACAAGGGTCTTCCATCCTTTCCACCCTCGGTGACTGCCTCTGGACTTCTTAGTCGGCATCTCTCCTAAAAACTGCTCGATCCACATCAGTTTAGTGGGCCCTGGAAGTGTTTCTTGCTTTTTCAGTAGTTGTGTAGACAAAAGGGCAGGGTCATACCGATATTTTGAAGCGTCCTGAAATGGCTTATGATAACCTTGTCCCCCGGGGGATGTCCCTGGTTCCCACATCCTGATTATTCAAGCGGAAATATAAATTGGGCCCCTTTAGGTTCCCTCCCAGGAATGCTGTGGCAAGAATATAGAAGCCTTTGGGGGTATCTGAGTTTATATTCTTTCTGCTGAGAATTTGCTTTTCTTCCTTAAGTATCAGAAGAAGGGTTGTTGGTTCATGAAGTTTTTGTTTTGTTTTATTTTGGTGTTGGGATTAGGGAGAGACAGTTTAGCCTAGGGTAAGGAGAGAATCGATCACATTGTGAATAAATGTCTTCTCCCGACCCTTTAATCCAGGTGAAATGTGGTTACAGTGACTGTCAAGTGCATCTCTGATGGGGAGATGGCACAGAGAAGCATGCAGGCATGAGCTTGCGGTGGGTCCAATGTGAAGGCAGGGGTTCTAATTGGTTTGGGAAGGCCGGTAGGAGTCCAGGATAACCATTACTGCATATGCATAAACACACACTGTGGGGCTTTTTTGGTCCCTGTAGACATTGTCTCTTTCTTCCTGCCTGCTCCAGGTTCCCTGAATGGCTCCCAGAGGACCCTCCTATTCTTTGGGATGGAGAAAGGGAGAGAAGCAATCAACACTATCCCTCACGTCCAATGAAGTGCAGACAATGTACTGGAAATCCTGAATTCCACTCTCTGACAAACAAAAGGGCACAAATAGGAACAAGAGTCAAAGGAAAGAAACCAGAAACCTTAAATAAAAGACTTTCTCCCTAGGATAGTAGTTTAATCTTTACTATTGCCTCAGGGCCAAAGTTGACAAGGGAGGGTGGGGGACGAGAGTCCATTGTGGTGAATTTTAAAATTTACCTACAAATTCTTTGATATGTATCTCCTCGAAAAGCGGAGCTTTTCCTTCCTCTACGTGTGGACTGAATTTAGTGACTCACGTCTAGCATAGAGAGTATGGCAAAAAGTGATGGGCTCTCACTTCTAAGATTAGGTTATAAAAAGACTGTGGCTTCCACATACTTTCTGTCTCCCTCTCGGATTTGCTTTCTTGATTCACTCACTCTGGGGCCAGATATGTCCTGAGCAGCACTACAGAGAAGTCCACATAGCAAGGAACTGAAGCCTCCCGCCAACAGTCATGGGAAACATGATCTGCAGTTCTAATCAAATCTTCGTGGGTTGCAGTCCTGACAGTTTAATTGCAACCTCCAAAGAAACTCTGAGGCAGAACCAGCCAGCTAAGTCACTCCCAGATTCCTGACGCTAGGAAACCGTGTGAAATCATAGATATTTGCTGTTTTATGGAACTACATTTTGGGGTGATTTGTTATGCAGCCACAGATAACACACTTAGGATGCTTTCAAATGATAGACATCCCTCGGGGATGGAGAGCCCTGGGCTGAGCCACCTACGGAAGATTGCTACCCAGCTCTAGGATGCCTATACACGAAACTGGAGTCTTCGAACAGAGAAATAATTCTCTCTCACCTGGAAGAAGTGAGTTTTAAATCACTTAGGGTTAAATATTCCTATTACTAGTCATACTAAAATGTCACCTCGTAATTTCCCTCCCAAAGAAATGCTGTGTTAAAATATGGATCGGTCATTCCTTTCAGTCTTCTCTAACATATCTGACTTTCTGAGTTCATCTGAGAACGCTGATGGCAAATAAGTGATAGTAAACTGGGAGATCACTCTTGTCCTCCAAGAAAGCACATTTAAGACTGAACTGCTTTATTTCACGTTGGGAGATGATAGTTCATAACACAGAATTCTAAATCTGCAAGGAATCTCATCCCCTCCTGGGGGGAAGAAAAGAATCTAGAAGACTCGGCTGCTACCAGGAGATAGCAATTGGGGCGATCATCCCAAAAGACTCTGCATTTTGGATCAGGGAGAAGATATTTCTGGACCAGGTACTTTGGAATTAACTGCAGGAGTGGGGCAGCTCATACCCAAGCCATTAACACCTAAGACTGATGCTTGTGAATAAACTGCCCCCCACCCTACTCCAGGTTTTTATCCACTTCCTCTAACCAATGATATTGGCAGTGACTTTTCTCTAACAATCTAATTCAACAAACATTTACTGAAGGCTAACTTGGCTGAGTACTTTAAGTGGGCTAGGTCATAATATAGTTATATAAAAATGTTTCTAAGTTGGCAGTTCTGGATCCCAACCCCACCTAGGAATGAGGCTGGTGGTAGGTTCCTTAGGGAGAATTCCAATATGTTCATTTTATGAGCTCTTCTAAAGGAAGACCCAGAGAAGTGCATGCTCCTACAGTTCTGTCTCTCTAAACTCAGTTCCTAACAAATCAGATTCCTTCCCAGAGACAAGTGTTTACTTCTCCCAAACAAAAATAAAATCAAACAAACAAAAAAACCCAATCCTCCTCTCTCCCCTCTACCAATATAATACCGTACCTCTTTATACATAACATTATTTGAGCTATCAAAACAGCTTGCAAAATCATTTGAGGATAAGGTAGTGTACATAGCAATAGGACCAGAAGTCCCATATTGGTTCGTGATGCCAATGACATTCTTTTAGCTGTAAGAGGAGGAGGGCATAAGAAGAGGAAGAAAAATTTCCATTCATTTGACCCCCTCATTTATGCGCTTGCACCAAAATGCCCCAAATAGTGTCTATTTGGTCCCTATTTTATTAAATTTTGGAGGTATCTTGAATGCCTCTTCCATTTAATGTCAATATAATAGATGTTATAATAGTCCAAGGAAGAAGTTACTCTGAACTTTTACTGAAAGGCAAATGCAGAAAGCCTTCCAGGCAGAGTTTAGATTTGTGAGCCCGTGCGCCCTGGAGTAAGTGCACAGGTCTGCTGGCCAGGCCATAGATAGGGTACAGGAGCTGAGCAAACTGAGACAAGCTGCCGTCCCAAGACGATTCAAGTAACTCCACCTGAAATCCGTGAGAAAGAGGACAATTTGCTGAGGTCCAAGGCCCCCAGAAAACAACTCATGCAATGGCAGTAGGAGCCACACCAACACTCCTCGGGAAAGCGGGACTAGGACACCAGCCCCTGACATCAGAGGGCTCTGGGCATTGCACCGTAGACAAATACTTCTAAGTTCACAGTGCCTGAAAATCTCCTATCCCTAAAGCAGAGGAAGAGTTGGCCACAGAACCATGCTTGAAGACTTAGCTGTATGGCCGCCTTCCTGCTCCTAGTGACAGCTTATCAGCCCAGTGAGTTCTACTGAGGGTGTGCTGCTTCTAGAAGAGATACTCCTAAGTTCCTGTCTCCTTCATAAGACGCTGTATCTTGGGGAAAAGGTTCATGTAGGATACCTGTACTGTGTGTCTGATGTGTACGTATATGCATGTCCAAATACGGTGTATGCCTAGCCTGTGCCTATGGGAATGGGTGTATATCTGCCTATTGTAAAATCAAGTATGACATTTTCTTAAATGAGTGGTTGATGATTGAGCTAAAGGCTATAAAATGGCAGGGCTCTCGTCAGCTCAAATTTGTTTACAGTTGCAATTGACCTGAAGCCTTTGGAATTACATAATGAATTGCCACTTTATATTAGTTATAACTCATAAAGCAACACAAGCCTCTTGGCAGCCTGAATCCAGCCAGAATGAACCAAGCCAGCAGTCATTAAGCTCAGTAAAACAGAAACTTAGCTTTAGTGCCATGACCCAGGTTAGAACACAGCCAGACCACTGAGATCTCATGCGTTTTATGTCACCAGTAGAGCCAAAAGGCTTAGAACTCACAAAACGAATAGTTAAAAATAATTCATTAAGGGGCGCCTGAGTGGCTCAGTGGGTTAAAGCCTCTACCTTTGGCTCAGGTCATGATCTCAGGGTCCTGGGATCAAGCCCCACATCGGGTTCTCTGCTCAGCAGGGAGCCTGCTTCCCCCTCTCTCTCTGCCTGCCTCTCTGCCTACTTGTGATCTCTCTCCTCTCTGTCAAATAAATAAATAAAATCTTTAAAATGTTGAGGGATGGGCTTTTTTAGGGTAGCAAGTTACTTTCTAGACTTTACTTTATTGGTGTAAGGGCCGAGCAGTTGCTGGAATTATCTAAGGGAAGACTTTGGTGAGATATTTGAAGTCTTGGTGCCACAGGTGTATTCAAGAACTTCCATACTCGCATGTCATTTCCACCCAGGAGCACAGATGGGGCTTGTTAAATGGCCCCATTGTGACCATCCAATGAATGCCATGGAATCCTCCATTTGCTCCCTAACATTCCCGGATTAGCCTGTGCCGTTGTTTAGCTCCTACCCAGTAACTGGCAGGATGAAACTGAGGAAACTCATGTTTAAAGTGGAGAACTCCTTTTGTGAACCCTCTTTAAGGCTGGAGGCTTGGCTGCCATTCTGCTTAATCTCTCACTGATAACTTATCATGTAACCCAGTGTCTGTTAAATGAGCTATAAAAAAAACACCTTAGAATGCAAGGGGATTACACTGCAACCTGTACGTCAAAGCTAATTCTAGGTGAGAGGGTAGAGAAGGAAATAAACTTATTTCCACCTAAGTCTGATCACATTAATTTAGAATTCCTTTTCGTGTAATCTTTGCTGGGGAACTGTGCTCAGGCCATTGCCTTGATCTAGTGCTCGTGCTGCAAATAACATACCCTCCCCCCTTCCCCCAATCCCCCAGTCCCCCCCCATCCCCGTAATGCAAGGGCACTCCAGTGAACAGAAGCCAATTTCAGCTGGGAAGGGGAAGTAGAGCTTCAATAGAAAGAAAACCCCACAATTTATCAGCAAAACCAGGAGAACGCTGAGTGACAGAGGGCACTCTTGATAATCATGCTGAAACAACCAATACAAACTGGGACCATACCCTAGCAAACCAGTAACATCATCCAACTTTGAAAATGTGGGGAGCCAACCTTCCTAGGGAAAAAACAAAACGAAACACGAATATCTAGGATTGCTTACAACTAGAGCAAAATCTACACTTGCCCAAAGAAAATGATCATCTCTAAGTTTGCTGTTAGAAGACCCACCTACTTCCAAACTGATAGAGGACATTATCTTTTAAAGATAGTAATTCCTATTGCACACAAAACCTGGCACATTAGCTTCAAGTGTTGGATGAATAGTGCTTTTGGCTAAAGGTACATGCACAGCGCTATGGAGAAGGGAGCTCCTACCTGACTTGGCCCGGACATGAACTAGGGTAAGAACAGACCAGGAGAGGTGGGAGAACTAACTTCCAGGTAAAGGGACCAAGAACAAGGGCACAGAGGAGTCACATGGAGCTTTGGGGGGAATTGTGAGCAGCTCGTTGGGCTAGTACCAGGAAAGGCATGTCCCAGGCATATCCGGGCTAGCTGGCCCTGAGCGTAGCCGGCCTTGGAAGGCTTCAACCAGGGCAGCCACAGGGTCAATATGGGCTACTTTGAAGAACGCCTGGCAATGGGTAAGGATGAAATCCAGACCAGTAGGGATACTGAGAAGCCTTTGCAACACATTAACAGTTTCAGGCTGCTTTAAAATTAAGCCAGAGGGGTGCTTAAGACAATGTTGTGGCATTGTAAGTTAAAGCCAAGGTCTGGAGCACAGGGAGGGGAGGCTTTGGGGTTTGCATCCTCCTACTAAAGTCTACAGCTGGGATATGCCTTCATCCTGAGATTCCCAACACCCGAAGTACAGGGAGGAGCTGGTTGGCAAAGGGACTCAGGATAGAGTTTTAAAAATTTCTTGAACAAGTAAACTTGAGCTTCCTTTGTCTCTTAAAAAAAAAAAAATTCCCCTTTTCGGGTTGGAAAGGAAAGAACAAAAAAGCACATAGGGATTTAAAAGAAACGCAAAGAATGAAGTCAGAAGAGATCTTATGTTAGGTTGATTTATCAGAGCTGCTCTGGGCAGTTACTAGTCTGTTTACAATGAGGAGGTGTCCACCGCTGAACATACTGTAAATGGCAATTAGAAGCTGTCACGGCGAGAGAAAGCCACGGCCGGCCTGGGGGGCCGACAGGAGTCACACGAATACAGCCAGACACGGTAGGGAAGATGGAGGGACCACGGTGGGGTTTGCTTTTTATTATAAAAGAAAAAGTAACTCCTCAGGAATCTTAACACAGGAAAGGAGACTCTCACACTCAGAGAATCGACACCAGGACACAAAATGACCGCGGTGTTTGGACTCCAGGCTGTCCCCATCTCCTTGGAGAGCGGAGCTGGGAAGGGCACAGTTGAAGCAAACAAGCCATTCTGTATAAACAAAGCCTCAGAAACCCTACGAACAGGATTAAAATCTAAACTTCTGGTTTTGCTTTTAAAAAATTTTTAATATCTCAAAAGGCCTGCTTTAGTGACATGCTAGTCCCACCAGAAGATAATCCCAATCACCCCTTGTCAGTAACATGCTCAAGTTGACCAGCCAACTCTTATTTCTAAACCTCTGTGTGGACATGTGTGTCTTTTAAACCAAAGCCACGGGGCTCGGGGGACTGCTCCTTCCACAGGGTGCTTCCACCTGTTAACCCGACCGGTGTCCACCCCCACCTCCGGAAGACTGGGCAGAGGACGGAGGACCCCACAGTGGCAGCGAGGGAATAGCAAAGAGCCCCTGACAGCCAGCTTTGCGAGCACTGCCTCCCTCACCCCTACTCAATAGGAGATTCCTCATTTCCAACCAGACTATTCACCTCCAATTTGGCTCCCGTGACCAGAACGTTCCTCTTCCTTCAGGAAAAAAAACACACATATCTGCACACCCATATATATAATTTTTTTTGTTTTTACATTTAAATATAAAAATACTACTCTGCTTTGTGTTATAAATGGAGGACCAAGCAGTAAGAACCTTTTCTTCTAGGGTAGGTCAATCCATCTCTAGGATGAGCTTGTCTTCAGGGGAGGGCCATTTCGCCCCAGTGAGGGTAGCACTGTACTGGGAGGATGGGGTGCGTTTTTCTGCCTGGTTCTCTCCTGAGTCTCACTTTTAATAGAAAGTTGGTTACAACCTTACACGAAGTGGAACTTCCCACCAAGAGGGGGAAATCCTAACCTAACCCCAGAGTAAGTAACCCCCCTCCCCCAACACTCAACTACCTCGAAGAAAGAGCCCTCCCCCTCCCGTCACAAACACTATGCTCTGTCCGGATAGCTACGCCTATTGGACAAACACACCTGATTAAACGGAAACAGTGGTTATGTCTCCCCACCCCCTCCCCACTAACGTACTAGACAGCTTCAGTGACAGGGAAAAAAAAGGGGGGGGGCGGGTTGTCAAAAGATTAAGAACCTGACCCCTCTATCCTGGACAAAGAAAGCAAAGAGATATTAACTGGGCATGAGGAATAAAAAAAGACCTTGATATTCCGCCCTTTGAGTTACAGCTATTAGGACAGTCAAGAGAGGGGCAAACATGGAGGCAAGATGGAGAAGTAGGAGGGGTTCGACGGCTGCAAGTCTAGTCCACTTAGTTTTTGTACTGGAAGGGTTCGTCGCCAGTTTCATTGAGAAGACACGTGCGGATGAGAGCTTCTGTCACTGAAAAGGGGTCACAGTTGGCAGAGGGGCGACGGTCTTCAAAGTAACCCTTCTTCTCCTGGCCGACAGTCCGGGGAATGCGGATGCTAGCCCCACGGTTGGCCACGCCGGCGGAAAAGTCGTTGATGTTGGACGTTTCGTGGAATCCAGTTAGGCGCCGGGCGTTATCCAGGCCCCCCTTGGGATCGTAGGCTCGGATGTGGTAGTGATGCCGCTTGCTCAGTTTCTCGATGGACTCCTCGATGTACCTAGAGGAAAGAGAAAAGACGGGGGTCCAACCTGGCACCAGGAAATCTGCCCTTCAACAGCAGGGGCGCAGGTATGGAGCTAAGAATGAAGGGACTCATCTATCAAAGATCGTTCACAATTCACCAAAACATCGTCCCCACAGACAAAATAATCCGTGTGGGACACTGGTGTGGCCCGCTCAGTGCCTCAGAATGGTGCTGGGCGCTCAGTAGATGGTATTTGTTGAATGAAAAGACCCTCGTCAAAGACCCTGCCCCACCCAGAAGCATTCAGTTCATTCGCATGCTTTTATTGTTACTAAGTTATTTCATACTGAAGATTTTCAAATACATTATATTAGGTCCCCCTTTCCTTTTGGATTCCATTCCTAGAGTATGTTTTGGTACTCTTCAAATAGGAACAAAACAAGAGCATTAGAAGACAACTTGCCAAGCCAAGTGCTAAAAGCTAAGGTACGAATGGAGAAGCCTGGGTTACTTATTAGTCCCAATACATCAGGCCCCTGGCAAGTATGCCGGCAAAGAAAGGAAGATGGCCCCATCAGGAGAAGGCACTCACTTCAGACCGTTCTCCTCTCGCATGGCCTTGGTGCTGAAGTTGGTGTGGCAGCCTGCACCATTCCAGTTCCCAGGAATGGGCTTAGGGTCAAAGGTTGCTATCACTCCAAAGTCTTCACACACACGATGCAAGATGAAACGGGCCACCCAGAGATGATCTCCCATGTCGATTCCTTCGCAGGGTCCTATCTGGAATTCCCACTAGAAAGAACAACATGGCTGGCCTTTAAAAAGAATGCCAACTTCTTACCCCAATTCACAAGCTCCAAACCCTGTTCTTTTCCCACCTCTATTCCAACCCACCTAAGCTCTGGGAAAACCAGGGGTGCCAGTAAAAGTCCCCACTGGCCCATATGTCCTACAGATGAACACTTTGTCATTTACCTGAGCAGGCATGACCTCTGCATTTGTCCCAGCAATCTTGATGCCAGCATACAAGCAGGCCCGGTAGTGAGCCTCCACGATATCCCTGCCATAGGCTTTGTCTGCTCCCACACCACAGTAGTATGGACCTGCAGAGGCATTAAGATGAAAGGTCAAGAGAAAGGAAACCAAGAAATCCCCTTCCACAAAAGTCAGAAATTAGAAAGCTCTCGACACTTGTTTTCTGGAATCACTATGGCGGCCTTCACCAGGAGGCGGGGATGTGGCGTGCAGGGGGCTTCTCTCGGCCATAACCTCAGTGGACCCAAAGGGTTTCCCTCCACGTTAATGTCTAAACATCCGTGTCCAGATTTGGGTAACGGGAAGGCTCTTTACCCTATTATTTCAGCCAGCCTCAGCAATATGCCCGTAGCTTTTCTGACCCATAAGGAGTCACTGTCATGTCATCTCTGGGGAGGGAGTCCTTCCTTGGCAATGAAGTGACTAGGGAGCAGGAGGTTCATCTCACCAAGGGAACTTACCTTGGGGCCCAGGGAAGCCGTTGGACGGCCAACCAAAAGGGTGCCCATCTGTGCCCATGAGAGTATATTCCTGCTCCATTCCAAACCAAGGATGCTGATTGCTCACCATGTCCATTATCCGTTTGCAGGTATGCCTCAAATTGGTCTCTAGGAAAAAAAGAGTCAGTGTGCCATTAGAGACATACAGGCAAATCCACTGAATCCAATGCTGCTGGGGAAAAGGGCTTTGGATTCCACAAAGCTGAAGTGTGGACTCTAAGGTGAACTGACCCAAAGTAAGAAACCTTTTCGGTGTCCCATCAGCCTAAGTGGGGAAAATGGGAGAAGCGGTAATCATCCATCTATAGGGAGACTCCTGGGTCACAAACAAATCCCATGACCGTGGATCCAGAACAGAGCAAGTTTGTACCTTATCTGCAAGCTGGCCACCTCCCAAGTACCACATGTCAGGCACGTCAACTCTATGCACAGGACAGCCGCTTTTAGTTGTCGCTTATCCCTACTTTCTCAAGCATTTAAGAGCCAAACCTACAATTTTCATTGAGAGAATCATTTGTCTACTGGGGGCCTCCCATTCCAGGTGAGAAGATGAAGGGCTAAGTTGCCTAGCACAAAAGTTAAAATATTAAAATGAGAGGAGCTCAAATGGAAACAACTTCTAAGCTAAAGAAGAACTTTAAAATAAGTAAATACAGATTTATTATCAGCTGCTTAACTACATCCCAAAAAACCATTCTGAGACCTCTGCATTACGGAAAACACCCAAGGGAAGTCTTCCTGGAGACCCTGAGGGACCTATTAAAGCCTCTACTTTTACACAAGAGAAAACGCAGCTCAGCTCAGAGACACCGGGCGGCCTGCCCAGCTTACAGGGCAAGTAGCAGAACTGGGAAGGCCGCGGCTGCCTTGGATTTAGAGCTCATGCCCGTTACCACAATGTGGTACTGCCTCCCAAAACAAAGGCAGTTAAGGTAAGGGCACAGAGTGACCTGTCACAAGTCGCACTGGCAGAGTGCAGCAAGACACTAAACAGCAGGGGATGGGGGGGCTTCCGCTGCAGTAACAAGATGAACGGCAGAGAATTGGGATCAACGGCCACGCCAGGCAAAAACCAAAAATGCAGATACAGTTCAAACCTACAACGCACATGTAGGGTGAACCCAGACAGGAGATGGATTTTATTCCCCGCCCCCCACCACCCCTTTTAAAATCAGGAAAACTAAGGACAGGGGGTAAACAGCTTGCCAAGGTTCATAGCCAGGTAAGTGACAGATCCAGAATTCAAACCCAGCATTCAGACTTCAGAATCCATGGTTTTCAAATCTGGAGGCAGGTGGGAGGGCTGTGTCATGGGGAACTCTATTGGTAGACAGATTTAAAGGAATTCACTGTTGTATTTATACAACCAGTAGAGGAGACTGTGGGTAGATGGACCATACTACCCGTGAATGAGGATGTTCGGAGTGGAGATCCATGTCCACTCGCCCAGACTCCCGAAACAGTTCTGAGACATGAGACAGTCTCATCTAGTCTAGTGTTCCCAGTACCGATTTTGCAATCTCCTGTCCTTCCCCTTTACAGCATTCACAGATTGAGGAGGGGGCATCCATACCTATCCAATACACACCTGCGGGCTTCCGGTTGTACTTGAAGACTTCACAGAACACCAGCTTGTTGGGGTCCTTGCGGAAAGGGTCCCGAAACATGGCAACAGGGACGAGATACATGTCACTGTTGGAGCCTTCAGACTGAAGGGTACTAGAGCCATCAAAATTCCACTCAGGCAACTCTGGGGTAAAAAGAGAAGGGAAAATTAACTTAAAAATGCAGAGCTTTTCAGGCAAGAGTACAGCCCCTTCCTCAACCTTTCCATGTCTAAAGATCCACACTTTCTTTCCAGAAAGGCAGAGATGTAGGACTCCTGATATTCATATGCAAACTCTCTGACAACTGCACATAGCTTTAATGTCCTTCCTGCGTGAGCTGCAAGTAAGACCTGACAAACGACTGACATATCTTCCCTAAGCCCGTCTGCTGGGCACCAAGGAGACAAACTGAAATATTCTGACACAACCAGGTCAGTCATCATTTAAAAAACTGAAATAGGAGAAACAGATTCTGATTCCTCTACTAGGCCACCTGTGTTGCTTCTTTAACGCATCTCCCCACTGCGTCTAGGGACTGTTGTAGCTCAAGTCATGTCCTTATTCTATAGGTGAAGAAACGGGACAACCAGCAGGATAATGTAGTCAAGGGTGCTCCCATGATCACTTATCCACTTTCCCCACTATGTTTTAAAGGTGGGTTTCTTCACCTCTCAAGTTGACTATGAGTTCTCTGAACGCAGAGGGACCAGACTCTTACCTTGAACCCCCGCCAGCACCTAATACCTGCCACACAGCAGGTACACGCCACATACTTTATTTTATGCTCACGCATTCACTCCAGTGTGACTATTATCAGAAGAGTAAGTCATCCTAAAAGTAGGTAAGAGGTGATAGTTTTTTTCTCTGGTCCCCTTCCAGGAGGAGGGCTATGGTTTGCTCTAGACTGAAAAACGAAAGTCACGACTCTTATCTAAGAGCCCCTAGTGTGATAAGCAATCAGGTGGTTTAAGAATTTCCAAAAGTGGAATCAACCAGAAACAAATGAATGGCCAGTCCTATTTGGAAACCACTTTACAGAGCCTGCTTTACATCCAGAACCTCACTGATAGGAATCCGAGAAACAGTATTCTAAAGCGTTTATATACTAAATAGCATAGTCAGGTTAGAGCTGTGGTTTTCAAACTGGGTTCTTGAGGATGCCTTCGAGCCAATTAAGTAGGGATGCCCAAGTCAGCAGTCTCCAGCCCCCCTCCTGCCCCAACTAGACTTTTAATCTGTTTTTCTTCAATATACTGGCTTACATGGAAGATTCTATTGAAATAAAGGGGTCCATTGTTGCTGCGCTTTGAGGCAGTGGAGGAGCTTAGCGTTGACTGAATGAAGTCTGAGAAACCCTGCCTTAGGAAAGCTTGACAAACAGAATAATCAAGTGGCCAAATCTGGTGGCTTGCTTTCAGGCTGCTCCCACCCCCACACAGTTCCTACTCTGCTTGGCCTCTCACCTTCTATACACTTGGGCTCACAGTCCAAGGTCCGGGTCTTGCAACGTAATCCTTCTCCGGTCCCGTCAATCCAAATATACATAGCTTGCACTCTCTCGCCCTGAGGCAGGGACATGTACAACTGCTTGATGCCTTTGTTCAGGTGGGAGCTCGCGGAGGTGGCCATGGTGGACGTTGTTCTGCAGAGAAGAACCAACCGAACGATGATCACCGACCGCAAACTGATCCTCGGCAGGAAGGACTCAGTGAGGACAATCAAAGCAAAAAGTCGTGGTGGGAAATGTCATCGCCTCCCTTTGGAAGCCACACTCTCCAAGGTATACTTATTCATGCTGCTTTCAGAGGGATTTAAGCTTTTATATCAGACAAAAATCTCCCTCTAGGCTTCCTTGAGCTAGAATCCACACTTGTGAGGACTAAGCTCTATTTTCTCAGTGTAGCCAAGGTAGGAGAAGTGTTTTTATATTTTATACTAAAACACTGGGCGAAATGCTAAAGTTCAGAAAGACAGCGTTTACAGAGGCATCTCTCTCCCAAGAGGAGTGAAATCCAGCCACAGAAAGGCTCGCCTGCTATGGTGTCTGGGTGGGTCTCCTCTTCTCCTTACATCCTAGCCGGCACCTCTGTGAAAAACCCTTTTTGGAGATTCCTCCACCTCTCCCAAAAGCACCCCCACACATTGAGACAGTGGGAAGAAGAAACAAGGGGGCTAGCTAGAATATTCAAAAGCCTGGTGGGGTTTTCCTAAGGGTAGCACACTTATTACAAATCCCCAAGGTTTCAAAAGAGCTGATCTGCATTGGGTTCTGAGATGCATGCACACCGGCAGCCTTTCCAGGGGTCTTCTCACTTCGGAAGGTAGATTGACATTTGCAAAGGACCTTTCTCAGATCCCACCAAAGAACTTTAATGAGGAAATTCCCACTTCCGTAACAAAAAGATCTGGGTTTTCAAAAGCTGGGCACGCTAAAAACTGCCAGCCACTGCCACAAAACTTCGGAAACAAGAGAAACCCAACACAAGAGGAAATGTTGTACACTGCTGCCCTCCCCCCTCCCCACCCAGCTCAGTGGCCCAGAGTTGCTGGAAAGGGAACATATTGTTCTCCAACGACTTGGGCAACTTTCTGAAGTACAGTGGCTAAGTTTCTATGGGCAACCGTCCATGTTTGCCCAGCTGAAAACAGAACTGCTTCTCCCTCCAAAAGCCTCACCCCTTCCCTTGGGGAAGAGCAGAACCTCCTCCATCTGCTCTCCCGCCCTGTATTGCAGAACCGGTCCTGTTCCATATCCCTTTGCATTACCGCGCGGCAGAGGTCTTGGTGGGTCACACACCGCCCCCAACCCTCCCCCACCCCTGCCTTTAAGGGCCAGAAGGAACAACGCCTGGCCCCCTTCAGCTCCCACTGAAAAGTCTACAACCCAGTCTCTGGCCTTCCTCCCCAACCTGTTACCACCAACAGCATCAAGCCACACTTTCTCCCTTTAAGCCTCAGTTCCAGACTTCCTGCTCTTCTCGGTGAGACGAGTTGGACGCCAGCATTCTAGTCTACTGTTATCGACTGGTAACGCGGTGCCCTAAGTTTATGTAGGGTAAAAATGGGATTCTGCGCTTTCTAGCTCTTTCTGCAGCTGTCTCCGGCTCCGGGGTCTTCCTCCCTGTCTCTTCACTCACCCCAGCCACAGAAGGTCAATCGGATCGTTGGGGTAGCCCTCCCTGGCCCTTCTCCTTTTGGAGTTGCGTTCGCGCCTCTCCTGGTTCTCTGGCTCTCGCTGGTCCATGCACCGGAGCTTTCTGGGCGAGGGAGACGGAGACGGAGAAGGGGTCGGGGAGCGTTCGGGATCGCATCGGGACGAGGAGGAATACGAGGGCTGGTGGGTCACGGTCTTCATCTTGACTCGCGATTTCTCTCCCGAGTTCATGGAGTAGGCGACGAAGCCGAAGCAGTTGGAGGGGGACTCCGAGGCCCGCGACTCCACTTCGTCTTCATCTTCGTTGTTTGTGGTCTTTGCGAATTTGCGGCTGGGGGGGGTTCCCCGCTTCCCGCCCCCGGGGCAGGTGGGATAATCCACTTTGAGGGTAGCCCTTTCCCACTAAAATGTCCCTCAAGTCGGCGCCCCGCCCCTCGGGCCCCCGTCCGGATCTCAAAGCCTGGCCGAGGGGGCCATTTCCCTCCGAGGGCCGAGGCTGGGAGGGAGTGGGGGGAGTCGGGAGGGAGCGACAGCGCACCGCTGCTGCCTCTAACCCCGCCAGGCCTCTCCGCCGGCTGCGCCCGCCGGCCAAACCGCGGCCCGGGCTCCCCATTGTTCAGTCACAGTGCAAGGCCCCCGGGACCCCGCGCAGGAGCGGCCCGTACTAGCGACGCTCACGGCCACTCGCCTCAGTGTAGGCGTCTAGAGAGCCTCAAGACCACGACGATCCCCCAAGGCCCGCCACCGCGGAGCAGGAGAGCGAGGCTCCTGTGGGGCCACCCAGCCACTCCATCCGCAGCGCGCACCACATCGCCGAGCTGGGAGCGCTGGGCCCGAGCAGTGGCTCCACCGTCCGCCTCGCAGAGCGACCTCCAGGGGCGGCGCTTAGGGCCTCGAGCGACGAAAGGAAGATCAAAACAACTCCCCGCCCTCCTCCAAGCCTGGCGATCAGCGCACCGCACAATCGCCAGCCCAGAGCCTCCGGGGGCCGCGGGCGGCGAAAGCACGCGAAGGACGCGGGGACAGAGGAGCACTGTAGGGGCGGGAGGAGCAAGGGGCTGCCCCGAGCCGTGGGGTAGGCAGGGGGGCTCGGGGGGTTGCAGGGGCGGCGCGCACCACTTGGAGACCCCGGGCCGGCGGCGCGCTTACCTGGGCGGCGAGCAGGCGGCGGGACGGGCAGGCCTCGAGAGCGAGGTGCGGTGAGGAGAGGAGGCCGGCGTGCTGTTCAAAAGCTCCACTCTTCTCCCATTCTCGGCTCTGCGGGGCTGCTGGGCGCCCAGCATTTTTTATCGGCGGCCCGGGCCGCCCCCGGCACCCTGATTGGCTCCCAGAGGCCGGGAGCCGGGGCGGATCGGCTGATGCACGCCCGGGCCCCGCTGCCATTGGGCAAGCGGTCGAGCGGGCGCCGTCGGGGTGGGGACGCGAGGGCCGGGAAAGAAAGAAAGGGAAAGGGCCTTGAGGGGGAGGGGGCGTGCGGGGGGAGGGGAGCGGAGGAAGGGCTGGCCGGCGGCGCGCCGACGGGCGAGTTCCTGCTAGGAAGGACCCCGCCTGCCCGGGCTGCCGCTCGCCTTCGCGCGCCCACCGCCGGCCTGGGGCCGTCCCCTCGGCCCCCACCCCCGGGCCCGCGCGAGGCTCCCGGCACACCGCCCGGCCTCCGCCCCTGCCGCCTTCAGGGCGGCTAGTTTTGCAGGAGAGGCCTCTTTTTTTCGAGGTCGTAATGCAGACCCCAAGGCTCCCTAAGGACGTTCTGATGCCCGGGGACGTCATTTTGCCTTTTGTTGTTAGAGAACCTGCAGCCCTCCTCGGCGCTCGCGTCTGGTTTGAGGCGCGGTGCGGCGAGCACCAAGGGGGCTGCCCGAGGTGGGCCTGCCCGAGGTGGGCCTGCCCGAGGTGGGCCTGCCCGAGGTGGGCCTGCCCGAGGTGGGCCTGGAGCGCACCCGCCCGCCGCCCGCCCTCGCGGTGGGACTCGGGAAAGGAACCGCAGTCTGCGTTCTCCCTTCAGTCATCAACACGCTGTGCTTAGGTAGGCCACGGAGAGGATCCTGGCGGGCACAGGACCGGTCAGGAGCCCTGTCAGATTCCGCCTCGGTCACTCCCGAGACAAGGCTCTCAGCGACTCTCTGGGCCCAGGCTTCCTCATCTGCAGATGAGCCCTGCGAGAAAGGACCTTTAGAGCCACCCACCAGATTTGAAATTCTGTGTGCGAACTGTTTCCCCAAGGGCAGCTGAAAGAAAAGTGAGGTCTTCGCGTGCCCCTCTGGAAGCCCTGGGTACGTTAAAATTTTAGAATTTTTGAAAATAATGCTTTGTTTTGCTTTTCAAGTAACTTATCACGCCTTCTTTTTAATCTGGAAAATTCGAATCGGTACCCCTTCCTCCTGTCAGCCTTGCTATGATGGTTGAGAAAATGTGTATGTGAACACAATCTTGAAATGGATGCTTGTCAACAGATGCATAATAATTATATAGTATATATAGAGACACACACAACACTCGCACACCTACGATATTTTCACTGCTACCAGTGCCCTTGCTTGAGTGTTTTTCTTGCCTGAAATCCCCCTGATGGTGTCTAGTCTTTATTGCATCTTTCAGGAGCCCCAGTATTTGAGACTTGGAGAATTTTCTGTTTGAAGACCAAGAACTTGGGCTTCATTGCCTTTGGAAGAGGAAGGGAAGAAGTTTGTTCTTGTGGTTATTTTTCGTACCACAAATATGGAAAAGATGTTGCCTGTGACCACACACACATAACTTGGCTTCTTTGGTCAACATCCTTCCAGAGTGTCTGACACTGTAGTGCTTTCAAGTGACACATGCAGCTTTCACCTCAAACAGGATTTTGGTATATTTCAGACAGGTGACATTCTGCACTGGCTGGACTTCCTTGCAAACGTAAGAGAGTCCATCTTAAGTTTCAGTGCTATATGTTGAAGTATTATGTGTATTATAAGTGGTTAAAGGCTGGGGTTCACGTCACACAAACACAGGTTCAAATCTGGGCTTCACTTCTTACCAGCTTTGTGTTAGCTTTCTCATCCACATGGAACCACAGTCTTCTTGCCTACAGAATAGGGTTAACAGTTAACTGTTGTAACTGTGTTGTAAGGATTCCTTCTGATAAGCAAATACACTAGATGCATATAGCAAACTTAGAAAACAGTAATTATAATTATTATAGGTCAAGGTAATCAAAGAGATTGGATTCTTTCTTTCCCCATAATAACCCATGAAATACAACTTTCTGACTCAGTCTTGAATTGAGGAGGAGGGGAAATGGGGGAGAGGAAAGATAATGTTTTTATTTTAAAAGACGGTAGTTTTCAGATACCCAACTGCCTCAGCATAAACCAGAGCCTTCTACTGCACTCATCACCACCAGCATCTGAGACGCAGGTGGCAAGCATAATAGAAAATGGGATAATAAGAAAATGCAATTTTTAAAACTTACGGGATTATATTTTGCTGTGTGAGGACCTGCTTCACTTGCTAGGTATCTTCAGTGCCTTGAACAACTGATTCCTCTATCTCCCGATAGTGTCCAGAGTGAGTGTTCAGTAAGTAATGTTTGTTGATCCCACAGAAATGACAGTGGCACCATCAAGAAAATGTGTGCTTTGAGCTGCTTTTCCGAGAATGCAAATGGATTTGCTTTGATCCATTCATGTGACCAGAGGCATACTTTGTGAGGGTTGGAAACGTAATACATGACCACTGAGTCTTTCAGGAAGGAACAAGAGGCCTTGTCCTTGGTCGGCCCCATACTTACTAAAACCAGCCCAATTAGGGCCTAAATGAGCCTGGGGACGGTTCAGGGAGGCTTTAAGGAGTATGAGGGGAAGAAAAAGCAGAAGAAACTAACTGGTTCGCCCCCAGAAACCCAGACTGTACTTTTAGAGAAGTTAAAAGGAGGACTGCGTGTTCCATTCATTTTGACTTTGCTATGTCTGCTGCCCTTTGTTCTCTTCCCCCTTCTTCCCTAAATTGCCATTCGCCCCCATTTTCCACCCTCTCCCTAAAAGAGCATTAGCGTGTTTGAACCCGTGCACTGTTCCATCTCTCGGAACACCGAGTATCAGAGCTGATAGGGGGTTCTATTACATGCGCTTTGAAGTCAGGTTTTTCTCTCTTAGAATAGAGTAGCCATGTCCAGGTGAGTGGAGTGGGAGAGCAGTATTACAGGTAAACAGGTTTTGTTCCGAATCTACAGAAAGGGCTGGGGACTAAGAGCTTCCCTTCTGTGTTGTGCTGCTACCTGTAATAAAGGCCTTGTCTTGGGTGGGCTTTATCTGTGAGTTCTTTTCTCAATTTCTTTCTCTCTCTTCTAAAGGACCGATTCTCACTTGCCAGTTGTAAAGTTCTTAAAGATCTTTATTTATTTGAGAGCGAGAGAGAGAGCACCCAAGTCGGGAGAGCAGCAGGCAAAGGGAGAGGGAGAAGCAGGCTCTCCGCTGAGCAGAGAGCCCGGGATCACAACCTGAGCCAAAGGCAGATGATTAATGAACTGAGCCACCCTGGAGCCCTGTAAAGTTCTTAATCTAGTGGTCTGGAAGTGCTTCCCAGGCCCTGTATGGTTGTCTTGCACTCATCATAGGACTGCGGTTAGGGCTCAAACATAATCAAACCTTCAACCATAACAGGCAGTTTGGGAAGTAGAGTTTTCCCTATATTCGAATGATTTCAATAAGCATTCAACAAAAGTCTTAGCTCAGGGTCAGGAAACATAACTGAGACCCAGACTTGAGGAACACCCTGGAAACCCAACCCAGAATTGTAAACTATGCTTTTTTTCCTTTTTTAAAAATAAAACAAGACCAGTTCTTTCCCAAAGAATGGATCATAGTATAATCTTAAAGCAAAACAGAGAGTAAACAAAAAGAAAAAAATGTACGGCCTTGGAAATTGATATCATGACTCTTAAACCAAATTCTGGGGAGAAGCTACCATTGGCCAAGCTTTCCAATTTCACTCTCCATAAATAAAGAAGGAAAGACCAAGTTTTACTTCAATTCAGTACCGAATGCTGAACATAGAAGAATTGCTCTTTATATCCTTTCTGGTTGTTTGATATTCTCCCATCCAAGTACTAGCCAGTCCCGACCCTGCTGAGCTTCCCAGATTCGTCGAGATGGGGTATGTCCAGGATGGTATGGCCTTAGACTGATTGTAAGATATCCTTAAACTCAGGTTAGGAAACTAGAAGTTCAAGTCTCAGCTATTTGTTCTGTAGCCTAATGTGAGGCTTGTTGAAGGCCCCTTGAAATCACTCGAATATAGGGAACACTCCATTTCCCAAAGTGTGTGTTATGACTGAAGTTTTGTTGGGCTTGAGCTCTACTCCAAATTTTGACTCCAATAGGAACCTGGGGAGCCGAGAGGAATTAAGTTCATCTTCGCTAACACTGTGGGGAAGGAAGTCCTACTGAGAAAATTAAAGCTGTGCACTTCTGGAACTAATCTGCACATCATTCTGAAAGATGAGGAGGCTGAGGCACCCATAACCTGTAAGAGCTTGCTGAAGTCACCTTAGGGCAGTATTTCACAGCCAAGTGCACTTCTCAGGTGCAACTCCCTTGAGAGCCTTTGTGTTTCCATTCCTCCAGTCTCAGGCTCCTGGGCCACCACCTCCACAACCCTGCAGTCCCTCTCGTACCCGCTGAGGAAAGGGCTCTGTGAGGGGACAGCCAGCCTACCTCCAAATCCTGCATGATGGCTTATCCAGTGTCTCCCACAGAGTGGGCATTCTGTATATTCTTTGTGAGTAACAAAGGGGGAGGATACTTCATGTCAGGTTCTCTTTAAAGGAACCTTTGGGGAACATTTTGTCTATTTAATCATCTGTCCCCAGTTTCATTATTTCATGAATCTGGGATTTTCATAGATAAATCTTGTTCCTTATTCTCAATATATGTATGGATCTCTCTTTGTTCTCTAGATTGATTGGAACATTAGTGCAGCTTATTTTTGAAAGCTTAGGAAATTTAGCATCGTGGTTAAAAAAAAAAAAAAAAAATTGCTTGGACCAGAGTGTGTCCTTTAGTTGGTACTTTTCCCAGAGATAGCCTCCACTGGTTCCACAGTCCTGCCTCCCTACCCTTTATCCCATTAGTTGATTTGAATCCGTGTTTATTTCACGTTCACATGCCAGATTTTAATGGGAAACAAACAACCCTAGGATATGTTCTCAGGATGCTTGCTTGGGCAATACTTAGACTTAGTTCCTTATTTTTCCTGACCTCCTATCCCCTCCC
>CM052893.1:21633778-21720408 GCA_028534135.1 Potos flavus | reverse complement strand
TGACTGGCTTGTACAGAATAAAGCCCGCCTGTATCAGCCAGGAGCCCATCGTCAGAAACAGAAAAGTCTCAATCAGCAAGAGGTGAGATGTGTCGGGAGTCCACAGCTCTATAGTCAACACCAGCATCAATAGGAGCACCACCAAGATGAGCAGACAGTGAATCTGAAGCTCTATCCCCGTTGAGTCCTGGACATGTGACGTCAACAACAGCAGGAGCACGTAGAAGGTCAGGGCCAGTGTCCCTTTTTCTAGAAGCATGCTCCTCTGAGGCAGCAAGTTCTTGCTCATGACGTCTACACAGCCGTTGAGGGTGAGGAGGATGAACATGGTGAGGTGCTGCCACTCCTTGGGGTACAGAAATCTCCGTGTGTTCTTGTCCATGAGTACCATCACATCATCAAGACAGAAGACCACATAAACCGCTAAGATAGAACCAGTCAACATCTTCAGCAAACCTTTATAGGGTACTTTCCACAGCCTGGCCCATATTCCTTTATTCCTGGGGGGGCATGAAGGATAGAGGAGTGAGTCATTGACTATCATTGTCTTAAAGACCACTGTGGCCTGATATAGTCCATAAGAGAAAAGATAGAGCCCTGGGTATAAATGACCTATGAACTTTCCCATGAAATTACAGGGCTGTCTTACTACAGAGTGAAGACCAAACCTTAGGACCTCTCCTCTATCCTCTCCGTTGAGGGCCCTTCAAGTTTTGGACTGCATATTCAGAGCTAACTTCTTCCTACTTTTATCATCTCCCTCTGCCCACTGCTCCCAGAGAGAATGCAAAGTTCTGGACAGAAGCCTATACTTTTGGTGATATGAGTCTCATTGTTCCATTCCATTCTAGTACACTGGGAACAAACTGACTTCTGCCAAAAAAAGGAAGATGAATATTTCCTAGTATGCACCTGTGAGAATGTATGCGCTCATGAGCTCTGTGTTTGGACTTTTGAGATGCTTCTGGTCACACTGTCTCTCTCTCTCTCCCGTGGCCTGCTTTCTTCTGCTCCTGTCTAGTGCTTAGAGGAGCAGCACTTAGAGGAGTTGTACGTGAACTGGAGATTAACCAGAAAAGGCCTGGGCTACTCACAAATATTTGTGCATCTTTTAAGAACCCATACTCACATCTTTGGCCATATATTGAAAGCAACCATATTCTTTCCAGACATGGAAGTTTATAAACTTTTGGGGATGTGCTTTTGTATGCATAGACTGAGCATCTACCTGCCTTTGTATCTGTAACAGATTTGGGGGGGCCACCAGGAAAGCCCCTCACCTGCCCCCAAATCTCTTTCTAGTGGATAGTAGATAAACTTGAAAAGCCACTTTTTAAGGCCAATTTTGGGATGTTAAGGTGTGATTTGTTATTAAAATGTAGGTATGTTTAGACAAGTAGATTCAGTGAGCTACTTATAGTTAATGTACATTAGCTCATCACCTTTATTTTCAAATTATCATTTGCTATGTGTCCAATACATATAGGTAGGAAAAGTCCTAAGCATTAGACGATAGCTAGTTCCATCGAAGGCAATGCATCAGGGCAAGAGTTTTCATTTAGAGGGGATGATAGAGAACAAGGTACAGGGAATGTGAGGCAGGCCCTTGGCACACAAGTGGTCCTGGGTTTATTGCAGGAGGTATATAGAATAGGAGTTACTCTGAGAGTGATAGGTGTATGGAGGAGGGGGAAGTTCGTCACTCAATGTGAAGGATGCTGACATCACAGTCGTCTGCATAATGATTTGTCCTCAGGCTAGAGCAATGCTTGGGGCAGAGAGGCAACACTCTTATGCTCATAGCACCCCCAGTGGGGAGGAGGAGTGTTTACACCCAGGTCACAGCACTGACTATGAACCCTCACCACCTATCTTCCTTTCCTACACCCACTTAATAAATAGCAGGAAAAAAAAAATCAATCTGTCCATGCCCTTGGGGATGGTCATTTCTTAATAGTGGGAGAGTGAGGATTTGGATGTAAGAGTGCTGTAAAGAGAGAGCTGAAGATTGCTTTCCAGAGGGACTTGACTTCCTTATTCCATTTTAACTTCAACTTTCCTTTCTTACACAAGTGTGGCATACATTGGCCAGCTTTTCACTACATTCATTTCCTTTTCTTCCTTTGTGCATTGATAAACTACATTCCTACCCTGCCTTGCAGTTAGATGTAACCTTGCAACTGAGTTCTAGCCAATGGGATATAAATGGAAATGATACAGGGACACCTGGGTGGCTCAGTTGGTTAAGCAGCTGCCTTCAGCTCAGGTCATGATCCCCGGGTCCTGGGATCGAGTCCCACATTGGGCTCCTTGCTCGGCAGGGAGCCCACTTCTGCCTCTGCCTGCCACTCTGCCTGCTTGTGCTCTCTCTCTCTCTCTCTGACAAATAAATAAATAAAATCTTTAAAAAAAAATGGAAATGATACAGATTACTTTCTGGTCTTGCCCATAAAATCCTCCTTCACATACTCTTCCATGTTATTTTCCTTTCTCTGGCTTTATACAGAATATCATAGCTTACTATATGTTGTTGAGGATGGAGAAGCCCTAGGGTAGAAGGAACAGGTTTCCCGGATTACTCCTCCTAGGAAACTATACATTGTTCAGGAACACTCATTTTGGATTATACATAAACAAGGAATGAACTGTTTTTCTTGAGCGATGGAAATTTTCACATCTGTTTGCTATTGTAGCTGGAATACCCAAGCAAATGCAAAACTAACACATAGCCTTTATAGAAAAAATTTAGAAAAATCCATAAGCAAAATGAGAGAAAAATAAGCACCTGCAGTTCCAAACCCGATGAGAACCACTGTTAACATTTTGCTCTAAAATCCCAGCTTTGGGTGAAAAAGGACTGGAAATTGAGAGACCAGGATTCCAGTCCCAGTTTCCCCTTAATTGGCCTCTGGCTTCTCTATTAAAGAAAAGAAAGAACTGTCATCTGTGTTCTCTAAATTGAGAGGCGAGGTGGGGGAATGGATGGGGAGGAGGAGGGAGGGAAACACTTGGGAGTTTTGCATAGAAAGGAGTGATTTTGTCACCCACAATTTTTCCTTTTTAAGTGGTCAGAACACCCAGGAAACTTCAAAGGGCTGAATGCTCAGGGAGAGGAGGTACAGAGGGAAACCAAGAGTATGACATTATGATAGAGTGGACTAGGGAGGAGAAATCTCTGGTACTCTCTGTGGTTTTTGCCTTGACCTGCCAAATTGTTGAGCTTCTCTGAGGAAAACTGGCCATTAATACAGCAAAACCCATTGCTCTACTAAGTATTTACCATCAGCAAAGAGCCAGTGTGTGTTTCTGAGTAGCCCAGTTCTACCTAGAATGGACTGCAGGTGTCAGAAAAAACTATCTGGGGTCACTAGTAATGTTCTCTCCAGCACCTCAGTGCTGCGGGTTTAATGGACATAGTAGACTAGCAGATATCATTCATCTCCTGACCACATCTATCTCCGTGTTTGGCCACTCCTGGCAGCTGTGAAGCAGTGGTCAGGGGAGGAGGGAGATGGCAGCACTGACCCAGCAGCATTGCAAGCTTGGAAGTGGCACGTATGAGGACAAGTAGCTCCACTTAAGGTCCTGTCTGGGATGCTCAGGCCCCCTCCTTGGCCAGGCACCAGCACTACATGTTGTTCATTAAAACATGAACATCCTGATCTCAGCCTTTGAAGATAGGAATCACCCGTCCCAAACCAGACACTGCCCACAAGTAGCCGAGAAGGAAGCCAAAGGTGGTGAATGATTAGCAGAACTGGCAGACAGCTCCAGAGTCTGTGGACAGTGAGTGCCTGGGCAGCTGTTTCACGAGGGAAACTCCACTTGCCCACAGGAGCCCCTGGAGGTCCTTGGTGTCCTGCCTGTTCCACACTGAGACGCCCCTCAGACCTGCCCTCCCGCCCCCAGTCTCAAGGAGCCTCAGGCACAATCGCTGACGCCTGTCTGGTGTGAAATGCCAGGGTGAGCAAGAATGTCCTCAGGAAGCTAGTGAACATGAATTTACTAAATGCTGTGAGATAATCTTGTCCTCACAAAGCTTACAACATAATTAAATGTGTAGTACACACAGACACAGAAAATATACAAATAGACATTAATTACAGAATTAGAATTAGAGAATGTCATGCTGAGTGGTGTACAGAGTACATTTTAGAGGATTTCATTGACAGGATTTATTCATGGGGGAGGTTCAAGTTTAATCAGAATCATCCCTAGATATGTCCTAGAAAACTGCCAGTAACTCAGGGAATGTTCTAGTGTCAGATTCTTTCAAAAGCCTTTATACCAATTTTCAAGGAATCCTTCATTTCTTCCCGTTACAGGGCAGATATGGCTAAGAAACCAGGGTAGCATATGGGTTCTAGAGTGGCAGAGTCAATCAAGTGCTTGGCCCACCAGTCTCTAAATCAAGGGCACTTAGGGGTGCCTGGGTGACTCAGTCGGTGAAGCGTCTGCCTTCGGCTCAAGTCATGATCCCAGGGTCCTGGGATCAAGTTCCGATCCTAATTGGGCTCGTTGCTCAGCGGGGAACATGCTTCTCCCTCTGCCTGCCATTTCCCCTGCTTGTGCTTGCTCTCTCTCACTCTCTCTCTCTCTCTGACAAATAAATAAAAAATCTTAAAAAAAAAATCGGGGGCACTTATAGGAGAAGGAATAAGTCTGGGACAGGACCAGGAAACAGGTGAGGCTGAGACCTTTGACCTCCTCGATTCCTTTGAACCTGCCTTTCTGATGGAGGAAACCCCTCCTCCCACCTGAGAGAAGTCTTCCTGTGCATGAACACCTTTCAGTGTCTGCACCAGGGAGAGTCCCGTCCAAAGGGATGCCAGTTTCTGTAGGACCCGCTCCCATCACTCTTAATACCTCCATGTCCGTGACAAGACTAGATCTCAATATAGCCCAGGCAAGGATGTACAAGACCTCGTCTGAAGTGGGAGAGGAAACCAATACATCAAAAGAATTACAAAGCCTCACCAGTCAGTATTGGCAAGAGTGTGGGGAGCATGGATGTGAATAAATTCTAAAGATGTTTGACCATGTAAAGTGAAACTGGATCACTGATAGAGCCAGTCATCAATATGAGTTTACTTTCCTGTGATTCTGGTGTAAATGGTCTGCTAGGTTGGCCAATTGAAAGCCGGATTTAATGGTGGCTTACGCTCAGTGAAGTTGACATACTGGAATTTCCCTGGCAAACTCTAGAGAGGCATTGCCAAAGAGAACTTTCTGTAAAGGTGGGGATTTTCTATAATCTGTCCTGTCCGATATGATAACTTCTAGCCCCCTGTGGCTATGGAGTACTTGAAATGTGGGCACCGCAACTGGGAAACTGAAGTTTTCATTTTAATTAATTAATTATTTTAAATTTATTTATTTATTTATTTATTTATTTATTTGACAGAGAGAGAGATCACAAGTAGGCAGAGAGACAGGGAGGGGGGGGGGAAGCAGGCTCCCCGCTGAGCAGAGAGCCCGATGCGGGGCTCGATCCCAGGACCCCGAGATCTGACCTGAGCTGAAGGCAGAGGCTTTAACCCACTGAGCCACCCAGGCGCCCCTCATTTTAATTCTTTAAATTTAACTAGTCACATGTGGACAGTAGGTGTTGTATTGAATGGTGCAGTTCTAGTGTAGGAAGCCTGAAGGCTCAGGGGAAAGGCAAGGACACTTCGTTTTTTTATCTAAGTCCATTCTGGCTGCATCCCACAGGTTTTGAAATATGGAGTGCTCTCATTACCATTCACTTTCCAATTTCTACATTTCTATTTTTATTTTCTACTTAATCCAAAAGTTATCTAGGAAAACATCTTCTATTTTGCAAACAAATTGCATCCTTTTTTAATTATCCTTTTTATGTTGATGTTATTTCTGCTTTTTAAAACTACATTTTTCTTCATAAATGTCCCAAGAAAAGTATTTGAATATTCTATATTCCTATTCATTTTGATATGATATGACTTCTGAGATGGCTGTATTATAGGTTTTTTTAAAGGTCACTTATTTTTTTAAAACATTTTATTTGTTTATTTGTTTGTTTATTTATTTGAGAGAGAGAGAAAGAGCAGGAGGAGGAGCAGAGGAAGAGGGAGAAGCAGACTCCCCACTGAGCAGGGAGCCCAACATGGGGCTCGATCCCGGGACTCCAGGATCATGACCTGAGCCAAAGGCAGACCCTTAACTGACTGAGCCACTCAGGTGCCCCTCTATTATGGTTTTTGACTATGACTCTGAATTTGCTCATTCTCTTTTTATTTCTTTCCATTTTTATTTTATGTACATAGCTGCCCAATATTAATACATTAAATTTGTAATCATTATGTCTTCTCGGCGAATTGAATATAATAGAAGAAAACACATTTATCCCTTTTAATTATTAATGATTCTCATCTTTAGTTTTCTTTTGTCTGATATTAGCATTTTAACATCTACTTTCTTTTATTTTTCTGGTATACGTTTATGCCTACGTTTTCAACCCTCCTGTGCCTATTGTTTAAGCATGTGATGTACTTAGCTTAACTTTGTATTTTAACTTGTTCTGAAAAATCTGTGTTAGTTCGACGGGAATTTAAGATACTCACTCTTACTGTGATCATTGCTATATTTGAACTTCTTTTATGGTTCCACATTCCTTTTTTGGTCCTGACCCCAGTTCTTCCTTTGAAAATATTTCCATAGGAATGAGTAACTTACATTTACTAGATTTAAAATTTCCACTGAAATAAACATGTCTGTTGAAATCGAAGGTTTGGGGACTTGAGATTGGTGACACATTACTGCGTTCTGTGTTCTCCAACTTTCCTCACCCCTTCAGCTCCTGTTTTGTTAAACTTTACAAACAATGCTGTGGAATCTTGGAAACTTGACGTGCCACCAGGCATGTCACATAAGGCAAAATTGTCCTTGGGTTCTTGTAGCACTGGCAGTTGAACCGATATTCTCTATTCTTTCATTCCTCATAAATGATTTTTATACATGAAATTTAATAAAAATCAAACCTCACCTCACCAGTATCTCATTCAAAGGCACACCATCAGATGTACCAGCTATTGGTTAGAATCTTTCTTGCCTGCTAAGAAAGACTAGAACATTCTAAGATAGCCTAAGAAAAGAATATAGTGAGGCAGTTAGTAGTGCAGACTCTAAGAGTACTCTGCCATGGTTAGAATGTTATTTATTCCCCATAAGTATAATATGGGGTCAATAACCATATCTCCTCAGGGGGTCACTGTGAGGACTAGAAAAAAATAATCCATGTAAAAACATGAGGCACAATCCTTGATACACAGTAAGAACTCAGAAAACGGTAGCTGACATTGTTAGCAGTTGTCTTAGTCCACACCCAGGACTCTAGACAAGACTGTTTTCATACAAATTGCCATTTCCTTATTGCCCTTCCCCTTCCCTGAAGGAGAGCCTCGGAGCTCCTTGAAGACTCATGAAGAGACATGATCTACTTCTCGCGGTATCCTTAGCATTCCCAAAGCTGACGGAAGATGTGAGTCCGTGAACAGAGGGTTTGGGCTTTAAACAGGTACCACAGGCACTGGCCTCATACTGGCAACCTCTGTCCTATGTTTACGTTTTGTCTGCAGTTGGTGCATTAAGAAGACCTGACCTCAATGAAATATTTGGTCCTAGATCTTTTCATGTCCCAAATTAACTTTAATGAGCAAACAGGGAAAGATCAAGAGGCTGCGACTGGGACTTAGGGGAAACTTTGAAGCAGAAGCCAGGATGTGGTAGACGCCCTCTGGAGATGGGCCAGCGTTTGCTTTTGATGACAGCGAACCTTCAGATCTTGTGCATTTGAGCTGCAAACAAGGTGCTCTGAGAAATCAGTATACCTGAGATTTCGTTTTTTGCAATGCCTCTGTGTTGCTCATTCAACAAACATTTGTTGAATACCGACTATGAGCAAGAAATGTGCTCTAATGCTTTTATTGTATGCTTTGGGTAATGCCAAGGTGGATAAGGCACTGTCACTGCCCTCAAGGATTTCATGTCCTAGTAGAGGAAATAAGGTGCACACAAACGACCACATTCTATGTGGGGGTTGGGAGGGTGCGAAGACTGTGACATGTCACAAAAGAGGCACAAATTTCCATCCGCTCGAGGAAGAAGCGATTGCTTCCACCTTGAAGGGAACCAAGACTGCTATATGCAGGAAGGTAGATCGAAGCTGCCCTTTAAGAATGGTGGGATCTGGACAGGTAGGAATGAGCAGTGGTCTTTCAGGTGGAGCAAACTGTGGGAACTGGCAGGGAAATCCAGGTAATGTTTTGGTAATAGCAACTTGTACCTACTCTGTTTCTTCTATCTGTGTGTTCATGAGAAAATCTCTTAATCAGCTCCAGCCTCGGTTTTCCCAGGGACTAGTTCTATTTACTCCTCAGAATAATTGCAAAGATTAGATGACTTGTTTTACAATAGGCAAACATGTAGATCATTGTATGTGCTTGAATGATGGTAGTTAATGTCCCTCATACTTATTTCTGTTTCTCTCTTTTATTCCAGTCCCTAAGCTGGTGAGAAGCATATCCCCAGGAATTTCTACAGGGATATGAGGTTTGGGGGCAAAAAAAAAAAAAAAGGTAGGGAGGAGTTGCAGGTCAATACAGATGTTTAAATAAGGACATTTAGGATTGCCACAGTCAGTCTTCAGCAGAAGCAATTTTCTCCTATCATAAGAGGACCCTAGTGTCCTGAACAGAACCAGTCCTAGACTGACTATCCCCACTGTTTTCTGTCCTATTACAAACTCTTGGCTGGCATGGTCATCTTTTCCAAGTGTCCATCACAGCCACACCTCCAAAAAAACTCTTCTATCCAAGACTGTTCCTTCACTGTTTCTCCAGGCTTCTGGTTGAAGACTTTTCCAGAAAGGAATTTAAGAATCCATCAGATGATCTAATCCATCAGATTAGCAGAGTTGGCCTTTGGACTTGTCTCAAGAGTGGTAGACCTCATTTGGAGCTGTATCTTGTCATGTTCCATTTGTGGTATTCAATTCAACAAATGTTTGAAACAGGATCTTAACTGTAACTCATCCTTTTGTCCTGAGTTTCAGAGGCTAGTAATAAAGCTGTTGGTGGGAAATCCTATTGTCATTCCAAGGGGAGGTACTGGAGCCTCTACGCAAGACTTGCAGGAAAGGCCTGGAGTCATGCTGCTGGCTTTTGCTCACCACCCTGCTCTAGCTCATCTAAGAAGTTGGTGTTGACAAAAGATTGGAAAGTGGGGATTTCTTTGCAGAGAATTGTCAGTGTCCTGTGCATTTTCTGCACCATCCTCACTGGCTAGTGGGAGGGATAAAGGTCCACTCCCCTTATGTCAAGCCATGGGACGGGGACTCCACGAGGTGCTGTGAGAGCAGGACTGTATGACTTGGAGGGATGGAGGGCCTAAGTCTGACTCTTACCTGGGAGTCCAGTGCCAAGAGGCTCTCATGGGGTTGTGCCTACCTGGTGCAGAGTGGTGAGACGTAGCACAGAGGGAGTGGGGTGCATGCCCACTGACAGAAAGGCAATGGCGGTTGTGTCCAAAGTCTGCATATAAACCCTGTGGAAGTCAGCAGGACTGGGCTGCTTCAAAGGTTCTTTCCCTAGAAAGCCCCCTGGAGGGGTGAAAGGACCTAAGGTATTGAAAGAGGGAGTCACAGGTGGTCATGTGAAGGCAGGGCATAGCCAGCACTGGGGTAGCCTCAGTGCACAATCTGAGCAATAGAGGTATCTCTAGAAAGAGGATCATGAAGAGGGCATGGACAAATACACTAGCCTCATAAGACCATGCTCCTTTACCCCAATCTCCTTTTCCCTGGGACAGATCAGGAAGGGTAGCTAGAGAGTGGACAGAGGTAAAGCAAGGAAGAGAGAGAAGCTGACCACACACCATCTCAGCCACCTCCACCACCTCTGTGAACTTCTCAGCCTGAAGCAGCCCAAGCTAGAAGATGAGTTTTAAACTGGACAAAAGTTCAGTGTTTAGATAATGCATATGAATTGGGCTAGATTATTTGATGAATGTACCAGACCGGACCTTTTTTTTTTTATCTGAGTGACTGAGATTTTGGTCCAGGAGCAAAGAAAATTGGTTCCATGGAGCAGGTTTTAGGGGGCCAGGGTAGGAAAGAATAAATTGCTTCTAACTTGCACCTGGATAGGTTGGGCTCATTCAACTAACTGCGTCTACGCTATAACCACAACTGTGGGAGTCGCAAAGGTGAACACGGCCCCGTACCTGCAGTCTGGGAGCTGCTAAAGAACAGGAAGACCTTTAATAAAAGGCACACCCTGAGAAGACTGACAGTAGCATTCCAAAGGAATATAGGGAAATGGGAGAGAAAGTAGTGGAAGGAGAGAGACAATAAAAAATGAGCCTCTATGTATTAGATGCTGGTAAAGGCTAGAGAGAAAAATGAAATGGGGAAAAGGAATAGGACATGCCAGGCCTGTGAGAGATGGCTATTTTAAATGGGATCATCTTTGAAGGCCAATGTGATAATGGTGACATTCGAGTAGAGACCTGAGTGGTAAGCTGGTGAGTCACGTGTATATTTGGGGAGAGACTGGTTAAGACTATGGCAGTTATCCACATGGAGGCTGATGGTGCCGAGGACCAGGAGGAGGGGTGAAGATGGTGAGAAGTGGTCAGATTTTTGCATGTTTTTTGAAGGTAGTGTCAAAAGGATTGAGAGAGCCATTAGATATTACTATATGAGAGCAAGAAGGCACCAAAAATGACACCAAGATTTTCCATCTGAAAAACTGGAAAGACGAATTTGCATTTTGTGTGTGTGTGTTGGCAAAAGCTTCAGGAGAAAAAGGATTTGGGGAAGAGATAAGGAGTTTATCTGGGACACTTTAAGTCTGAGAGGCCTGTTTGATATTCAAGTAGTGACGGCAATTAATTAGAAATGCCTGGAGTTCAGCGAGAGGTCAAGACTAGAATACAGATTTGGGAGTGAGGATATACTTCTAGTAAGTGTCAGTGTGAGAGTTCAAAGTCAAGAACTTTGAAGGATCTAAATTTTACCCGATTTACAAGCCAACAAGTCAGCCTACCACAGTGTCATGGATGCTGGCAGAAGACATGAGCCTCTGGGGCCATAGATAAAGACCTTTATTACAATAATCACGGTAGACAGAGTATCTGCCTTTTCCTTCCCTGGTTCCCTGAGTCTCAGTTCCCCAGGGCAACGTGGAAGGGCTAGAGATACGTGAAATGACAGGAGTGGAACCCCAAGCTGAGGAAACCTGAATGTTTTGTAATGGACAGTAAGTGCGCCTACCCTTTGCTCTGAGGGGGACACTAGCTCTGTGTTTGAAACCTGTTTGCTATGCAAACAACCTCGAAAAGATAGTTCAGAATAAAGTCGGTCATCATCTCTGCTCATGAGTTGTGCCCCATGTCCCATACAGCTTTTACTGTCAAGCATTCACTTTAGTGAAAAAAATATATAATTATTTAAATTATTTGCGTCTAGACTCTATTTCTGCTTTACAAAATATCTTCAGTATAGCTTACTCTGCACTTAATATTTAATCACTTAAATGAACATTGTACTTTGCTTTGTTTAGAATTCTATCAAAGTTACCATTTATGGAAAAAAAATACATTCCTAGCAGCAATACCAGTATTTGAGTAGCTGTACTTATGTCAGACTACAAATGTAGCTGACACAATTAGAGTGATTTTATGTGTATGTGTGTATGTATTTATTCCGCCTTTATTTCATAAGGTCAAATATGAAGATTTTTTTGGAATATTATCTAACTTCTCTTAAAACTCATTCATTATGAGACAATATAATATAGTCAGATTCTTGTACAAATACTGTTGAGACATCAATGAAGAAGAGCACTGGAAATTGACCATTGGATTTAGAAGCATAGAAATCATTAGTGACCTTGAAAAGAGCAATTTCAGCGCAGAGGTGGGGACAAGAGTCTGTTTGAAGTTGGTTCAAAAGAGCGTGAGAGGACAGGAGTTGAGACATGAGTATAAACAACTTCTTTGAGAAGGTTTTCTGTAACAGGGAGCAGAGCAATAGGGTGATATGCAGAGCATTTGGCACAATGCCTAGCACACAGAAAGGGCTCAGTATCTGTTGGTCAGAAAAGGACTTGATGACCCATGGGAGGTGTTCAGAAAATGAGCATTGACTGGGTACTAAGAAAAAGACATAGAGGCATAGGGGCTGGTCAGGAAGGGCTTCTTGGAGACTTTTCTTTTGAGCTTTAAAAGAAACGATGGAGTTAGAGGAGGTGCATAGAGGTGAGAAGGTGTTTCAGGCACAAGCCAAGGAACCAAGATGGAGAGATGTTGAGGGGAGGGGCAGCCTGTCTGCCAAGCCAGGGAGTTTTGGGGGGTTCCAAATAGGAGGCTGGAAGAGGAAGACCTGGAGACACAGCTGACAGAAGACTTTGAATGCCAGACTGTGGCATTTATTTTGGGTCTGTTGAATCAGTAGGGAGCCCGAGATCTTGAGCAGTCAGAGATCTAGTGGGAATATAGAATTAATTGTATTTTCAACTACGTGCCGTGTTTCTATTCCAAGTGTTGAAGTTGGGCAGGTTACAACTCATGTTCCAGACAATCTAATGAGAAGCACATGTTTTTAATGCTCACTCCAACTTTTTTTTATTTTTATTTTTATTTTTTTAAGATTTTATTTATTTATTTGACAGAGAGCAGAGAGATCACAAGTAGGCAGAGAGAGAGGGGGAAGCAGGCTCCCTGGCGAGCAGAGAGCCCGATGCGGGGCTCGATCCCAGGACGCTGAGATCATGACCTGAGCCGAAGGCAGAGGCTTTAACCCACTGAGCCACCCAGGCGCCCCGCTCACTCCAACTTTTAATTTCTTCCCTAGGCTAGGACAATCCTGGGAATAAAATTCTGGGGATAAAATGAATAGAAAATAGAAACTCACTTTAGGGATTTAAGGAGGGATGGAGAGAAGGGGTCCTCTGAATAAGCGCATTTGATGGTGGCTTAAAAACAGACTGTTTCTGCAGAAAACCAGGGACTGCTGTCTAGGCTGGCCTCCTTAGCAGCTGCCTCTGGTTTCGGAGGTAGGGGTGTGTATGCCTTAGTGGTGTCTCTCCCATTTGCATGAATCAGCGTGAGGCAAAAGTGACCTTGCTGGATATTTTAGAGTCAGGGCCATTCATCTTGTTACATATGGTCTTGAGGTTCTGACCAGGTATGGTTGGTGCAGTCCCAGGACACAGGGGAATGAGTGGAGAGGATGAGTCTAAGAGGCATTGTGGCCCAGGAGCAAACACCAGGCTTTGGCTCCAGCTGGAGATCTGGGTTTGAATTGCAATCTTTCACCTCCTGCCTACGTGACCTTTGGCAAGTCCCTGAACCTTGATTACTTTAGCTATCAGATAGAGATGATGCTAATTGTAAGTATTAGTTATCACCAGCATTTGCTGATAAGAAGAATATTTATTACTGCCATTAGTTTTTAAATTCTGTCCAGTCAATAAATGATGGAGTAAATGGAGAAAAATGGGGGAGAAGCAGAGTTTCAGGCTGGAACGTGATGGTTCCACCTAGATAAACCCCTCTACGCTTCAGATTATAGTGCTCTCTTTGGCAATCCTATTTTGTTCACATGGTACAGGTTATAAGGAAAACTCAAACAGGAGATTGCAGTCATTTCTGAATTTTTTAAAAAGATTATAGATTATGAGTCAATATCCCTTTGGATCCTGGGGCTTTTTACATAGAGAGATTGGGCAGGTTCATAGCTGCAGGGAATGAGCAGGCAAAGAAAATGTGAATAGGTGACTTTGGACTCTCTAAGCATCTTAAACTGTAGCTTTCTATTCGATCATCAACTGCTGGCTGGGATGATTGGGACACCAGATACGTTTCTATGAGTGTGAGAGCCTGGCTTGCCCGTCTCCACCAGGGAAAAGTTGCAATGCCGGCTACATATGGGCAGCCACAGGAATGCAGCATGGCCAGTCAGGGAGTTGAGTCTGACCTCTCCATCTAGAAGGGAATTTGAATTATTCTTCAAGTGGAACTTTGATGGCTGACCATAACAACCAGGGGCCAGGGCAAACTCTGTGCCTGTAGAAAGAGGTGAAGAGACAGCCACATACCAAGGTGTGATATGAAGAGCCTTCCAGAATCTCTTCTAAGCTGCCTCTTCTCTTTCCCTGATCTCCATGAGCCAAAATACCTGAATTCTGCCATTGTATGAAGACCCAGACCTGGAGTCTGGAGCTCAAACTCAGACTCTAGCATTTATTAGCTATGTGGACTCATGATAATTAGTTAGCCTTTATTTATTTATTTTTTTAAGTAGACTCTACACCCAGCATGGAGCCCAAAGCAGGACTTGAATTCATGACTGTGAGATCAAGACCTGAGCCTCTGAGATCAGATGCTTAACCAACGGAGCCACTTAGCTGCCCCTAATTAGTTAGCCTTTCTCAACATTAGTTTCCTCATTCTCAAAGTGAGGACAATAATTAGCATTATTATTAGCATAATTTCAGATATTTTTGTGAAGGTTAAATGATAAAAAAACATAAAGTCTAGAAGTGCCCGGGTGGCTCAGTTGGTTGTGTCAGACTCTTGATTTCAGCTCAGGTCATGATCTCAGGGTCGTGGAATTGAGCCCCTCAGTGGGTTCCACACTGGGCATGGAGCCTGCTTAAGATTTTCTCTCTCTTGCCATCCCTACCCTACTTCTGCTCTCTCTCTCAAATAAATAAATAAAAATAAAATCTTAAAAAACCCACAAAAGCAATAAAGCCTAACTCAGTGTCTTAGCAACAAGGATATGTAAGAATGTTACATTGGGATAATAACCTTTTTTAGAAAATGCTTTCCCAAGCATTATCACTTTCAATTTTCACAACACCCAAATATATAAGAAGAATCATCACTCCTTTTAATTAGATGATTGAGGTTCAGAGAAGCTGTGACTTCCCAAGTTTATGTCATAAGAAAAACTAGGATTCGGTGGGGTGGTCCAACTTCAGTGCCAGTTTTATGTTATCACCATGTGCTGCCAGCATGAATGCTTGGAAAGAAGGGGACAGAGCCGTATTAGGCGGGAACGGGAGGGCACACAGAAGGAAAAATGAGAGGGTGCCCAAATCCACAATTTTATGCATGGAATTAGATGTTAACTCGTCTATCTCTGAGAATAGATCTGTAACTACACTCAACTTACCTTTGAAAGATCACATATAGGAACATCAGGTCTTCAGAATATAAGGAACATCCAAGAGAAAAGAAAGGAGCATCCCTAAAATTTTAGTTTGAGTTAACGTTCTGAGGTTCGAGCAGTGACTATTATGCATAGGGGCACCTAAAAATCTCATTCAAAACCAATTTACTGTCTCTATATATGCAACGTTAATTTGTCTTACAGATTTATTCCGTAGGTCATAGATTAGAAGCAGCATAGCAACTGAAGAAGAAAATTCACATATTGGCAGCAGATAAGAACTAAGGTGATTGCCTGACAAGAGAAAAAAACTGTGACAAGCAGAATAAAACTTAAAAGAATGGAACAGTTCGCGTCTAAGTGTAGATACTCACAGTGCTCCCTCCGTATCCCATCCCCTGCTTCATGGTGTGCCTTCCTATATGATGGCTGAACAAAATAACTAACCGAGCCATAAAAAGATAAAAAAGTAACATATATTCACAATACCTTATCAGAGGTAGCAGATGTTTTAATACATTTCAGCAATAATCATGCCTAAAATTGTTTTAAAAACTGAAGAAAAAGAAAACCCATTTTTATTGCAATTTCCTGGGCAATTTGATGGCAGACAAATTTAGGCGTTATTGTCACTAATACATAATTCATTTGCGTAAACATTATTAAGTGCAGAGGACCAGTGGGTCAGATCTCAAAGTCATGGCGCATCCTTTTCTGCTATGAAAGAGTGAGCCATTAAAAACTCAATTTGAGGGGCACCTGGGTGGCTCAGTGGGTTAAAGCCTCTGCCTTCGGCTCAGGTCATGATCTCAGGGTCCAGGGATCGAGCCCCACGTCGGGCTCTCTGCTCAGCGGGGAGCAGGAGAGAGAGCCTCTGCCTACTTGTGATCTCTCTCTCTCTCTCTCTCTCTCTCTCTCTTTCTGTCAAATAAATAAATAAATAAAATCTTAAAAAAAAAAAAATTCAATTTGAATTTTCTGTTTCTGTGCATCCAGAATACCTGGTGAGACTTTTCGCTGTGTGCTGTATAGGTGTCCCTGGTGCAATCATTGTTCCCCTTTCTGTCCTGGAAAAGGAGGTAGAAACTCATCCAGAAGGAATAAAAGATATTGTCCTGACTACACTGCCAGGATGACAAATAGGATTTTGTGTCCCTCAAGTTTGGATCCTCCTCCTTGGGAAGGTGGATGGATCTCTTTTTGTCCTGAAAATGCAGATCCTTCCTCATGGTGCTCAAACTCTTGAAGCAGAAGAAGTTAGAATGGACTTTTGGGCTTCGGAAAGTTAGAAATGAGCATCAGCCTGGTCCTGGGGGAAATCCCAAGAACTGGGAGTAAATGCAATCACTTCTTCTGAGTAGGGCCTCAGAGGGGACCCCAGGGGTCCAATAGGATTGAATGGCAGAGACAAAGTCGTGGGGCCCAGGTAACAAGCACTGGTATCTGAGGCCATACCGAATGACTGTGTTGCTCAGAGTGGCCCTCCTTCAAAGGCCTCTTCTGGCTTGAATAGGGAGTAGACTGTGGCAGCCGCTACCTTACTGAGTCTAAATCACCAGAAACATAGAGCTTCGGTGCCCCTCCTGAGCTGGAGGGGCAGGGACATTGTTGCTGTATCAACAGCAAGAATACGATACCATGTCTCTCCTCTATCTGAGAAAGGCCATTTGACAGACTTATGCTACTGCATTAGTCATGGGGTTCTTGGAGAACGAGGGAGATAGGTAGCGGTAGATGACGAAGGATCCATTTCCTGACAATCTGGTAGATTGGGGCTGGAGCCAGTTCTATTTTCATTTCAGAAGCGAGTGACATTACTTCTGTCCAGAGAGTGTGAAACCATTTATGTGTAATTTTTTTTTACAGCTGTATAGTTAGAAGACCAGGGAAAAGGGCTAGATCTTCTCATGTCTGGTGTTCATATAACCAAACCATCCGTTCTTATGGCTGTTCAAAGGAGATGAGTAATTCTGATGCTCTTCTTCTTAGCAATCCCATCTGCATCTACCAGATTTGACACTGTGATGCTTCAGCCAGCTAGTTAGCTGGCCCAAGATACACCAGAATAGCCTTGTGCTGCAACACTTAAAAAATCAAGTCTGGGACCTGGATGTGCCTCCAAGAGAGGAAACATGCTTGAATTCCCCATCGTGAGAAATGAGAGCTTCCATATTACGTGGAGTACTTCGTGGTTTTTAGGGTGATTCTGAAAGCTGGCCAGCATCCTTGGCTGGCTAACTTGCTGGCTGAAGCCTCACAGTGCCAAATCTAGTAGATGCAGATGGGATTGCTAAGAACACTGCAGGGGACTTCGGGTTCTCAGGAGAACTTAAAGTAATAGACCCTCTACTCCTTCCCTCACATGAGAAGTTGGGCTCCCTTGTGGGCTTGAGTCTCTTAAGCTCATGATGGAGATAATGTTAATGAGAATGGGCAGGACCTCTTAATTATGATCATTAGCACAGATTATGAGTTTAGTGGGATATTTCTGATGGCTATAACCCTGACTTAAGTAGTTGGGATTTTCCGTAATTGGCTCCCTTATGTCTATCCTCCCAATGAAAGGAGAAATCAAAATCCTTTTCAAGTGGTTTGAGACTCAGTTGCAGTCCAGCAATGTTCTCTGATTTCTCATGAGCATTGTAAAGCTCCTGACAGGAATGGATGTGGGAGGAAAGAGAGTTATGCTAGGGACCCTCCTATGGGAGCAACCTCAGCCCACAGAGAAGGCTCTTTCTAGACTGTGGAACTCCCTCTCCCAGCCCCATGCACACAGAGGCTTGGCTGGACCAGCAACACCGTACCCTCAAAAGAAAGCAAAGCACTGATCTAGACGTGGAAATGCCCCAACTCAACACCTTTGCTCCCTTTAAAAGATGAGCTTCTCTTTAATAACTACTCCAAGGACTTCTGTTTTGGGCAACATAACAGGCTGATCTAACCTCCCTCCCACTTCTACAGGAAAAGACATGGGAGACAAAATAAATAAGATATAGCAGAACATGATTATTATTTTTTTATCCAAGATCTAAGAAGAAACCCCCCAATCCCCAGGTAATAAAATATAAACTGTAGCTCAGAGCTAAAGGACAAGATTGTGAGTTGATTCTGTGGCCCTACTGGCTGGGGTTTTCATGCCAGTAGGGGGACAGGAGGTATGTGCCTGGGCTCAGACATTGGAAAAACTAAAACACAGATTTCTACACAAAGACTGGATTTGGAAATGGTCCTGTCAGTGTAAGAGAGGCTAAACAAATTCTTCCCACCAGCTCAGGAAGTAAGGAAGCTGTTCTCTGCTATGAGCCCAGGGTAGAAAATAAAACAGGGCCCACGTGAGAATCTGAAGCCGCTCTGAATTCGCACTATTCAAGTATGGGGGGTTGCAAGGATCTCAAGCCATGAAATTAATGTCATATGGTGTTAGCACCAGCCAAGTGAAACTCATGGGGTGGCCAGCAAATCAAATGAGACTCCCAAAGGAAAAAGCAACCCTAGCAGAAGTGGGTTCACAATCAGATTTAAAGCCCTCTGCCCAAGGAGACTGTAGTAGTTTGCTAGAGGTGACGTAACAAAGTACCACAAACTGAGTGGTTTCAACAGAAATTTATTGTCTCACAGTTCTGCAGGTGGAGAATCTGAGTTCTAGGTGTCAGCAGGGTTATTCCTTCTGAGGATGTGAGGAGGGGTCTGTTCTGGGCCTCTTCCCTGGTCTCGGTGGTTCACTGGCGGTCTTCAGTGCTCCTTGGCTTGAAGAAACATCACTTCTATCTCTGCCTTCATTTTCTTTTCTTTTTTTTTTTATTTCATTTTTTTTCCACATCTACTTTTTTTAGTTAGTTTCAGAGGTAGCGTTCAGTGATTCATCAGTTGTGTGTAACACCCAGTGCTCATTATGTCACGTGCGCTCCTTAAAGTCCACCACCCTGTTACCTCATCCCCTCACCCTCTCCCCTCCAGGACCCTTAGTTTGTTTCCTGTGGTTAAGAGTGTCTTATGGTTTGTCTCCCTGTCTGATTACGTCTTGTTTAATTTTTCCCTCCCTTCCTCCATGCCCCTCTGTTTTGTTTCCTAAATTCCACATATGAGTGAAATCATAGGATAATTGTCTTTCTCTGGTTGACTTATTTTGCTTAGCATAATACCCTCTAGTCCCATCCACGTTGTGACAAGTGGCAAGATTTCATTTTTTTGATGGCTGAATAATTTTCTATTCTGTATACATATCCCATCTTCTAGATCCATTCCTCTGTTGATGGACATCTGGGCTCTTTCCATAGTTTGGCTACTGTGGACATTGCTGCTATAAATATTGGGGTGCAGATGCCCCTTGGAATCAATACATTTGTATCTTCGGGGTAAATACCTAGTAGTACAATTGCTGGGTCATGGGGTAGCTCTATTTTCAACTTTTTGAGGAACCTCCATACCGTTCTCCAGAGTGGCTGCACCAGCTTGCATTCTCACCAACAGTATAAGAGAGTTCCCCTTTCTCCACATCCTCGCCAACATTTGTTATTTCCTGAGTTGCTAATTTTAGCCATTCTGACTGTGAAGTGGTATCTCATTGTGGTTTTGATTTTTATTTCTCTGATGCCAAGTGATGTTGAACATTTTTTCATGTGTCTGTTGGCCAGCTGTATGTCTTCTTTGCAGAAATGTCTGTTCATATATTCTGCCCATTTCTTGACTGGATTGTTTGTTCTTTGGGTGTTGAGTTCGTTAAGTTCTTTGTAGATTTTGGATACTAGCCCTTTATCTGATATGTCATTTGCAAATACCTTCTCCCATTTCTGTTGGTTGTCTTTTGGTTTTGCCAACTGTTTCCTTTGCTGTGAAAAAGCTTTTTATCTTGATGAAGTCCCAATAGCTCGTTTTTGCTTTTGTTTCCCTTGCCTTTGGAGACATGTCTAGCAAGAAGTTGCTATGGCTGTGGGCTCCATTTTTAATTCCGGTTCTACTGTGTACAAGTTGTATCACCTTGAACCAATTACTTAACTCTCAAAACTTCTGTTTCTTCAACTGTAAAATGGAAACAATTATTTGTTTGCCTTCTAATAGCCCCCTGCCTCTTCTTTTATCCTAAAGAAATATCCTTCCCCCAATTGTGTGTGTGTGTGTGTATATGTGTGTGTGTGTGTGTGTGTGTGTGTGTGTGTGTGTGTGTGTGTGCTAGTTACTCTCCTTCTTCTGTGTATCAGAGGAGGTGGGCTTAGGCACCAGCCCTAGCAGCAGAGAGTGAAGCAGGTTGAGCCCAGTGATGATCCCCTTGCTGGTGTTGGGTTTAGGTGTGGGCATGAAATCCAGGTCCTGTCAGGGAAATATCCCTGTCATAAAGAAATCCTTTATGTATATATCTATATCTATATAGATATCTCTATAGAGATATATCTCCAAGCTGGGTGGCTTTATATACTTAATGAAGAAAAAAAAACTCTCTTCTCTGCCTCTGTGCCATTGGGAAGTGTGGCAGCAGCTTGAAACCATGGTTGGTTGCTAATCTGCGAACAATACCAATGAAAATATCAGAGAGGAAAACTAGAGAGTCTGAGTCCTTGATGACTTCACTCAGCCACTGTACTAACCAGCTCTGGGACTACTCTACCTGTGAAGTTCTTATTAACTGAGAGAATATATTTCTTAATGTTTAAGTCAGTGGAATCAGGGTTTTCTATTATTTACATCTCAAGCATCCTAAATGATTTATTACTTTGTAGATTTATGTGAATAAATGAGGCAATTCCTATAAAGTATTTAGCACTTTGAAATGTTAACAATTATCATTAATAAAACACTTCATTGTGGAATTATTTACTGCTTTCTTCCTTACTAAAATGTGTCATATTTCTCCAAAAATATATGAGAATATTTTTGGCTGGAACCTAAGCTTCTGCTTCTTTGGTGCCCAATTCAGCTACCAAACAAAACACCTTTAAATATTTAATATATATTTCATGACTAATCAATATATTTCTATTTTTTCCCTAAATATAACTCTGATGGACAATCTAACCTGGATGCCCTTGTGTTCAGTGGAGACTGTGTCCTCAAGAAGAATATTTTATTTTGGCACTGGGCAGTGAATTCCAAGAGAATCTAAGTAGTTTGAAAAATGGGAAAATGGCAGCCCTTTCTAAAACTGGAACGTGCCATAATCACAGGCTGTTGGGGCTCCCTGGAAATCATATGTACATCTTCATTTTATAGCTGAGGCCCTTCTTCATGTTCTAGAGGCCAGGCCAGGACTGGAACCCAACCTCCAGACCCTGCTTCCATCCCTTTCCTGCATCTGTCATTACTTTCTTGACTTTCTCCACAGTCAACTTCCTTTACAACCTGAGTAAGAGGGAAGCCCTCTCCCTAAAGACCATTTGGGCTGCCAGGAATTCGTAGTAGTCCATGGGAATCTGTGGGAATCTGCGCATCCACTCCCTCCCAAGGTCGTTCTGCATAGTCGCTGCCAGGGACCAGGTGGCCTGGCATGAGATCTGAGACTTGGCATCCTTTGCTGATTGCAAACATCAGCCCCTCATCCCTGAGGGGTCACTGAGGGCTAGAGGTTGAGAAGAGGCCTCTCCCTGTCCACACACTGATCAGCTCCTAGTGTGGAGGGCTGGTAACATGGGTAGGGAGGGACTCCCCATCCAAGTCAGAGCAAAAGAGGGTACAGCATCTAAGTCTGGATGGTGCCATCCATCCCAGGGTGAGATCTAAAAGCTGTTAAAAGACTTTTGTTCCAGTCTATTCTAGTCTGGCTCTGCATGTGGCCTACCCTCACCCTCACCCCTTCCCCCAGACACCATACACATCCATAGCTTTGTTCATGCCATTTTCCACACCTGAATGCTCCTGCCCTCTCATCCACTCCGTATCCCCAAGTTGTTGGCCTTTTGAATTTAAATTTCAGTGCAAATGTCTGCTCTTCCATCGGAGTTAACTACACTCTCCCTTATGTTCCCACCATACCTGGTTTATTCAACATAAAATTTAATTCAAAATGGCTTTAATTGGGTCTTTTCTACTAAATCAGTGCTTCTCAAACTTTATATGCATACAAGTCACCTAGAGATTCAGATTCGATAGGTCTGATTTGGGGCCTAGGGGTCTGCAATTTTAACAAGCTCCCGAGTGAGGTAGACATTGGTGGCCTATGGGCCACTTTGAATGTCAAGGTACTGCTTTTGAGTTCCTTGAGGGCAGGTGTCATGTCTTATTCATCTTTGTAATACCAACTTTTAGCACAGTGTCTGGCTGATTATATGTAGTTAATACACATTCATTGAATTGAAATGAATCAAATTAAGGCACTGGTGTTTCTGAGGTGTCCCCTTTAAATGCAAATATGAGATCTGGGCAGCATTAGACAGCTGTAGCTAGGGTGACAGCAAGTGGGGAGGGGCAGGACCTGGGCTCATAGGAAGGCAGGATAAATCAGCATTACAGATCCAGAAACTCAATTTTATCAGTCTGTTTAGGTTCTAAAAGACTGAGTGACACTAATATGTAAACCAGAAGGCCAATTTATTAATTAGCATTAGAGTATCTATCTTTCCAGTGATGGAAATACCAGTGTCTGCCAATGAGATACTCTCCTGTTTCCCACCACCCATCCATGCTCCCTGCCCCCCAACCCCTCACCCTGGGATCAAAGTGGCTCTGGATAATTTAGCTCAGAACCTTGACCGAATGTAGATAACTAAATGAACTTGCAGGTAAAAGGAAAGCTTGACAGGGGCGCCTGGGTGGCTCAGTCAGTTAAGCATCTGCCTTTGGCTCAGGTCATGATCCCAGGGTCCTGGGATTGAGCCCCACATCTCATCGGGCTTCTTGCTCAGCGGGAAGCCTGCTTCTCCCTCTCCCTCTGACTGCCACTCCTCCTCCTTGTGCACTCTCTCTCTCTCTCTGTCAAATAAAATCTTAAAAAAAAGAAAGAAAGAAAGAAAAGCTTGATAAACTGTCCCTTTCCCAAAAAGACTCTACTTCTGTAATACTTATTTTCTCCCAATAGTCTTTCTCCTTGGGTGGCGCTGGATAAAGACAGATACATTCTTGTCTCCAAGTATTTGTGTCTCTCCGGGGTCTCGGGCCCTTCAGTGGAGGGGCTAGGTGAAAAGGGAGCTCACAGCCTTGGCCCACTTATACTTTGCCTCATGTCGAGCTGGACTTTCCTTGTACTTCTTAGTGACAGTCAGCTTGTGACTAAGTATCTCAGCCTAGACTTTGTTACGAACTAACCCACTAACCATGTGACACCCTGTGAATCACCTTCTGTGCTTCAGTTCCTTCCTTCCTTTGTGAATCTTCAGAGATTTGGAAGAAATAGGCTCTATGAGCTCATCCAGCTCTGAGACTGCCAATTTAAAATACTTTATATTTATAACCTGCTTTAAAATACAATATTTCATGGATGCCCCATAATTCTACATTTACCTATGAGAAGAATGAATCTTAGAGAAAATGAATACCTTGTCTTAAAGCATCCACCTAGCAAATGGCCAAACTAGGTCTCAAACACCAATCAGACTCCTCACTTTCTTAATCACTGCCTGGTAAGGTCTCCTGGGGCCTGGACAAGGAGGGTTTTTTACTTCTCTCCCACCCTTGGAAGAGAAAGCACAGCCTCTGGCTCCCTTGAGTCCCCTTTTCCTTGTCTGTCTCTTCTCAGGGTCTGGGCTGCTTTCGCCCTTTCTTTCCTTTCTGTGTTCTCTCTCAGTTTTCTTCATTTCTCTTTCTCTCCTCCACCTTCTCCTCCCTCTCCCTCCCCTGTCCATCCCTCATTTAGCCTCCTCCCACCTCTGCCCCCTCTCCTCCTCCTGCTGCATGTCAGCCTCTCTTGATAAACATTGTGGATTCTGCTTTTATAAAGATGTCACCCCATACTCCTGAGTGAGTGAATCTATGGGTTGGTTAGGGCAGGAAGATGGTGCCCAAGCATGGCCTAATGATGAGGATGGTGTTTTCTAGTCTAGTGCAATGGTTTCTAAGCCTCAGGAAAGATGACCTGTGTTGGAATAACCAATGGTGGTGGTTGGGGTGGGGGTGGGGGGATTGGTTATAACTCAAAATGCAGACTTTACTCAGTAGGGTCAGGGTGAAAATTTAGTACTTTGTATTTTTAAAACCTCTTCTGAGATAATTATTATGAACAGCAAGTTTCATACCTTAGTATTGGGGCCTGTGCCCACTAGACGCTGTCCCTAGGAGTGAGTCAATGAGTAGCCAAGTATCCACTACAGTACCAGGAGGGTTGCTTCTGGTGGAGGCCTTGTTTGCAGATTATGAAACATCAGTTAGTGAGTTTGGCACTTGTTCCTTCCCCATCCCAGATGTCTGCCCCATCAGTGGTATATCTGGCTCAATATGGGGAACTCCTTGCTCCTGCCACATTTGGTCAAGCAGACACTCTTGATTTGTATTCCACCTATTTTTGGCCACAAACCCCCAAATCAATAGGATATGCCCATTCCTTTCATCCTTTTGGATGACACTTCCTTCTTTCATACAGTTGTCCTCCTGTTACTGGCTGGAAAGGAGTAAGAGAAGAGAAATTTTCATTTATGTCCTTGTAATACAACGTGAGTTTCCTAATTACTGTATCAGGACTTTCAGCATGAAATCCGTGGGCTCTGACAGCCACACATGCAGAACCTGGTAGAGGTTTGAGGCCATCTAGTCTATCCCTCACTAATGAACTCTCAATGCCTATCGCTGAAAGACAAACATTCTTTGGATATGAGCTCTGTGCTGCATTATCAAGCTCTTTGCTTGGATTACACTCTGCCCTTGGTCTATACTATGTGCTCTTACTACAGGGAATATTGGCCCCAAGAGAGTGAGTATTTGTATTACATTTATGCCAAGTCCTCCACACCCTTTCATCCAAGCACAAAGGAGTCAAAAATAAAATTCGAACTCACATATGTTAGTCTCTCCAGCTATTCACTGGGAATATTTGCCCTGACTTCTACAGCTGGAATGAGCTCTTTGCTCTAATTGAATAGGTCTGGTCACTTGTTTCACTTATTTGGCATTTAGCTCTTAGCATTAGTGGCCTTGCATCATTTGTATGTATCTGTTCTGTCTTTATAACTAGATTATAAAGCATTTTATGGTAGAGATCATGTGTTCATGTGAGACTTCAGGCATATATTCATTCATCAAACACTCATTGAGCACCTCCAGGCATGGGGCTAGATTCGAAAAAGACAAACAAGACAGGACATGGTCTCCAACTTCAAATGCTTCCTAGTAAATAAGGAGTGGTAAAATCGTGTGACTGTAAAGATGTGTATAAGTGTATGTGTATCAATGTAACTATAGAGATATGTATCCTTCCTTGTTGGGAGGAGACAGTACTTGAGCTCAGCTTTGAAGGAAAAAGGAGGAGTTTCCCAAATAGAGAAAGAATGTGGAACAGGAAGTCCATTGCAGGCTGAACTTGGAAGCTTCTGATATGCCTGGAGACAATGGTACATGTGGGAACGAACTGGAAATGAGGACGGGCCAAGTGAGAGGCACCTTCAAGGGTAATCTAAGCACATGGATTTTATCCACAAAGCCATGGGATACTACTAGAGAATTTAAATTAGCCAGTGGCATTATTAGCTCTCTATTCCCAAAGCTCACTCTGACTGCAGTGTAGATAGGACTAGATGAGGATTGGAACCCAGTTAAGAGATGTGGCAACAGCGCAGAGTTGGTGATGGTTGGACAAAGGCAGTATAGGTGGGGATGAAATTTCCAGAGAACTTGTTGATTAATATATTGTAGAGGTGAGTGAAAATTGGTACCACCATTTTGAAGGAAAATATATCACTAGTTATTCAATTTTAAGAAGGTAATAGTTCTGTGACTCAGAAATGCTAGTTATGGTTATCTCCTCTAAAGAAAAATATTTACTCAGCATTGTTTGTTAAAAAGTAAATCAGCTAGGCCAACACGTCTATCACTAGGGGACTAGATAAAGAATATAATATTAAATGTATTGGTACTATCTATATAACAAAATATGTCTATATATATAACAGAATAGTTCTGTATCCAACACATTATGACTGAGTGAAAAACAGACAGTAGTAGAATGATACATGTAAGTGTTGATGTCCTAGAGAAAAACTCAATTTGGAATTGGAGAGGCCCATTGCAAACAGCTGTCTTCCTACCTTCTCCCCATAAAGTAGGCTGAATAGACATAAAGTCACTTATCTGCACAGTGCTTCTACTTAAAATTCTTATTTTTGTAAAAAAATTAATATTTAGTAGTTACAAAATGACATTAGAATACATGTAGACTCCACGGAGTTGAGATCTAATCAACACTCCTGTGGTCCCCACCAACCGCAAGAACAGAAAAACATTGTTATTTTCCATGCCTGTGTCCCTCTCAAACCTATCCTATTCTTCCCTCTCTGGGAGGTAACCACTTTCCTGAATTTTGTTTATGGTTCTATGTATGTGTTCACATTGTTTAATTTTGTGTTTCTGACCTTTTTATATATGTGGAACCATACAGTATATATTATTTTGTGACATTCTTTTTTCCTCTAAAATATATTTTTGAGGTTCCCTGTGGGTATCAGAGTTCCCCAGAGAAGCAGAACCAGTAGAAGATATATATAAAGGAGATTGATCATGAGGAAATGGTTCGTATGATTGCAAAGGCACAGAAATCCACCATCTGCTGTCTCCAGACTGGAGACATTGTAGTGTAATCCTAGTCAGCGTCTACAGACCTGAGACCAAGGGAGCCTATGATACAAACCCAGTGTAAGGGCAGAAGACCTATGTCCCAGCCCAGTAGACAGGCTGGAAGAAAATGGAATGAATTCCATCTTCCTCTGCCTTTTGTTCTGTTCAGGCCCCAAAGGATTAGATGAGGCCCACCCACTTTGGGATGGACAATCGACTTTACTAAATCCACTGATTCAAATGTTAATCTCACAGTTACACCCTGAAATAATGTTTAATCTGGGCACCCTGTGGCCCAGTCCACACATAAAATTATCGTGATGTTGTTGAATGTAGCTGTATTTTTCATTCTTACTTCTCTACCATATTTTATTTTATGAATGTCTTACAAGTTCATCTATATATTTTAATACTGAGGGACATTTTGGTTATTCCTCCTTCTCTCTGCCAGCTGTAGACAGTGGTGCTGTGGACATTCCTGCGTATGATTCTTGTATGGATGTATGGGAGTCACAGTATAGTATATACAAGTAAGGATGTGGATCTTCAACTTTCTATATTATGCCATATAACAGCGAATTCTTTTCCAAAGTGACTGTATCCATTTATATTCCCCTTAGCAAGATATTAATTCTGTTTGTTTCGCATTGCGAGACAGTTAGGTGTCAAGCTAATTTTTGTCAGTCCGGTGGATGAGAAATGATAGCTAGCAAGCAAATGGGGACTCCAATCCTACAGCTACAAAGAACTGAATTCTGCTACAACCCTGTGAGCTTGGAAGGGAACTCAGCTTCAGCGTGAAGCTGACATCGTGACTGTACCTCATAAGACTGGGAGCCCAGGACCAACAAAGAAAGCTCTGTCTGCATCCTGACCCACAGGAAGTGAGATAAATGATGTTGTGGTTGTTTTTAAGATTTTATTTACTTATTTGAGAGAGAGAGAGACAGAAATAGGAGAGAGCACAAGCAGGGAGGAGAGGGAGAAGCAGGCTTCCCGCTGAGCAAGGAGCTCAATCCCAGCACCCTGGGATCATGACCTGAGCCGAAGGCAGACACTTAGCGGACTGCACCACCCAGGCGCCCAAATGCATGTTGTTTTAAGCCACAGAATTAAATTGTGTTAAACTGTTACACAGCAACAGATAATGAATACATTATTGGATCCATGGAGAAGGAAATATAATCCAAATATGCTAATGAGTTCTGCTGTAAACAGAATTGATATAATCTATGAAAGGGCTGAGAGCTATTTTCTTTAGTTAAATTGTTAGTGAAGGGCTTAGATTAGCCTCACTGGGCTATGCACTCAATCCCTTGACTGAGCTGTGACGAGGAAAGCAGATTTGTCAGCAAATGACAGCTCCCATTTAACCCACCTGGCTTGAGGAGACACTTCCCAGGAGAGGGGAGCTTTCATAGTTAAAACGACAACAGAATTCTGTCATGCTAATGCAATTGGGAAAGACAATTAGAAAAGACAGGTATATCTAAAAGGAGATCATTTTTTCATTATTGAAGTTAATATGATTATATAAAATCATTTGAAAATTAGTAAGAGCAGTAGGTACATGCAACAAGATGGTTAATATGAAGATCAGTCTAAAATTATGGGTTTTTTATATCAGTAAAAATTAGAAAATAGAATGGAAGATCCGTTGATAGAAAGAACAAAAGAGAATTTACCAACAAATAAGCCAAAATGGAAATCTGTAGGATCAATATGAGAAAAATTTAACTTAAGACATTCCTATACTTGACTGTCATGAAGAGTAATATGACCATTACACTCTAACTAAATTCTTATAATGAGAAAAAATATTTGACGGTTACTTCACACTAAGCTTAGCTTAATAGGATCTTCTTTCTAAGCAGTACATCCATTTTACTAAGTGATTCAAATTTTAGTCTGCCTAAGAGCTACCTGGGAATGTGTCTCGGAATGCTTGTTTCGAGACACCACCCTCAAGAAAGTCCGAATCAGTACCTCTGAGTAGAACCTATTCACCTGCATTTTAAGTTGGAAAAACACTGCTTCGGCCCAAAGGAAAGAATCTCAGGTGGTGGCACCTCGTTTCTGATCTGGAGATCAGCAGAAGGCAGATCCTCAGGAGGGAATATTTTTCTGGCAAACCTCAAATAACGTCAGAGAAATTGAATATTCTATGTGTTTACTTAAGGCTGTTTACATCCAGGAGAATACATTTGTACCTAGTACTTGTATGAGATTATACGTGAGGAATCTTAAGGGATATGTCCCACATTGTATACTCTCCATGCTTTCTTAGTTCTTTCTTAACATTCTTTGAATTTGGCAAGTAAGGAAGGTAGCAATAGCATGAAGAACAAGTAGGAGGAGAGGCAGGGGGAGTCCATAGCATAATCTCTGAGAACTGCAGATGTCCAGGCATTGTGATGGAGAATATGTTTATTTTACTGTTTGGCAATGGTTGGTTAGGTATCAATGAACCAGAGCAGAAGACAAGAACGGAAACCATGACACCCACCCCAGCACAAGTTTGGGTTTCCTCCAAAGCCATTTCCGCATGTATGTGGATGCAATGAGCTGGAGAGAAGATATAAGTAGGCCTCAGGAAGCCCCCTCCACGCTCTAGAACCTAAGGCCACCATTCCTGAGCTGCTTGTCTCTACCTTTGGTCAGATCTACCTTCAGTTCCATGGGAGGCTTTGAGGGTCATCTGTACCCAGGACTGTCTCTCTTCTTCTACGGACTTTATCATGCACGACTAGTCTCCAGGGCCTTAATATGCAACAACCCGGTCCAGTATCTGCCACGCCATCCCTGGAGCAAAGGACGCTGGGCAAGGCTGCAGCAGATGTACTACGTTGGGCTGGTGAAGATACTTAGTGCCTTCATTTTAGGAGCCCAAGAGCTGCATAACATACAGGGACAGTTTGTGCTTATCAGCAAGCTATATCATCAGAGAAACTTTCTGTACCGCAAACAGTGGCAACATTTCACCCTCTACATGGCCTTCTTCCTGAGCGGGTGTGTGGATGTGGTGAGCCAGAACTTGCTGCCCCAGCGGTGTGCCGCTCTGGAGCAAGGTGCCCAAGCCCTGGGCATGTTTCTCTTTCTACCGCTGATGGTGTCTCACATGCAGGACTCAGAAGGTGTGGAGCTGCAGTCTCACGTCCTGCTCACTCAGGCCGTATTCCTGCTGGTGCTGGTGGTGGTGGCGGAGCTGTGGGCTCCCGATATGCCGCAGCTTTGGGTGATGAAGGCCTTTTTTTATATGATGACAGGCTCTTGGCTGATTCAGATAGGCTTTATGCTGTACAAACCAATTTCTGGCTATAAATGGATGGATGATGACAAAGACAACATTATATTTGTCACCACCTTCTTCTGCTGGCATGTGGCGTTCACTGCCATTTTGATGAGCTGGGTCTATGGCTTCTCCTTTGTGTGGTATGGTTACATTTGTTGATGTCTGAACCTGGGGCAGCCCAGAATGGTTCCTGTCGCCTGCACATTCTGGAGCACGTGGACGAAAAGTCGTGGGAAGTGGAGGTGTTAGAGAGGAAGACGACCGAGGCAGCAGACTCTGCTGGGATGGACCTGCCCCCTCTCCCCTCTGGCTTCTCTCAGTCTCATTTGCTGAGCAGTGTGCCCGGACAGGCAACTGAAATACAAGAGGCATGTTACTATGACCTTCATTCTCGGCTCCCCAAATATTCCCCCCACCCCCCCTCCCTCCTCAACTCCAGCCAAGGCATTCTCTTTGCCTTTCTCCTCTCTGTAATCTTCACACATCCCTCCCAGGAGAACATGAAAATAAATGCACTGTATCTTCCCTTTGGGTCTTTATACACAGCCTCACTCACCCGAGAGAATACTGACCACTAGTCACATTTAGTACATCATAATAATTTACCATTTATCATAATAACGTTAGCCTCCTCACCCTTTCTCTTTCTGGATCTCTTCAAAACCTATACGAAATCTGAACTGTTATTTTAACTATAAAGGGCTCAGAGAACTATTGTTGAATTCTTTCCTTATGATTTGTCAAGCAAAGAGATCTTTTATTTTCAGCTTTATTGAGATATACTTCATCTACAAACAGTTGCACATATTTAATGTATATATTTTGGTGAGTTTGGACATACATGATACCACGATAACATCACATACTCCTCGAAGGCAATTTCCTCCACAGGGTCTAGCCCAACAGAGCAACACCTTGCACACAATGAGGGCGCAAGAGGACCCACGTGCTTCCAGAATTTATCTGTGAGTCTCATTGAGTGTAGAGTCTGTCAGATTCTTCTACGTAGGTGGATCCGCCCATTATTCTGTACACACCTCAATCCATTTCCAAGTAGTAAACTCACCTGGAGCCACTCCTTTCTGGTTCTCATGGGTAGTAAAGTTCAGTAGCTTATTTATTCCACAAAATTTTCTTTTTAATCCTCATGACTATCTTATCATGTAGGTTTACAGATGATAATCTAAGTAGATTCCCTACTTTCTCAAATTCAGGACACTAGAGGAGATTCAGCGAGGGTTCAGGAAGGATGAGCGGCAAGGTTAGGCGAGGCCTGAAAAATACCCAAGATTATGGGGGAGAAACAAGGGGAACTTGTTTAAAAACTCAAAAGGTTTTTAAAAAAAACTAGCTTAAGGCAGCCAAATATTTAGTTTTGTCACATAATGCTATACTCGGGTGTCATCGGAGGTGGAATTCTAAGTAGTAGAATCAAATTGTTGACAACTTGCAAAAGAATGTCTTTATGACCCCTGTTATGCTTCTGTCCCTGCTGCGCCCAGGATATGGACAATCTGTTAGGCTTCTCTTACTCTTGGTCATGGTTATAATATCCAGGCTTAGGACGGAGTGAGGCTGGGGCAGGGATTCTAGGGGGTCATCATCCTTCTGGTTTCCCTTTTGCTTCTGGTTCCTAGAAGTAGACATACCCGTCTTCCTTTGGTTCTGGCCTTACTCTTCCTTGTTAATTTTTTTGTTCAAGAGTTAGGGTGTAGCAGGGGTGAATTATCGTCTGGTTGTTAAGGTTTTCTACTCTGTGGTTTGAGGAGCTTGTGAGCATTCAGAGTTACTGCAAAGGGGGTGGCACTTCCCAGTGTCATTTCAGTGGTCGTCAGCAATGTCTCCGAATGCGGGATGGCATGCATGTGACCAGCAGGCAACAACTCTCCATGGAAGGCTTTCACCTTGCACCAGTAGGATATCCAATCAGGTAACGATGCTGTTCTCCACTGAAGATGAACAGTGGTCTGTGGGGTGGAAATAAAATATTTCTTAGGCATTAGTTCAGCTTCTTTGCCTCTCCTTGGTCCTGGTGACCAGTGGAAGTCCGCAGTTTTCCCTGTAGGTTCTGCCCTGTTCCTGGTTGTCACTTCTGGGTCCCTTCCCCTTGTTTCTCCCCCATAATCTTGGGTATTTTTCAGGCCTCACCTAACCTTGCCGCTCATCCTTCCTGAACCCTCGCTGAATCTCCTCTAGTGTCCTGAATTTGAGAAAGTAGGGAATCTGTTTTTTCTCTGCATTCTTTCCTATTGATATGGCAAACCCCAGTGTTCTACTTCACTCAGCCCTCCTATTTTTGTGTTAAGAGCATGTTTTGGATTTTTTTAACCTAAAAATTGACTCTTCTCTTTTTTACAATTGCAATCAAACATCATCTTCCGGCAATGTCTGTCACTAATTGGGGAACAAGTTATTTACAAGGGTGGAAAAGCAAAGCCTAATATTAATATTTTAATATTTCAAGATATTATCTCTCTACAAAGATAGAAGTTGAAGAGATACCAAAGCCATCTATTGACAGATCTGTCCGTTTCTGAGTACTTTTGAGCTCCTGGTAGATGCTGATGAACTCGTCTCCTGTAGTAAATTAATGGCTCCCAATATTATCATGTCTCACAATATGTACCTTTGAGGTAAAATAATATTAGCAGGGTCACAAAGCCACAGAGAATTATTACTAAGGCCTGATATAATGGCAGAATGGACAGACCTGATGTTTGGATGAAAGGGCCTTTCTCCACTCTTCACATCACAGTAGGTATGAGCACTCTGAAAGTAATCCTATCCACTTTGGAATGTAAAACCAACTGAAGATAAAGTTAGAAACAATAGCAACAACAAAAAAACCCTGAGTTGTAGAGAGAAAGGTGTAATCTTCACTACTGTCCACCAGAGGGCATCATCTTTACATGAGCCTGGAAAAGGTAATTGCTCTCCATTTGGTATTGAAGTATCAATTTAGAAGAAATGAAGGGATGAAGAGGAGGGCAAAAAAATCCATAAGCAAGTGCCATCCAGGCATCTGGTAAACATAATGAAGGTCTGTTTGTTTCTTGTTAAACTTAGGTGTATGGACATGAATAACCATAGAATTCAAACAATAGGTATAGATTATATATAGATAGATAGGTGGAAACATTGATACATAGATACATAAGGTATAAAGGTATATACATGTATAGATAGCTATGCATACATATATAGATATGTGTGTATCTCAAAAACAAAACCGTGTACAATGCCCTTTGAGTTGAAATGGCTGCTGTTTTTTAGCAATTTTGTAAAATAATCAAAATGCTTTTGTTTAGCTCATCACATAATAGATATGCAACAAATAATTGGTGAATGAGTAAATAAAGTATCTAGTACAGGTGTAACATAGATGAAATGTTGGTTTAATTCTGATCTGCGTTTTGATGGATAAGTAGGAGTTTGTTGGAGGAGTTTAGGGCAGGAATTCTGAGATCTTGTATGTTTCTCTGCTCAGACACCAAAGCTCAGCAAACACAAACTTAGCAGGGCAGTTCCGGGGATGGAATTTCATGGCCCAATGATACAGAGAAAACTACCGAGTTCCTGTCCCTTAGGATGGGTGGCTAAGGAAGAGCCGCACAAAATTGTTTTATGAAAAGTTTAATAATTTACTTTTCATTTTGAAGGCAGAGGATTATTAATGGGCTCTTACTAATTGAAGGGGAATATTTTTCCAAAATAACAAAAACACTTACAATTACTTGTATTGTAATTAACCTGCAATAGATTAGGCATACATTTAATATACTAATTATTACATTTTTTAACTTGACATGTATTATTTATAAATATAATATTATTTAAAATTGCTATCATTTGTTCATCATCTTTCAATAAAATCATGCATTTGATAAATCATGCATATCATAAATCATAGGAAAAAATATTTTCCTAAACAGATACCATTTCCACATTTTGTTAGCTGAAATTCCTTAGTCGTTTCATATTATAAAATTTAAATTTAAATTTACCCACTCAACCAAAAGAAATAAAATTACTGTTGCCATCTTTTTGAGGCTTCTCTGTCCAAAACTCAGAATTTTTATACATATTTTCAGTCAAAGAATATAAGATCAAGACTAACCCTTTGTATGATTATATTCATGAGGTTTTTTGTTTTTTGTTTTGTTTTGCTTTGTTTTTGCCTTTGGCCAAAACTTCACTAATCACCAGTCACAAAAGACTATACTTCTTATAACTCAGTATCTTTCCTTAAAATGAATTGTTAGCTAAATACGGTATTTTAGTGGAAGACTTTTATAGTTTTTATTCTCTTTCTGTATTACCATAGCTAATTGCACCAAGACATATTATGTACCATTATGTAGCATTGAACCCTTTATGTAGGATGAAATTGCACCGCCTTTGACTTTAAAACTTACATGTATTGCATTGACCACCATTCTAAAGTCTTTGATTAAAATCTGTTATATCAGCAAAGATGACAACAATTAGGAGTAAGGTCTAAATTCTACATGTGTATCTTTTCCTTATGTAGCTAACGAGGAGCAGTAACGAACACAAAGTTCTGAATCAGAAGGCACAGCTCTGCTTAGGAGAAGTCTGTTGTCTAGCAATATTATATCTAAAGCTTTTGTAAGTTAACACTGGAATAATGAATCTATGTTACTTGCTTTGTCTCTCCCTCACCCTCTTTCAGTGTCCTCATTCCTCAATCACAATTTTTAGGTCTTTATATTTGGGCAGGACTTCAAGCTTTCCCTCTTGCCTTCACATCCATTTCTCGGCTGATCTGAACAAACCTTACCCAGTACCTACCACTGCCGGGCACTACAGGATGTGGAGCACGACTTCCTCTGTGCCATTTCCTTTCGGCTGAGTTCATCCAATTCCTAATTAGTGTGATTTATTTTCCTACTGTTAAAATAGGATGCCAGTTTGAGAGAACAGATGGCAAGGGGGCAGCTATTTCAATTTATTGTCATCCAACTTTCTATTTGTTTAATAACCTTTCTTAGTCCCTTTCCAGATGACTCCATCCTCTTCAACCTTGTGACTTTTGAATCACTAAACTCAGCTTCCAAGGGTTTTCTAAACTAGTTGATATTATTTTGGCAAGCAATATCTCTTGGATATTCTGTTCACTGAAAACATCAGCCTACAAGAGGCTTGAATTCCCTTTCTCTGAAGAGCTGTCAGGCACTTGGTTACCTTATTAAACAATTCTTCCATTTCTCTGGTTGTCTTCTCACAGGAAGTGAATATTCAGATGAAAGACCATCACCTCTGTAAACCTTAATAATTTAGCCAAAAGTTACTGAGAAGTGTCATACCCAAGAGAGGGTTAAAAGACTTGGAAAGTTCTAGGATTGTTGGGAAGCATGTCATATCTGAAAAACCCTGGTGTCCCATAAAAAAGACGAACTTTTTGGAAGTTGGAAGGAATGTTAATAATGAACCACCAATAATATATAATTTACATTTGAAAAAGTATTTTGCTTTCTTTAGTGTATGTAAAGACCAAATACTCTGTTTTAAAGTGATTTGATTTTTAAAGTGCTTTGATTTTTAAAGTGAAGAGATTCATATTCGAAGATGAGTTGGTAGCCTACCATATTTCTTCAATCAGTTATCGATTACCTAATTTGTTAGTGTAATACACATACACACAGACACACACACATCTTAAGAGAGATCAGGGTGAGGCTCTGGATGGTTTACTAATCTCATCTGTTCCTTAGCTTATCATGTCCTTTGGAAAAGAGCTATCACAACCTGGGCAAAGGAAAAAAAAACAACAAAGAAAAACAACAAAAAAAACTTTTCAGTCTCTCCCTAAGAGAATGGCATATATAACACTGATATATACCCCCATTCCTTACCACAGTGTGCTTTCAGACTTGTCTCCAATGAAGTTGTGTGCAGGCATTCTCTTCTCCAGATCACTGACCCACCATCTTCCCCGCAGCTCAAAGAGGCTAGCTACTGGAGCCATTAACAACTTAATGGAGTGTTGTCACTCCAACAATGGCAAGGACTAAAAGCCAACATCACTGGCTACAGCCTTGAAATGCATGACCTCTGACCCTTCAAGAACCTTCTAGTTCCCAAATGGAAAGGGAATCAGATGTCTCCCAAACTTCTGTGATAGTAAGAATCACCCGGGATGCTTGTACATTACCAGGTCCTTCCTCTGATAACTCTGATTTAGAAGGGCAGGGGTGGGGCTCAGGAATCCAAATATTTTACAAATGCCCCAAGATGATGATTATTGTCAGGCAAATACAGGAAATTTTTGAATTAGATAGATTCGAGTCCACCTCTCAGCTCTGATACTTAGTTAGTGGCTGTGTGTTGGGTCAGATCTACAATGCGATGATTTCCCAAAGCTCTGGTTGTCTCCTTTACCCCAGTGTATCTTTACCCTGGAAATGGCAGCACATCTCTTTAGCAAAGATTAGGAAAGAGATTCACAGTAATTTCTTGTGAAAATGCTGCAAAAGTTTTTCCTAAAGGGCAAAAAAAAAAAGCTTTCTTTTTACTTAAAAGCTCCTGTGTCTGACTCAAGACTGAAAATGAATGAGAGACCCAGTATTCCACTCTGATGGCTCATTTTTATATTAATTGTAAATGGGGTCCTATTTATGTTAATTCATTCACTTCACAAATATTTATTGAGTACTTCCATGTGACAGAAAGTGCACTAGAGGTTTGGGATGCATCATTAAATAAAACAGCCAAAAATCCCTGCCGTCATGGAGCTTATGTTCTAAAGGAGAGTTCTAGTGGCTAACCCACACATTTTTCCAAGGGATCCTATGATCAATAGCCATCCCAAAGAATCTGTGGGTTAGATCATTCTGATACACACATTGCCATAGCTGCTATTATGATACCCACATATACTTTGTCACTGGTGGTAAGCACCACCTCCCATTTAAATCAAAGCTCATAAAAAAATAAAATAAAATAAAAAATAAATCAATCAAAGCTCATTTTTAAAAAAGATTTTATTTATTTATTTGTCAGAGAGAGAGTGAGCACAAGCAGGGGGAGCAGAGGTGGAGGGAGAAGCAGGCTCCCCACTGAGCGTGGAGCCCAAAGCAGGGCTCCATCCCAGGAGCCTGAGATCATGACCTGAGCCGAAGGCAGAGGCTTTAACCCACTGAGCCACCCAGGTGCCCCAAAGCTCATTTTCAAGTAGAGCCTCTTCTTTCAGCATTTGTGGCCATTCGCAGTGTGCCACTGCTGCTGGCACCCCACTGTTGAGCACTGGTTGTCATAGGCACCATCATACAGTCTCTCACTGCCTCTCAGATTTTGAGTCATGCCTCTAAGATGAAAAGTTCTGGGTGGAGTCTAGGGCGTGTGTCATGTCCTTTCTGCCAGGGCTGAAAGATTCGTCCAAATAGGACAAGTGGTCAGAAACGGAGTGACCCAATACAAAACAGCAGAAAACCCTACTAAACACAATCAATTTAGTTTCTTCTGACCCCACTCAGTGTTCAAGACCCTCTTTGGTCTAACTTACAGGTATCCTAGAACATTGCAAGGAAAGATCCAAATGTGGTAAATCAGACCCAAAGCCTGGACTACCCAAAAACGAGTTACCTATCCTTAAAGTGAACAAGATATTAATCTTCAAACCATTTTTTATTAAGGCAATAAAAAAAATGAGTAACAAAATCTAATTTCCATATTAAACTATTCTAAACATTTATCTCACCACAAGTTGTTCTCTGTGAACAAACTTGCACTCCACCTTGCAACAACTGGTAACAAACATTTTAAACCTTGGTAAACTGGAAATATTCTAGAAAATTCTTCTTTCTTCTTTTCCTTTATGATTGCTCTTCATTTCTAGGACTATTTCTATGTAGATAAAGTTTTCTGCTCTTTTCTTTGAGCTGGTCGTGATAGCGCATAAGTAGGCCTGGCCTAGTTTACAGGTGAAAAACATTACAGCATCTTGAGAAACGTTAAAATGAAAGACGAATAAATATAGCTTCTTCCACATAGTGCTTCTTGCTTGATTCTATCTTTTCTGGAGTGACTGGTCTAGAAGAATGGAGGACTGATCAGGATTAGAAACTTTGGGGTCAAAATTGGTCACAGAAAATCTCCAGTTGTTGCCTATGCTATTTGATGAAAATATTAAATGGCTTTGTTTCAGTTTTCTGGTAAATTATTAGATCTATGGGATAACTTTTTCTAAGTAGCTCCTTTCCATATAGATATGGAGATACAGTTTACTTCTTTTATACCATCTGGAGGAAAGAAAGTCTAAACATTAAGGATACACACAAGAAGTGTTATGAGGAATGATACAGAAAAATAGATCATTGTGAGGAAGTCCAAGGGGCTTATTTTTAAGTCCATTCAAATGCATGTGAAAAGTAGGTATGGGGCGCCTGGGTGGCTCAGTGGGTTAAAGCCTTTGCCTTCAGCTCAGGTCATGGTCTCAGGCTCCTGGGATAGAGCCCCACATCGGGCTCTCTGCTCAGCAGGGAGCCCGCTTCCCCCTCTCTCTCTGCCTGCCTCTCTGCCTACTTGTGATCTCTCTCTCTGTCAAATAAATAAAATCTTAAAAAAAAAGAAAAAGTAGGTATGATTTACTAGCAAATTTGAAGTAACATGGGCTCTTGAATCAAATGGGAAGGCTAAAATCTGTGTTGTACTTATATCTTTCAGTGAAAGGGAGGTAATAATTTCTATTTTGTGGGTTAAGAATCGAATTAAAACAAACTATAAATACCTAGCCTAGCTTCTTCCTCATGGAAGATATTCAACGAATGTTTATTCCATTCCTTTTCAAAGCCAATGGATTATGAAATAACCCACAGCCAACCAGAAGAGAAACTATCTGGGAAAGGGGAGAGAGGGTGGAAAACACACTTGGATATTTGGTTGAATTTGCCAGCTTATCTGAAAGATAAGTCAAGTCATTAAACATTCACTGAGTACCTGTTAAATTTCTAGAAGGATATTAGATACAGAAGACACATTAGAAATAAATGAAGATATTTTTGCTTCCCTGAAGCATAGAGTCAAGTTAAAGAGACAGAACTAAAACTCAGGATCTGTATAATTGGAAAACAATTTATAAAGAACCTGTCAGTGCACATAAAATAGTGTATGGACTGAAAGCCTAAGTATAGGAAGAGTCTGGTACATTCTAGGAGATTCAGGAGATGATGTAACAAAGACTTATCTTCAGATTGAGCTCTACACCAGAGATAAATAGTCCACTTCCTGATAGAATCTGGAACCCCTTGGAGGGGGTGTCACTGCGTGTTCACAAGGGGTGGATTTCTGTTGACTGGGGGCTAAAATTCTGCCTCCTAATCAATCACAGTGGTAGGGAAAGCATGGCAACATGAGCAATGCTGGTGAGTATCTAAAAGGGATGTTTCTGAGGCTTGTAGCTCCCCCTACATAAGGCAAACCTCTCACCTGCCCAGTCTTAAACCACATGTGCCTTTTATGTTTCATGCCCTTTATTTTCTTTTTCTCCTCTTCTCCTCCTCAACTCCCACCCCTACTTTATGCCACCTGGTCTTTAAGAATAGGACAGAGCCCCATTCATAAAACAGTAAGGCAACTAAGAAGGAAGAAGAAAAACGCAGATTGGGCCATGTCTCCTCCAGGGAGAAGGCTAGCATGAGGTTTGGGGTTATCCAATGATTTCTTTTGTTCCCAAGTCAGTATTATTATTGTATGGGATGAATGTTGAAGGCCTGCCCAAATTATTAGGAAGTTTCAAGGGAGGACAGGTGATAATAGAAACACAGGAATGAAGACATAGTAAGATAGGGAAGGGGAAGATGTGGAAAGCCTTGTTTCTATACCCCATTAAGACTGTCTTATTAATGGCAAATTCTGTCATAGTCAAGCCCCTTGTCACCAACAGTGTGTATAGCTATGGAACACAATCAATGGGAAATTTCTGCCAAATCCCACTTTCCTGCATTCAGATTGTCTCAATGATCTTATTAAAAAATCCACGCCAGGCTCTATGAATGATAAATCAACAATTGAACAAAAGCTCGAAAGATTAAAGAACTCTTTTTTTTAAGAAGTTTTTTTTTCTTTTTAAGATTTTATTTACTTAGTTGACAGAGAGAGAGATCACAAGTAGGCAGAGAGGCAGGCAGAGAGAGGGGGAAGCAGGCTCCCTGCTGAGCAGAGAGACCAATGCGCGGCTCGATCCCAGGACCCTGAGATCATGACCTGAGCCGAAGGTATAGAGGCTTTAAAAGTTGTGGGGACAACTTTTTAATTGTGTCATCTTCAAGTTTTTGTAAACTCGAATTTTTATGAGACATTTCAATGGTTTTATAATAATTTTCATTGGAAAAAAAAAAAAACCCTCACTGGGTTAAAGAAGCTTTAACCCACTGAGCCACCCAGGCGCCCCAAGATTAAAGAGCCCTTGAAAGAACAATTCATTCAACTTTTATAGAACTTAGATATTAATGTAAGCACTTTTAGTGCCTAGGGAAGAATATGAAAAGACAGAGTTCCTCATCTCATAGAGCTTAGTCTATTGAGGAAGACAGATGATACATCAATGGAAGAAAACAGTGACTTGTTAATTATAATAATAGATATAAATAATGATGCAGGGGGGGTAGTGATTGATTTTACCATTGTGATAGATTCTACCATGGTTGGTTCACCTAGAAGATCATATGTAAACCAGTTCTTGACGACTAGTGATTTGCAAAGCAAATGGGTTGAGAGGACATTTTAGGTGATGGGAATATGGGAACAAAGATATGGAGACTGGAAGTGAGAGTGTATAGCATGTGCAGGAAAGAGAAATATATTGGCTGGCAAACAGGAGGAAGCATGGTATGGTGCTGGCATGCAACCCAAAACCAGATCTGGTGAAGCCTTAGATTTTGTAGGACGTTGAGTAGTTTTGGAAGGGCTTTAACAATCACAGCATTAGAAGACTATGGTGGCAGTATGTGGAAAGTGCTTGGAAAGGAAAGTTAGGGAGACCATTAGGTGAAAGATGATAGAACCTGAAAAAAGACAGGGACTTAATAAATGGAGAGGAGAGGATAGATTCCAGAGATATGTAGGAGGAGAGACCACATAACATGGTCCTCCACTGCATATGGGAGTGTTTGAGAGGAAGAGAAACAGAACAAGGGGTAATCAAAGATGATTTTCAGGATTCTGATTTAGACAATTGAAAGAGTGGTAGTTCTAGTGATTAAGATTGGGAATACAGGAAAAAGATCAAGTTAGGAAGCAAAATGATCAGATCAACTTTGAAAATGTTGAGATGGAAGTGCTGGTAGATGCCCATGGAGGGATGTCCCATAGCTCATTGGATATTTAGAACCAGAGCCAAGGAAAGAAGTCTGGACTAAAAACATATGTTTTGGAATCATTCATGTGGACTACATGAAATAGATGAAGGAATGCTTCTAAAAAGAAGAGCAGAGGCATCTGTGTAGCAAAGGGCAAAAACTGGCATCAACTCTGTTACAATAGTGTTTGACTGTCTGGGTTCCTATTTCTATTACACAAAGACGATAATGACCATCATCATGAAAAATGTTTAGTTTTCTTATATTATCATAACCCACACTTTAGCAATTGTGAGTGACACTAACTATTCTCACCAGATATTTAACTAGACTAAGAGATAGGACTAATATAGTATTTATGTTGCTCATTTTATATGTCTTTCATTATAAACTTTGGGTATGATGGGAAAATGCTGGGCATTGACAAAACAACTGGATTATTCGCCTGTTGAATATTGTGCATTAAAGAGCATACACAGTGAGTTAGAGCAAACTTTGAGGGGGCACCTAGTCCACCTATGGTCTCTGCACTTGGCTTCATGACATTCAACTTTCATTCCCAAGATTAAATTCCACTGCACAATGATCAACCCTGAAAGGAATAGTAAATACTTTGCATGACCAAATCAGTATTCAGAAAAGTTCTTGTTGGGCCCAAATCAACAAGTTGAAATTCAAATGGAATAAATGTAAATTCCTGCCCTTGGTTTCTGAAAAGTGACTGTATAAATAAAGGATAGTGGAGTTAATAGTAAAATGTGAGAGCACCCAAAGCTAATCCCATTTTGGGCCACACTGATAGAACATATAAATGGACAAAGTTGTCTATGCTCTTCCCTGGGAAGCATGCAGAGTACTTGAGTTGTGGGTGCCACTCTAACCAGAGAGGGAGGGCCCAGGTAGAAAGGAGGCCATTTGAAGAATGACTGAAGAATTGCTTAGCGACTGACTAGCCAGAGGGATTGGAGATGGACAGAAGGTTGAGATGTTTTTATAAATATGGGAGCATCGACGACCCATTTAAGAGGACTTAGTTGAATTCTGTTGAGCTTCAGAGGGCAGAATTTCTACAAATGGAAAGAAGATAAAAGAAGGCAGTTTACAGTAGGAAAGTCTTCCTAACAATTTCATTTCTTCATAAATGGAATGGGTAGCCCTGTGAGGCTGTGAGTTCCCCACAGCTGGGAGTGTTTAAGCAGAGCGATACTGCACAGGAGAGTCCTGGAGAGAGGGAAAAATCAAGATAGATGACCCTAAAGGTCATCAAATGCTGAGATTTGCCCATGTGAATAATCCATTCTATTGCTTCATTTTCTCATCCTGAATACATCCCTGGTTCATAGGGGTTTTGTTTGTTTGTTTGTTTATTTTTTCTCCCCATATAGAGATAATCGGTTCTACGAATCTTATAATTCTGCTAGAGGATGAAATCTTTGCCGATTTTTTCAACACATTTCTTTCTCTTCCGGTAAGTATTCCCAGAATTAAATTCAAGTGTTTCATCAACAGCCAAGTAGTGACTCTCACTGAGCTGAGTACTTTTAAAAAAAATAATAAACTGCTACTAACTCAAAACTATTTAAATTTGAGCAAATAGATAGGAACCAGAATCTCCTTTAAAATCTCTAGGAGCTTCCCATTACAGATAAATCCCAAATCCTCAGCTTCCTGGATTGCCTTTGCCTGTCCGGTTATTTCCCATCACCCCCTGTGCTGGTACCCAGATCTGCAGTGACACAGTCGCTCATCTCGGCACCACTTCTTGGCTGTGTTGTTAGTTTTTATAATTCCACCTACCAAAGTCTTTTGGTTGTTTTTTTTTTTCAAGATTTTATTTGTTTATTTGAGAGAGAGAGGGCGAGCGTAAGCAGGGGGAGGGGCAGAGGGAGAAGAATAAGCAGACTTCCCGATGGGCAAGGGAGCCCCATGCGGAGCTCGATCCCAGGATCATGACCTGAGCTGAAGGCAGCTGCTTAACCGACAGAGCTACCCGGGCGCCCCACCATCTACCAAAGTCTTAACCATTTTTCAAATTTCTACTTAAATCCTGTTCTTGAGAAATTCCTATCTTCTCCTAATCAGAACTTATTTCTCCCTGCCTCTGTGCCCATGGGCACTTTCCAACCCTTTTTTGTTATATGGGTGGGTCTCTCCCACTTAACCACGAGACTGAATCCCTGCAGGACAAGGACCTTGGATTACTTATTTTGCTCTATTCATCTTACCAGGGGTTTGGCCCCTAGCACTTTCAAGCTGTTGCCTGAGACCAAACATGTATTTTTAAATACAAACATGTATTTTCTTACCCTGTGCAACTAAAATCTCAAACATCAAAATACTCTTAGATCCAAACCTAGACTGATCCTATATCTTTTTTGATTTAAATTTCTGGTTATATCTTAAGGTCGGTGCCTTACAATTTGTGGCTCAGTGTGTCCTTTTCCATGGAACTACCTATTAAAAGGCGAAATTCATACAGCTGGGGAAAAAACACTTTGTACTACCTCACAAACATTTATGGGGTAGTTACTTTGTGCCAACCAGTGGGCTTGGTACTGAGGATGCAGATAATCCCTGTTCTCAAGGAATTCCCAGTCTAATGAGAGTAATATTTAAGGTGAGTGCAAAAAGAGTTCTGGGTGACAGGATAGGGGTGTCTAGAGGGCAGCAAGAGTGTAAGTGCATCAGAGCTGGAGAGGCCACTCCTACCTGGTAGGTCAGGAAACTTCGATGATTGGTCACACAAGCTACGTTTTTAAAGAAGACAACATATTTGACAATTGGCTGGGGAAAGAAATGGGGAGAAAAATGTGAATAAAGAGGTAGGAGGAAAAGACGGGGTAGGGGAGGGGTTGAGTCTTAAGAAGCAGAGGCCTTACAAACAGAATGGAGTAAAGTAAAGGCACCAGGGAAAACAATCATCTGGTACTTGGGGAGAAACTCTAAGTAACTAAGGCAGGCTGAAGAAGAAGTCGTGACAGGCAGACATAGCAAGAGACGAAACTGCGTAGACGGACTCTGAGAGCAGGCCGGCCTCATCCTGAAGGTACTAGAGAACCGTCAAAGGGTTTCAAGTAGAGAAATAAATGATCAGACTTTCATTTGGGAAAATTATTTCTGCAGAAGTCTGACCATAGGTTGGGCTGTCAGGGGGACGGTGGTGGAGGCAGGGAGACCAATTAGGAAATTACTTCAGTGATGGAGGTCTAAAGGCAAGAGAATGAAGAGAGTGGAATAAAAAAGAGAGATTTTCTTACAAAGAAAAATATTGGACTTGTCACTGTTTGAATGTCAGGGAGAGGTGGTAACTAGGGGAGGAGTCAGGTGTCTAGGAGGAAGGTGCTGCCACTGTCTTAATGAAAGGTTACAGAAGTAATCGTGAGGCATTTTGGTTAGTTAATTCATCAACACAATTTATGCAGCCTACAGTAATGTTCTAGAAATGGTGAGAATGATGTGGGAAGTAGAATCCCAGCCAAGAATGTAAAAAAGTCTTGGCCATTTAGGCAGCTGTAGTCTATTTAGAGAGACAGTATTAGTTCATGTTGAATACCACTATCGACTTATAAATTTTGACCATTTAATTTCTATAACCACCCTGGGAGATGGACACCCTTCCCTTCTTACAGATGGATCTCAGAAATTAAATGACTTGCCTAAGAACACATGGCAAGTCTGGGGAAGTTCTGGGACCCGACCAGGTTTTGAGGCTCTATACCTAGCATGTTTTCCACATCAGCCTCATGGCCTCTGTGGTACAAATGTCACGTGGTGAAACTGCCTCCATGCACTACTCTCACAATAACCTCATGACTCCTTACCCCTGCCACACATCTCATAAAGGCAACTTCACATGCCGGGCAGGGCATGTCATGTCCAACCCCAAGTGCAGAGCAGAGAGGGGTCACTAAGGACTGAGCCTCCTTCACAGCCTGATATTTGTAAGGTACAGTAAGTACCATTGCCTTCCTTTTATATCCCATAGCCAAGGACACAGGGGAGAGAAGGAGAGGGCCTCAGACTGACAAAATTTGGGGCCGATAGTCTTGGGGAGGTGGTCAGCCTGACATAATGTGCCAAGAGTGCAGCCAGGAGTGGGGGCTTCAGCCCCTCCAGTTTATCACAAATGATATGGGGCTCCTTTGAGACACGTTGGTGCCTGTGGTGAAACCGCTAAGCTTAGATACCTGTAAACATAGAACGCCATGCCCATTAGTCTCAAAGCTGGTTGCCTAGGTCACAGTCCCTTCTCCAGGACAGTAACATACAATTATCCATTTTGGACACTCTTAATGCCCCACTAAGTAATTCATACCCCTAATCCTCATATCCTTAGGCCCCTCTGTTTTCTCCAGTTCAAGAGTTTAGGCAAATCCAAAGCTGTTTCTCTTTATAAAAAGGCTTCAAGTCTTTGCTCTAACTCTCTATCTAAATCCATGCAGAAATGAATAATGCAGGGTGCCTGGGTGGCTCATCAGTTGAGTGTCCAACTCTTGGTTTCAGCTCAGGTTATGATCTCAGGGTCCTGGGATCGAACCCTGCATCAGGCTCTGCACTCAGTGGGGAGTCTACTTGAGGATTCTGTGTCTCCCTCTTCCTCTACCCCTTCCCCTACTTGTGTTTTCTCTCTCTCTATCTCTCAAATAAATAAATAAATCTCTTTAAAAAAAGAAATTAATAATTCAGTCCAAAAGTAAATACCTTTTAATATCATGGGCTTTGGCCTTTGTACACAGGCAGGATAACTCCCAGGTTGGGGCAGGGCAGACCCAAAAGGTCAATGAATCTTGCAGTTTAGTCTATTTTGAGTGTTTTTCTGCAAGACAAGTTGATTTAGGGGAATGAATTTAAGAGTTAATGTCCCTTGAAATAGGAAACCAATGGAACCCCCTTCCCTTGTGGCTGCAGTTGGACATATTTGTGAAAAGAAGCTCTACCTCTTTGGCTGTTTCCTAGCTTTCTCTTGCAGGTCTTTGGTCAGACACCATTTTATACTGTTGAAAATTCACAGTGGAGCTTGTGGCCAGAAATACCTTATAACTTGGTAAGATTCTTGAATGGCAGAGCATTTGGGATGGGGAGAGAGGGAGCTAAATTTGAAGTGTGGATTGAGAGATGGAGAGATAAAAGGAAGAAGCAGCCCAGAGGGTGACTCTGGAAGAAACTATAAAGCAGGTGAGTAGAACCTTGTAAACAGCATCAAGCCAAGTAGACCTTTCTCCTTTTTGTGTTTTTACCACTTGGGCAGACAATCGCTCGTGAATTATCTCCTCTGTATTCTAGTCTATGGTCAGCAAATGATATCCATCTTTCCTGTTCACTGTGATAATTGGGTAGCAAATGTTTGGAACACCATTTAGAAGAACTCTGGGGCAGCACCTAATCAAGAAAAGGTCTGAGAATTGATAGGAAGTGGCAGCCCATCGGCCACATGGTGATTATTTGCATTATAAGTTATAGCTTAAGGTAAGGTGCCACTCTGCAATTCCTAATGACTACCCTACAATCCTCCTTCAGAAACATGTCTTTCTCCGAATCTTTTTTATCTTTATATGTTTTCCTTGTCCATTGTCTTTCTCTTCTCCTTTTCCCCCTTCCTGTTCTCCTTTTCCACTACATACACCTTAGACTTACCAATGACCTCTGCATGCTGTACCAATGGCATGTGGAACCAGAAAGATCACTCTAAGCCATACTCATAACAAGATTTTGTTTTTCTCTGAGACCTGGGGAGCTTAGAAAGACACTCCCCTCTGATTTTTATATCTGATTTCCCTAGGAAAACCCTGAAACTCAAAATCTTTATTTTCTTGAAAGAGAAGAAACACCACAGAAATACAAAGAATTATGAGAGACTACCATGAAAAATTATATGCCAAAAAATTGGACAACCCAGAAGAAATGGATAAATTCATAGAAACATACAATTTCCAAAAATGAATCAGGAAGAAATAGAAAATCTGAGCAGAACAGTTACTAGCAATGAAATTGAATTGGTGATCAGAAAATTTAGAACAAACAAAAGACCAGAACCAGATGGATTCACAGGTGAATGCAACCAAATGTTTAAAGAAGAATTAATACCTATTCTCCTCAAACTATTCTAAAAAATAGAAGATGAAGGAAAGTTTCCAAATACCTTCTACAAGGCCAGCATTACCCTGATACCAAAACTAGACAAAGACACTACAAAAAGGAAGAACTACAGGCCAATATCTCTGATGAACATAAATGCAAAACTCCTCAACAAAATATTAGCAGACCGAAGTCAGCAATACATTAAAAGGATCATTTACTATGATCAAGTGGGATTTATTTTATGGATGCAGGGATGGTTCAGTGTTTGCAAATCAATCAACATGATATACCACATTAACAAAATGAAGGATAAAAATCATATGATAATCTTAATAGATGCAGAAAACACATTTGACAAAATTCAACTTCCATTTATGATAAAAATTCTCAACAAAGTTTGTTGAAAAGGAACATACCTAAACATAATAAAGGCCATATATGACAAACCCACAGCTAACATCATACTCGATGATGAAAAATTGAGAGCTTTTCCTCTCGGATCAGAAATAAGACACAAATGTCCACTTTTACCACTTTTTTTTTTTTTTAATATAGTACTGGATGTCCTAATCACAGCAATCAGATAAAAAAATAAAAGGCATCCAAATTGGTAAGGAAGAAGTAAAACTGTCTATCACTATATGCAGATGACATGATACATATGAAGCCCTAAAGACACCATCAAAAAAAAATGTTAGAAGTAATAAATGGATTTTGTAAAGTTATAGGATACAAAATTAATAAATAGAAATCTGTTGTGTTTCCATATACTAATAATGAAATAGCAGAAAGAGAAATTAAGAAAACAGTTGCATTTAAAATTGCGCCAAGGGGCGCCTGGGTGGCTCAGTGGGTTAAAGTGTCTGCCTTTGGCTCAGGTCATGATCTCAGGGTCCTGGGATCAAGCCCCGCATCGGGCTCTCTGCTCAGCAGGGAGCCTGCTTCCCCCTCTCCCTCTGCCTGCCTCTCTACCTACTTGTGATCTCTTTCTCTCTTTGTCAAATAAATAAATAAATAATCTTTTAAAAAATAAATAAATAAAATTGCACCAAAAGGATAAGATACCTAAGAATAAACTTAACCAAGGAGATGAAAGACCTATACTCTGAAAACTATAAAACACTGATGAGAGAAATTGAAGATGACACAAACAAATGGAAAGACATACTATGCTCATGGTTTGGAAGAATTAATATTGTTAAAAGGTCTGTACTACCCAAAGCAATCTACAGATTCAACTCAATCCCTATCAAAATGCCAATAGTATTTTTCACAGAACTAGAACAAATCCTAAAATTTTTATAGAACCACAAAAGACTCCAGAAAACCAAAGCAATCTTGCAAAAGAAGAACAAAGCTGAAGGTATCAGAATCCTAGAGTTTAAAATATACTACAAAGCTATAAAAATCAAAACAGTATTGCACTGACACAAAAATAGACACATAGATCAATGTGGCTGGATCTATGGATAAATCTATCCATAGATCTATCCATAGTACATAGACCCCAGAAATAAACCCACACTTTTATGGTCAATTAATCTATGACAAAGGAGGGAAGAAAATACAATGGGGGAAAATACAGTCTCTTCAATAAATAATGTTGAGAAAACTGGACAGCTACATGCAAATGAATGAAACCACTTTCTTATACCATACACAAAAATCAACTCAAAAGGGATTAAAGACCTAAATGTGAGACCTGAAACCATAAAAATCCTGAAAGAAAGCATAGGCAGTAATCTCTTTGACATCAGCCTTAGCAACATATTTGTGGATATGTCTCCTCAGAGAAGGGAAACAAAAGCAAAAATAAACTATTGAGACTATACCAAAATAAATACCTTTTGCACAGCAAAGGAAACCATCAGGAAAACAAAAAAGCAATCTAGTGAAAGAAGAAAATATTAGCAAGTGATATATATATATATATATATATATATATATATATATATATATATATAAAAGGGTTAACATTCAAAAAAATATAAAGAACTATACAGCTCAACACCAAAAATAAATCCAATTAAAAATGGGCAGAAGACCTGAATTGACATTTTTTCCAAAAAAGAGGCACAGATGGGGGTGCCTTGGTGGCTCAGCCACTTAAATGTTGGGCTTACGATTTCGGCACAGGCCATGATCTCGGGATCATGAGAACGAGCCCGATGTAGGACTCTGCACTGAGCATGGAGTCTGCTTAAGATTGCCTCACTCTCAGGGACGCCTGGGTGGCTCAGTTGGTTAAGCGGCTGCCTTCGGCTCAGGTCATGATCCCAGAGTCCTGGGATCGAGTCCCACATCGGGCTCCTTTCTCCGTAGGGAGTCTGCTTCTCCCTCTGCCTCTGCCTGCCACTCTGCCTCCTTGTGCTCGCTCTCTCTCTGAGAAATAAATAAATAAAATCTTAAAAAAAAAAAAAGATTGCCTCACTCTCTCCCTCTGCCCCTCCCCCCACTTGTGTGCTCGCTCGCTCGCTCTCTCTCATTAAAATAAATACAATCTTAAAAAAAGAGATGTACAGATCACCAATGTACATGTGAAAAGATGTTCAATATCATCATTCATTCATCAAGAAAATGTAAATCAAAATCACAATGCGGTACCACCTTATACCTGTCAGAATGACAAGCAGTAACAAGTGTTGGCGAGGATGTGGAGAAAAGGAAACCCTCGTTCACTGTTGGTGAGAATGTAAATTGGTGCAACCACTATGGAAAACAGTATGGAGGTGCCTCAAAAAATTAAAAATAGAACTGCCATAAAATCCCACAATTCCACTATTGGGTATTTACCCAAAGAAAATGAAAATATTAATTTGAAAAGATATATGCACACCTATGTTAATGCATTATTTACAATATCCAAAATATGGAAGCACCCTAAGTGTCCATCAATAGGTGAATGGATAAAGAAGATTTGGTATATATATACAGTGGACTACTACTCAGCCATAAAAAAAAAAAAAAAAAGAATAAGATCTTGCCATTTGTGACAACATGGATGGGAGTAGAGAGTATTATGCTAAATGAAATAAATCAAAGAAAAGCAAATACTGTATGATTTCACTTATATGTGAAATCTAAAAAACAAAACCCAAATGAACAAATAAAAGCAGAAACAGACCCATAATACAGAGAACAAACTGGTGGTTGCCAGTTAGGAAGTGGATTGGGGGGACGAAAACAATGGGTAAAGAGAAGTGAGAGGTACAAGTAAAAAGAAAAATTTTATTTTTTTCTTCCCTGGTGGTTCAATCCATCAGGGATCCAACCTGTGCTCTAATTGATATTAAATGTGAGTCTTTGTGTCTTTTTGTACATGTGCATTTGATATGGGTTAGGAACTTGTGAGAAATTGTAAGTGTGCTTACAAAGAAACAAGTTGAATAGAGTTATGACTTGACACCACAGATCAAAATCTCTTCTGCTTCTCTTCTACCTAACAAGACTTAGATCTTTTCTTAAACAACTTCACTCAGGAATAAGGAGAATTTTTTTTTATAAAAGACCAAGGTTTTTCTTTCCTACCAATTCATTCACTCCTTTGGGAGCCTCAGCTCAAGTCTTCACTCCCCTTAGATACTATTTTTAATCAACATATGTCTTCTGTGGGCCAGATACTGCAGGAATGAAGTTATTTATTGCCCCTTGCTAAGCTGCATTTCTTAGCAGTTCAGTTCCATTTCTCCTTTCTGTTCCCATTTTGTTTGGACCCTAGATTGCAAAGTACAAAGGACTATTGACCTGGTTGGAAAAATACCGGTTACCTTTCTTCTGTAAAACCAACTTGTGTTTCCATTACATTCTCTGTCAGGAGCTCATCAGTTTCATTAACTCCCCAGAAGGAGGTAAGCATGAGAGTGTGTGTGGAGAAATATGGGAAACCAGGCTGCATAATGATCCTATGCCTGTTAGTTCTATAGCAAGGGACAAATACTGGCCACCTTTGTGGCCTTAGATGCGAGGGTGTCACAGCTTGTAATGTAATGCAGCAGTAGGTGAAATCTTAGGCTGAAAAGTTGGTACCTAGAGCAATAAGCAGGAATCAGATAGGTTGTGTGTGTTAGTTGTCAGAAACGAGAGAATTACTGGTGGACACACATGGCAAAATTGCCAAAATATATCCAGAATCAAACATAGCTCACCGCTTTCATTGCCCACCTAGTCGAAGCCTCCATCATTTCTCACCTGGCTACTGAAATCATCTCTTATGTAATCTCCTGCTGCTTCTCTTGTTCTCCTGTTCTCAGCAGCCAGGGAGAGCATTTTAAAACTTAATTCAGATCATGTCACTCGTCTACTCACTGCTCCATACCCCCACCAATGGCTCCTGTCTCGTGTAAAATCCAGCGCCCCTACAATGGCCTTCAGGGTCCTAGAGATGTGGTTCCATTACTTTTAGGATCTCATCTGCTCCTACTCCCCCCCACCTTGCTTACTCCATTCCAGTTATACTTGACTTGCTTGCAGTTCCTCAAACATGCAGGACACATTCTTACTTCAAGGCTTTGCATTGACTGTTCACTCTGCCTGGAATGCTCTTTCTCTATATATCCACCTTGGCTCCCTCTCTCACCTCTTCAGATCTCTGTGCAAATCTCACCTCCTCAGTGGAGGCTACCATGATAACCCTAGTGTCCACTCATCCAATTTTTACCCTAGCTCTCCCAACCCCCTTTACCCTCTCTTACTTTTCCATGTCTTCCTGTAGTGCTTATAACGTCCAACCTTACCAGATAATGTATTTATTATGGTTACTGTTTATTATCTGTCTCCTTCACCAGAATGTAAGCTCCTTGAGGGCAAGGACTTTGTTTGCTGATATATCCCAAACACCTAGAATGGTACGAAGTAGTAAACATGTAATAAATATTTATTGAAAGAATGAATTAATAAAATTTCCATCTAGGGCTGAATCAATAATTTGACTCTCAGCTCCAGCCTGGGGAAAGTCAAGATTCAGGAGATACCATTGAGTAAAATGTAACAAAACACTCAATATACTCTCATTTCCTTCCATATATATATATATATATATATATATATATACACACATACATATATGTATGTATATATATATATATATATACATATATATGAAAAATTGGATTGGCAAAATCACTGTCAGGTGGGGATTATAGAAGGCAAGAGGTCTTGGTCAGAGGGTGTTTTTAGTCTGTGGGTCATATTGTGTTTGTGGGTCCTTCGTATTATGCATGTCACTAGAGGGTCTGTTTCCTACCTTCAAAAGTACCACATACTCATAACCAGCTCATCCAACTGGCCACTATTTTTCCTCACTCATTCTGACTGAATGGGGGTCTAGCTGTGCAAGGCTGAGAGAGGTGCTGGGGGAAGAGCTCATTCTCTCTCTCTCTCATCATGAACTTTTCCTGGCAGCCAAGATGATGAGATGGAGAAAAGCAGACCAGTGGCTACTCCATAAGTGCATTGGTGGGGTCAGAGGGATGTGGCGCTTCTGTACCTACCTCAACAGCACCACAGGTAGGTTCTTGGAGTTGTTTCTGGAGCCTTTGCAAGTTCTTAACAGCTTCCAGGATGCCCCAGAGCACTTATTGACAGCAGTGTATGTATATGGGAAATATAATGGTTTATTATTGTTGTTTAGGTAAAAATCCTTGAAAATGGGTCCACAGTGTAGGTTAGGGCAAAAGCAATCAGAGTGCCTTTCTTTTATCCATCCATCCATCCATCCATTCATCTAACAGTCTTTGTTGAGCATCACCGTATGGCTGCCACCGTGAACAGAGCCATAAATCCCCACTCAGTAAAGCTACCACAATGGTGGGAAACAGACAAGGAACAAGTAAATAAAGAAACCTATAGCACAAGTGTTGGGATGCACGGCTTCCTGTTCTGTTGGGTCCAGTGGTTGATGAGTGCTGGGAGGTCAGCAGCCACACTAGAGGACACTCCAGTTCAGCAGCATTAAGTTTCATCTAAGGACAAGCCCTTGTTTAAGGGTGAAATCCCATATTTCCAGGGAGCAGAGAGGGAAGAACTAGACAGACTGTCATGTAGTTTGTCAGTCAGACTCCAGCCCTGGCAAAGCTGTGAAATAGGGAATGTAGTCTTCGGCACATTTGGGCTCCATTCTTCTTCTTCTGGCTGCTCTTGGTCCATGATGTAGCAAATGTTCTTTTTTCTTCTCATCTTCATTTTTTTGGATAAAACTCAAATGTCTCATGATCCATCCTCAGAGTCTTGCAGTTTTCCCTAAAGTGACAGCTTTTCTCACAACAGCAACAGAAGTCACAGAAGATCCCTATCCATTAAGTCCCTTTTCTCCATGCTTCCATCTGCCCCTACATTGTGACATTACTAGAGACAATGCCTTAACCTAAAGAAGTGACTAATGGTGATATTGAAGTCAATAGAGCAGGCTGGTGGTGGGGAGTGGCATCAGCTACTACACCAGATGCAACCACTGAAGGGGCAAGATTGGGCTGTAGCTCTGTGCTTACCTTTTCTAATCTGTAGGTGAAGAGCTGGTGGATTTCTGGATCCTTGCTGAGAAGATCTTGAGCATAGATGAGATGGACCTGGAAATGAGAGACCACTATCTGTCTCTCCTCCTTGTGCTGAAGGCTACCCATCTACAGGAGGGCTCAAGAGTGGTAACTCTCTGCAACATGAACATCAGTAAGAATTATAGAGAATTATGTCTGAACTGAAATCACTGGGGGATGTAACAAAGAAATCAATTCAGGGTCTGATAACACTCAGTTTCTCATTTTGCAGACTGCTACCCTCTCCATTTTCTATGTATCAGGGATGCCACTGGGAACCCTGAACAGGGAAGGGTTGCAAGAGACCGGTTTTCCTTAAGCTTCTTCCTGAGATACTGCTCACCAGTAAAGGTTGGCTGGAAAGAGTGAGGAGGAATCGGGACAGACTAATTAAACAGCTCCTGCATTTTCTGAGACTGCATGGCTTGTCTTTTTTTAAACTGAGATTCCCTAGAACAAACTACGGTTCACAGGCCAAACATAGTTCATGTAGCCTATGAACTAAGAATGTTTTTATATTTTTAAAGGGTTAAGGAAGAAGACTATGCAGCAGAGCCTGCATAATGGCTCTCAAAGACTAATATTTCATTATCTGGCCTTTTACAGGTTTGCCAGCCTCTTCTCTAGAACATCAGATTCATCTAAATGTATTTATTTGTTTGTTTATTATTTGTTTATTATTTATTTAGTAAGTAAGTAAGGAGATATTCCTAACCCAAATATAAATGTGTTCCAGAAGATTTGCTGTGTGGGATTGGGCACACTCCTCTATTCATAGAGAGGTGTGAGAATTTATGACATTAAAATCAGGGCTAGTAATGACTCCTTCAAATTATCTGTCTAAACCCCTTCCTCCAGGCAGATCTGACACAGAAATCCCATTCTTAAACATATTTTCTTGTGTCTTTTGCTTTTCCTTGCAATAACATCCAGTTGTCTAAAAAATAATCCAAGGAATCCCATAAACTGGCTTATTTCTATGGGGAAGAAGGAAGGTAATCAGAGAAAGGGGTCACTGTTCCCTAAGAACACCAAAAAAAGTGTTTATTATATATTTGTCCTGTCCACACCCCAGGGTTGTATGAAGAACGAATGAAATGCTGTACACAATGACATTTGGAAAAATTCAAAAAACCACTCCCAACATCATTATCATCACCACCACTACATCATTTTCATCCTTCATGTCTCTTCTCTTTCCAGAGTCCCTCCTGAACCTCTCCATCTGGCATCCCAACCAGTCAACCACCAGGAGGGAGATCCTGAGCCACATGCAGAAAGTGGCTCTGTTCAAAATTCAGAGCTATTGGCTCCCCAACTTTTACACCCATGCCAGGGCAATCATGGCCAAGGAGGAATCATGCCAAGGTCTGATGCAGGAATATGAGACTCGCCTGTACACTATTTGCTGTACTCATGTAGGAGGACTCCCTCTAAACATGAGCATCAAGAAGTGCCACCACCCCCAGAAGCAGTACTCCAGCAGGAAGACCAAGAGGAGGATGTGGCAACTGATAGACCATGGCTCTACTCTGGAAATGGATACCAAGCCAGACACTGACATTATGCACCCCCAGGAGATGTGTTCTCCAGAGAAGGACACATACAAGTATAAATATATACAAATGCCTTCCCCGAAAGTGACTTCTTCAAAAGAGAGAATAATCAGTTCTCTGGAAAAGGATATTTTCTGTGCCAGGAAGTCCAACATGAAGAAGAAAGCCAAGAGCCACCACCACATGGAGAGCCTCTTTGAGACAACATTCTCTACACACCTGAGGACTGTCACCCCTATCATCAATCACTCCCCCCAGATGAAAGTCAAGAAGGCCATCAAGCAAAGCATCTCCTTAGGGTACACCCACTGGGCCTTGTGTGCTGATGCCTGTGCAGGGAGTCCCTTCCGGGACCACCTGAAAAAGCAGAATTTGAAAGTGGAGACCCAACTCCTGGACCTCTGGCAGGACCTGCATCATTTTCTCAGTGTCCTGATGAATAACAGGAAGACTGGGAATGCCACCTTTCGGCACATGCTGGGCAATCGAATTTGTGAGCTCTACCTGAATGAACAGATTGGTCCATGTCTACCACTCAAATCGCAAACCATTGAAGGCCTGAAGGAGATGCTGCCTTCTGGGGATATAAACCCCTGGATTCCCAGAGCCCAGAGGGAGATCTGCAAGGTAGGCTATGCCTCACAGAAATGGGTTAGTATCTGGAAGATGAGGTCAAGACTGACCAAAAATCCTATCTGGTCATCTAGACTGGTTAAGTTAATGATATAATTACCTACATAATTTTTCACATATTGAAGACTTGGTTGATCTCTTAGGAAAAAGCTATACAAATTCCCAAGAAACAGCCAAAATCCAAAGTAGAATGGAAGTGGGTGATTGGTCAACATCCACTTTTTATTTCTTCTTTAGTATCCCCTTATATGGAATCTCCCAAAACCATGAACCTCAGAATATTCTACTGAGGAAAGTTCTAAGAATTCTGTTCCAAACATAATGTATTGAAATGCAGGGTAGACTAGACTAACTATCAAGAAGTGGCCAATTGACAGGAGTTTATTCTTATCCCAAAACATTAGATAAAAGCATTTAACTCTCCTGAAGACTTACAGGAGATGAGGACCATAGCTTGAATATTTATGGTCAAGATCTTGGCAGAAGACAAATGGCAGGATCATGTTGGGTAGCAGATAAATGCCTGATACAAGGGACTGCTTACAAAGCAAAGGGCAAGAGGGTAGGGAAACCAAAAGAGATAGTGCAACACCTCAGGGCCAGTAAGGGTGGGTCACTTTTCTCCCTCCAAGGCCTGAAGAATTGAAAAGAGGGAACAGTTACCAGAACCGGGAGAGAAAGAGCTATATGGGGTGGGACACTTGGCAGGAACTCTAACTGTCAGTGGAAGTGTATAGCCAGTCCTCAGTGATCTGGCCAGAAGGGATCAAGGGGAATAGCTAATCCCAAGCTTACTCTCCTCCTGCTTTCCCATCTCCTGTTAGGACTCCTAACTAGATCAATCCAACGTGAGGTCAAGGGAGCCTGTTGATGTGGTCCATACAGGTTAATTTCCCAAGGCACAAGCAGAGCGAAGAAGGATAGAGAGTAGATCTGGAAGGGCAGGTGGATATAAACAACTTATTTAGTGCATCAAAATGTATTTGCCTTATAAAGTGTGTTTGCACATATTACCTCTTTTAGGCTTCTTAGAACCTCAGAGGTAGACAGGGTAGTGCTATTGTCACTGTTACACAATTGAGGTAAATGAGACTTGCCCTAGAGGGTAAGTAGGTCAGCCCAAAGGCACACAGCAGGCTAGCGGAGAAACCAGGGTCAGAACGCAGGAGGTCTTGGCTCTAATACCAGCATAATTTCCAGTACATCTTAGTTATCAGTAGTTGCACATCGAGTAGTATAAGACCAGATCAGTCCAGTGGACTAGCCTATCACAGTTTCTCAGGCTAAAAATCTTGGTATCATTCATGACTCGCCTTTCTGTCTCACACCCACATACAGTCTGTTGGTGATCTTGTTGGCTCAACCTTAAAAATATATCCAGAATCTGGCATGCTTCCCCTTCCCTGTTACAACTGCTCTTGTCCAAGACCCATCCAGTGTCACCTGGATTACTGCCGTGGCCTCCTGACTGATGCCTATGGATTTGTCTTTGAAGATGAGAAGCAGGCTCATTTCCACACTGGCCATGGTGATTCTGCAAAAACATAAACCGTAATTTAACTGAAAATAAGTAAAAGGAAGTGAGTGGGGACCTTGGAAACAGATGGCTTTCTGTCTTCAGTAAAATCCAAAGTCCTTGCCAAAACTGACAAGGCCTACATAATATCTCCTCTACCTCCCTCTTTGGCTTCATCTTCCACTGGCTCTGGGCACATCACTCCAGCCATGCTAGGCAAACTGCCTGCTCAGTGGCAGTGCTCCCACTGTATGTAAAGTGCAGATGCTCACACAGCTGTGCCCCCCCTCCTTCAGCTGTTTGCTCAAGTCATCTCAGCAAGGCCTTCCTTACCCACTTCATATAAAATACTTACTATCTGGCCTTTTATGCACTGCTCTCAGGATGGGACAGGAGAGTTTACCAAGTGATGGACAAACTGAATTCTGAAGGAAACCCTAATATATTTTAATGAAAAACAATTATAGAGTGAAACCATATAATGGTCTTTCTCTGCTTGACTTATTTCACTTAGCATGATCCCCTCCAGTTCCATCCATGTTGATGTAAGTGGTAGGTATTCATCCTTTCTGATGGCTGAGTAATATTCCATTGTATATATGGACCACATCTTCTTGATCCATTCATCTGTTGAAGGGCATCTCAGCTCCTTCCACAGTTTGGCTATTGTGGACATTGCTGCTATGAACATTGGGGTGCAGGTGCCCCTTCTTTTCACTACATCTGTATCTTTGGGGTAAATACCCAGTAGTGCAATTGCTGGGTCAGAGGTAGCTCTATTTTTAACTTTTTGAGGAACCTCCACACTGTTTTCCAAAGTGGCTGCACCAACTTGCATTCCCACCAACAGTGTAAGAGGGTTCCCCTTTCTCAACATAAGGAATAGCACAGAGGACATTAGAGGAAGGAAGGGAAAACTGAAGTGGGGGCAATTCGAGGGGGAGACAATCCATGAGAGATTATGGACTCCAGGAAACAATCTAAGGGTTTCAGAGGGGAGGGGAGGTAGGGAGATATGGTAGCCCAGTAATGGGTATTAAGGAGAGCATGTGTTATAATGAGCACTGAGTGTTAATACACAAACAATGAATCATGGAACACTACATCAAAAACTGATGATGTACTGTATGGTGGCTAATATAATAAAAAAAAACAATTATAGAAAAAATACATATATATTAAAAATAGGTCAAATTTTATTAATTTTTTAATTTAGATTCAATTAGCCAACGTATAGTATATCATTAGTTTCAGATGTAGTGTTCAGTAATTCATCATGTAACACCCAGTACTCATCACATCACGTGCCCTCCTTAATGCCCATCACCTGATTACCCCATCCCCACCACCTCCCCTCCAGTAACCCTTAGTTTGTTTCCTATAGTTAAGAGTCTCTCATGGTTTTTCTCTCTCTCTAATGACTTCCTATTCAGTTTTCCCTCCCTTTCCCTATGATCCTCTGTGCGTGTTTCTTATATTCCACATATGAGTGAAATCATATGATAATTGTCTTTCTCTGACTTATTTCGCTTAGCATAATACCCTCTAGTCCCATCCATGTCAGTGTAAATATTAAGTATTCATCCTTTCTGGTGGCTGAGTAATATTTCATTGTATTTATACACCACATCTTTATCCATTCATCTGTTGACGGACATCTCAGCTCTTTTCAGTTTGGCTATTGTGGACATTGCTGCTATAAACACTGGGGTGAGGCGCCCCTTCAGATCACTACATTTGTATCCTTTGGGTAAATACCTAGTAGTGCAATTGCTGGGTCATAGGCAGCTCTATTTTTTTTAAGTTATTTTTTAAGATTTTTTTTTATTATTATATTCAATCAGACAACATATAATACATCATTAGCTTTTGATGTAGTCTTCAACAATTCATTAGTTGCAAATAACACCTCTATTTTTAACTTCTTGAAGAACCTCCATACTGTTTTCCAGAGTAGCTCTACAAGCTTGCATTCCCACCAAGAGTATAAGAGGATTCCCCTTTCTTTGCATCCTCATCAACATTTGTTGTTTCTTGTCTTATTAATTTTAGCCATTCTGACTGGTGTGAGGTGGTATCTTATTGTGGTTTCGATTTGTATTTCCCTGATACCAAGTGATGTAGAGAATTTTCTCATGTGTCTGTTGGCCATTTGTATGTCTTCTTTGCAGAAATGTCTGTTCATGTTTTCCACCCATTTCTTGACTGGATTATTTGTTTTTTTGGGTGTTGAGTTTGCTAAGTTCTTTATAGATTTTGGATACTAGCCCTTTATCTGATATGTCATTTGCAAATACCTTCTCCCATTCTGTTGGTTGTCTTTTGAGTTTGTCAACTGTTTCCTTTGCTGTGCAGAAGCATTTTATCTTAATGAAGTCCCAGTAGTTCATTTTTGCTTTTGTTTCCCCTGCCTTCGGAGATGTGTCTAGCAAAAAGTTGTTGTTATGGCCAAGGTCGAAGAGGTTGCTGCCTGTGTTCTCCTATAAATTTTAATGGATTCCTATCTCACATTTAGGTCTTTCATCCATTGTGAGTTTATCTTTATGTATGGTGTAAGAAAATGGTCTAGTTTCATTCTTCTACAGGTAGCTGTCCAATTTTCCCAGCACACTTTATTGAAGAGACTGTCCTTTTTCCATTGGACATTTTTTCCTGCTTTGTCGAATATTAGTTGACCATAGAGTTGAGTGTCCATTTCTAGGTTCTCTATTCTGTTCCATTGATCTATGTGTCTGTTTTTGTGCCAGTACCATACTGTCTTAATGATTACAGCTTTGTAATATAGCTTGAAGTCCAGCATTGTGATGCCACCAGCTTTGGTTTTCTTTTTCAACATTCCTCTGGTTATTCAGGGTCTTTTCTGATTCCATACAAATTTTAGGAGTATTTGTTCCAGCTCAGTTGCATTTCAGTGCACTAACAATGAAACTTAAGAAAGAGAAATTAAGGAATCAATCCCATTTACAATTGCACCAAAAATCATAAGATACCTAGGAATAAACCTAAACAAAGAGGTAAAGGATCTGTACTCTAAAAACTACAGAACACTTACAAAAGAAATTGAGGAAGACACAAAGAAATGGAAAAACATTCCATGCTCATGGATTGGAAGAATATTGTTAAAATATCTGTGCTACCCAGAGCAATCTACACATTCGATGAAATCCTTAACAAAATACCATTGACATTTTTCACAGGTCAAATTTTTAAAAGTAAGTATAGGTTTAGATATTGTTTTATTATATTTATTATTTATTACTATTATTTTGCTGCAACTCTATTTCTTCTAATGGAAAATGTTTTATTAAACATTGTTAAGATACCAATTAGATCACTTATTCACTAGTTATTAGAGTCATAAATTTTTTTAAGATTTTATTTATTTATTTGACAGAGAGAGAGATCACATGTAGGCAGAGGCAGGCAGAGAGAGAGGGAAGCAGGCTCCCCGCTGAGCAGAGAGCCCAATGCTCGGCTTGATCCCAGGACCCTGAGATCATGACCTGAGCAGAAGGCAGAGGCTTTAACCCACTGAGCCACCCAGGCGCCCCTAGAGTCATGAATCTTTTAAGCTAAAAGGAACATTAATAGGGTACTCATTTCACATGCTTATTATTCATATTTAGTACGTATATTTAGAGATTATCCACTGGTCTGTCACATCATATTACATGATATATTGCTAATACTAAATCACTGAGCTGAACTTTCTCAGGAATATACTTCACTCCAGTTCCCCAGGAGCCCAGGAGATCTGATGAAGTTACTAAAACTCATACTCTTCGACTCACCTTTTGGCAGCATGACTGAGATGATTTGTGGAAACAATCTTACATTCCTTAAAAATTACTGTTATTGAGTCTTTCCTGGCAAAATAATGCCTAGACTACTTAGCAAGGCATTCGAGTCCTTCATGGATGGTTCCAACCAATCTTCACTGCCTCATCTCTTGCTACTACCCCACTTCTGTGCTCTCTGCAGGATGCTACAGCTCACTCATGCTGGAGTACTCATCCTTCTCAAACATGTCCTTTCCCATCTCTGTGCCTTTGCTTAAGTTCTTCCTACTGCCTGGAATGCCCTTTACTCAACTTCCGTATGGTGAGCTCCTACTTATCCTGCAAAATGCAAATTCTAGTTAAAATTTCCTTGCCTGTTTGAATTCTTTTTGGATTTCCCGGACTCTGCTCCCAGAGAACTTTCTTCACCCCTGTACTGTAGCATGTGCTGTTCATCATACTAGAAGGTGAGCTCCTTAAGAACAAGGTTTGTAACATATCGATCTGTATATTCCCAGCCATTTGCATAGTGCCTGGCAAATAGGAGGCCCTCAGAAACTATTTGTCAAATAAATGAATAAATAAAGGTGAGAGTACAGACAAATAAACCTAGCTGAGCACTAACTCTTAGGTGTTTTTGTTGTTATTGTTGTTTTTTGTTTGTTCTAATGTAATGAAATATTCTTCACAAGTGGGTAAGGTCTTCAAGTGGGAGATATTGAGAGAAGACACTTCAAAAAAGATCTTTGGTTTTCAGGACCATTTTGAGGATCAAATGAGATGGTAATTTATTTAGAAAAGAACAAGGAAGTATGAAGATGCCGAGTAATTGTCCTTCAGTAAATTGTTATTCTTTTCTTAGGTAAATATCAATTACCATTCTCTGAGATTCAGAGAGAGACTGCACTAGCTGCCATATTCAAGGAGGCATAGGTTGCCTCCTGGTTGGCCATGGCTAATGTTTGCTGTTCCATTGTATCTCCAAATTAGAGAATCCAGAATCTGCAATCTGCTCTCCTCCCATATGAACACTAGGACAAGAGATGCAGCAAACTGAGCATCACCTTATAGCGCTTATGTCCTATTTGGATTTCAGATGCTCAGCTCCTGGTATGATGAATTCCTGGATGAAGAGGACTACTGGTTTCTCATTTTTACAGTAGGAGGGACTTTGAGTTGGGGAGGAATCATGAGGTTGTGGGAAGAAAAAGGAGTAACTGCTCTCTTAGAAGCCTTATTTGTCAAAGTAAATGAAATTTTTATTTTTCCTACAGGCCACTGGGCATTGCAATGGTCCCCGATATTCTAAACATAAACCTCAAGGAAAAAGACTCAAGTACAATAGCTGATTGTGAAGAAGTCTCATTCATATAGAATTTCTCCCTTACAGAAATTGGTTTGATTAGAAGGGGGTGGGGGTTGGTGTGTAAAGGAGCAATGGTTCTTAACGAAAAGCAATCAGCATAGGTTCATGTGACAAGGAGGCACAGGAGGACTGGGCTGTTAGAAAAATCTTACTCTGGTCTAGTTCCTATAGCAAATACTCTTTGCCCCCATCCCCTTTTCCTAGACTCAGGCCAAGTTCATCCGCAGCAAATGGCATAAAAAAGGATCTATAAGTAAAGAAGAGAACATTCTTCTTTATAAGAGGTGTGAGGAATCCCTGGAGCTAAGCCAGGGTTTGGCTAACATGGAGGGAATGGATTCTATGCAGTGGCAAAAGATAGCTACTGAGGACCTGAAACAAGGCGGGTCTCTCCAGGTAGAACTAAAGTCTCCAGTGTTCCAAGCAGGTAAGGGAAGTTGCCATAATTTTTGACCCTAACATACAGGCAACTGGGAAATATTAATATTTAACATTTAGTGATTATTTACTGCACATTAGCACTGTGCAATGCAGAGATTACCTCATTTGATCTTCAAAATAACCTATGAGGTAAGTACTGAGTGACTGCAGCACGGAGAGGTTAAGTGACCTTCCCAAGGTCACACAGTAAGTGGCAGAGCCAGGATCTGATTGGCCACTTAAGTTTGGCCAGACTCATGCCCATCAAAACATCGCCTTAGTTACAGAATAATTCTTTGTTGTACATCTGATAAGCATATTCCACCTTACCACACCTCCAGAGTCCGGTCCAAAGCATTTCTGTGAATATATTTTTAATAGCTATTCCTCTCTCCCAACATAACACACAGCTCCCTCAGGCAGTAGAGAGGAGTGGTCAGGAGCACAAGGCTCTGCTGTCCCAGAGGACGGGGTTATATCCTAGGTCTGCTAGTGACTGTAAACTTGAGCAATGTATTTAACCTCTCTGTAAGCCCCAGTTTTCTCTTCTTTAAAATGGGGCCAATCATAATAGGTTTGTTGTTTGTTGTGAAGAAGCCACAAGATCACCTATCAAAGCTATTACCACAGCATTTGGCAATAGTTAAAGTCCAATAATGTCCAATAAAGTCCAATAGTTAAAGTCCAATAATCTATGCTGAGACAGAGAACTGCAGGATTTCAATCCACAATAAACACATTTGACTTCAGGGAACATGGACTTGTATCTATGTGTGTGTGCGTATGTGGAAAAGCACTTTCACAAAGCAATACTTACCCTAATTACATAATATGATTTCCTCTAGTTTCTCTATTCTATTTTATTCTATTTCATTTTGTAAAAGCTGGCAATGACAATTTTTCGACATATTATTGAGTCATGACCTGTACTTTTAAAAACACAGAAGAGGAATAAGCCAAAGCTTTGAAAATTCAATTTCACTGCTCCCTTGCTCAGTGAGCCTGGGGGAGTTACTTCATCTCTTTGAGCCTCATTTCTTCAGCTGTAGAGTGGGGATAATGGCCCCTACTTGGTAGGATTGTTGAGGGGATTCGAGGCAATGCATTTACACAGTAAGCAGGTGCTCAATAAGTACTTGTTAGATTATACTAAAAAACATTCAACTTTTTGAAAACTTTGATGTGCACTCCATATACGAAACAAGATGCCTTGAATGCTTGCCTCTCATAGCCATGCTTGGGCATAAGTTATTAAATCTAGCATGAAAAAACCCTCTGTTTCATATCAGAATTTCACCTTCTCTCTAAATACTGAACATGCCAGAATCTGTCCTATAAATCAAGAGAAGAGTGGAAGAAAGGCTGGCTGGTAAATTTGACTGCACACATACTTAACAATAGGCATTGCTTTGGTGGTCTTGGAGTGCCAGGGATGGCCAGGAAGAGTGGGAACCACTCTCCATGAAGATGCTTCTTCCCTCCCCCAGCACGCATCATTACTTCCTCCACCACTGCTTTTTGGAAATGCAAGTCTGACCTGACAAAGGTCCTCCTGTATATTTGCCGAACCCGGGGCCCTGACTCCCAGGTGAGCTGATGCCTCCGCTCAGGGTATACCATAAACTCACAGCACATCAGAGCTAGACTACTCTCAGCTTTCATATGGAGAAAATGAGTCTCTGAAGAGGGGAAAGACTTAGTCAAGGTTGCTTAGCAAGGGAGAGATTGGTCCAGGACTAGAAACCTGGGTCTACTGCTCTTAAAATTTACAGCCAGATTCCCCTGGCTGAGAGATGATAATGATAACAATGACAGTGCTGACAAGGACGACTAACATTTGTGGGTCTATACCCAAGCATTCCTTCTAGACTCCCACCAGTATAATCTTCAGAAAGTACTGGACTGCCTTGGGAGAGTTTCTGAAGAACTGTGTGCAATTAGACTTACTTTAAACCCCAGAACTCACAACATGATTGAGTGTTTTGACCCTGGTAGGAGGCAAGGTGCTGCTAATCTGCATTTATTGTTCAGTATAGGACTAAAACTTCCCTTGATGTCTCAGCCTTTCTGTCTCATCTTATTTTGGATGCAAAAAGGTATTCCCTCTCAATTAACTATGTATAGGTAGAAATAACGTATGGCTATTTCTAGAAAAAATAATTCACTCTCAAAGGACAATAATTTGCAACTATTAATGATATTCACATATATGAGCTGTCAATTCTGAAAGTAATTCCCAAAGACAGAGCCAAGAAAGAGAGAAAGTTCCTAGCATGTTATTTGCCATATATTATCCCGCAGTGTATATCAAATTCTTTGAAGCAATAGCAGAATGTTTGAAATATATTTGCAATTCCTTCCCACAACAGATGGCTACTTTGAAGGGGTCAATATTCATTTAGATAAATTACTTCTTGTATATGTGTTAACAATTGGTATCTCTTTCAAAATCGTATCTCAGTTACCCTAGTATCCCTCGGGCAGAAAATCTCCATGGTCAGGTGTCCCCAAGGAGGGCAGAATCCTCCCATTCTGGAGAGGAGGGAAGGCTATATTTCCTTGCTTCTAATTTGGCCTGAGGAACTTATATTCCTTGTGTAAACATTTTATTAAAACATTATTGTCTTACTTAAATAACATTTTAAAGGTAATACTGTCAATAAAAGCGCATGAATTTTTGAACCAGAGTGGACAACCAGGCTCTATCCCTTTTTCCCCTACTTGATAGACATCGAGAAAATGTCCTTTGAGGAACTCTGCTATAAGTTTCCAAAGGCGGCCATACAGAAGATCAGCGATGACTACAAAATATATTGTGAAAAAGCACCTAAAGTAGGTAAGTGTTTACAACTCAGAGATTTACAAAGATCAGGTAAGAGAATCTCCAACCACAAGAGGCATAAGTCAAGAGAGGAACCATGCTTCTATTGAAATGAGGGATGGTCAGGGGAGAATTGCCACGTCTTTTTTCCTCCTACATGGCCACAGAAGGGCATCATGAAACTGACAGCCAATTATAAATGAATGAGGGTGGTAATGAAAGTGGTTCATTCCTACCTTCTCACCTAGTTATCATTCTGGGGCTTTATAATGCAGATTTGTCTTCTACCAGGCTTCTTAGAGTCAGAGATGTGTAGAAGGAGGTTTGTTGGTGTGTGTTCTTAGTAACAACCCCTTTCCGGAAATAAGGAAAGCAGAACTGGCAGAGGTAGATGCTGAACGGTCAGTCAGTTACAACAGACCTCAGCAGGTCCCACAGAAGAAGCTCTAAGGCTAGGATGGCCTTTCCAAGTTGTGCCTCACTGAGACAAAGGATTTTTTTTTTTTCCATTCACATTGACTCATGAGGGATTTGGCTGCTTGTAGGGAAGATATAACCTTGGGTCAGGCAGCACCCTTTGGCTGAGGCAATGCCCAGAGGGGGTCTCAACTATGAGCTGTCTGTAGCCAGCATCCCAGGCAGCCGAGAATGAGTGCTTTGGTCCTAAAAGGAGGATCTGAGCTGTGCCTCAGCTGTGTACCACAGCACTCTGTTGACTTCCTTTCTATGGAAATTTCACTCCATCTTGGAGTAGCTACCCCAGGATATTGCTTAGGTTTTTTTTTTTTTTTCCCTAGGGAACTTAGACTAGAAGGGCTGACTCACACTCCTATAGCTTATCTGGAGACCACAGTGAATACTCCTCTTCACCCTCCTTTGCTACCCATCCTAGAGTCCCTTTATTTTCAGCTAGTGTCTCTGCTGGTCTTGAGGGACTTAACTGGGAGGATGACATAGACTGTCATCCCTCAGGGGCCTGAGCTCCCTGGTCATCATCACTTCTCAAGCTATAGTTACTGCACTTGACAATATCATCAGAATTGGGCAGCAGAATACCAAGAGTGCCAAATGAATTCTCCACTGCCCTTGCTGTGTTACTGATGATCCTGATGATAAGAGTCAATTACCCTGTCAGTACAGTAACTCCTTTTCTTGCCTGCTAGCCTCTTAGCCTAAGGAGTTTAAAGTGACTGAGTGCCAACTCTGTTCCTGGTAGAAGCATTTCCCCTCTGGGAACCAGGATCTCTAGACCAGCACTGTCCAGTACAGGAACCTCTACTGATGGAAGTAGCATCATGTGGCCATTGAACACTTGAAATGTATCTGATACAAATAGGTTACACAAAATACATATTATTTAACTTAATGTCATCCTTTTTATTTTATCTTTTTTAATGTGACTACTAGAAAATTTAAAATTATATATGCAATTCATGTTCTATTTCTATTGGACAGCACTGGTCTAGACCCACAGAACCTAAAGTTGTAAGGATTAGAAATTTCCCTAAGTAAGTCATTGATACTGATGTTAAATGGATCATTCCTACTTTTATCCCTTGTCCCATACCCATGTATTCTACTTACTGGGGACACAGCACGTTCAGTTTAACCTGGAGGATGATGTCCCATTTCCCAAGATCATAATCATTCTGGTTTCACAGCTGCACCTTCAAAAAATGACTCCATTGCTCTACCAGGCCAGCAGCTCTCATAGTTGATAGAACTAGTGGATCCCATCATCATATGTCCATTGCCAACCTCCTGGCTGTAAGTGTATCCCTTGGTCAGAGGAAATGTTACATGGGATCTCATTCAGGGATTTTGTAAGCCCCCTGATAGCAATGCTCACTGAGGCTTTGTAGGCACGAATCGTTGTCACTTCCAAGCAAGATGAATTGATACCCTTTCCAGAGTAGAAGTGGATAACTTGCTGAAGTTTCTACATCAAAACTAGCTGCTTCACCTTATACTTTTATGTTATGGAGATGGCTTCTTTCCTTAAACCTCATGAACCAACAACCTCTGCTGGCTTCAAACTTTTCTTTGCAGCTTCCTCACCTCTCTCAGCCTTTATGAAATTGAAGAGACTTAGGACCTTGATCTGTATTAGGCTTTGGCTTAAGGAAAGGCTATGTCTGGTTTGATCTTCTATCCAGACCATTAAAACTTTCTGTATCAGCAATAAAGCTGTTTTGCCTTCTTATCATACATGTATTCACTGGGGTGTCACGTTCAATTTCCATCAGGAACTTTTCCTTTGCATGCACAACTTGGGTAACTGTTTGGTGCAAGAGGCCTACCTTTCATCCTATCTCAGCTTTTGACATGTCTTCCTCACTAAGCTTAATCATTTCCAACTTTTGATTTAAAGTGAGAGATGTGTAACACTTCCTTTCACTCAAACACCTAGAGGCCATTGTAGGGTTATTAATGGCTGAATTTCAGTATTGTTGTGTCTCAGGGAAGAGGGAGGCCCAAGGAGAGGGAATGGCCAGTCATCGGAGTAGTCAGAATACACACAAATTTCATCAATTAAGTTTGTTATTTTATATGGGTGAGGTTTGTGGCACCCCCAAAACACAATAGTAACATCAAAGAGTTTCAGAGACTTCCACTTGATCTTTCTCACCATAATAGTTCTTGCTTACTCCTTAGACCAAGGAAATAATGTGGAGATCCTACCAACTACCAAGTAATTCCATTCCAGTATACATTTAGGGATTGGAGAAATGACTACTGAATGGGTTTGTGGGCCCAGTGGACCCACTGGGGCCACTGTGAGCTGTACCTAGGCCAGGACTCCATTTATTACCTACCTTCCTAAGTGCCTTCTCTAGTGGGGTCGACAATGATATTCTAGGGATCCAGATAGTGTTAACTAGGACCCTGTGTTCAATAGTCCTTGAAATGACTGGATATTTACCTTTCAGTTACTGGAATAAATACTCAAAGGTCCCATTGGAGAGGGACTATGAGTATCATTAGAATTCGTTTTCCATAATGTTGTAGGGTCTTCCTTCATGGAGACCTTTTTTCAGTCAGTGCATTCCGGGTCTGAAAATTGACTCAGGTTTAGAAACTGAGCAAGGGATTGTGACTTTCATTGGTGCAAGTGCTCTCAGTCATTTGTCTTTGGTGCCTTTTTGTTGTATATATTAAGCAGTAATTTTTTTGGCTGTCTGTCTATTTAACCTCCAGGAACACCATGTTATATTAACCATACCCACAGCTTTCTGAGGGTCAGGTCCTCCTAGCTCCCATCCTGTTGTTCTATTGCCACTTTATTGTTCATTATAATAGTAGCATCTTCCTTACTTCTGGCGGTAAAGTGCTTCCACCTCACCACTATGATTTTGGGATTTGATTTCCATTGCTGTCAGAGACTGCAATTTAGTAATAGTTAGCCCTGACCTACAGAGAAATGTGTGTTGGAAAACCCAGAGTTTGTGTGCTAAGAATATGCAGACTATGACTTGCTGAGTGAGAAGGCACAAGCCACCCGCACGGGGTTGGCAGGTAATTCCCTTGGCATCTGAGCTCACTCTGGGAGAAGAGAAAACCCTAGGGCCATTTTGATTGAAAGCACAGTTTCAATACACTCATACAGAAGAACTCAAGTCACAAAATTTATTACTTTCAAGTCCCAAAATGGGGTGCAACAAGCCAGAGGAAAAGCATTCCTACATCCCAGGTCACCAGTGAGCGAGAGAGAGAGCACAAGCAGGGTAGCAAACACCTATTATTTATAAGGAGGTTGGGACTGCTGTCACTAATTTTTCATGGATCCAACTCTGAATGGCCATTTTAAAAGATGCCCCAGGAAAAGCAAAGCAGGAACTTGGGGTGAAAATCCTAAGCTTGAGTCCTTATCTAAATGTCCAGACTCTGGGTGTGAGCAGAATTGTCACACTGCAAAATGCCTAGGCAACTACTCAAAAGGGATGTTTTGTCATCACAGATAGTCACCAAGAAGTTCTTCAGTGATGCTAATGCTGCTCTCATTAGTGGTTCCCATTCCTCCCCACCCCCCACTCTTTGGCTTTAGTAAAAGGATTGAGCCCTCTGTGGCACATCGTTGGCTGGTGCGTTTTTTAGTCTCATGTAATTTATCTTGTGTAGCAGGCTCAGTTCTATGAGCCCTTCGATGTTTGTTTTGGCCACTAGAATGTCTACTTAGTATGAGCCATTGCTTTCCCCAAACTTCTAAGAGTCAGCATAGCAGTGTTGCACTACTTTCTAGGATCCTTACCAGGCTCTTAAATCCTATATCCTAGGAGAACGATCCCATATTAATCAACTCTCCCTTAACCAAGTTTATATTCTGTCCCCTTTGAGCCAGCACCCTCAGCATTATTCCCGTACATTGTCCCCTAGCTTCTGCCAATACATGTTGGCTAGGTTCACTGCTCCTCTGAAAGGTTCACTACCCTGGGCTGAGCAGCTCCTCTTTTGGCTCAAGACCTCAACTGTGCACCATCTCCAAGCAAAATTTACAGCAGGTTAGGAGAATGAATGCTTCAACTTAGATGGGTGGGCTGGATCTGAGCTGCATACTACAGCATCTACTGCAGTATTCTTGACCCTGAAGCAGCTTAGGATACATGGTTAAATCAGTATAGTCATAGGGAGAACTTCTGTGTCTACTCTGAGTGTGTTTCTCCAGGCTCTACTCCTGTGTACATAGTTTATAGAACTTTATATTCTGTGCATTAGCTTAATAGTCTCTTAACATGATCTTGTGACCTGACACATTTAGCATGCTCCCACCCCAATATCTCAGCTCTGTTATCCCTGACAGAAGGAATGAAGAGCCAAAGCATCATGGCTTTTTTTTATTTTTCCCAATATGGTATTAAAAAGTTTCTACTTCAAATCACCCAGCCTCTGTTCTTTTCTCTCTTGTTAGCCCTTATTTGCCTCTTTTCTAATAATTGCTAATAATTGTGAAAAATAGGAAAAGGAAGAATATGTTTGATCCTCATTTTGACCTTTTGAACAAAGGTCACCTTTATGTTACCTCCAAATTTTTAATCCTTTCCTATTTCCCAAGGATAATGGTAATTTAGTTTTATCTGGTTTTTTAAATTTACATAATTTTTTGATATCTATATAAATTGAGTCATGCAGTATGTACTCCCATGACAGGCTTCTTTAACTCAACATTATGTTCGTGAGTTCAATCATGTTGAATGCAGCAATTGTTGACTTATTTTTAGTAATGCAGAGGAGTTGCGTAACCCTCGCCTCAATTTTTTTCATTATTGCCCCCCCACAAGAAGCCTCTTTAGACATGAATTTTAATCCCATGGATATACTATATGTCTGTGGTCTATAAAAGAGTAAGACTTTTCTGACCCTCAAAAACTAATTTTCACCTATTGGAAACAATAGCATCCTTTGAGAATGCATGCTGTAGAGTATTCTAATATATGAATATACCATTTTTAATTCATTCAAAAGTGATGAGTATCTCAGTTGTTTCAGTTTTTTAATGCTCCTATGAACATCTTTGTGCATATTATTTGATGCACATATGAACACGTTTCTGTTGAATATATATACAGAATTTCTGGGCCATAAGATATGCATATATTCAACTTTGGTAGATAATTTCCAATACTTTTACAAAGTGTTTGTACATCTTTATCATGTTTATCAACAGAGTATGAGAATTCCATTTGCCGCACAACCTCACCAATATTTGATGTGCCAAATTTTTATTCTTAGCTATTCTTGTGGGTATGTAATGATGTCATATTTGTTGTTTTGACATCTGTTTTTCCTATCAAGTAATAATATTGAGTGCCTTTACATTTGTTTCACAGTCAGTTGGATATGATGTGTATGTGTGTGTGCACGCGCACAGACACGTGACATTCCTATGTAAGTCTCTTGCCTATTTTTCTATTTGGTTTCTCTCTTTTTTTTTTTCTTACTGATTTGTATGCATTATTTATATATTCTATACATGAATCACCTGTCAGTCACCAGTCTTATAAGGATGATATTCTCTCTTTCAGTGGTATCTCTAACAAACAGAAGCTCTTAATTATAATCCAATTAAAATCGACTTCATTTCTTTACTCCAAGTATCTTTACTCCATAAAGATACTCATGTTTTTAACCATAAGCTTCTTTCCATTGCCTTTAATGTTAAGATCTACAGTCTTAACTCTTTAAATGTTATACTATAGAATTCACCAGTGAAGTCATGTGGTCCTTGGTTTTTCTTTGTTGAGAGATTTGTCATTACTGATTCAGTCTCTTATTATAGTATGTTCAAATTTTTTATTTCTTCTTGAGTCTGTTTGATAGTTGTACATTTCTTGGAATTTTTTCATTTGTCTATCTAATTTATTGGCATATAATTGCTTATAATGTTCTATTTTTATTTCTGTAAGGTTGGTAGTAATGTCTCTACTTTCATTTCTTATTTTAGTAGTTTGAGTCTTATTTCTTGTCAGTCTAACTAAATATTTATCAGGTTTTTTTTTATCTTTTCAAAGAAAAAGCTGTTGGTTTTGTTGATTTTCTATATTAGTTTTCTATTCCCTAGTTTGCTTATTTCCATTCTAATCTTTATTATTCTGTTTTTCTGCTAACTTTGGGTTTAGCTTGCTATTTTTTATCTTGTTCCTAGAGGTGTCATTTTCATTTACTGATTTGGTATTTTTTTCTTCAATATCTGCATTTACAAGAATAAATTTCTCTTTGAGCAATACTTTTGCTACATCTCATATGTTTTGTTATGTGTCATTTAGCTCAAAATTATTTTACTTTTCAGCTGCAGAATTGCTATTTGATTTCTTTTTGTCCTTTCTATTTTTTTATTGATACTCTATTTGGTGAGATGCCATTCTCTTGACTTCCTTTGGTTCTTTGTCCATGCTTTCCTTTAGCTCTTTGAGCATATTTGAGACAGTTGATTTAAAGTTTTTGTCTCGTAAGTACAATGACTGGACTTCTCATGGACACTTTCTATTGATTTCTTTTTTTCTGTGAATGGGCCATACTTGTTTTTTTGCATGCCTTATAGTTTTTTTGTTGAAGACTAGACATTTTGGACATTATAATGTGGCAACTCTGAAAATCAGTTTCTCCCCTCTCCTTCAAGTTTGCTGCTGCAGCTTTTGTGGGTGTTGTTTTTTTTCTTTGGTGAAATTTCTCAACTATTTTTGTAAAGTCTGTATTCTTTATTGTGTGTGACCGCTGACGTTCATATTCTGCTTGCTTGTGGTCAGTGTTTTGATGATTTCCTTAAATGTCAGAAAGAAAGAAAGAAAAAAAGAAAAGGAAACAAACAAAACAAAAAGAAAATTACTCTACTGGTCTTTGCAGATTGGCTATGTGTTGGAATACTCTTTCAGTGCTCAGCCAGGCTATTTACAACTCTGCCTTAGCCTTCATTTTCCATTTGCCTGGACCCTGAAGTTCAGCCAGAGGTGAAAGTTTTGGATCTTCTCATGACTTCTCTGAGCACACATTCATTTTTGGGCATGTGAATAGCTTTCTTGATTCCCCAGTTTATGTGCGAGCTTTAAAAGCCCTTATTACCCCATGTGTCTACTTTTACAACCTCACCTTTCCCCAACTTTGTGTTGTTTGATGTCCCAACTATTGGCCCGGGCTACTGTAGCCAATACTTGTGCCTATAAATGCTTTCAACAAATGTCACATGGGATGCCTCTCAGCCCTAAAAATACTCTACATAGGGAAAAACAAAGGCTAGTCCTTATGCCAGTTCTTCGGGGAGCCAAGAGACAACTTCATTTCAAGAAACAAACACATTCTTTTAAATTAGATCCATATTGCTATCTCTGGCAATAGCAACCTGCATCAAGAATGTAGGTTTGCTGTCATATGGCCACCACTGATGTGGCGTGATGAGGGAATGGTAGGTGGACACCTTAAAATGCCACAACACTTTCTTAGCAGACTCAGCCTCTTCCTTCTTCACTAAGCCTTCCCCTGGTTATTATAAGCTCTTGACCAGGCCCAGAGTTCTGTAAAACCTGATTATGACCATTTTGCCACATTTTTAGTCGCTTTTATGGAGGATGGATCCCTGGAGCTTCTTACTTATCATTTTCTGTGATGTCATTCCCTATTGTACTTTTTAATCCATGAATTTAGTGTATTTCTCCACTTATTTAAGTTTTCTTTAATTTCTTTCAATAATGTTTTATGTTTTTCATGTAATATTATTTTATAGCTTCCATTATATTTGTTTTTAGGTCTTTGGTATTTTCTGATACACTTGTAAATAGTATAATTTTTAAAGTTTCATTTTTAAATTGTGTCTGGCGTATAGAAATATGTTGACTTTTACATATTGGTCTTGTGTTCTACTGCTTTCCTAAATTATGAATTCTAAAAATTTGTCTATAAATTTGATTTTTATACACTTGTGCCCTCTGCCAATAAATTGTTTTATTTATTGTGCTAAAATATTTATACCTTTGATTTCTTTTCATTACCTCATTGGTCTTACTAGGTCCTCCATTACCCTTTCAGATAGAAATGGTGTTGGCAAGCACACTTGTCTCAATCTCAGGGAGAGGTTTAATTACAATCTTAATTTCTTTAAAATATATAGGATTTTTCAGACTTTTATTTCTTCTTGTGTCATTTTAATATGTTGTATTTTCTACAAATTTGTTGATTTCATTTGAAATTTCAAATATTTTGTTAAGTTGTTTATGATACCCTCTTATTAAAATTAATTATCTATAAGCATATAATTTTGGATGTAGTATCCTGTATCTGCAAGTAGATGTATTTGATTAAGTATGTTCAGATTTTCTATATCTTTTTTTTAAGATTTTATTTACTTATTTGAGAGAGAGAGAGAGCGCGCATGAGTGATGGGAATGGGCAGAAGGAGAGGAAGAAGTAAGCTTCTTGCTGAGCAAGGAGCCCAATGCTGGGCTCAATCTCAGGACCACTGGATCATGACCTGAGCCAAAGGCAGATGCTTAACCAACTGAGACACCCAGGCCCCAGAATTTCTATATCTTTGATGGTAGTTTTAGTCTACATTTGTATCCATTATTGAAAGAGAAATTTTTAAATCTCCACTCTGGGGTTTTTCCTTCTTTTTTTAAGACTTGCAGTTTTTGGGGCCCCTGGGTGGCTCAGTCAGTTAAGCATCCAGCTCTTCATTTCAGTTCAGATCCTGATCTCAGCATCATGAGATTGAGCTCCACCAGGCTCCATGTTTGGTGGGGAGTCCACTTAAGATTCTCTTTCCCTCTTCCTCTTCCCCTCCCCGCCCTCGCTCTTTCTCTTTCTCTCTCTCTAAAATAAATAAATAATTCTTTTTAAAAAACGACTTGTAGTTTTTCCTTTATATTATTTGAGGCTACATCTTTAGATACAAGCAAATTTGGAATCATTATAGCTTTATGGAGGAAAAATTCATTATCATTATTTCTAATAATGCTTCTTTATTGTTTACTTTGTCTAATATTATCTAATCTAACTAGATATCTAATTATATCTAATACTCATCACCTTTCTTTCTGGCTAGTGTTTGCTTGTTATATACTTTTCCATCCTTTTATTTTTTAATATCTCCTTCTTTTATATCTAAGGTGAGCCTCTTTTAAGCAGAATCTCTCTTGTTTTGGTATTTGCATTTTTGTTTAATCCAATTTGAGAATTACCTTCTAATTATTTAGTCTGATCATATTCACTGTAACTTCTCATGTATTCGGTTTTAAATGCTACCTTGCTATTTTCTATTTGTCCCTTCTGTTCTATGTTCTCTTTTCTCTCCTTTTGGCTTTCTTTAAGATTACAAGTTATTTTTTGTTAATAATTCTATATATTCTTTCTGTTAATATGTTGTTTTTACATGTTTTCTTCTCTTACTGGTTACCATATAGATTTCAAAATGCATCCTTGACATATTTAAGTTTAATGTAAGTTACTACTTTTACTACATATATATTACTAAATCGATATTCAGTTACACTTATTCACAACATATTCACTTTTTCAGGAGCAGGAAATTCTCCTCTATGTTGCCTCTAAGAATATCTTTGGCATTTCCTTTAGCGTGAATTTTAAAATTATCTTTATTTTGGTTCTTTTTGCTAATACAGTCTTTGACTGTAGAATTCTTGTTGGAATTATTTTCTTTTAGCACTTTGAAGATATCATTTTACTATCTCTTGGCTTCCTTAGTTCATTTTGAGGAGTCAGCCTGAAGTCTTCACTGGCATTGTTTAGTAGAAGGAAATAGTTCTTTTATTCATTGCCCACCCACTCCCCATTTTCTCTTTGTTTTTACTTTCATGCAATTTTACTAAGATATATCTAAGTATTATACTACTTGTGGTTTCAGGACTTCCTGCATTTCTGATTTGATGTCATTTGTCAGTTTTAGAAAATTTTCAGTTATTATCTCTTCAAATATTTGTCCTGCTCCATTTTATTTCTTCCCTCTTTCTGATGATCTTACTACACGTATTTTTGACATCATAGCCACTTGCCCATATGTTTCAGTCTGCATATTTTCTTTTGATCTCCTAGTTCAGTAAGTCTCACTTTGTTGTGTATAATTTGTCATTAAACCAATTTACTAATTCTTAATTTTCTTAATTTCAGTCATTAAATTTTTGTTTTCAGAATTTTTTCTTTGTATGATAGTTTATGTTGATATTTTGCTCATTTTAATTCCTTATCTATATTAATAATAGTAATTTTTAAGTCCATATTTGGATTTTCTGTGTCAATTTCAACTGTCAATATTTTCCCCCTTTGGTTTTTGGTCAGATCTTTTTAAATACCTTGCTATTTCTGCTTTATTTCTGAACATAGTTGGTTAAAAAAAAATTGTAGAGATAATTTGAGGCTCTGGGTAATGTTATTTTCCTCCAGAGAGAATTTTTATCTTACATCTGACATGCATTAAACTAGTAGCATCCAAATAACCTTAATCCATTTAGGGACTGATTTGGTTCAAAGCTGGCTTTTATTCCTTTTGATGGATGAGCTATTTCTGGTTTCCCTTACTTCTTGGGATCACAATTGAAAGCCTGGGGTACTTACCAGAGCCCCTGCTCCTTTGCTGGTTTGCAGTTTTGCCTTCTTCTGCCCTGAGACTCTGCCAAAAGTCTTGTTAAATTTTTCAGTAGCAACTATCATAATTGATAAGTGTCCTGAGAATAAAAGCAGTGCCGGGGGGGAGAGGGGGGGTTTGTCCATTTTTTTAAAGGCCAGTGGTTTTGTCTTCTGATCTATTGTGATTTTAACACTGCGAATATCTCTAGGGTGTCAGCTTAACTTTCTGGTTTCTAACATCCTCTTTGTTTCTAATTTCTATATTTTTATTTTGTTTTGTTGTAATTTTCTACACATTTATATATGAGTTTAAAAATGTGTTATTTTTTTATTCAGCATTTATAAGTGTTTGTATTGGGAGGTTTTTGTGTTTCTTTTGTGTGGATTTTTTTTTTTTTTAATATCTAGTCTTCTATAGTCTGGATTTTATTTTTTTTCACCAATTCAATTGCGTTTATTTAGAACCAGTATATACTTCTATTGCTTTCAATCTTTATTCTATACTATCACTGCTAGTATTACCAAACCATACAAAAATTTTCTGTGAGAGTATATTCTATTTAATAAACATTTTAAGGCATTGACTATATAACTAGGACATGTTCTAATTTCTAGGGGTGAGATAAGTAATATATCATTCTTGCCCTTAATGAGTTGATAGTCTATATTTTCTTCTACAGTACTCACCCCAAAGGGCTTTCCTAAGATACTGAGATCCATGGAATCTGTTATTCTTCATTAGTAATGTTTTAATATACTTTTCGAAATAATGTTTCTTATATGGTAATAGGGAACCAGACACCCACTCTAAATTGTGTATGCTGTGATAGAATACCTTTTAAGAAGCTTGCAGTGGAAGCAGTGTTCTCAGAAGAGAGAATGATTTCAGTTAAAGCAAGAAGATAGAGGGAACACTTAACAAAGAGCTTGAGATTCTGTGAGAGTTTGCTGATTACAGAGCAGGGGTTCCAGAGGGCAAGTGAAAGGGCATAGGATGGGATGACAGAGGTGCGAAGGCAACTGAATGTGTTGTGGAGTATGGTCCAGTCAAAATGGCTGATTAGGGGAAGGATAGATAACATTTGGTGTTAAAATGAGAAGAAATACAATAGACTTGGTCTTGGGAGTCTTCTGAGGAAGGTGGGTTCTTGGCCTAATGGCCAACAGAATTAGATAACACAATCTGGACTGAAGTCAGGGGTAAAAATCATCCCCAAGTCTCTTTTCAGCAGTAATGTCCTGAGATGCTGGCAATTGTGGGAACTGTGGGTTTTCCACATGCACTCGATGTCTGATAAATATTTTTTAATTTGTCCCTTCTTATTCTCTGAAATGTTCTTTATAACATGGTGTTACCTAACTTTGTGATTTTTCATTAGATTTTGCAGTGAAAATTGTCAGAGAACCAAACATGTTTTCATCCTCACATAGGAAAATGTCCTATTTCAAAAAGACTGGTGCAAGGAAGCCCTCGTTAAGACCCAGGTAAGACATAGGATCTGGTTACAGCAATATTCTCCAGACACTAGTTCTCTTTAATCTCAACATGTTTAATGCTGAATTTATTTTTCCGTATACGGATTTTTTACTTCTTTCCACATATCATATACATACCCAAGGCACACTTTGTAATTTATTTATTTATAAAATTTTGATTATAGTTAGTGAACATGCAATGCAATATTGGTTTCTGGAGTAGAGTTCAGTGACTCATCACTTACATACAACACCCAGTGCTCATCATAAATGCCCTCTTTAATACCCATCATCCATCTAGCCCATCCCCACCCACCTCCCTCCATCAAGCTTCAGTTTGTTCTCTATCATTAAGAGTTTCTTATGGTTTGTTTCCCTCTCTCCTTTTTTCTTTCCCCCCCTCCCCTATGTTCATGTTTTCTTTTTAATTTCCATATATAGTGAGATCATATGGTATTTGACTTTCTCTGACTTATTTCACTTAGCGTAATACACTCTAGCTCCATCCATGTCATTGCAAATGGCAAAATTTTTTTTTGATGGCTGAATAATAATGTGCTATACACACACACACACACACACACACACACACACACACACTACATCTTTATGCATTCATCAGCTGATGGACATTTGGGCTCTCTCCATAGTTTGGCTATTGCTGATAATGCTGCTATAAACATTGGGGTGCGTGTACCCCTTTGACTCAGTGTTTTTGTATCCTTTGGGTGAATACCTAGTACTACAATTGGTGGATCATAGGGTAGTTCTATTTTTAAGTTTTTGAGGGACCTCCATACTGTTCTCCAGAGTGATTGTACCAGTTTGCATTCCCACCAACAGTGCAAGAGTGTTCCCATTCTCTCCATCCTCACCAACACCTGTTGTTTCTTGTGTTGTTAATTTTAGCCACTCCAACAGGTGTAAAGTGATATCTCATCATAGTTTGGATTTGTATTTCCCTGATGATGAGTGATGTTGAGCATCTTTTCATTTGTCTGTTAGCCATTGGATGTCTTCTTTGGAAAAGTGTCTATTCATGTCTTCTGCCCATTTCCTAACTGGATTATTTTGGGGGGAGGGTGTTGAGTTTGATAAGTTCTTTATAGATTTTGGATACTAACCCTTTATCAGATATGACATTTGCAATTCTGTAGGCTGCCTTTTATTTTTGTTGATTGTTTGCTGTGCAGAAGTTTTTTATATTGACAAAGTCCCAATATTTCATTTTGCTTTTCTTTCCCTTGCCTCTGGCAACATGTCTACTAAGAAGTTGCTATGGCTGAGATCCAAAAGGTTACTGTCTGTGTTCTCTAGAAAAATTGATGGATTCCTGTTTCACATTTAGATCTTTCATCCATTTTGAATTTATCTTTGTGTATGGTATAAGAAAGTGGTCCAGTTTCATTCTTTTGCATGTTGCTGTCCAGTTTTCCCAACACTATTTGTTGAAGAGACTGTCTTTTTTCCATTGGATATTCTTTCTTGCTTTGTTGAATATTAGTTGACCATGGAGTTGAGGGTCCATTTCTGGGTTCTCTGTTCTGTTCCATTGATCTATGCATCCGTTTTTGTGCCAGTACCATACTGTCTCGATGCCTCATGATGCCTCCAGTTTTGTTTTTCTTTTTCAGAATTGCTTTTGCTATTTGGGATCTTTTGTGGTTCCATACAAACTTTAGGACTGTTTGTTCTAGCTCTGTGAAAAATGTTGGTGATATTTTGATAGGGATAGCATTAAATGTATAGATTGCTTTGGGTAGTATAGACATTTTAACAATGTTTGTTCTTCCAATCCATGAGCACGGAATGCTTTTCCATTTCTTTGTGTCCTCTTCAATTTCTTTCATAAGTGATCTGTAGTTTTCAGAGTATAGATCTTTTACCTCTTTAGTTAGGTTTATTCCTAGGTATCTTATTTTTCTTGGTGTAGTTGCAAATGGTATTGATTCCTTGATTTCTTTTTCTGCTGCTTCATTATTGGTGTATAGAAATGCAACAGATTTCTGCACATTGATTTTATATCCTGCAAATTTGCTGAATTCATGTATTAGTTCTAGCAATTTTTTGGGTGGAGTCTTTTGGGTTTTCTACATAGAGTATGATATCGTCTGTAAATAGTGACAGTTTTACTTCTTCCTTACCAATTTGGATGCCTTTTATTTCTTTTTGTTGTCTGATTGCTGAGGCTAAGACTTCCAGTACTGTGTTAAATAGTAATGGTGAGAGTGGACATCCTGTCCTGTTTCTGACCATAGGGGAAAGTCTCAGTTTTTCCCCATTGAGAATTATATTAGCTATGGGTCTTTGATATATGGCCTTATGATGTTGAGGTATGTTCCCTTTATCTCTACTTTCTGAGGGTTTTAATCAAGAATGGATGCTGTAGGGGCACCTGGGTGGCTCAGTGGGTTAAAGCTTCTGCCTTCGACTCAGGTCATGATCTCAGGGTCCTAGGATCGAGCCCCACATCAGGCTCTCTGCTCGGCAGGGAGCCTGCTTTCCCCCCTCTCTCTGCCTGCCTCTCTGCCTACTTGTGATCTCTCTCTCTGTGTCAAATAAATAAATAAAATCTTTAAAAAAGATTTGATGCTGTATTTTGTCAAATGCTTTTTCTGAATCTATTGACAGTATCATACGGTTCTTATCCTTTCTTTTATCAATGTGGTATATCACATTGATTGATTTGTGAATATTGAACCACCCCTGAACCCAGGAATAAATCTCACTTGATTGTGGTGAATAATTCTTTTAATGTACTGTTGAATTAGATTTGGTGAGTATTTTTGCATCCATGTTCATCAGGGATATTGGCCTGTAATTCTCCTTTTTTAGTGGGGTCCTTGTCTTGGAATCAAGGTAATGCTGGCTTCGTAGAATGAGTTTGGAAGTTTGTCTTACATTTATATTTTTTTGGAACAGTTTGAGAAGAATAGGTATTAACGCTTCTTTAAAGTAATTCCTCTGGGAATCCACCTGGCCCAGGACTTTTGTTTATTGAGAAATTTTTGATTATTGATTCAATTTCTTTTTTTTTTTTTTTTAAGATTTTATTTATTTATTTGACAGAGAGAGATCACAAGTAGGCAGAGAGGCAGGCAGAGAGAGAGGGGGAAGCAGGCTCCCCACTGAGCAGAGAGCCCGATGGGGGCTCGATCCCAGGACCCCGGGATCATGACCTGAGCCGAAGGCAGAGGCTTTAACCCACTGAGCCACTCAGGTGCCCCCTGATTCAATTTCTTTGCTGGTTATGGGTCTGTTCAAATTTTCTATGTCTTCCTCTTTCAGTTTTGGTAGTTTGTAGGTTTCTAGGAATTTGTCCATTTCTTCCAAGTTGCCCCGTTTGCTGGCATATAATTTTTCATAGTATTCTCTTATAATTGTTTATATTTCTGTGGTGTTGGTTGTGATCACTTCTCTTTCATTCATGATTTTATCTATTTGGGTCCTTTCTCTTTTCTTTTTGATAGATCTGGCTAGGAGTTTGTCAATTTTACTAATTCTTTTGAAGAACCAGGTCTTAGTTTTGTTAATCCGTTCTACTGGGTTTTTGTTTGTTTGTTTCTGTATTCTTTTATTTCTAATCTTTTATTTCCCTTGTTCTGCTGGTTTTAGGTTTTATTTGCTCTTCCTTTTCTAACTCCTTTAGGTGTAAATTTAGGATGTGCATTTGAGACTTTTTTTGCTTCTTGACATAGGCCCAGTATGTTTTCCATCTTCTCAACTTGATTATGATTTTCTTGTAGGCCATGCTATCCATTCAGTAATTCATTTTTTATTCAGTGATTACCTATTAATTACTAGGCATATGAAAAGTCCTTAAAGAGGATAAAGTTATAGTAACACATACAAATTTGGTAGTCAAAGTCATTGGAAGAATATTTTGCACAGAGAAAGCTTTCTGAAGTATGCTTTCAGTTACTGATAACATTCATTGAGAGTGGTAAGTCCTCTATCTCTTCTAAACACTCTAGATAGACCTCCCTTCCCTTCAAGGAACTGAAATTATTCTCTGAGCATCAATCATTTATTCCTTTTGCTCTTCTGATTTGTACCACTCACCACTCTCCATTATGTCTACAGAAATACCTATTTTCCAATATCGTTGAGTATAAGTATCACAGAAGTCATATAGTCAGTTTCATATCTTCAGTTAAGACCAAAAGAGAATGGCCCAGGGATACCATAGTTGCAATTCTCTTAAACTTTAACCCTAGCCCTCATTCAATATAATAAACAGTTATTGATCATATACTGTTTCTCAGACACTAATGTTACAAAAAATAAAATATAATCCTTGCCTTTAATCTAATACAGAACTAAATAAAATACAAGGCTGAGCTTATAATGTTATAATAAAATATTGGCTAATTACTATAAGAGTATAGGAAAGAGAAGGAAATTTTGAGTGAGGATTAGGAAAAGTTAGAGTATCAGAAGAGGCCCCAAACTACACGTACAAATTCATGTTCAAAGAAATGCAAGTATTTTGGGGGAAGCGCTAAACCCTCCAAGTTAAAGAAATGGCACCAACATATAAACTCACAAATATAAAAGTACTTAAAAACTTAAAAATAGGGGAACCTGGCTGGCTCAGTGGGTTAAGCCACCTCCTTCGGCTCAGGTCATAATCTCAGGGTCCTGGGATGGAGCCCCTCATTGGGCTCTCTGCTCAGCAGGGAGCCTGCTTCCCCCTCTCCCTCTGCCTGCCTCTCTGCCTACTTGTGATCTCTTTCTCTCTGTAGAATAAATAAATAAAATTTAAAAAAAAAACAAACTTAAAAATAGTCCAGTGGTGGTAAAGCATAGAATGCATGAGGTAAAGGGACATAAAGCATAAGATTAGAAAGCCAGATTGAAACCAAATAATAGAAAGAAGGTCTTGAATGAATTATTAAGGAATTTGTATTGCTTAACTGGAAATGAGAATTCCTTGGCATTTGTTAGAACAAGAGTACCAGAAATGCTTGTTATATGGATTTTAAAAACATTACCTTGGCAGAAATAGTAATGATATATAAGGAATCTGAAAATCAGACACTGGAGACAGAAATAATAGTTAGAAGGTCATTGCAGTTGTTCAGACAAGTGATATTAAAAGTTTGAATTAAACCGTGGGAGTAGAAATGGAAGGGAAGATACAGATTTTAAAATGACCAAAGAGGAAGAATCAGACTTCTGAAATGGTGGAGTAAGAACGTCACAAATAGTTTCCCCATAAAAGCAGTGATAAAACTGAACAAACCTTTCAAAACAATTCAGAATTCTGTAAATTATTTTATCTAAAATGTCAGTTTTAAAGAACAATGAGACATACCTCCCATCTCCCGAGAAAAACACACAGGAAAGTATGGTTCATGCACAGAAGGAAAAAAGCAGTCAATAGAAGCTGTCTCTGAAGTGATTTAGATATTGGACTTACCAATGTCTTCTAGGCAATATGTTTCATTAAATAAAGGAAACCATGTTTAAAGAATTAAGGGAAAGTCTGAGGCCAATAACTCATCAAATAGAAAATATTGATAAAATAGAAATTGTAAAATAGAACCAAATAAAAATGTGGAGTTGAGAAGTACAATAACTGAAATGGAAAAACTCACTAGAGAGAATCAACAGCAGATTTAGCAGAAGCAGCAGTGAACTTGAAAACAGCTCAATATACATTATACAGTCTGCAGAATAAAGAAACCTAAACAGAACCTCAGAGATTTGAGAGATTCCAGTAAGCACACCAACATGCAAATAATGGAAATCCCAGAAAGAGAGGAAAGAGAGATAAAGGGGCAGAAGCTTTTTGTATATATAATGGTTGAATATTTTCCAAATTTTATTACAGCCCTAATTAAGACATACAAAAAGCTTCATGAACTCAAAGTAGGAAAAACTCAAAGGATCCACATCTAGACATATCATAGTCAAAATGTGGAAAGACAAAGAGAGAAATCTTAAATGCTACAGGAGAAAAATGACGTATATTCAAGGGAACTACAAAAAAGATAAAGTTTACTTGACATCAGAAACAACAGAGACCAAAGTTGGGATGATATATTAAAACTAAACTCAATGAAAGTAGAAAGATGTAAATAATAGATATCAGAGTGGAAGTCAACAAAATGTAGACAAAAAATAGAAAAAAAACCAAGGCAAAAGTAGTTTTTTTGTAAAGATCCAAAAAAAAAAAATAATAATAAAAAAGGAAAAGAAAAGAAATGATAAACCATTAGCTATAGTGGCCAATGGGGAAAAAAAATGAGATGACACAGATCCCCAAAATCTGGACTGAAAGAGAACATAATCACTGACTCTACAGAAATAAATAAGATTTAAAGAAATGCAAGGAACAAATTAGACAACTTAGATGAAATTAATAAATTTCTAGAAATACCCAAATTTCTGAAACTGACTCAAGAAGCAGAAAATGTAAATAAATCTATAACAAGAGAAGAAATTAAATTAGTAACTTAAAATATTCTCACAGAGAAAAGTCAAGATACAGATGCTTCATTGGAGAAATCTATGCAATAAAGGACAAATAATACCAATAATAGTCCATGAACTCTTTGAGAAGATAGAGGAAAAGGAACACTTGCTAAATTATTCTTTGTGGCCAAAAAAGTATTATCCTGATCCCAAAGTCAAACAAAGATATCATAAGAAATGAAAGTTAAAAAAAAAAAGAAAGAAATGAAAGTTACAGACCAATTTCCCTCTCAAATCTAGATATAAAAATCCTCAACGAAACAATAGCAAACCAAATCCAGTAAGATATAAAAAATATTATACAGCATGACCAAGTGGGATTTATCCCAGGAATGCACAGTTGCTCTAACATCCAAAGATCAATTAATACAATATGCCATATTAATAAAATAAAGGGGAAGACTACATATCATTATCCCAATTGGTGAATGAAAAGCATTTTACAAAATCCATCACCCATTCATGATACAAATTCTCAATAAAATTAAAATAGAAGTGTACCATCTTATTCAAATAAAGGTCATCTATTAAAAAAAAAACTTAGGGCTAACATCATACTTAATGAAATAGGTATATAAAGGAGGAAGGATAAGTTGGACAGCATGTGGATGTGTGTATGGAGGTTTAAATAATAAATATGACAAAGATGAGGTGAATGGACAGTTGAAATTTTGGAGTGGAGGTCATGAGAACTAGAGATATGGTATCAATGAAAATAAAAATGAAATTAAACCACTTCCTCATATCAATGAAAACTGAAAGCCCAGAAGATGCAGACATTACGGGGGGAGGGGGGTCATAAAGTAAAAGTAAAGAGGATTGAGGAATAGTAGGAGCACCTATATTTAAGGAAATGTGAAAGAATAAGTCAGCAAAAGAAATTTAGAAATATTGATCAGTAAAAAGTGATCACTCATGCTCTGCCTCATTGAAATGAGTGCCAATTAGAGGTTGCTTTGAATCAACAACGTAAAAAGAGGGTTTCCTTGGGGAAAAAAAAAAAATTATCTCCTTTAAAATACCTCTCCTCTTCTATTGGGGTTGTCAAATGATTGGACCAAGCTTAGGGTAGATATATAAAAGTTTAAATTTATCTCCAAGGAAATAGGCATAGTAACCAATTTATTCACTCTGCTTTTCACACATGGCTAAAGTCTGGGAGACGCCCTTCCCCATTCCTTAATTGGAGCAGAATCTAGGGCCACCATCCTTTTCTCTTTGATGGGGAAAAACTGTACTTTAAGCTGGCCGACCAAACTGGCAAGGGAACTCCAGTCCTTGTCTCAGAGCCCTTCCGGTTCTTCTCTCCTACCCTGTTCCTCTGGCGCGCCAGAATGCCAAGTATGCGCGAGGAGGAGGATATAAATTACCCTCCCTGCTTGTGCTCAGGGCTCAGATCTTTGGAGAAGGATCTCCT
>CM052893.1:21610102-21633278 GCA_028534135.1 Potos flavus | reverse complement strand
CTCTCTCTCTGTCAAATAAATAAATAAAATCTTTAAAAAAAAAAAGATAGTTGGGAAATTCCTGGAAGAATGTCACACTTGTCCCACCCAGGAGTGGGGGTGGGGGAAGGTTGCAGGGTGTCAGCTTCTGCTTTGTCTTCAGCCAGCCTTCTGTTCCCTCCTCACTTTGATGCCAGTGACCCTCGTGGGTCTATTGTTCAGACTTCTCTTCCTCCCTTCTAATGTTTTCTAAGATATATAATACAATTACAAACATAATGACAAGGGAGAAAGAACAAGTTTAAAGCAAAGATTGCATCTGTTGGGCTGTGGGCCATTGTTACCCACAGCCAAGTTTTGTTTGACTTGCATAGTATTATAAAAACTTTAAATTTCATGTTCTTTGTCTCTTTTCCTTTTTGTATTTTCTCTCTCCTCCTCCCTTTCTTCTTTTTCTTTCTTTCCCTATTTTTGTCTTAAGTTCAGAAGCTCTGGCCACACTGAGTTGGCTGGCTGGAGGTGAGAGTCACCGTCCCCTTTGAAATGTGTCCACTGGCTCGTCACAGTTTCTAGCATTCCTTGTTACCTCTCATGGTGATGTGGGAAACAGAGGCAGAAGAAAAGTTACAAAATTTCCTTACTACCTAGAGCCCAAGGACAAGTCCTTGAAACAGGCAGAGTGACATTCCTCTAGGGACTCAACTGCCTCCACCTGAATACTTTGCTAAGGGCAAAAGCAATCCTCGCCTGACCGACCCCCACCCCAACCAGGATCCTGTAAGTCTGCTTTAACATATTAAAATTCCTTGGGAAACTTCCTTTATCTCTAAACCCTCCAAGATACATGCTGGCAATCATCCCCAAGCATAAAGCCCACCGATATACATCTGAAGGGTCTCATGACTAAGGTTTTATTAGACGGTAATAAATGACCTTTTCCCAACAACAGCTAGCCCCTCAAGGTCCTGGAAATCTTGCTTCCAAAATTCTTTAGAGACTTACGCTCCCCCTGACCCTCTCCCAACTTGCAAGTATATAAGGGACCACTGCTCACAGCCTCCGTGCAGCAGCAGCAGCGACAGCAGCAGCTCTCTCTGTCCACGGGTCCTGTCCCCGTGCTTTAATAAACCACCATTTTGCACCTAAGACGTCTCAAGAATTCTTTCTTGGTCGTCGGCTCCGGACTCCACCCCACTGAACCTCACTTATGTTCTAAAACTTCATCAATGGGTTGCTTACGCATTTATATTACCTGTTTCCATGCTAAGTGATTGCCTTTGTGACACTAGCCTAAATCTAGAGTGAAAACATACTAGATCTGGGATCTCTGAAGTGCGAGGACATGAAAGCAAAGAAAGCATCAGCAAGACTCAATAAATGAGCAGAATTACTTTTTTCAATTCAGGGTGGTCCTATGAAGTATTGTGAGGTCTTTTGAATAACATGTGTGCTTGCATATCTGCACGCGACTATACCCACAGATGAGTGCATATAGGTAGAGAATTAGGAAATGGGCAAAAATCACAGTTTCAGATGAGTTCTTTGAGTGAGCTTTCTTTTCCTTCAGTGGGACCCACCTACCGCCGATCTATAGTTTCAGCTCTGCCTCAGTCCAATGTGAGGGTATTCAGGCACATGACCCTGAGTCAGTATTTTACTGGAGCCTCATCATTGCCTTGTTGTGGCCTAACATCCTCTCTGGTTCCGTGTGCAAGCTTTTGACTCGTTCATCTTTGACCAAGGTCATTCCCGACAGATCAATTCCAATAATAGGGCTCTTCCCCATTCTTTTCCTGGCATCTTGCCTTAGTTTCTTGCTTGATTTTTAAAAACTATAATTCTGTCTCATGCCCTCTACTCCATCTGTTAGCTCAAATTCTATCTTGGAACCTTAGCCTCATTAGGGGAGGAAATTCTCACTCCCTTCTTCTGGGCCTTCCTTAGGCTGAATTCTTACTTTGCTGGACCCTCTCCCAGTGGCCTGAGGCTCTGCACACCTCATCTGAAACAAGACCTTTTCTAGTTACGTCTGCCTAGAGTCTTCCTGGTCTGTCACAATTGAAGGCCCATTCAGATGATCTCACAGTCCCATGTATTTGTGAGCCCTGTCTTGACATTACAATATTTTTCATTCTGGAAGAAAGTTTAGGAAATAAAGGGCATTAACATAGCAGGAAACTGTTTGGAAATTTGAGATGCTTCTCCAATATCCTTTCTAGTCTTTCCTTGTTCTGCAGCCCACAGAGTTGAGCCAGTCTTTTCTCAATTATCTCAAGTGGAGGACTCATTTAAGACATTTGGTCATTTTACTCCCGATTTTCTTCCAAATGGGCCTAGTGACTCTGTAACTATGACAATAATTTAGGCCTTTAGGTCGAAAAGTTCCTGAAGAGTCTCTTTACCTATTAAATGACAAATAAACAGAACTCTAGGGAAGAACTATTCCTTTTGGGCATGAGAAGTTATATAGAGGGTGATCATGGAATGAGAGCTAGCCAAAGATTCAGAAGTGGTGTGTTCTAGTCCAGATTCTGACACTTACTACCTGGTGATCTAGGGAAAGACACTTACCTTCTGTGTGGCTTTCCCTATCTGTTTAAAAGGAAGTAATTTTTAACATGGTTACTCACAGGGTTTTGAGGATTTCCTAAGGATGGATGTGAGTCATCGTCCAAATGGGAGATCCCAGCATTAAGATCTCATCTGTTTACTGTTGATAAAAACAGCACCTTGTTTACTGGAGTGTTTAATGCCATCTACATACATTTGTCATGGGATTCTTTGACAACCATGAGTCCGAGATTTGCTCAAGGCCATGCAGCTCCAGAGGGAATCAAGATCAGGTCTCTTGACCTCGAGAGTCAGGTGATCTGTTACATGCCCATTGTGGAAAGACCATCTCTGACAGGACCCCCAGGATCAAGGAGGGCAGAGGTGCTTCTGTTCATGCTCTCTGCTCACATCTTACCCACTGAAGTCCCATCCTACCATGTCTGGGCTGACATCGCATGGATCATTCCAGGGCAGATGATACCAGGGCATTTCATTTCTGACCAGAAAACTTTCTGTCAGTGTTAGGAGGCTTCTGAGAGATGATGTGCCTCTGTTGGGAGCCTGACTGGACTACTTTCTCTCCTTTTTGGTGTCAGATAATTTTGGTCTGAAGGAAGAGAGAAGAGTGGCCAGTTATTAGAATGGCAGTGAGGTAACTGGCATGCTCTGCTGGCTTGTTGTCATTCCCTTTAGGAATAGCAGTGGTTCAAACCCAAACCCTTTGACCTCAGGATAGGGCTCCTTGCATTCTTATTCTTACCTTCCTCTCCAAGAACTGATAACCCCTGAAGCTATGCATCGCCTTTCTGTACAAAGAACTCCAAAGTTCTTGTCTTTCAGGCACCAGCACAGGCAAGTGATATTGGGGCAGCTCTAAACTCCTGTTGGCCTTATAGAAGGTCTGAGAGGTTGGGCTGGCTGGTGAGGAAAGCAGGCCTTCCAGTCATATAGCTTGCTATCTATGACCTTGACTTTCAAGCAGCTCTTTGGCTCAGTTGTTTTCCATGATCCCCCTAGGGATTTTCTCAGAGGCCTGACTTAGCATTAATTCCACTTTGGTGCTTGTACAGAAATGAGTGAGGCTGAATCAGATTTTGACAGGCTCAAGTCCTTTATGCTTTTATTGACAATATCCTGCCAAGTAAAACAATTCTTCTTCTTCCCATTTTATGCACCTTACCTTGAAAGGCTGGAGTATTAGGGAGGCTGGTAATAAAAGATCATCTGGGACACTCTTCTCCGAGCAATAATGTTCTCCTGGAAGGTGGGTCAGGGGATCCAACTTCCTGAAAGTGACCCTCTTAGTCGGAGACACGCAAGGATACCCACAGAGAAACCCTTCCCTAACTATCTTGACTATAGGACACTCTGGAAGAAGCAAGCTCAACTTCCCGGTTTCCATACACTAAGGAGTGTCAGGCTGTGGAGCTAGGTCTCTGGGGAGTTTCTCCCTCATCTCCCACTGTACACTTGGACAAAGCAGCTCTGAACTGAAGAACAGGACTGCTGACTCGTGCCTACCCTGGGACAGGACACAGCTGCACGGTGGTGAGTGCATGTCTTGATAGGGTAAGGTTGCTAGATGAAACTAAAGACAAATAGAAAAACTGCATCAGAACTCAGAGCACAGGCACTCACTGGAGGGCCTCTAGCCCAGGAAGTCCATCCCAGAACCTCCTCCAGGAAACACCTTCAGGGAAGGAGTTGGGAAATGGAAGGTGAAACAGTGATGCTCCAGGGACATTAAGGAGACCTGGTTTGAATGCTGCAATACCTTTGGTCTTAGGAGACATTTTATCTGGATGCAAAGGTCATGATGCCAACCCCAAAGACCCAGGGAAGTAACATAAGGAGATTAAGCCAGATGAATACTACAATCACAAAACTTAAGGCTGTTTGGATCCTATGGATCATGGGCAATATTGCATAGTGGCCTCCTCATTAAGGAATGAGGGGACATTTGCAAATGGACAGAAAAGGCAAGCTGGCATTTTATGCCCATAAGCAGGAGAAAGAAGCAATCTAGAAATAGAAGTGAATAATTGGTATAGGGAAAAAAAAAGCTTGTCAGGAGAGACCATGTGGAATCCAAGGCAACTTTAATACTTGGAAGTGGGTTTAACTCCTTGAGGCTGAAGATGGGGGAGAAAAAGGATATAACATGGCTCAAATATGGGCGGCTAGGACAAGAGTGTTTATTACTGGAATGAGAAGATCCGTAGCAGGCACTTCCAGGAAGCAGGAGGTATGGGACGGAGGTCCTGTTCAAGCCAGCAGGTGCTCTCAGAGGGAGGGGAAAACAACAATTGAGATGTTATGATTGAGTCTTCATAAAGATCCCACACCACACACAGAGGAGCCAGCAGAGATACAGAGAAGCCCAAGGCACCTGCCTTCAAGGGGCTATAAAAGAATGAGGAAGATAACAATATTCAGATGAGAGCTGTGCACAGAGCCCCAGAAAGGCGGTCAGGAGACTGCTTCTCATCCCACCTCTGCCACTCACATGCTGGGTGGTTTGGAGCAAATCTCTTCACATTTTGGGGACCTCAGTCTCCTTGTGGCCAATAAGGAGCTTGGCCAAACTGGATTAGAGTCACAGTCTTAGTAGTTAGATCAGTGGGATTCCAACTCCAACTCACAATTTTGGCCTGGACTTGTTACTACTTCCCGCTGTTGAGGCCGAAACCACTCAATACCTTTGAGCAAGGTGAATCTTAAGATGGCATGGTCTCCTGGAGAGGAAAGAGAGGGAGTATTAAAATCCCTTATAACACCCAACAAAACAAATCTTTATATGTAAGCAAGGAAGTTCTTGACAACATTCCTTGGACTATAGGATTTAATGATAGACACTATCTAAATCCGAACCTCTATATTTGAGATTAGGGGTCTGGAGTGGAAAGAGGAGAAGATGCTCAAGGTCCCTCAGCTCCTACACAATGACTCTTCAGGCCAGGGATCCAAGTGCCCTGACCCCTTAATTTAGGGTATCCTGTTACCCTCTCTCAATTTTGAACACCAGAAAAGATTTGGGGCTTTACTTCCCTGGAGCTTGGCAATAGGAAATGAGCCAAAGGTGGAAGCTCTTTGGTTGCCACTAAGGGACATGTTCTTGCTCCTTTGAGTATCATTTGCCCACCCTGCCTGCTCGCCTCCCTTTCCTTTCCTTCTTACTATGCCCCACTCCCACCCCTCCACCCTCACCCCAAATAAGGCTTGCACCCACAGAGACACTTTCCCTCGCATACTGAAAAGACTGCTGATTTCTGTCTACCGATGTGATATTTTACAAGGCAGAGACAAGGATAATGACCAACATTCATTGACCAGTGGGGCTGCTGCAGCCAGGGAGGTAAAGGTGATTTATTTCCTACTGGGTGAGGAACCTCTCAGGGGGCAGGAACTTGGCTCTACACCAGCCAGAGCTCCTTCTCCCACTCTTCATGCAAACTAGGGATGGGTTAAGTTTTAAAGGCCTCTTTGTAACTCCCCAAAGGAGGTGGGATGCTTGTTTTGAGGAGGCTGGAAGGCGGGCAGGGTTAAGTATTTGGAAAAAATGGACATGAGAACTGCATAGGTTTGAGCTAAACGCATGGAATGCTCAGCTCTCTCACAGGACAATTTGCTGCTGTCTTTAAGACTCTTATCCTATCTCCTTATTTTGTTCTGATGCTGGTACCGTTTTCAGACTCACAGACCTGTTCTCTTTGGTTCTCAGAACCTTCCACTGCAGAGACATCCAGCCTTGCTCTCTTCAGGCACTGCTCTGTGCACCCTCTTCCCTCTCTTTAAAATTTCCTTTTGCTTAAGTATTGATCTCAGTGCAGATATTAAGAAAAGGATTGTTTAACTGCTCTAAGAAAACATAGTCTGTGTGTGTTTTCAAACACATCTATTTGCTTATTTATAAGTATATTAATAATATACAACATATGAATAATATATTAAGAGTATATTATAATAAATATGTAAATCTCTCCTAATCACACCATGCAGAGATAATTCTATTAACACTTTATTTCTGAATTTTTCCCATGCTCTCATAAAAATTACATATATGCATAAAGATATATATATTAACCACATGAAAATCATACCCTACATCCACTTTTTAATTTTCTTACTTAACACTATAAAACAGATGCTTTTCAAGTGATAGGGTTTCTGGAGATAGTTGGAGCAGGGGGCTTCTTAAATAGCAATAAAGCAAGTCACCACCTCCATTTACCCACCACACGGACCATGACCTACATCCTGAGGCTATTGGGAGGTACACTGGGGAGTGTGGTACATGGGTGGGGTACCCTTTTGCTGGTACTGATATCAACAGATAAAACATACTTTAATGCTTCTCTGAGAGCCAAGTTAATGAGATGCCCACCCCTCCAGGAAATACCCCCTGCGAAGTCTAAGTTGGTCTTTTGGACCTTTGCTTTCCCTTCATGAGTCTCATTTTCTAGAGAATGGGGCTATAGGTCATGGTAGAGCTTACCTCCACTCCAAGGAGAATACTTGTGCAAGGGCTTAGGAGAAGTTTTTTTATCCTTGTGTGTCTTCCCCCTGTACTGGAAGTAAGAGCGGGTTGCCTTCCAGGAACAAAACCTGTGAGAAGATTGGCTTCTGGTCACATGAAAAAGCTACCAGCTGAGGAGGCTGGAACACTGAGCACAGGGCAACTGAGTCAGGACCACTCCTCACAGAGAGTAAAGCGTCCAATAGAGAAGAGGAAAGACTTGGCCCTGGAGTGCTGCCTGTCAGAGGCCCTTCTTCTGAGCCCTCTCTGTGTCCAGGCCTAGCTCCAATGAGGACCTGGTATGGACAGCATGTTGGGATTCCCTTTTGGAACCAGTGAATGGAGTCTATAAAGAATCTGTTTTATCCAGGCCTGAGGAAGAGTCAACCCCTTCAATGCTTGCCTGAACATCAGACTACGAGCTCCCCACTTAACCCCACATGGTGCAGCCAGAGCATCTGACTGATTTCCTCTCAGGTCCCAATTCCTGGATTCATCCTGTCCCTTACTGAAGGTCATGACCCTGTCATCACATTCCCAGCAGTCCTTTCCCTGAGTAAACCCCTGCTCCTCACATGAACTTGCGCTCATATACTCACTGCGACCTGAGAACTGTTGCTCCCGGGATCCCTCACAACACTCTTCATCTCTTCCTCCCTGGCCCCTAATGCCTTGCTGTCCATCAGCCTACCCTTACATTGGACCCTTTGGAGGTTGGTCTTGGCTAAGATTGGATTTATTTTCTAACCTGCCTTTGCTCTGATGGTCTTAACTGGTGCCCTCTTTCCCTTCCTCAGGGAGCATTCTATTTGATCACAGCTGGTTTTTCTCATTCCACTTGCTATAATGGGTCTCCCTCCCATCAGGGAGCTCCCAGTGTGCCGCAATGCATTCTTTATGGTGCTTAAGATAATAAGAGACCTGGTTTCTAATCCTGGTTTTGCCATTTCCAAGTGATCCTAGGCATCTCTTAACCCTTTGAACCTCAATTTACTCATCTATAAAATAGGGATAATAACACTTTGCCCCACCCACCTCATAGGGCTGTTGAGAGGTTCATCTGGGATAACATATGTAGACACAGTTTGTGCAATATAAAACTCTTTATATAGGAGAATATAGGAAAGCAAGTGACGAACCAGCTGCATAAAGATTAGGGATTCAAAGCCTCCCTGAAGCACTCCTGTACTTCCTAGATAGGTATAGGGCAGTGCTGAGCACTGACTCAAACCAGGAGCAGCATGCATTTCTCAGGGGTTTCTGATCCTCCAGAAAGTTTCAGGACAAATTTCTGTTTAATCCTGCTTAGCAGAACTAGAATCAAGTCTAGACTTGGTGCTAGGTAATAATTGGTATTCTAAGGATAGACTGGTTATCTTGAACTTCGATTTTTAATTCTTCCAATCCTGTATTAAATAATTTATTGTCATATTTATTTTTTCTTCCAAAAATTTTATTTAAATCCTAATTAGTTAACGTATAGTGTAATATTTGTTTCAGGAGTAGAATTTAGTGATCCATCACTTGCATATAATACCCAGTGCTCATCATAACAAGTGCCCTCCTTAATACCCATCACCTATTTACCCCATCCCGCACCCACTTTCCTCCATCAACACTCAGTCTGTTCTCCAACATTAAGAGTCTCTTATGGTTTGCCTCCCCCTCTCTCCTTCTCTCTTTTTTTCCCCCTTCTCACACATTCATCTGTTTTATTTCCTAAATTCCACATATGAGTGAAATCCCATGGTATTTGTCTTTCTGTGACTGACTTGTTTTGCTCAGCATAATACACTCTAGCTCCATCCACATCATTGCAAATGACAAGATTTCATTCTTTTTGATGGCTTAGGAATGTTCCATTGCATGTATATACCACATCTTCTTTATCCGTTCATTAATTGATGGACATTTGGGCTCTTTCCATAGTTTGGCTGTTGTTGATCATGTTGCTATAAACATCAGGGTGTGTGCATCCCCTTGCATCTGTATTTTTGTACCCTTTGGGCAAATACCTAGCAGTGCAATTGCTGGATTATAGGATAGTTCTATTTATCATAGAGATTTTAAAATAAAGGTTGGAGATTGGTAAGCAACCTTTACACTTCTCTTCTAATAAAGTAACACTTATGCACGTGTGTGTGTGGGGGGAGGGGGGTCCCCTAAGAGCTGGAATCACATAATAATCTAAACATCCTAATTAGCCCTGTCTTGGAACATTTCAGCCAGTTGTCCTCTGGCCACTGTCATACAGGGCACTGTGTGGAAGGTATAGGCTGGCATTACAGTGCACTATAAGAGTAAATAACTAGCTGTGAGAACCTGGACCAGTGTCTCAGCCCAAACCTCGACAGGCTAGGTTAGAAACCAGTGGGCCACAGGTTGCATTTGTCCTGCAGATATTTTGTTTGTTTCATTTTTCTTTTTTTTTAAGATTATTTATTTATTTATTTGACAGAGAGAGAGAGAGAAACCACAAGTAGGCAGAGAGGCAGGCAGAGAGAGAGGGGGAAGCAGGCTCCCCGCCGAGCAGAGAGCCTGATGTGGGGCTCGATCCCAGGACCCTGAGATCATGACCTGAGCCGAAGGCAGAGGCTCTAACCCACTGAGCCACCCAGGCGCCCCTGTTTGTTTCATTTGTGCTCTTTGGCCTTCATAATTTCCTCACTATGTTTTAGTTTTGAGTTTGTTGCCACATTTGCCACTTTAACATTGGGAGATACGACAGAAAAACCTAAATTTCTGGGGCACCTTGGTGGCTCAGTTGATTGAGTGACCAACTCTTGGTTTTGGCTCAGATCATGATCACATGGGTCATGAGATGGATCCCTGTGTCTGGCTCTGTGCCCAGCGGGGAGTCTGCTTGAAGATTCTCTCCCTCTCTGCCTCCCTGCACTCACTCTCTCTCTCTCTCTCTCAAATAAATAAGTCTTTAACAACAAAAAAACCTCCTAAATTTCTAAGCTCCTCTTGAGACTGGAATATCTAGCAACTGTGCCTCTAATGGTAATTATGGGATTTGGACATAACAAAGTAGAACTCTTCTGTCTTACTGTCTCAGTGATGGAGGAAAGTACAGTTGTGTTAAACTTGACAGAACTTCTTCCCAGGTAGGGAGGTCCATACTCACTCTTAGGTGAGGAACCTATGCCTAAGAAAACTAACATCCTTTTTCCAAGCAAGCACAGGAGAGGTGCCTGGGAGAGAGCCAGGACCTCTAATCCCCAGTCTTACTTACTTGGCCTCCCATCCTCTAATTCAGTTTTAGCGAGAGAGTGTGAGGGATGGAGTGTATTATGTAGGATAAGAATACACCGTTGTAGTTCCCAAGAGACTGGAAACTGTGAAGCAGAGCGCTAGAGGAAGACAGAAAATGCTCTAGAAAGTCAAATGTGTTTTTCTGCCCTCGTGGTCTTTGGGCAAGGAGAAATAGTTACCTTTTCCAGAAGTACATAATGACAGGGAAGAGAGACATGATAGTCCCATGGAAGATGTCCCGATCTAGATGGCCCTCTGCAATGGTAGCAAGGATGGCATCCTTCTGGGATTCAGAGATGTTCACCTACCCATAGAGTGGGAGCCTGTTACTGGCAGAGGCTCCAGGGAAGGCAGAAAACCTCTCTTGACCCCCCGGACCTATAAGACCACCCCCTCCCCAGGAGCTTTTCGTGTAACTGCTAAATGAAGGACATCTGGTTGACCCAAGACTTAGGCGGTGCCTATCAGCTTTCAGAGTTCTTGTGGAAGAAATGCTTCTTGGCTAAAGCCCAGAGAGGAGTGGGAATCCCCTTTACCCTCAGCCTTGGAGGGATATCAGAATGCAGGTAGAGCTTTAGGATGATGTTAATTTTGGACCTCATTAGGACCACGTCATTCTCGTTGTATGCCCGGTTGGCTTGCAGCACATGAGCTGAATTCACCAAATCATTAAATCTAAAAAGAAGCAGTAAGTAGAAAATCAGCCAGGAGAAGATAAAAGCAGCAACTAAATAGGGCAGCCAGCCCAGACCCATTTCTGGCCTAAAAAAGACAGGGCCAATCCTGGGTCAGGTGGCAACTTAATTCATTCAATCATAATGCCTCCACAGGCAAATACAAATTGAGCACCTACCACACGTCAGATAATATGCTAAGTGTTTCTTCAAGTGTATTTCTTTACCATAAACTCCCTTATGTATCCTATCCTGCCCCCATCCTGAATTCTATACCAGTTTTGCCTCTGAAGACTTTAAGGGCTAAAGTTACTCTCTCTTTCTTTACCCTCCTGGGCTGATACTCTCACAATTACCACCATTCTTTGAAGCCACATATTACTTTTCTTATTTTTTTTATTATTGTAAAATATACACAACATAAAATTTACCACTTTAACCATTTTTAAACGTACAGTCAGTGGCATTAAGTACATTGACTTTGTTGTGCAACCATCAACACAATCCATCTCCAGAACTTTTTTCATCTTCCCCAGCTGAAACTCTATGCCATTAAACAGTAACTCTTCTTCCCATACCCCAGCCCTTGGCAATTACTTTCTGTCTTCTAGCAACATATTCTTTTACTAACCATCAAATACCTGTCAGTTATACCTTATCTTGATTTAAGTACACAGTTTATTTCTCTCGGGCTTCTTTAAATCTTAACCATTTAAACTTTTCCTAAGAGTAGAATACCAATATTTTCCCATTATAAGCTTGTTTTGCATATCATCCATTTATTTATTCAATCAGTGGACATTTAAAAGGGTTTGCTCTGTGCCACATGCAGTTCCAAGAGCAGGGATTCAGCAGCGAACATGGTAAACAAAGTCCTGCCTTCCTTTTTAGTTGTCTACGAAATGTACTTTCTGCACCTATCATCCTACTTATTAACTCTCATTTGTGTTTCGTTTGCCGTCCAGATTAGTTTGTGGGATCTTAGAGAATAGGGAGCATGTCTTAGTTGTCTTTTGTATCTCCAATGCGAAATCTAGTGCCCAGGCAATCAGTAAGCATTTATGGAACTGAGCTAAATGCCTCATTGGGGTGCAGTGGAAGATCTCTTAACCAAATTCCCCTAATTAGTGTGCTGAATGACCAGATACTCTCCACTTCTCAAAACACATTGACTGATGCCTACGACATGCTAACTATACACACTGGTTGTACCTTCTGTAATATACTCTCACATTTTCCCAATTGAAAATGAGTTGAGGCAGATACATACGGAGAATTATTCATGTCTCTTCTCAAATATTTTTGCCTGTTGTACTTGTTACTATAATTTGTAATTTATGAAAATTAATAAAGCACGAACATAAAAGGAAAAAGTAATTTGTTGTTTCTGTGAAAATAAATTTGAATGCGTTGGAATGTTCTAGTAAAGGGAAGTTGTTTTTTAAAAAATTGCTATTGAGTGAGGTGCGACAAAGCAATTTAAAACTTCGAAAAAACACGTATAAAAATCCAGAAGGATTAAATTGCCTTTAAATTCTCACTCCACTTTAAAGAGAGAAATTTTAGAATTAGCAGATGGCATTTTGGATATAGTTTATGCAAGAAAAATATGTGGATCTCCAGTTAGGGGAATGGCTTTGACTTTACATCAAAAGTTTGACAGGTAAGTGAAAGTACATTAATATGATTTAACATAATAATATCTGTTTAAGTATGGATGTTCCTCACAAATTTAAAAATAGACTTACCATATAATCCAGTAATCCCACTACTGGGTATTACCCAAAGAATACGAAAACACTAATTCAAAGAGATATATGTACCCTTATGTTTATTGCAGCATTTATAATGGCAAAATTATGGAAGCAGTTCATGTATCCATGGATAGATTAATGGATAAAGAAAATGTGGTATATTTATACAATAAAATATTACTCAGCCATAAAAAAGGATGAAATCTTGCCATTTTCAACAATATGGATGGAGATAGAGGGTATAATGCTAAGTGAAATGTTAGAGAAAGACAAATACTATATGATTTCACTCATATTTGGAATTTAAGAAACAAAACAAAGAAAAAAAGAGACAAACCAAGAAATAGGCTCTTAACTATAGAGAACAAACTGATGGTTACCAGAGGGGAGGTGGGTGGGGGGATAGGTGAAATAGGTCATAAGAATATACTTATCATGATGAATACTGAATAATGTATAGAATTGTTTAATCAATGTATTCTACACATGAAACTAATATAACACTGTATGTCAACTATATCGGAATTAAAATTTTAAAAAAGCTAATCAACCAGAGGCAAACAAAAACAATAATAATAATGATACACAATGAGTGAAGTAATATAGAGGATTGAGTAACCTGTATGTGTGTACAGGAGACTTCCAACTTATATCAACTTAAATATCATTTATGCATCTCTATCTTTATTTTTAAGTTAGTTTAGAACTTTTAACGGTTCTCAAAAAAAAAAAAAGGCCCACCACATTCTAAAACATAGACTCATAAGCCATTCTACTTTAGTACATAAGACACCTAATCACCATGTAGTACATCATTCCTATGGGGGAAATGTATTCCAAATTTCAAATCGGTGTTCCAGGAATGTGCCCTTTCTGATAATGGCAAAGACGTTCCCATTGATGAGGACAGAGAAAGAAGACTCTTATTTCTCTTGAAGTCACTTGTTTCTATCTGCAAATGTTCAAGAAATTTTTAAGTCAATTCTCTCCTTCAGAGGTGCTAGACCTGTGTTCCCAACTGTGCTGCAATCAGAATCACATGAGCAGCTTATGAAAGTACCAGTTCCCAGGCTCCACACTGGACCAGTGAAATCCAAACCTCTGGGACCTTGGCATTGGCAGTATTCACGAGCTCCCAGTGTCCCTGATGTGCACCAGTATTGAGAACCATTGACTAACTCCTCTACCCCAGTATGACTGTTTTTCAAGTTCAGGCCCTGTGCTCACAAATTGGAGAGCTATACACATGAGACACACTTGGTTAAGAATAGTTCTAAGTAGACAGGTACCTGGGTGGCTCAGTCACTTAAGCACCTGACTTTTGACTTCGGCTCAGGTCGTGATCTCAAGGTCGTGAGACTGAGCCCCACATCCAGCTCTGCACTGGATATAGAGCCTGCTGAGGCTTCTCTCTCTCCCTCTCCTTCTGCTCCTCTTTGCTCAGAGAAATATTTCTAAGTAGAAACTGTACTAAACAACAGGTATAATCTGACCCAGACCAGAAAGATGTTTTGCTTTATATATTTCACCAAAGCTATAATAGAATGACCTCCAATTTTTTCCTACTACTTGCTTTTTTCATAAGATGCATGAATAAGGCAAGGAATAACATCTATGTCTATAATGTCTATATCTATAACTATATATCTCTGTTTAATGTCATGCATATACACAGACACATGCAATTTTTATTATTATAATTCTCTGTTCTAACTAAGGAACTATTGGCTCTATGGTGCTCCATAAGAGGATTTCTATCATATTAACAAATAATAAGAAAAAAAAGTGCTGCACTTCCTGAGTATAAATATCATTTCAATATTTCAATCATTTTAATATTGCCAACTCCAGAATACTGAAGAGCGTCTAGGACCTAAAGGGAAGAATGGCAGAAATTGATACAATGACAGACAGAATTCAGTGAGATTTTCAGTTGGAGATTCCTGCCTGGCAGGGCTGAAATCACCGTGCCACTTACAGGCCACTCCAGACTTTGCTGGATGGTACTAACCAGGGGAAGCCATGATAGGGAGAGATGGGAAACTTACTTCTCCATTTCAGAAAAAAAATACAAATCATTGATTGCAAAGTTGACAATGATAATTCTGTGGCCAAATATTCGGCGCTTTATCAGCGTTATATCACCATTCTCAAGGTCTGCACTCCGGGCATTTGTGGCATATGCGGTTGGGCGTCCTGACACATTTGGTGATGTGAAGTCTGAGAGAGAAAGAGGAAGGAATTAAAATCTAGTCTGATGAAGTCACTCTTACACTTGAAGCCTTTGACTTGAGCATAACTAAAATGAAGAAAGGAAACTGTGGACCCGTCTTTGGGTCTGTTGAAATAGTGATTTCCTACCCTTGGGCTCAATGTTTTACTTTGACTTGAAAGACTGCTGAAAAAGCCATCTGCTCAGATGGTGTGACCACATACACACCAAAAAAAAAAAAAAAAAAAAAGAAAGAAAAAAGCGACTGAGTACTGAAAGATGTTTTCCTGGTGCGTGTCTCATGGAAATATAATTGCACTGTAGTTATGCTAATCCCTAACATTTCTGCAGAAACTGAATATGCAGATGTGACCTTCAAAATGGAGTTTGTGGTATTGATGATGCTTATTCTAGGTTTATCAGGGAAGTAATTTAGAAGGAAACTGGGAAAGCAGCACAACAAAAAAGTCAAAATATCAAGGTAAAGAAGTTTATTGGAACATAGAGTAGGGTGCTAGAGTAGAAAACAGACAGAAATGAGTAAAGAAGAATATAGAAGTTTCAAGAAGGTTTGGATTGTGCCTAGAAAAACAAGACACTTATTTTAGAAAGTTTCTTGACTAGAATATACACAAAAAAAATCCATTCGTAGGGATTTAGGGCTGAGAAGACAAGTTTTGGACTGTATCTGGCAAGTAGACTCTGGTTAATTGCCTGGCTTGGATTAAGAAAATTGTCTAATCTAGGGACGCCTGGTGGCTAAATTGGTTAAGCGGCTGCCTTCGGCTCAGATCATGATCCCAGGGTCCTGGGATCGAGTCCCACATCGGGCTCCTTCCTCAGCAGGGAGCCTGCTTCTCCCTCTGCCTCTGCCTGCCTCTCTGCCTACTTGTGATCTCTCTCTCTCACTCTCTCTCTGATAAATAAATAAATAAATTCTTTAAAAAAAAAAAAAGAAAATTGTCTAATCTAGCTCTAGAATTTACTATTCTTCTTATAAAATCCATTATTCTGGATATCTGTTCAGGAATCATTGATGTGGGTATGGTGCTTCCTATGGTTTAAGTGGCATTCCTTTTGAAGAACTATCACATATAAAATGGGAGGGTACCACAACATTGAATAAATAGCCAGCATCTCTTATGTCCCAGACCCTGTGCTAAATCCTAGGGTTACAGCACCAAATAAAGCAAAGCCTCCTCCTTCCTATCATACAAAATCTCTCTTTATCTCTTAGACTTGAGTTCGAAGGGGAAAATAAAGTTTGAATAGTAGTGGAAGTTGGTATGATAGCCAGGGATTTTAGGAAAAGAGTAGGCTAAATCCACTCAAGAAATCTGGGAGCAGTGATATACTTGTAAACCAGCTCTGGTAGGGGAGGGGAGAACTGATTTGATGGTCTTTGCTGATTTCTATAATCAATACTTCCACCATAGTTGATTTCAGCTATTGATGGTTCACAAAATGTCCTGAATATTTAACAGTCGACTCTCAACTGGGTAGAGATTGTCAGGTTGTATTATTATTATTATTATTATTATTATTTAAAGTTTTTATTTATTTATTTGACAGAGAAAGAGACAGCGAGAGAGGAAACACAAGCAGAGGGAGTCTGAGAGGGAGAAGCAGGCCTCCCACTGAGCAGGGAGCCCGATGCGGGACTCGATCCCAGGACTCTGGGATCATGACCTGAGCCGAAGGCAGACGCGTAAGGACTGAGCCACCCAGGCGCCCCAGGTTGTATTATTTTTTTTAAAGCAAGACCCAACTCTATGCTAGCTACAAGAATACTTTAACTGTAGGGCATAAATAGGTTATAAGTAAAGGAACTGAAAAAGCTAATACATGCTAACACAATAAAAAGAAAGCTGGAGTGACTATCTTAATATCAGACAAAGTAGATTTCAGAGAAAAGAATATTACCAACAATAGAAGTATTTTTTTGTAATGACAAATGGGTCAATTGATTGAAGGACATAACAGTGCCAGCAAAGTCTAAATGATAGTGATAGAAAACAGACCACTGGCAGGCAGATCCCCCACTGAGCTACAGAAGCACTCTTCTTGGGCTGTCTCATACAAAGCTAAGGGTGTGGGAAGTTGAAGTAGGGTGAAATCAGACTTCCTATCATTCTGGGGCATAAGGGTTTGAACTAATTTTATTTAAAAGAAGAAACAAAAGAGCTAGAACTATTCAAAAATCCTAAATGTTTGTGAAGCAGTTCCTAAAACATACATACAAAAACTTTTGCAAATTAGAAAATATCATAATATTAAAATTAAAATGCCAATAGAAAAACAGACAAAGGACATAAACAATTCAAAAAGGAATACAAATGACCAACAAATAAAGGTACTCAATTACTAAAAAAATATACATAAGAATGGCACGTTAGTTTTCACTTACTGGATTGTCAGTTTTTAAAAAGTGCCTAATACCCCAGGTTGGTGACAATATGGCACTTATATATACTGTTGGTAAGAGTTTGATTAGTGTAATTAATGTTTGTAAATTTTAACTATTTTTAACCATTTACCCATTTCTCCCATTTTAAGGAATTAATCTCATAGAAATACACGATTGCAAAATATTTGTGTTTTGCAGCACTATTTGTCATACTGACAATTAAAACAACTTAAAAGTCAGCAAGAGAGATGAGGGTGATAGAAATTAGGGAGGGCACTTGATGTTACGAGCACTGGGTGTTATATACAACTGATAAATCGCTAAACTCTACCTCTGAAACTAATAATACACTATGTTAATTAATTGAATTTAAATTTAAAAAACTAAAAAAAAAAAGAGAGATGTGATTTTCATTATCAATTCCTCCAGTATTATCTTAGGCACTTTTGCTATCTCATTAATCTTAATTAATTAATCATAATCATTAATCTCCAGTCCAACTGGAGGAACTGCAGGAACTGCAATCAGGAATAAGCCATGCTCTTTCTTATTTTAGGATTCTATGCAGACCTAGAAATTGCTCCCCACTTATTTTGCCTGTTTAACTTGCTCATTCCTGAAGACAAATTTGTCGTTTTCTAGCAGTCTTCCCTGATTCTCCTTTACTAACTAGGGTCTCCCTACAATTATCGTTGGGATTACTGACCACATAATAACAGCAATAACATTGGCTAACTCTTTTATAGTAATGGGTAAAGATACTTTGTATGTATTAACTCATTTAATCCTCACAACAATCTAGGGGTTAAGCACCATTATTATTACCATTCTACAGATGAAAAAACTGAGGTGTAAAATCACTTTCACAAGGTCCTTCAGGCATATTCAAACCCAGGATATTTGGCTCCAACATCTGTGGCTCTTACTTTCTGTCTTTCCCTCAAAATGTAAGTGCCACGAAGACAGAGCCTATCCTGCATGTTTACTACTGTATGTATCCCCAGCACCTGGCAAAGTTCCTGCCACATAGTGGATTCTCAGAAAGTGTGTTGAATGAATGAATGAACTAATAAATGAAGTAGTTGAATACATCTATGCTATGGACAACAGTTTTGTGAAATGTAAGATCTTGCTGCACACTTCAGTCATTTTCCACCCTTGCTGGCTCTGGGAGCAGAAGCCACTGGACTCACATCCTCTCTAAGCAGGCCTGAGTTTGGCTTTGCACCCAGGACCTGGAGTTCTTGCTAGACCCCAGGCTAACACAGGCAACACACAAAGCAAGAGCCCTGCAGCTTCTTATCTGGGCTAACCCCTGTGTCTGAAATATCCACAGGAAAGACAGTAAATAGAGAAGTGACTTACTTTCCTTGTTATTTTGTACTTCTAGGTGAAGATATTCTTCAAATTCCTGGCGCTTACGGGGATCAGACACAAATCTGCGGTACTTGCAAAAACTCTTAATAAAGCTAATCATTTTCATCCAGCCTCTCCTCTGGGGGAAGAGAGAGGGGTATGCCATATTCATTAGTATAGCTGCTGTTCACTGAAAGTCTACTATGTGCCAGAAACTTGACATTCATTATATTTAGTCCTCACAATACCTCCTTTGTAAGGAATAATCTTTAGCTCCAATTTAAAGGTGAGGAAAAACAGAATTGTAAACCTTCTCCAAATTAAGTGGCTAGTGGGCAGAAGATTCTGGCTTTACCCAGGCACGGGGCCATTGGCAATGTTCCTTCTACCACAGTCTTTCCACAGTAAGATTTGAGATGCAATAATTAGGAGAGAGAGTGTGAGTGCTAAAAATAGGAAGAAACAGGGGTCGGAGATAAGCATAATTCACAAGAAGTGAATAATGGCTCGGGCAAATTCGAAATGTTGAAGAAATAAGGAAATGAGTAAAATCATTTCTAATCATTAAGAAGAGAAAAGTATAATTACATGCACACACATACTACACACACACACACACACACACACAGAGCCCAAATGCATTTTATAAGTTCCTTATCTGTTTCTTAATGCCCAGTGACCATTCTGTAATTCATTTACCCCTTGACAAATTGATATTTGGAGTCAGAAAGAATCTTATTGATCAACTAGATCAGTTGTCTCATTCCACAAAGAGGGATCTTCAGTGTAAGCATGGCTTTAGAGAGTCAGTAGTGAAATACAAAAATCACTGAGTCTGGGATCAGAAACTTGGAGTCTGGAGACTAACTTTTCTCTGATTGTGTAATTTGGATCAATTTACTTAATCCGTGTCTCAGTGTCTCCATGTGTAAGAGAGAAACAAGAGCCTTCAGGGTTGGGGTGAGGGTTAGTGATTATATATGTAAACTCCAATGCAGTCCTTGGTACAAAGTAGCCACTAAGTATGCATCAGTTTATTTTTATCTTTTCTTATCTGAGAGCAACTGGAAGACCTGAATTTAAAATGAAGTCTGGTTCTGGGTGCAATATTCTTTTTAATGTCCTACATGAGCATTCATGAGTTGACTCATGCATGGAGGGAACAAAGAAGAGAAAAGAGGGGTAGACATTTTCATATGGGCATAGTCCATGTCTGTTTTCAGAAATATCTTAGCAAGATATTTCTTGCTAAGACAGAGCTGGGCTTAAATTTTTCTGATTTGGGAAATTTTTCTGATTTGAGAATTTTCTGATACTAACCAACTCTATAACACATTGAGCAAGTGATTATTTAAAAGGAGCACGTATTTTTTTTTCTCAAATCATATGAAGAGACTTTGCGCAATAACATTCCTGTCTGGGGAGCATGGGTCTTAGTGGATAGGCGTCTGAAGTACACTGGAATTTACTGATGAAACTTCTTTGTAAAGACAATATTTAATTATTGCCATTTTCTTACAAAACTATATTTTGCAAAATTGTATACTGTCAATTAAAATGCTTTTGTGTAAACTGGAAAAAAATCCTGTGTCTTCTCTCTCCCCACTACAGCCCCCCCCGACCTTTTTTTTTTTACTGCTGGCATGGAGAAAGAATGAGCTAATAATTGATCTGTTTGGAAGAAGAAAATGAACATGTTCTGCTCTCAGCCCTCCGCATTTTCTTTGGGAGTTGCTTGTTTGCAGGATACCTCACATTTTGATCTCCGTGTATCTGACCCCTGTGTCTATCACTCAGTTGGGTCTAGTCACAGAGTGAAGGCAAGGATTTTTTCTTAAATTCCCACTGTAACCATTTCTCCGAGCCTTGGGGTCCTCCTTTGTAAAACGTGAATTTAGAAACATACCCTTAGTAGTTGTTTGGGTGAATAAATAAGCTAACAGGGAAACCCTTTTGCATGGATGACGATGCCTAAGCAGTGCTTTCCTTGTCCCCAGTGTCTAATCTTCACTGTCTTCCTCACTGACCTGGGATTCCTGGAGGTGAGCTGCGGTTTTTGAGGGCTTCTTAGAAGACTGTACTTCAACATGCCCTTCCGGAGGATAAGGTGGGAACAGCTCTTGGTAATCTTTAAACCTGCCAGAAGGAGACCAAGAACATCAAGAAGGCAAACTCCTGGTACAGAAAAGGTAACAGTCAAGGCAAACCTATCTCAGCTTTTGGAGGAAGTCAAAGTGGGAACTGGGGAATGGTGAGACACAAATACTCTTCTTACCGTTTTGAACCTTTGCTAATGTCAGCCTATCCTTCCTGATCGATACTGTATTGATCCTTGTTTAGGTAAATGAACTGAAGTGTGTATGTGCATGTATGCACGCACAAACACATGCACGCACACACGTGTGCACAGGTAGGTAGGTAGAGGATTCAAGATACATTTGCTTTTTCTCTTGTAGGGAAGCTCTGGCAGTGAACTTAGGAGTAAATTTGAGACTCCTTGAGTACTATGGCTTTCAGAAGCCAATGAGCAACTCCAGAAAGAATTATCGCCTTCACTGAGCAATACTCACCACTTTTCTTCCAGGGATTTCATGACAAAGCCCTGCAGCATTAACAGTGTGGTTGTGCTGACATGACGCATTTGAGAGATTTCTTTGATAATAGGGGCATCACACTGCAGTATTTCTTCTAAAAAATGCAGAGAGAGAAAAAAAGTCATCATCTCCTTGTCTACCTTTTCTGAGGTAGCTGGTGTGTTTTTCACCTTGGAGTCTCACAGTCCCTTATTCTTTATCTGATTAGGCTCTGAGCTCTCCATAATTTGTTTGAAAATCTCAAAAGCGTAATTGTAGAGCAAATACTTCCATTCAAATTCAAAAATAAGTGCTTAAGGGGAAGGACATATTTAAAAGACTCATTTCTGCAGCTAGTTTAAAGTGTTTGGCTTAGGAAGAGAGCAGAACAATAAAGGATTAAAGTTAAATTGCTGGAGGAGATGGGGAGGGAATCCAAGATTACAAATAAGTATCATGAGGGCAATATGATTCTCAGGTGTTCAGAGGCTATTGTGTTCATTAATAAGATTTGACAACTTATCAAGGACGAGATCTGCAAACTCATCTTTGTCTTCTTCCTGAGAATCAACAAGTAAATATTTCTTATAAGTAAATATTTGCCAGATTTACCTCTTTTTTAACTTTCATAAAATGTATAACCTTATCTTGGTTATCACAAGGAAATAACACACACCCGTTTGTTTATTTGTGCCAAAATCTTCATTGCTTTGCTATAGATTTGTTAACTTCGAGGAGGGGATTATGCTTACCTCCCTTTTTTCCCTCTAGAATTACAGGTCAACGCTTTACCTGCAACTTCTGTTTTTGGCCAAGATGAATTTACGTGGGTCAGATTGCCCTCCCTCCACAGGCAAGTAAACAAAATTTATGAAACAAAGATTTTCAGGGAGACAGTTTATCCCAGGACAACTCTCTCTACAATCCATAGTAGGTGAGCACTCCCAACTTTACATACAGCTAACTCTTTTGTACCTAAATTACTGTCTAGTTGATTTAAGGGTCAAATAACTTGAGTTTGAATTCAAGTTTTCTGTGTTTCATCATCCTCATTAGTAAAATGGAGCTATTCATTCCTATTTTATAGAGATTAAAGAAAATGCTATTTTCAGTGCATTCTGAATAGAGTTAAATGAGAGGATATATTGCACATTTAAGTACAAGTGTCTTGCGCTTGACTTCTCGTGGTAGTATTTGCTTTAGATTTATTATTGTTGCTTTCTGCTTTTACTGTCCCTCTTAATCTTTGTCTCAGTACTGCCCATGTGGCCACCGCTCCGTTCTGGCCTTTCAGGGGGCTCACACGAGACAGGTTCTCTGCCAAACTCTTCTCCTAAGATACTAAAGGGAGAAGGGAACAATATCAGGAGAAGAGGATGTATACCAGCAGAAGTTTTGCCATGGAAGAAAGTCTTGATTATATTTTCAAAGAGAGACTTGTACATTTTTTCGTTTGTCTCAATACTGATCTTATGGATGGCTACCAGGAATTGCAATGGGCTTTCAGACTTCCGTTCTTTGAGGAACTCTCTGAAGAACTCCAAGTGGTGTGTATTTAGGAGGACTTCTGTTAAGTTTCTGGAAAATAAGAAAGCATCATTGGTGAAGATGTAGCAGAACCTGGGCTGGATCCTGGCGGAAAAACCAAGCGGCACTCAGAGACTAAGAAGGGAGAGAGATTTATTCACCGGTGGGCTCAGAGGAGATCCTTCTCCAAAGATCTGAGCCCTGAGCACAAGCAGGGAGGGTAATTTATATCCTCCTCCTCGCGCATACTTGGCATTCTGGCGCGCCAGAGGAACAGGGTAGGAGAGAAGAACCGGAAGGGCTCTGAGACAAGGACTGGAGTTCCCTTGCCAGTTTGGTCGGCCAGCTTAAAGTACAGTTTTTCCCC
>CM052893.1:21587067-21609602 GCA_028534135.1 Potos flavus | reverse complement strand
GGGCAAGCAAACTACAGCACATCACAGGCAAGCTGGAAGAAAGAAAGGGAAGGTCAGCTTTTATAAGGTTTCAGGAGGAAACTGGGGAGGGTTTTTGAACAAAAGTCTCTCAGAGGAAAGTGCGAGGTTGTAGTGGTTTCTCACCGGCTGTGAGGGCGGTCAGTGCGCTGTTGCTGGGGCAGGGAGAGCTCCTCCTTCCTTAAAAGATAAGAATTCTCTTCCTTCCCATTGCTGGACGTGCAGGCTGCGAGGAGGGGTGGGAGCGTGGCAGCTCCCTCTTCGGGGCTTCCCCCCTTCCATTTTTAATAAGGCTGCCTGTACTCCGTTTCATAGGGGTAGCTGGATTCCACCTATTTCCAAGCCTTAACTTCCACAAATGCAAATAATCCCCCTAAAGACAGAGGTGGAGGGATCTTGAGTGTTGTGCCAGGGTTGGATGGGGGTCGGGGCTGCTGGCTGGGGTATCCTCCCATAAGAGACAGCTAGGAGGACTGGTTGCTGTGGAAGCCCAGGACCCCAGCAGACATTTAAGTCTATATAGGGTCTGACTGTGTCGCCCATTTGAGCAGTCGCGGCAGAGTGATTTTGACGTGGTGAGCCTCCTTCACCCTTGAGCAATGCAGGCGGCGAGGCATGGCTCCGAGCTCCACGGGTCTCGAGAGCCCTGGCTGCACAAAGGGGACATTCTGGGCTTATGGCACATGTGCAAACCCCACAGCCAGGGACCTGTCACTGGGCAAGTGTCAGGGGAGTCTGGGTCGCATGGGCTGGGCGGGGGTACCTGGGTTCCACCTTATTCCAAAGCTCAGTCGACACAGGTGTACACAGTGGCCCTGAAGGTGCAGCGGGAGGAATCCGGACGGCCTCGCCAGGGCGTGGCTGACTGGGATGGCCGGGAGTCTTGGTTGCTGGAGAAGCCTGGGACCTCATCAGGCCGCCAGTCCAAGTAGGGACAGACTGTCGCACAGGTTAAACCACGCCCAAGCCATTCAGGTGGTTGAGTCGTGGCAGAAGCTCCACAGGCCTGGAGTACTTGCTGCATCCCAGGGCCAGGAGACGAGGTACAAAGTGCACTGGGACGAGCCCCACAAACTAAAATAGCCGGGGACCTGAAACTGGGCAGTACCTGGCAAGGCTGGGTCATGGGAAGGGTGCTACTGGGGGTACCAGGCCTAATGCACCAGGCCTACCTACCCGTTGTTTCATAGTCCCCCTGAAGGCAGAGCTGGAGGTTTTCCAGCTGCCCTGCTGGGGAAGCCCATGCCTGCAGGAAAGTGTAGCCTCCCCTGGGAGCCAGCTGGGAGTCCCGGTTCCTAGAGAAGCCCTGAATCCAACAGGCAGCAAGTCTGCGTGGGGACTGCCCGTTTGCAGTTTTCTAATTAAAGTGGTTTTCAAAAGGTGGGTTCCCTCCAGGCTCTAGAGGTGGTTGGGGCTGGCCAGAGTTTCCAAGCTGGGAGAGTCAGGTGTGCCCCGGGCTGGCTTACAGGGCACAACTGTGCATGTGTGCGTCTCCGAGTCAGGGTAGCCGGGTATTTGGAACAGGGTAAGCATCCAGGGAGGGCAGCTCAGGAGTTCAGCCTCTGCGGTTACATGGCATCCGCCTAATTACCAGCCCTAACCCATGCAAGCGCACGTGGTCCCACAGAAGGCCGGGCTGGAGAACTCTGGATTACCTTGCCGTGGCTGGATAAGGCTGGCTAGCTGGGGGACCCTCCAATAAGACACCTCTGAGAGGCATGATTGCTGTAAAAATCTGGGACCTCAGTTGACAGTAAGGCTAAATGGGGACTGAACTAACTCGTGCCCATCTTAGCAGCCACCTCAGAGCAATGCTCCGGAGGGGAGGGGCTCTCTCCACCAGCGCTTGAAATGTAATGTTCGAAATGCAGTGTTTGGAAATGAACTTTAGTTCCACAGGCCTGGAGGGCCCCGACCTCCCAAGGGTGACTTTCAGGGCATGTACTGTGCATGCGTGGACCAGGGAGGTCATAACAGCCAGGAAGCTGAAGGAGGGCAAGATTTGGGAGAGGGCAGGTCACAAGAGCATGCTTTTGGGGTACCTGGCATCTGCCTAATTCTAAACCCTAACCTACACAAATATGCATATTCCCACTGAAGACAGAGATGACGAATCTAGCCTGCCTTGCCAGGCGAGAAGCATGTAGGGTTACTATAGGATACCCTCCAATAGCAGATACCTAGGAGCCTTGTTGGTGCAGAAACCTGGGACCCCAGCAGACAGTAAGTCCACGTGGGAACTGACTGTCTCATTGAGCAGCCACCTCGGTGATTTTCATGAGCTGGGTCCCCTCCAGCATTGAGGCTGTGCAGACAGTTGTGGAGGGGCCCTCGCTCCACAGGTCTGGAGGACCTGGGTTGCCCATGGGCAGCGGACAGGATGCATACTGCACATGTGTGGGACACGCAGGTCAGGCTTGCCAGGGACCTAAACCAGGGCAAAGTGCCTGGGGACACTGGGTCATGGGAGGGGGTTACTGGGAGTTCCTGGCATCTAATTCCAAGCATTAAGCTACACGAATGTGCATATTGGCAGTGAAGGCAGAGCTGGAGGAATCAGGTGGGATTTCTGGGGTGCCCTCTGGAAAGATATACCTGGGAGCCTTGATTGTTGGAGAAGCTCAGGATCCCATCAGGTAGCCAGTCCAAAGGGGGACTGATAATTACCAGGTTAGGATAGAGCCTCAAATACTTTGGGGGGTGGGCTCTCACCACACTGAATGCCAGCTCGTGGGGCACTGACCGAAGCTCCACAGGACTGGAGGGTCCTGGCTAACCAAGGCTAGATGACAGGAGGCATACTGAGCATACATGGAAGGCTCAGCTCGCGGAAGCCAAGGACCAGGACCCGAGCAATGTTGGAGGATCAGTTCCCATGAATGGGCTTTTGGAAGTCCATGGCATCCGAACCTACACAAATTTGCGTGTCTTCCTTAAAGACAAAACTGCTCATCTGGACTGCCAAGACTGATCCAGGTGGCCTGGCTGGGAAGCCTTTACTGACGACACTTGGGAGCCTTGGTAATTGGTGAGCCCAGGTCCCCATCAGGTAGGGGGTCCAAATGGGAGCTCTTTCTACCTTGAAGCTAATGCCTTAGAAAGATTTGTGGGGATTCTGCCCCCTGTACCCTGCGGGTATGCAGGTGGATGAGGACCGGTTGGAGCTGCAGAGGCCTGCAGTGCCCAGCTGCCCAAGGCTGGCGCGCGGGTGCACACTGCGCATGTGCAGGCTTACTCTCGGGTTAGACAGGACCCGTGACAGGAAGAATGTCAGCCGAAGCTTGTGACGTCTTGTGACAGGGCTGTTTAGGGTACAAGGCATCTGCCTATTTCCGAGCCCTGACTGCAACAGATGTTCCTATTTCCCACGAGGGCAGATCAGAAGACGTGCTGGGATGGGGTCTGGCAGACGGCCGGACATCCTCTGCTAGGAGACACCTGTTAGCTTGGGTTGCCAGAGAGACCCGGAACCTCAGCAGGCAGCCAGCCCGAGTGTGGACTGACTTGTCTGTCTAAAGCTGCCGCCTCGGAAAGGTTTTTGGGTAAGGGATCCTTCTACCCAGGATGCTATGCAGGTGGTTGGAGACTAGCCTGAGCACCACATGCCCGGAGGGCCCTGGCTGCCCGTGGCTGGATGTCGGGGGGCATATAGCACATGTGTAGGCCGTGCAGGTCAGGACAGCCAGAGACTGGGAACAGACCACGCACTGGAAGAGGCCGTGTCACTGGTGCGAGCTTTCATGGGTCAAAACATCTGCCTAAGTCCAAGCCCTAACTGTTGTTAATGTGCATATTTCCCCTGAAGTTACGCTTGCAGGAAACTGGATGCCTTTCCAGGGGAAGCTGGGCAAGCAGGGGTATCCCTCAGTTAGAGACACCTGGGTCCTCATCAGGCAGCTAGTCAGATGGAGACTGGCTGTTTAAAGTTGATGCCTCAGAAAGATTGTGAAGGTAGGCTTCCTCGGCCCTGGAGGCTATGCCGGTGGTTGTAGACTGGCCCCAGCTGCCAAAGGATGGCTGTTACAGGGCATTCTGTGCACAGGCGTGCTGCACAGTTCTGAGAAGCCGAAGACCTATAACGGGGCAGGGTCTGGAATATCCTGGTCTCGAGAGACTGCTCTCGAGGGTCCATGGCATCCGCCTCACTCCAAGCCCTAAACTGCACAAATGTGCATGTGTGGGTCAAGGGTAGTCTGCCCCGAAATGTGCCACTTCAGCATATTGACTATTTTGAATTAGAAGTTATTTAATAAATAGCCAACGCAAGAAGAACACCCAGACCCCCATTTGTCTCGAGAAAGCAGGAAATAGATCTCTCGTATGAAAGATACCTTTCTGTACAGCAGTTAGAAAGACATCCTTGTCACCAGAGAGAAAATTCAGAGCAGAGAAGGCTATTTAAATAAATATTGTTACTTTTACTAATTTACTACCCCAGTGCAAATTCCATTTAGAATTCTTTATTAATTGAAGCTCTCAAACATTAGTTTTCTTTTTACTGTCAATTCCTCACAAGTTTATTGTTTTTGTCTAAAAAGTATGAAAGCTTCCTGCCCTGATCATTTCTTTGGGTCTCAATTTTAATACTGGGCCTATATATGCAGTTAAATTTTGTTTTTTTTTCTCCTTTTAATAGGGCTCATGTCCATTTAATTCTTAGGCCAGCTAGAAGAATTTTGAATAATAGGAAAATTTTTCCTCCCTGACAGTTGGCATAGTTAGCAGGACAAACTTCTCTGGCTGGACATTGCTGCAGCTAAGAGATCCTGGGACATCTGACAAAAGCCAGCAGAAGGAATTCTTACCACATCAGCCCTGGAGAGAGTCCTCTCTCTTTAAATATAGATCTGTAGGAGAAAATATGTGTGGAACTAGTTTCTTGGGCTTAGCAATTCTGGTGAATTTGGTAGCATCCTCTTGGTTTGACTGATCCATTTTCTCCCAGAGATGGTCACGGTTTTTCTTTCTCTATTTGTGTCATTTGTCATAAAAAGGAGTTGCCATAGAGAAAGGCAGGCATAGGATCTATTAGCTTGCTGTTTGAGCCAACTTCACAAAGTAGAGAGTTCTTGATTCTCATGAAACTGGCTGGCGTCTGTTTAGGCAAAGTTTGCTGTGGGTCCTGTATGTAAAACTGGATGAGGTTTTTCATTTCACCTTGTTCTATGTCCTAAGAGCCTGAATTTCGGACCAGTTGACAATATTCTCTCTGGTCTCCACCATCTGGACTGGATACTTACTTGGATATACCTTAGTGGCCAGTGAAATTGACTAGGGTTTCAAGACACATAGTTGCAAGCAGTACTATTTGCCAGCCATACCAGCTCTCAGAAGAGTTGGTTATATAGGAAGTTCCAGCCCCCAAGGGACCTTTATCATCTTAATCTTTGTTCCTTGTCGTGCTGGAAAAGTCTCAGTCAGTAGCATGAACCCAGTGTCACAAGTTAGCAGGTCTGTGATTAGAGGTGTCTCAAGTTTTCCTGGGACCAGAGACACCATGTTTACTAAACCACCCTTACTGCCTGTGCAACAAAAGGCTTTTGCTTTCTTAAACTATTTTTGAGAGCAAACTTTTGGATCATTGGGCTACATCACCTCTGCCCGCTCCAGGGGTGCCACTTGCACCTGTGATCTAAGCCTGGAAAATTGCCTCCAGGTCATCCCATAGAAAGGCTTATCGGTTTGAGTAGCTATTGAGGATTAGCAAGATCCTACTTGTCAATGGCCAGCCAGTGGATCCTTTAAAATGGCTATATTTGAAAGAGAAAGAAATCCTTACAGAGCTCTCAAAATTGTCTTACTTGTTATTAACAGCTAGCCTTAGGGACTCCCTTGATAAGATGAAAGAATAGAAATTAGTCTTAAGATGAAATTTAATGTCTACATCCAACTTAAATCCCCCTTCTCACAATCTGGCACCATCTACCTCTTTTAATGCCCTTTTCCCTGTATGACTTACAGAGAGCACTCTGGCCTCATCTCTAGGCTCAAAGTAACACAGATTACTCATGTAAGTGCGGAGAGCTAGGAAATGAACTTCATACAAGCTCCTGAGACTGGTAGTAAGGCCGGCTTTTCTCCAGGGCTCCGTCATGAGGCTCTGCCAGCCTCACCCATTCCTATGCAATGTCCTCTGCAGATGGATCCTAGACCCCCACTAAAGTGAAATGCATGTTCCCTGGATAACAGCAGATCTTTTAAATTATAAAGCCATTTTACCTCCACTTTCAGAAGATCCTACCAAATTAGAGAGGGATTAGAAAAATTAGTGGCCATTCACAACATTCCACTCACAGACAAAACAGGTGACCAGAATCTCTCCTAGGCCCTCCTAGAAAAGATCAGCAGAAAGAATGTTGAGGGACTAATAGAAGCCAATGTTGAATTATGTACTCAGGAACAAGGCTTTTGTTAAAATGCTTTATACAGATTCCTATTTTAGTTAAAAATCTTTCTGATAGAAAGTAGAAAGTGTGATTGAAAAGGTAGGTCGGTCCTTAACACTTACGCTGTAATCCAGTTCTTTGGGGGGAATTAAAAACACCTTCATCTTGCATATATCTACAAAACCAGAAATGCGAGTCTAGAAACAAGTCAAAGCCCACCTAATCTTTACTAACCTCCAAAACTTGCCTATTTCTGTCAAAATGATGAAGTTTTAGAATATAAGCGAAGTTGGGTGGAGTGAGGTCCGGAGCCGATGACCAAGAAAAAATCCTTGAGACGTCTTTGGTGCAGAATGGTGGTTTATTCAAGCACAGGGACAGGACCCCAGAGCAGAGAGGGCAGCTGCCCTGTGATCCCAAGGAGTGGCTGATTGTATACTCGGGAGCGGGGGAGGTGAGGACAAAGCGGGTGTTCAGAAGGGCTGACATATGGTAAAGAAGACTTTCAGGATATTGGAGGTCTGGTTACTGTCAAGCCAAGCTGCGTTTTGTTTGTTTTCTCTAATGAGGTACCAACTGGGAGCTTCCTGGTGGAATGTCACATTTCTGCTATCACACATCCTTGTCCATGAGCTTTAGGTTCAGATGAAATTCAACTTGATTTACATTTCCTTTCCCCTCAGCCTCCTTCACTTTTATGGAGGGGAGGGCAATGTTAGGGCTTCGGGAACTGAGTTATGGGTCTTTGGAAGGTAGGCTACTGATAAGAAAGCCTCTTCCTTGTAAATCACCAGGACATTTGTAAATGGAGGGAGCCTCGGGTCTTGCTGGATTGTGGTCTCTGCAAGTTAACGATTTGTTTTTCCTTGAGGGCAGCCAGCAGCTCCTGAGGAATGTCACACATGTCACAAGGTGGGGGGTGTGTAGGGTGCCAGCTTCTGCTTTGTCCTTCGATAGCCTTTTGCTCCCTCATCAAAATGCTTGTAGATAAAGACCAGGATATTGGAACCAAATTGCCCTATACTTCAAAAAGATATATTACATATTACCCTGGAACTTTTAGGAAAAAAAATTTTCATTTCTTCTCTGTTCCTTAAAGTTACAGATCTTATGTCTTTGAAATGTAAACACAGGCCACCATTATGTGAGACTGAAGGAGAAAAAAAGGGAAGAGGCCTTTTTAAAATACAGACAGCCAAACAGGCTCTTGGGCCCAAACTACCACAGTTTAAGATTACTTCCAGGGACAAATACAAATCTTAAAAGTTGTCTCCATATGCGTATGTATGTCCACTAAATATATGATATTTTTCTACCTTTAGTTTGTAAAGCAACTATTGAATTGGCTTAAATTTAAGCACATAAAATTCTCAGAAATAAAACACTACAAATGAATTTCAGGTTTATATGATCTGGGAAAATACTTGGTATTAAAACTATTTAAGTTTGTTGGTTTAATTAAAATAGACACGTCTTAAAAAAAAATGGATGTATTGGGACGCCTGGATGGCTCAGTCAATTAAGCTCTGACTCCTAATGTCAGCTCGAGTCTTGATCTCAGGCTCTTGAGTTCAAGGCCTGCTTTTGGATGTGGAGCCTACTGGAAAAAATAGACATGTCTTTAGAGTTATTAGCATTAAATATACTTCTGTCTATGTGTATTAATCAAATAAGTTCATGTTATCCCGGTTACAAAATTTGTGAGCAAATATCTTAGACTAGTAATGGACTTTATCTAATGTCTCATGAAGTTTTTGTGGGTAATCTAAACACAATTCTTGGGATTTAGATAGATGTAAGTAAAATATTTATAGATTAACTTCTGGCAACAACAGTTATATTTTACATGCATACTTAAAAATAGCTTCCAAAAATTTCAGTTATCTGAAACTTTACAATTTTGCTAAGTTAGGTAATGAGTTAATTTAAATTCATTGAATATATTATTTCCAAGTAAGATAAAATAATGAAGCGTTAATGACTGAATATAGGTTTATCTACTTTTGCTTCCCAGTTAAACTAATGATAAAATTTGGGTTTTTGAGTAGACGTGTTTTGTGTTTATTTAAATAATTGTACTATGAAGATGCAGACGCACGTATGTCCAGAATAAAATGTATTCACAAATTTGTGAATCTAAAAAAACAGGTCTAACAGTTCACAGTTGCTTACTACTTAGATCTCACTAGACATTAGTTTCTAAGGGTTAAGAATTCTAAGTAATGTCTTTAAAGCTACTAGAAATAAGAAAGGAAACATCTCCATATGAAAAAATAGCAGGATGTATGCTTTCGGTTAAAAGAAGGTATGAGAAATGGAAATGCATTTTTGTTAAGGGAAAAAGTAATTTTGTTCAAACAGAGGCTGGAAAAGAGGGACAGCGTAAGAGAAAATCTGAGTGTCCAAAAGAAAGTTGTAAAAGGTTTATGGAGGGACGCCTGGGTGGCTCGGTCTGTTGAGCATCCAGCTCTTGGTTCCACTCTGGTCATGATCCATGGGTTGTGGTATGCAGCCCCCCACCATTGTCTGTCTGTCTCTCTCAAATCAATCCATCTTTAAAGGTTTATGGAAAAAGAATCTTTGAAAAGGAAATTCATGTCTGGCCCATACTGGCTAAGATGGGAGTAAATTTAAATGAATTTTAATATCGAAAGTATACTGATGTAAAATTAAAATTGGGGTTTCTCTTTGTTAAAGACCAAGTTTTCTTGGACTATCAGTCTGCTCTTGATAAGAGATTATAAAAGCTTTTTTCTTTTATTTTTTATTACTGGAGTGTAATTGGCATACAATGCTATATTAGTTTCAGGTGTAGAACGTAATGATTCATTAATTCTATACCTTGCTCCCCATAATAAGTATAGTCACCATCTCTCCACATGCAACATTATTACAGTGTTATTGACTATATTCCCTATGTTATACTTTTCATCTCCATGGCTTATTTAATAACTGCAAGTTTGTACCTCTTAATTCCCCTTATTTTATCCTTCCCCTCTGTTGCCACCTCTCTGGCAACCATGAGTTTGTTTCTTGCATTTAAGAGTGTGTTTTGTTTTGTAGATTCTATGTATAAATGAAATCCTGTGATATTTGTCTTTCTCTGTGCGACTTCTTTCACTTATTTTTTTTTTTTAAGATTTTATTTGTTTATTTGACAGAGAGACGGTGAGAGAGGGAGTACAAGCAGGGGGAGTGGGAGAGGGAGAAGCAGGCTTCCTGCTGAGCAGGGAGCCCGATGTGGGACTTGATCCCAGGACCCTGGGATCAGGACTAGAGCCGAAGGTGGACGCTTAATGACTGAGCACCCAGGCATCCCCCGACTTATTTCACTTAGCATAGTACCCTCTAGGTCTATCTGTGTTGTCACAAATAGCAAGATCTCATTTTTCTTTTTTATAGCTGAGTAATACTCATACACACACACATCTTCTTTATCCATTCATCTATGGATGGACACTCGGACTTCCATATCCTGACTATTGTGGATAATGCTGCAGTAAATGTAGGAGTGTATATATCTTTTCGAATTAGTGTTTTTGCTTTCTTTGGGAAAATACTCCGAAATGAAATTATTGGATCGTATGGTATTTCTGTCTTTTCATTTCTTGAAGAAACTCCGTACTATTTTCCACAGTGGCTGCACCAATTTACATTCCCTTTGCTTCACATCCTTGCCAACACTTGTTATTTTTTGTTTTTTTGATTCTCACCATTCTGACTGATATGAGGTGGTATCTCATTATGATTTTGATTTGTATTTCCCTGGTAATGAGTCGTGTTGAGCATATTTTCATGTGTTTGTTGGCCATCTGTACGTCTGTCTTTGGAAAAATATTTATTCAGGTCCTCTGCCCATTTTTTAATTGTATTGGCTTTTGGGTGCTGACTTATATAATTTATACATTTTGGATATTACCCTTTATCATATATGTCATTTGCAAATATCTTCTATTCAGTAGGTGGCCTTTTCATTTTGTTAGTGGTTTTCTTCACTGTGCAAAATCTTTTTATTTTGGTATAGTCCCAATAGTTTGTTTTTGTTTCCCTTGCCTAAGGAGACATAGCCATCAATATGTTGCTGAGGCTAATGTCAAAGAGATTACTGCCTATGTTTTCTTTTAGGAGTTTTATAGTTTTAGGTCTTACATTTAGATCTTTATTCCATTTCCTATTTATTTTTGTGTATGGTGTAAGAAAGTGGTCCAGTTTCATTCTTTTGCATGTAGCTGTCCAGTTTTCCCAACATTTATTGAAAAGCCTGTAAGGTCCTAGGAATTTATCCATTTTTTTCTAGTTCAGTGTGTTGGCATGTAATTTTTCATTGGTGGCTTCTCATAATTCTTTGTATTTCTGTGGTGTCAGATATTATCTCTCTTTTATTTCTGATTTTGAGTCCTCTCTCTTTTCTTGGTGAGTAAAAGTAACGTTTATCAATTTTGTTTATCTTTTCAAAGAGCTAGCTCTTGATCTTTTCTATTGATTTTTTTCTATCATTTTCTTTGTCTCTATTTCATTCATTTCTGCTCTAATTTTTATTACTTCCTTATTCTACTAGCCTTGGGTTTAATTTGTTCTTTTTGAGTTCCTTTAGGTGTAAGATTAGGCTATTCATTTGAGATTTTTCTTATTTCTTGAGGTAGACCTGTATCCCATAAACTTTCCTATTGGTGCTATTTTTGCTACATACTAAAGATTTTGGACCATTGTGTCTCCATGTATCTTATGTTTCCTCTTTGATTTTTTTTTTCCACTGGTTATTTGGTAGCATGCTGTTTATCCTCCACATGTTTGTGTTTTTTTTTTTTTCTCATAATTGATTTCTAATTTCATATTGTTGTGGTTGGAAAGGTACTTGATATGATTCTGATATTCTTCAATTTATTGAGACTTTCTTTGTAGTCTGACATGTGGTAATACGTGGTCTGACCCTGGAGAATGTTCCGTGTGCACTTGAAAAGAATGTGTATTCAACTGTTTTTGGAAGGAAAGTTCTGCATATATCTGTTAGCTCCATTTGGTCTAATGTGTTGTTCAAAGCCAAAGTTTCCTTGGTGATTTTCTCTCTGGATGATCTGTTCATTGATTTAAGAAGGGTGTTAAAATTCCCTACCATTGTATTACTGTCAGTTTCTCCCTTTATAAATGTTAATATTTGCTTTATATATATATAGATGCTCCTGTGTTGGGTGCATACATATTTACAAATATTTACAATTGTTCTATCCTCTTTTGGATGGATCTCTTTACCATTATGTAGTGTCCTTCGTGTCTTGCTACAGTCTTGGTTTTAAAGTCTATTTTATCTAATATAAGTATTGCTATGCTGGCTTTTTTTTTTTTTCTATTTCCATTTGCATGGAATGCTTTTCCTATCCCTTCTCTTTCAGCCTGCATACATCTTTAGGTCTGAAGTGAGTCTCTTGTAGGCAAGAAATAGATGAGTCTTGTTGGTTTATATATTCATCCACCCTGTGTCTTTTGATTGAATTATTTAGTCCATTTACACTTAAACTAATTATTGATAGGTATGTACTTACTGCCATTTTATTAATTGTTTTGTAGTTGTTTTTGTAGTTCTTCTCTGTCCTTTTCTTCTCTTGTTCTCTTGCCTTGTGGCTTCATTGCTTTCTTTAGTGTTAGGCTTAGATTTCTATTTTTTGTGTATCTCTTATAGGAGTTGGACTAGTGGTGACCATTGGGTTCATATATATTATGTATATGGAAGTCTATATTAAGTTGATGGTTACTTAAGTTTGAACACATTCTTTTTTTTTTTTTTTAAGATTTTATTTATTTGTCAGAGAGCATACATGCAAGCGGGGGGAGCAGCAGGCAGAGGGAGAAGCAGGCTCCCTGCCGAGCAAGGAGCCTGATGTGTGACTTGATCCCAGAACTCTGGGATCATGACCTGAGCCAAAGGCACTTAATCAACTGAGCCACCCAGGCGTCCTAAGTTTGAACACATTCTAAAAACACTACATTTTTACTTCGTGCTCCATATTTTATGTATATAATGTCATGTTTCACATCTTTATATTTTGTGTTTTCCTTGATTAAATTTTGTAGATATAATTGATTTTATTATTTTTGTGTTTTAACCTCTATACTGACTTTAAAAGTGATTAATCTATCTTTACTATGTGTATGCTTTTAACTGTAATTTTTCCTTTCATGATTTTCTTCTAGTTATGGCCTTTTCTTTCCATTTAAGAATTCCCTTTAATATTTCTTAAAAAGCTGGGTTAGGAGTGATGAACTCCTTTAACTTATTTGTTTGGGAAACTCTTTCTCTCTCCTTTCATTTTTTTTTTTTTTTTAAGATTTTATTTATTTATTTGTCAGAGAGAGAGTACAAGAGATATCACAGGTATGTGGAGAGGCAGGCAGAGGCGGAGGGAGAAGCAGGCTCCCTGCAGAGCAAGGAACCCGATGTGGGACTCAATCCCAGGACCCTGGGATTATGACCTGAGCTGAAGGCAGCCGCTTAACCAACTGAGCCACCCAGGCGTCCCTCTCTCTCCTTTCATTCTGAGTGATAATCTTTCTGGGTAGTGTACTCTTGGTTGTATTTTCTTTCTTTCTTTCTTTTTTTTTAAGCACTTTAAATATATCCTGCCACTTTTCTGGCCTGCAAAGTTTCTGCTGAAAAGTCAGGCTTATAGCCTTCTGGGGTTTACATTGTGTAGAACTGTTTTCTTTTCTCTTGATGCCTTTAAGATTTTTTTTTTTTTTTTTTTTTAAGATTTTATTTATGATTTGAAAGAGAGACTGAGAGAGAGAGCGAGCATGAGAGCATGAGAAGGGGAAGATCAAAGGGAGAAGGAGACCCCCTGCTGAGCAGGGGGCCTGATGCGGGACTTGATCCTGGGACTCCAGGATCATGACCTGAGCTGAAGGCAGTCGCTCAACCAACTGAGCCACCCAGGTGCCCTAAAATTCTTTGTGTTTACGTTTTGCTATTTTAATTATTATGTGTCTTGATGTGGTCCTCCTTGGGTTCATTTTGTTAGAAATTCTCTATGATTTCTGGACCTGGGTGTCTGTTTCGTTCCCTAGATTAGAAAATTTTTCAGCTATTGCTTCTTCAAATAAGTTTTATGTCCCATTCTCTCTTCTACTTCTAGTATCCCTATAATGTGAATGTTATTATGCTTGATGATGTCACCGAGTTCCCTTAACCTATTCTCATTTTTATTATTGTTTTCCTTCTGTTCAGCTTGTTGGCTTTCCACTACCCTGTCTTCCCGATCACTGATCTGTTCTTCTGCTTCCCCTAGTCTGCTGTTGATTCCCTCTGATAGATTTTTCTTTTTTTTTTTTTTTAAGATTTTATTTATTTATTTGACAGAGACACAGCAAGAGAGAGAACACAAGGAGAGGGAGTGGGAGAGGGAGAGGGAGAAGCAGGCTTCCTGCTGAGCAGGGAGCCTGAGGTGGGCCTTGATCCCACGACCCTGAGATCATGACCCAAGCCGAAGGCAGATGCTTAATGACTGAGCCACCCAGGTGCCCCCTGATAGATTTTTCATTTCAGTTATTGAATCTTCCGCTCTGACTGGTCCTTTTCTTTTTTTTTTTTCCTCTTTGTTGAAGTTCTTACTGAGTCATCCACTTTTTTCTCAAGTCAAGTGAGTATCTTTATGACAGTTTCTTCGAATTCTTTATCAGACATATTATCTCCATTTCCTTTAGTTCTTGTTCTGTGATTTTGCCTTGTTCATTCATTTTGGACATAATACTCTGTCTCCTCATTTGTCTAGTTCTCGGTGTTTGTTTCTATGTATTGGATAGACCAGCTATGTCTTCTAGTCTTGAAAATACTGGCCTTATATAGAGGAATTCTTGTGGTGCCCTTTCGCACAATCTCCCCATCCCCAGCTCACCAGTCCCAGGCACTCCAGGGGGTCCCCTGTTTGGGGTGGGTATGTCTTGTTGTGGATGAGCCTCAGTTTCCCTCAGTCCAGCCAGCTGTAATAACCCACTCTGCCTTCTGTGGGCACACTGGACAGGTTTACTCCCTGTCCCGTTCGGAGGCCTCGCTGTGGCCCCTGCAGGCTTCTTGGTGGGTGGGGCCAACAGTCAGCCCAGCTGCCTTGCAGTTAGCCTGTCTGCCACAGCTGCAGTCACACTAAAGGTAGGGCTTGCTCCCTGTGCAGCCAGGTAAGAGATCTGGCCACGGAAACTGTGTGTGTGCTGCTGTGTGTGGTTACCTCCCACCACCCCTCAGACCCCAGGGCAAGAGTCGCTTTGGAGTGGGACCTGTCCAGGCTAGGGCTGCCTGCCAGGTGTGGGAGAGGAGCCACTTTGTAGGGCCATATATTGATTTGCATAAGTTTAAAAATATCTCCTTGTAACAGGATATAATTGGCAGCATTGTTTATATTCCCGAGGCTTTGACTAGAATATCATATTTGAGAAAAAACAATGCAGACTCCAATATAAACAGACAGTTTTAAGGAACCAAGGTTGACTTAGGGAGCCAAGAAAGCCCTGTAGAAAAGCAGCCTGACACTTTTACAGGGTTCTTAGTAGCCTTACTAGGTAAGTAAATAAGATGACTTCCAAGCAAGTACAAGAATATTTATCTCTGGATATTTTGAGAACCTTGAGAAGAGAGGAAGTAACCCAAATCTGTGTGTATTACAGGCAAATCTGATGGCAAGTATTTGGGTTTTTACCCTTGAGAGGTTGTTAAAAGTTCAACCTGCAGATTCCTTATGAAAAGTTCCAGCAAAACAGATATAAAAGAGCCTACATCATCGTTATTTTGTACTTATGTAAATGATCAGGTCTGGTTTATTAAAACTAAATTTATTTTACAAACATTAATGTTAGTTTGGCTGACTTTAAAAACGTGATCAATTCAGAGAAAATCTGTATTTCAGTAACACACCTGTGTGGATATTAGATTCTGTCTCTATTAATCATCTTTGAGGTTTTGTTTTTCATCTGTAAATCAGACTGGATTCTGAATTCTGTTTTCCTCCTATGTCTGGCTACACCTCTCAAAAATCACACTTTCAGTTTTCTCCATCTCAACAAGTTTCTCCATCATCGAGAACTCAAACAGCCCTTCTTTCTGGAGCCCTGCAAACGGAGTATGAATGTCTTGATAAAAACTTCAGGGAAGTCTCCACAATCGCTCGTATACAGATAATCTTCATGCCTGTTGTTCTATGAGCCACTCAGAAAGGTCACCAGAGACGTTGAAACGACAGGACAATCTGTAAGATTGAGAGTGCCTGCCCTCACTCTCTCTCAAGCTGCTCGGAGCCTGACTTCTATGCTGTTATTTGCGGAGAAGCCCAATTTTCACAGGCCTGGAGGGCCCTGGCCAGCCAGGGGCCCAGTGCACACGTGCAGGCCGTGCCGGTCGGGCTGGGCAGAGACCTGGGGTAGGGCACATGTTGAGAGAGGCTGGGTAACAAGAACGGGCTGCTGGGAGTCCACGGTAGCTGCTCAGTTGCAGGGCCTAACCCACACAAATACGCATCTTCCCTCTGCAGTTAAAGCTGGAGGATTCCCAACAGCCTTGACAGGACTGGGCCAGGAGGGCTGGCCATCACATCCTCCACTAACGCACACCTTGAAGCCGTGATTGCGGGAGAAGTTCTGGACCTCGTCAGGCAGCCAGAACAAAAGGGGACTAATTGCCACCAGTTTAAAGCTCCTGCCTCAGAAAGATGAAGAGGTCACCCTGAGGTCTTTTAGGAGCCTGGAGTTCAGCCGGAGCCCCACAGGCCCGGCGTTTCCCTTGAATCCCAGAACCAGGGGACCCGGGAGTGACTGTGTGCACACGTGCAGGCTGGGGTAGCCAGGGACCTGGCACAGGGCAGCGTTGGGTGAGGTCAGGTCACAGAGCGTGCTGCTGGGGCTCCGTGGCAAACTTCCTTCCAAGCTCTCACCTGCACAGATGTGTGTATTCACACTAAAGCAGAGCTGGAGGAGGACCGCTTTGCCAGGTGGGGACCCCCCAATAACAGCCCTGAGGAACCTTGATTTCTCGAGAAGCCTGGACCCTATCAGGAAAGCAGTCCAAAATGGAGAGCGACGATCCCTAAGACGATCACTAATTTAAGTCTGCTACCTGAAATTTTGGGGGCTGGGTTCTTTCTACCGTGGAGGGCGAGTAGGTCGTTGTGAATGGTCTGAGTCCCACAGGCCTGCTGGGCTCCTGCAACTGAAGGCCTCCCGACAAGGTGTGGACTGTCCGTGCGTGGAAGGCACGGGCCAGGGCACCGTACAGTGAGGCTGGGTCCTGGGGGAAGGCTACTGGGGACTGATTCCAGCCCTAACCGATACAAATGCATCTATTCCCCCTGAAGGCAGAGCAGAGGAATACGGGCCCCCCTTGCCGGGGCTGGATCAGGGAGACTGACCTACATACTTACCAACGAGAGACTGCTGGGAGCCCCGATTGCTGCAGGAGGCTGGGACCCAGGGAACAGTTAAGTACACACGGGGACTGACCGCTGCCCATTCAGTGGCCACCTCAGTGATCTTCAGGAGATGGATTTTCCCCACCCTTGAGGCAGTGTAGGTCGTGGGGGACCTGTCTGAGCTCCACGGTCCCAGAGGGCCCCAGCTGACTCTGGGCGGCCGACAGGGTCTGGACTGCTCCTGCCAGGTGAGGCAGGTCAGGGAGGGTGGCCAGGGCCAGGGCCAGGGCAATGTTGGTTGAGGCTGTGGCACAGGAGTAGGCTTTGGGGGTACCAGGCATCTGCCTAATTTCAAGCCCCAACCTACACAATGCACATAATTCCCCCTGAAGGCTGTTTTGTTTACGGAAGCAAATAATGCTCAAAGACTGATTTTGTCTTTGCCAACAATGTATTTAACACTGATACACTGCAGATTTCACATCCCAATAGCATACAGAATAATGGCTTTTAATAAGCTAATAAAGAGGGCACCTGGGTGGCTCAGTTGGTTGGGTGTCTGCCTTCAGCTCCGGTCATGATCCTGGGGTCCTGGGATCGGGTCCCACGTCAGGCTCCCCGCTCAGTGGGGAGTCAGCTTCTCTCTCTGCCCCTCCCTTTGCTCGGGCTCTCCTCTCTCTCCCTCCCCTCCTCACTCAAAAATAAATAAAAAATAAATAAGCCAATAAAGAAATGTACTCCAAACCAATGTTAGATGAATCACACTATTGTTCTAGGCAAGGAGAGATCAAAGTAGTAAAGTGGAAACTTAGTTGAGGTGTATCTTTATCAAAGTTGGTATCTGGGGGAGACGGCTTAGCCAACCAAGAGCTGAAGTCTAGCTACCAGTACGAAAGTGAGATTTCTGTGTTGCCAGAGCGGACTGCTAGCCAGCGACCACGCTAGTGTTAACGGGCGAGGTGACCTTCTTTGTGAGGCCTCTGTAGAACTTTCTCCGCTGCCTGTGAAAGAGTGGCTTTCACCAAGCAGGAGCTGACTGGCCCGAGGTCTTTAAGAGCTGTCAGTTCAGCAAAGTGTCGCCTTGCCCTGACCGGGCACTCTCCGATATCCTCCCAAACTCTTAGTGTTTATGGTCTCCATGCCCCCTTGCCATAATTGCTTCTTTATGTGTTTTTATAAACACTAGGCCCCTCAGCAGCTGAGCTGTTGAGTTCTTACCAGTGAGAACAGATGAGATGATGAAATCCTGATACAACATACTTTATTCTTATATTGAAACAACTTTGCTTCTAAAAACAACTTTTTTTTGATCTTTGTCATAAGCAAATATGTATGAAATCATCTACAACACTGCACCCTGTGATTCCAAATCATTCACACACTAATTAATACTAGGGGGTTAATGCCCAGTACAAATCTAAGCTCATAAAAATATTAATCTACCCTGTGATTCTGTATCACTTAAAATCTGAATCACAATCATATTTGGGGAATATTTTTCCTTTGATGTACATTCTTTTATACCGCAGTTTAATGACCAGTTTAAGCAACCATATTCCTCATACTATCAATATGAACATTATAAAGAACTCTTTAGCATGGTACCATATTGAAAGACCAAAGAACAAAAACTTAACCTTCTTAAACCACTCAGTTGAACTTCCTTGACAAATATGTACCCAGGTGGAGACCATTTTTATTACGCTCCAGAGGTACAAGCTTGCATAGCACTACTAAATACGAATTCAGTTGCCGCAACATCAGAATTCAAGGCTGTCCTTATTTTAGGGAGGTATGTTTTGTTCCCTTTTCCATTCCTGAAAAGTTATTTTGACTTTATTAGTCTCATCTTCTAAATGTGCCTTTACTTTTCCTAAGTTTTCTAATATGTTTACATTTATTAGATTAATATGAGGAGCTCTGATGTGAAATATTTCTCCAGTTATTTTAATAGTTGCTTCATCTTCTGCTGATCTGGAATAACCTCTTTTTCTTTCTATTGTAGGATTCATTACCCGTTAACAATTTTATACATCCCAACATGTTGTGTTCCTTATTTTTCCTTGAACTCCGATAGGTTAGGCTGAGAGTTGGCTTAGAGCATACTGTCCTGGTTGTTTTCCGTATTATACATAACTGGTTGAGGAAGCTTCAAGGCCATAGTCATAGGTGACTTATACCATAGATATATCCACAGGCTAGCAGTAATAAAGGTACTGTGGTTCCATTCCAACAACATGTACTTAGGAACATGTTTTCCTTTTACCATAAAGGAGCTTTTTGTGGCCTATAGGCTCTGTTCTCCCTGTTGATCTTGGGAAATGGCTTAAGTGTGGACCCCAATGTCATGGTTTTTTCCTGTAAGTGCCAATATTTTAATTTTCAGTTGCCCAAAGAATCACAGCCATTAGGGTATGTGGTATCTACTTGACCTCTGGTTGGGTTGTCTATTATCTCAGGCAACCAGGACTGCCCCAAGATTATAGCTGTTCTAAGAGTATTCCACACATCAACACATCTTAATTGTAATAATTGATAATCTATAGTTAAACATATTTTATGTCTTTATTGAAGTATGGTTGACATACAATGTTATATTAGTTTCAGGTGTACAACATAGTGATTCAAGAATCCTATACGTTAAGTTATGCTCACCACAGTGTAGTTGTAATCTGTCATACAATGTTATTACAATATTATTGACTATATTCCCTATCCTACACTTTCCATCTCTATGCCTTATTTAATAACTGGAAGTTTGTACCTATTAATCTCCTTCACCTATTTTTTCCATCCCCAGTTTATTCTCTGTATTTATGATTCTATTTGTTTTGTTTGTTCATTTGTTTTGTTTTTTGATTCCACATAAAAGTGAAATCAAATGGTATATTTCTTTTTCAGTGTCCCTTAGCATCATACCCTCTAGGTCCATCCATGTTGTCACAAATGGCAAGATCTCACTTTTTATAGCTGAGTAGTAGTCCCATCATTATGTACATATACCAACTTTTTTTTTTTTTTTTTTAACATTTTGTTTATTGGGGCGCCTGGGTGGCTCAGTGGGTTAAAGCCTCTGCCTTCAGCTCAGGTCATGATCTCAGGGTCCTGGGATGGTGCCCTGCATCGGGCTCTCTGCTCAGCAGGGAGCCTGCTTTCCCCTCTCTCTCTGCCTACTTGTGATCTCTCTCTCTCTGTCAAATAAATAAATAATAATAAAAAGATTTTGTTTATTTATTTGACAGCACAAGTAGGCAGAGTGGTATGCGGATGGAGAGGGAGAAGTAGGCTCGCCACAGAGCAGGGAACCCAGTGTGGGGCTTGATCCCAGGACCCTGGGATCATGACCTGAGCCAAAGGCAGCCGTTTAACTAACTGAGCCACCCAGGCGCCCCTTACATACCAAGTTTTTATCCATTCATCTATCAACAGACACTTAGGTTACTTCCATATCTTGGTTATTATAATAATGCTGCCATATACACAGGGGTGCATATATCTTTTCAAATTATTGTTTTTATTTTCTTTGGGTAAATATCCACTAGTGAAATTAATGGACCATTTGGTATTTCTATTTTCAATTTTTTAGGAAACTGCATACTGCTTTCCATTGTGGTCATACCAATTTACGTCCTACCAGTGGTGCACAGTGTTCCCTTTTTTCCATATCCTAATTCTTGTTGTTTCTTGTCTTTTGGGTACTAGACATTCTGACAGGTGTAAGGTGATACCTCATTGTAGTTTTGATTTACATTTTGTTTTTTTGTTTTTTTTTCATTTTGTTTTTTTTTAATTGCCTTTATGCCCAACGTGGGTTTGAACTCATGACCTGAGGTCAAGAATCATGTGCTCTACAGACTGAGCCAGCCATGCACCCCTGATTTGCATTTTCTAGATAGTTAGTGATGTTGAGCATCTTTTCATGTATCTGTTGATTGTATGTCTTCTTAGAATTTTTTAATCAATTTTTTTTATTGGTATTGAGTTGCCTAAGTTCTTTATTTATTTTGGCTATTAAGCCCTTATTGGATATATCATTGGCAAATATCTTCTCCGATTCAGTAAGTTGCTTTTAGTTTTGTTGATGTTTTCCTTTGCTATTCAAAGATTTTATTTTTGTATAGCTCCAATAGTTTATTTTTGCTTTGTTTCCATTGCCTGAGGAGACCTGTCTAGAAAAATACTGCTAAGGCTGATGTCCAAGATATTACTGTTTATGTTTTCTTTTAGGAGTTTTATGGTTTCAGGTCTCACATTTAAGTCTTGTGTTTTTTTGTTTTTTTTTTTACATTTAAGTCTTTAATCCATTTTGAGTTTATCTTTATGTATAGTGTAAGAAAGCAGCTTCATTCTTGTGCATGTAGCTGACCAGTGTTCCCAACACCATTTATTAAAAAAACCTGTGTTTACCCATTGTATATTCTTGCCTTCTTTCTCATAGATTAATTAATCATACAAGCATGGATTTATTTCTCAAGTCTCCATCCTGTATCACTGAGGTGTCTGTTTCTGTGCCAGTACCACACTGTTTTGATTACCATAGCTTTGTAGTGTATCTTAAAATCTGGGATTGTGATATCTTCAGTTTTGTCATTTCTCAAGATTGCTTTGGCTATTTGGGTATTTTGTGGTTCCATACAAATTTTGGGATTATTTATAAAAAATGCAATTGATATTTTGATAGATCTGTATTGAATCTATAGATTTTGCCTTGGGTAAAACATTCTTTTTAATTTAATTTTTTCAGTGTTCCAAGATTCATTGTTCATGCACCATACCCAGTGCTCCATGCAATGTGTGCCCTCCTCAATACCCACCACCAGGTTCACCCAACCCTCCACTCCCCTCCCCTCCAAAACCCTCAGTTTGTTTCTCAGAGTCCACAGTCTCTCATGCTTCATCTCCCCCTTCCGATTTCCCCCCATTCACCCTTCCTTTCCTTCTCCCAATGTCCTCCATGTTTTTCCTTATGCTCCACACATAAATGAAACCATATGATAATTGACTCTCTCTGCCTGACTTATTTCATTCAGCATAATCTCTTCCAGTCCCATCCATGTTGATACAAAAATTGGGTATTCATCCTTTCTGATGGAGGGATAATATTCCATCATATATATGGACCATATCTTCTTTATCCATTTGTCTGTTGAAGGGCATCTTGGCTCTTTCCACAGTTTGGCGATTGTGGCCATTGCTGCTATGAACACTGGGGTACATATGGCCCTTCTTTTCACTGCATCTATATCTTTGGGGTAAATACCCAGTAGTGCAATGGCAGGGTCATACGGTAGCTCTATTTTTAATTGCTTCAGGAATCTCCACACTGTTTTCCAAAGTGGCTGCACCAACTTGCATTCTCACCAACAGAGTAAGAGGGTTTCCCTTTCTCCACATCCTCTCCAACACTTGTTTTTGCTGTCTTGTTGATTTTGGCCATTCTAACTGGTGTAAGGTGGTATCTCAAAGTGGTTTTGATTTGAATCTCCCTGATGGCTAATGATGATGAACATTTTTTCATGTGTCTGTTAGCCATTTGTATGTCTTCTTTGGAGAAGTGTCTGTTCATGTCTTCTGCCCATTTTTTGTTGTGATTATCTGTTTTTTGAGTGTTGAGTTTGAGGAGTTCTTTATAGATCTTAGATATCAGACCTTTGTAGTGTCATTTGTGAATATCTTCTCCCATTCCATGGGTTGCCTGTTTGTTTTGTTGACTGTTTCCTTAGCTGTGAAGAAGCTTTTTACCTTGATG
>CM052893.1:21569712-21586567 GCA_028534135.1 Potos flavus | reverse complement strand
TCTTAAGCTTAAAATCTAATTTATCTGATGTGAGAATCGTTACCCTAGCTTTCTCTTGAGGCCCATTGGCATGAAAGGTGGTTCTCCATCCCTTCACTTTCAGTCTGGATGTATCTTTAGGTTCCAAATGAGTCTCTTGTAGACAGCATATGGACGGGTCCTGTCGTTTTATCCAGTCTGTGACCCTGTGCCGTTTTATGGGAGCATTTAGGCTGTTCACGTTGAGAGTGATTATTGAAAGATAAGTTTTTATTGACATCATTTTGCCTGAGAAGTCCTTGTTTCTCTAGATTGTCTCTGTAAGTTTCTGTTCTATGTCACTCTTGGGTTCTTTCTTCTTTTATAGAACCCCCCCCTTAATATTTCTTGTAGTGCCACCTTGGTGGTCACATACTCTTTTAAACCTTGCCGGTCTTGGAAGCTCTTTATCTCTCCATCCATTTTGAATGTCAGCGTTGCTGGATAAACTATTCTTGGCTGCATGTTCTCATTTAGTGCCCTGAATATGTCTTTCCAGCCCTTTCTGGCTTGCCAGATTTCTGTGGACAGGTCTGACGTTATTCTGAATGGCCTTCCTCTGTACATAAGGAATCTCTTCCCCCTAGCTGCCCTCAGGACCTCTTGTCTAAAATTATAATTCGTGAATCTCACAATCAAGTGTCTGGATGTCTTTCTAGACTCGTTGATCTTAGGGGGTGTCCTTTCTGCCTCTAGGACACAAACACTTGTTCCTTTCCCCAGATTGGGGAAATTTTCATCCAGAATTTGTTCTGTTGCAGAAAACTGAAGCGACCGAGGAAACTCAAGTGGCACACGGAGCACAGGGAGAACACAGCTTTATTGACACCGGCGGGCTCAGCGGGATAACTCCCAAAGACTAAGCACCCGACAGGGTTTGGAGTGAATTTTTTATGGCTACGGGTGATGGGGGAGGGTAACGGGACATTTTCATGGTCCCTCAGAGCCGATTGGCTCCCCTTTTGCAAGTGCATGATCTATATGTAAGCGCCTTGGGAGAGTGCTAATCATCCTGGGGAGTTTAGGCAATGCAGCTGAGGCCCAGGGGCAGAGAGTAGCAGACAGGGAGGGACTGGGGTCCAAGGTCTTCATTCTGCCTCATGTCCCTCCTCTTGATGATTGGCAGGGGTACCCTAGAGATCATCATCATTTAGATTTAAGGGACTGTATCCGCAGAGGGCAAGGATACGGTCAGTCGTGTGTTGAGAGACAGTATTTCTAATGAACTGGACGAGGCTGTTGAGGAGACAAGGACCGAGGGTGACTAGGAGGAGTAGAGACAATAAAGAGCCTTCCAGGGGTAATAGCCAAGATGTCCATGATTGTGGGTCGAAACCCCAAGATGTGAGTTCTTCTCGACGATGTTAGATGTGATCCCGGAGTTCGCAAACCTTGGAAGTGACGATCCCGGACTGGCTGATAGAGTAGCAGCATTCTTCCTGTAGGAAGAGACAGGTTCCTCCCTTTTCAGCAGTGAGGAGAGGGCTTGCCGATTCTGGAGGGCTACTGCCACTAGACTGGAGAGTTGTGTCTGGAGGGACGTTAATAAATTTGTGATACATTCCAAGTCATCGTTGAGTTCTTGTGAAAGCTTGAAGTAAGAATTAAGGGAAGTTCCAAGGCCCGATGCACCAGCAGCTACGCTGGTGAAGATTCTGGCCCCTAGGAGGAATGGTAGGATTACTGCCTGTCAACTTCAGTGGTGAAGGGAGACCCAGGACTGGAACTGGAAGTCTGAATATAGTGAGGCAAAAGGGGACAAAAACACAAGTATGCAACCAGAAAGGACATCACTTTCATTGCATCATCTAAAGAGAAGGTTGTTTTCGCAGGAGAGGAAGATGCCGGGTGGGGGGGAGGAGGGGGTGCAGTAAGGTAGAGGTGCTGTGAAGCTTTGGCAGCCCAGGTCGGGGGCCTTGGTGCAGCCGGGGGAAAGAAAGCAGGTTAGATTGTTAGCTGGAAGCAGCGGGACTGAGTTTTGTACGGGTCCAAAACTCATAGGGCTTGTTTTATTTGGCAGTGGCCAGTTAGGAGGGACGGGGATACCGAAGAAACCCGATCGAGTCAAAGGAAGACAGACTCAGCAGGCAGAACCAGTAGGGGAGTGAGTTGAGTTGAGTCACGAATGGTAGGATATGTTTAAGAGTTGTTGTGTATACTTTTGAATGGTTGGTCCCGGAGGAGTGGGAAGTATAGAAGAGAACCTAGACTGCAGAGGAGGCCTGTCCCAGCGGAGAGTGGAGGTTGTCCCGGGGTCCTTCCCAGGAACATATAACCGCAGTCCCCAGCTTCACAGTTGGTTCCAGTAGGAGTCCTTGCGGTTTTGCAGGGTGACTGTAAGTGTTTGGTTGGCCTGAGACAGGTAAACCGGGGTGACCCGAAGGTTGTTATTTGATGTCACCCATGAGGCTATGGTTTCACAACCCCATTCGCTACAGAAGGTTTCGGGTGCCTCCCTGCATTCTTTTAACCCCTGGTCTGAACAGATATATCTGATGTCCTTGTTCTTTACATCCCTGGCTAGGGGGTCAGGAGTTGACATAGGGTATTTGGAAGGTGGGACAGCTGCTGGTGGTCTGGTTACGGAGAACTTTGTCCTGGCCTTCCAAAGCCTGAGTTAATTTCTAGTCGTATGTTGTTGGGCTAGTGGGGGTCCCTGGCGAGAGGAGGCAGAGAAAGCTTATGAGCCTGTGGGGCTGAGGAAAAAGGAAAAACATCCTGGAGTTTTAAGTACCCTTTTTGAGGGTAATCTTCAGGGGGTTTGACGGTGTTAGACACGAGGTCCAGGTGGCTTGGTCCGGGTTTGCCTTTTTTACTCAGGAATGGTGAATCCACGGCGTGATGTTGGAGACCTTGAGGGCAGTGAGAGTTGTGAGAATTACTGTATGTGGGCCAGTCTAAGTTGGGCGAAGGGGTTCATGTTTCCAATCTTTTACCCAGACTTCGTCTCCAGGGCGGAAGGAATGGACAGGAGTTCCTAGGAATATGGGGGCCCTCGCTAATATGTGGGCATGTAATTCTGCGAGGACCTTCCCTAGGGATAACAGTTGGTCCTGGAGATGTGTGTCTCCTAAGATGCTAAGGTTGCCCGGAAAGGAAGACAACAGTGGGGGTGGCCTGCCATAGAGTATTTCAAATGGGGAGAATCCATTTTTCTGAGGGGTACAGCGGGAGCAGAGTACTGCTAAGGGAAGTTGATCTGTCCACTCTAAGGAGGTCTCAGCCTGTAATTTGGATAGGGTTGCCTTGAGGGTATGGTTCACATGCTCTACTTTCCCTGAGCTCTGAGGTTGGTAGGCTGTGTGGAGTTTCCAGGAGATGTTAAGGGCTGAAGTTAATTCTCGTAGAAATTCAGAGATAAAGGCTGGGCTATTGTCACTGTGTATGGTAAGTGGGATCCCGTACTGAGGCACGACCTCCCAGAGGAGTACTCAGGTGACTTCTCTGGCCTTCTTGGTCCGGGTTGGATATGCTTCTACCCATCCTGAGAAAGTACAGACCAGGACTAGCAGATATTTTATGCCTTGGTGAGGGGCCATCTCTGTGAGGTCCACTTCCAGGTCTTCGAAGGGAGCTGTCCCTGTGCGCTGTATTCCAGGGGGTGGGGAAGGTCCGGTTTTTGGATTGTGTCTAGCACAAATGGCTCACCGTTCAGTGACCGACCTGCATAAGGTAGCGAGTCTGGCGATGTAGAAATGTTTTGTCAACAGCTTTTCAAACCCTGTTTTTCCCAAGTGCGAAGTTGAATGTTGTTCAGTGACGACACAGGGGGCGAGGTTTGCTAGAATGAATAAGCGCCCATCCGGGAGGATCCACCACCCTTGGGGATGGTGCGTAGCTCCCTCGGTTTTTGCCCAGTCATCCTCAGCTGCTGTATAAGTGGGATTTTGTAAAGAGGGGTTAACAGGTGCTATAATGGCACGTTGTCCGTCTTGGGCAGCTTCCCTGGCTGCCTGGTCAGCTAAGCGGTTCCCTGTAGCTGGCTCAGCATCTCCTTTTTGGTGTCCCCGACAGTGGATGACGGCTAAGCTCCAGGGCACCCATACTGCTTCTAACAGCTGGAGGATTTCATTTTTGTTTTTGATGGTTTTTCCGTCGGATGTGACGAGTCCTCTTTCCTTGTAAATTGCCCCATGTATGTGCAGAGTAGCGAAAGCGTATCTTGAGTCAGTATATATGTTGACCTTTTTGTCCTTAAACAGTAAGAGCGCCGAGATGAGGGCCCAGAGCTCAGCTCTCTGAGCTGACCATCCCGCTGGGAGTGCTTTCACCTCTAGGACTTCTGTAGCTGTGGTAACAACGTAACCCGCTTTTCTTAGGCCATTGCTTAGGAAGCTGCTCCCATCTGTGTGTAGGGTAAGGTCGGCATTCAGCAGAGGAGAATCCTGGAGGTCTGGTCGGGTGGCATGGACTTCAGTTATGATTTCTAGGCAGTTGTGTTCCGGCTATCCTTCTGCTGTAGGGAGGTATGTAGCTGGGTTAAGGGCTTGCACAGTCTGTAAGTTTATGTGGGGGTTCTCTAGAAGTGACCCCTGATATTGATCAAGTCTGGCATTTGAAATCTACCTTTGACCTTGACAGTTTTTTTTTTTTAAGATTTTATTTATTTATTTGACAGAGAGAGAGAGAGAGAGAGATCACAAGTAGGCAGAGAGGCAGGCAGAGAGAGAGGGAGAAGCAGGCTCCCTGCTGAGCAGAGAGCCCAATGCGGGTCTCGATCCCAGGACTCTGAGATCATGACCTGAACCGAAGGCAGAGGCTTTAACCCACTGAGCCATCCAGGCGCCCCGACCTTGACAGTTCTTGAGAGCGATCACCGAATGGGGAATCTTTACTGTAAGCTGTTGCCCAAGGGTGAGTTTGTCAGCTTCCCTGATAAGAAGTATGGTAGCAGCTAGGGCCCGTAGGCAAGGAGGCCATCCGGAGGTGACTGGATCTAACCTTTTAGATAGATATGCAATGGGCTTTGCTCATAGGCCCATTGATTGGGTAAGAAGCCCTAAAGCTGTTTTATTTCTCTCATGGACATAGAGACAGAAGGGCTTTTCTATACCAGGTAGGCCCAAGGCTGGGGCTTTTCCAAGTAAGTTTTTTAGTTCCATGAAAGCCTCTTCCTGTGCATCTCCCCACTGTAGAGGCTACTGTCTAGTCCTTTCAGTGAGTCATATAAGGGTTGGGCTATGGTGGTGAATCCTGGTATCCAGATCCGACAGAACCCTGCTGCCCCTAGAAACTCGCATAAGGCTCGGTTGGTGGTGGGCCGTGGGAGGTTGGTTATTAAAGCTTTCCGTTCGGTGCTGAGGGCCCGCTTTCCTTGAGTTATTATACAGCCTAGGTATTTGACTTCTTGTCTGCATAGCTGAGTCTTTTTCCAAGATACTCGGTATCCCCTTACTGATAGATGCTGCAGGAGATTGAGCGTCGCCTGTTGGCAGGTTTTCTTGGTTGGGCAGGCGACAAGGAGGTCATCTACATATTGAAGCAGTGTGTAGTCAGTCGGTTCTCTGGGGAAATCAGCAAGATCAGAGGCTAGGGCGTCGCTGAACAACGTCAATGAATTTTTGAATCTCTGTGGAAGTCTGGTCCATGTAAGTTGCATCTGGCGTCCTGAGCCGGTATCAGTCCATTCGAAGGCAAAAATGGGCTGGCTGGAGCCAGGCGAATACAAAAGAAGGCGTCTTTAAGGTCCAGGTAGGTAAACCAGGCAGCATCTGGAGGAATCTGGCTTAGGAGGGTGTAGGGGTTGGGCACCACCGGATGTAGAGACTGGGCAACTTGGTTTATGGTGCGCAAGTCCTGGACAGGTCGGTAATCGCTGTTGGGCTTTTTGATAGGGAGCAGCGGGGTGTTCCAGAGAGATTGGCATTCTAGTAGGATGCCTGCTTCTTTTAGTTGTTCCATGTGGGTCTGCACGCCTAGTTGGGCCTCCCGAGAGATCGGATACTGTCTCTGCCATTGTGGTTGGGTTCCAGCTTTTAGTTCTATGATGACTGGGGCCCGCCGAACAGCAAGTCCGGGAGGGTTATCTTCTGCGCATACACCTGGGGCTGCAACCCGGTAGATTTCTGGGTTTGTTTGAGGATTCTCTTGTTCAAACAGTGTCCATTCTTCATCCCGAGGTGTGTTGAGGAACAGAATAAGTTGGGGTTTGGCGGGGCTTAGATTCATGGTGGGTCATCCCGAGGGCTTGAAGGAGATTTGTGCCCCCAGTTTTGAAAGTAGATCTCTTCCTAACAAAGGGAGTGGGCAGTCCAGAACATATAGGAACTCATGGGATATGATGTGACCTCCTAGTTTGCAAGTCTGGGATTGGCAAAAAGGTTGGTTTGTGGTTTGTGGCACGATCTCCTGACTGTGCCATGAAGCCTGCATTTAACATCCGTTGGTTCTCAGGTGCTTCTGAATCAAATGGAGTGTATATGCGAAAAGCCTTGCAAAGCTGCTCGTAGTAATTACCCCGTCCTGGGTCACATCAGCTGTCTCTGACATGTTAGTAGGTTTCTTTGCACCTTGTCAGAGACCTCGCAGGATGGCTTCCTGGTAGCGCTTGATAGCATTACCGCCTTCTTCGTGTCATAGTCGGGCCAATTGTCCAGTGCCGATTCCTGGGCCCATCCCTCAGTATTCATAACGCCTGCTGGAGCCACCTCCTCGAGCCACCTTCATGCCTCCTGAAGGATTCTTCTTCTCTCCTCGGTGTTGAACAAGGTGCGAAGGAGCTGTTGACAATCTTCCCACGTTGGCCGGTGGGTTTGGAAGATGGATTCCATGAGGTCAATCATGGCCTGTGGTTTCTCTGAATACGCGGGAGTATGATGTTTCCAGTTTAGAAGGTTGGTAGTGGTAAAAGGCTAGTAATAGATGACGGGCCGACCCAGTTGGGGGTGCCATCTGCACCAATCGTATTGGGACCTCGAGCCTCACGGAGGGGCATTTGATAAACCGGGATCTCCTGTGTTCGGAGAAGGCATGTGGTGTTTCAGGGTTCGGGTTCTGGGGAGGAGTCCCCATCACGAGTAGTTGGGAGTGGTACGGAGGCTGGTAGTGAGATCATTGATGGTTGGGGAACTGGAGGTGGTGGGGAAACTGCGGTTGTTGCTGAAACGGGGGGAGGCGGGGATGTAACTGGAGGCGGCAGGGAGACCGAGGGTGGCAGGGTGCCAGGTCCCACTTCAGGGGCAGTTGAGGGGGCCGGGAGAACATACAGTGGTGGGAGCTCTTCCTCTGGGTCCCCCTGATGTATGGCTTTATTCCAGCTGTTTCTGGTTGGTTGAGTGATGAGGATCCTGCACTGTCCCTTACTATTGACGTAGAACCGTACCCTTGGGGGAAGGGTTCTAGCTATCTCTAACCAGGAATCGATGTAGGGAAACTGGTCTGGATGTCCCGAGTTGCCGATGATCACGCGATAAACGCGTTGGACGCTGGGTAGATCTAGAGTTCCTTCCGAGGGCCAACGGACATCAAAACTGGGCCACTCTAATTCACAAAGGATCCTGAGCTTTCCTGGGGTCATGTGGACTCCACAGTCCCCGCTAAAACCCTTTTTAAAGTTCTTAAGCATACAATCTAGCACGGTACGTTTACTAGGCTTCCCTCCCATAGTGAATGGTGTCGCAAACGGGGGAAGGGGTTCTTTCAGGTGTTGTCCTGCTTGCGTCCCTCTCGTGAGCTTGGGAGCGTCTTAGCTAAGGTCTATCCGTATAAGCCCTGGACCAGGCTACTCCGTGGAGTAGATGACCGTTATGCCATATGATGCTCCACAAAACTCAGGGTGCAGCCCACTCAGACTCTGTGGCCAAAGCCATGGAGCCGTACAGACAATTCACATAGTCAGGCACTCTTCACATTCAAACAGATTGGACACCCCCCCCCGTGGGTATCCCTGACTAACGGGAGATGATCAAACTCCCCCTCCGTCTCCAATGGGTGGGTCTGACTCAGGCAGTAGCCCCGGGGCTTACCTGGTCTGGAGGGGAGGATCCGGCCGGTCATCCCTGGTCTCCTAATGTGGGTCCAGCAAGGTAGAGGTGAGCCGCGGCCATCCAGAAGGATCCAACTTTGGGTCTGCCGAAATCAGCGGGGCCGCCTAAACCCTAGGGTAGGTTCTCTGTTTTTTCCTCCGAGGCTCGTCTCTTGTCCCACACCGGTGGCACAATGGGCCAGCGCAGTTGGGTTTCCCAGTTAGGGAACCAGATATTGTGGAAAACTGAAGCGACCAAGGAAACTCAAGCAGCACACACAGCACAGGGAAAACACAGCTTTATTGACACCGGCGGGCTCAGTGGGATAACTCCCAAAGACTGAGCACCCAACAGGGTTTGGGGTGAATTTTTTATGGTGATGGGGGAGGGTAACGGGACATTTTCACAGTCCCTCAGGGCTGATTGGCTCCCCTTTTGCACGAACATGATCTATACGGAAGTGCCTCGGGAGAGTGCTAATCATCCTGGGGAGTTTAGGCAATGCAGCTGAGGCCCAGGGGCAGAGAGTAGCAGACAGGGAGGGACTGGGGTCCAAGGTCTTCATTCTGCCTCATGTGCAGCTGGGGCCCTGAGAGCAGTGGACAGGGAGGGGCTGGGGTCCAAGGTCTTTATTATGCCTCAGTTCAGCTATAACTTCTAGTCTTCTATCTTTCTCCACCCCCTCAGGGATTCCAATAATTCTGACGTTGGAATGTTTCATGGCGTCATTTATTTCCCTAATTCTGTTTTCATGGCTTCTAAGCTGTTTGTTCCAACCCTCCTCCTGATCTTTCTTCTCTATCAGCTTGTCCTCTAGATCACTAATTGTATCTCCTGCCTCTGTTACCTTAGCTGTTAGAATATTTAGATTAGATTGGATCTCATTGAGAGCATTTTTAACTTCTGCCACATCGGCTCTCACTTTTGCCCTTAGAGATTTTATGTTGTCACTAATGTTTTTCTACAACCTAGCCATTGCCTGGATAATTGTTACCCTGAACTCCCTTTCCGACATACCATTTATGTCCATATCCAGTAGTTCTGAGGGAGAGGGCACAGTCTCTGGGTTTTTCCTCTATTGGGTGTTCCTCCTCCTAGTCATTCTGATGAGAGGTGGTTGAGGGGATGTATAGCTGAATATATCAACTACAATCCGGGCAAGGTGCACCCTGGAAAGTTTCGGAGCAATTGGAATTCACCACCAAATGGAATTCACCATTCTTTCAAAGAAAGAAAAAAGAAAAAAAGAGAGAAAGGAAAAAAAAAGAAATCCCAGCCAAAATGAGCCCCAAAAGTAAGATTTATAAGGTATATAAACAAACATGAACAAACAAAAAGACCAATGAAAGTAAATGACAAGAAAAAAAGAACCCAGCCAAAATGAACCCCAAGAATAAGATTTATATAATACCAGAACTAAACAAATACACAGAAACACTGACAGAAGAATAAGATGGGAGAGTGGTTATAAATCCTCGATGTGGGTGAGGAAGGTTATTTCAGATCTTCCTGGGTGTATCTTATTATCTTTGTTAAAGGACTCAACTTTCCAGAGATACAGGGAAATTAAAACTGGTTTATATATAGGGGTAGTATTGAATAGGGAAAAAGGATTACCTTGAAGCTTATATCTTACATGTATGTTAAAAAAAAAAAAAAAAGACACAGGTATATGTATGAAAAAAGTTCAAGTTAAAAAGTTATTATGGAATATGTTGTATTAAACCTCTAGTTGTAATGTTTAGTTTAAAAAAATTAAAAGAACAAGAATCATGAGTATGAATTAAAAAAAAACAAAACTCATATCTATGAAATATACAGATTTTAGGGCAATACTGGGAGCTTAATATATTGTTTTCCCTGATGTTGGGGTTTTACAGTTTTATGGGGACCCTGTGGTTATTGTCCTCTTGCTTTTGGCTTGTCTTCTGGGGGGAAAGGCCTGCTGAGTTGTTTTCCAGTTAATCTTGCTTGGGTTGAGTCGCCATGCTGGCTATCACAGGACTGGGCTCTGTGGATACCGGTTTCTCAGGCTTTTGCTCTCTCGAGGTTTTTGTTCTTTGGCAGCTTTTGGGAGGGTCTGAGCAGAGAATTTGCCTGTACCCAGACTTTCGCCTCAGAAGCCTCAGTCTGCTCCCCTCTGGGTGGTCCAGAACACACAGACTCCTGCTCTGCAAACTCCGCTGTACACCGCCATCTGCCGCACCACCGCTGTGCACCCCCAGCCACCGTCCCAGTGTTCACCCAAGGCCCCTGCTTATCTCTGCACCCCCATGCCACTAAAACCATGTGTGATATTGGTCTGGGGAGCCCACTTCTGGTGCCTGTCGTTGCCGGAACTGCTTTTTGGGGCCCAGGCTCATGCCGGGCGCACTCAGACCCCATGGGTCACACAGGCTGTGGAGGGATTCCAAGTGGGATCATGCCGTGTTCTCTCAGGCAGGAGCTGGGAGTGCTCAGACCTTGCGGCAGGACGCGGACGACCCGAGGTCCTAGAGACTGCGGGCTGGCACCCACACCAGGCTCTCTTAGGTGCTTGCAGGAGTGCGCCCAGCCTGAGTGGTGGTGCAAGCAGCGGAAAGCCACAGGCTCGTGGACCACAGACTGGACACCTGGCCGGCCTGACCAAGTCGTTGCCCATTGTGACCGTCCTGGGAACGTGGCTCAGGCCCGTACCTGTGACCACCCAATTCCACCAGTTGCACCTTAAGATCTTTTGCTCTTTTTGAGTGTTTTTAACCAGTCTCCAAGTTAATGGTGGTCCCCAGTCACAAGGCATTTTCGTATTGGGGTGTTACTTTCCTTGGGACATTTCTGGTGGCTCCCTCCCCTTTCTGTTTATCCTCTGGTATCAGTCCGAGCGTTCCCACTTGGCTTTACCTCTCCACTGCTGTCTTCTGCCCCCGTAGAGATCCAGAAGTGTATAATCCTACATCTCAGGCTGATTTCATGGGTGTTCAGAGTGTTCTGGTAGATATTTAGCTTACTTTAGGGGACCAGTTGAAACAGGGTCTCCTACTTCTCTGCCATCTCGCCCCTCCCCCAATATAAACATTTTAACAACATTAATTCTTCTAGTTTGTGAACATGGCATATCTTTCCATTTGTGTATTCAATTTTATTTTTTGTCTTCAATTTTTTTTTTTGTCAGTGTTTTATAGTTTTAGACTATAGGTCTTTTACCTTCTTGGTTCAATTTATTCCTAGGTATTTTATTCTTTCTGGCATAATTGTAAATGAAATTTTTTTTATTAACATATAATATATTATTTGACCCAGGGGTACAGGTCTGTGATTCATCAGTCTTACACAATTCACAGCACTCACCATAGCACATACCCTCCCCAATGTCCATAACCCAGCCACCCTATCCCTCCCCCACCACCCCCCAGCAACCCTCAGTTTGTTTCATGAGATTAAGAGTCCCTTGTGGTTTGTCTCCCTCCCAATTCCATCTTGTTTCATTTTTTCCCTCCGCACCCTCTATGAGCCCCCACCCTGCCTGTCAAATTTCTCATATCAGAGAGATCATATGATAATTGTCTTTCTCTGATTGACTTATTTCACTTACCCTCTAGTTCCATCCACGTCATTGCAAATGGCAAGATTTCATTTTTTTGATGGCTGTGTAGTATTCCATTGTATATATATACCACATCTTCTTTATCCATTCATCTGTTGATGGACATCTAGGTTCTTTCCATAGTTTGGCTGTTGTGGACATAGCTGCTATAAACATTCAGGTGCACATGCCCCTTTGGATCACTACATTTGTATCTTTAGGGTAAATACCCAGTAGTGCAATTGCTGGGTCATAGGGTAGCTCTATTTTCAACTTTTTGAGGAACCTCCATACTGTTTTCCAGAGTGGCTGCACCAGCTTGCATTCCCACCAACAGTGTAGGAGGGTTCCCCTTTCTCCGCATCCTCGCCAACATCTGTCGTTTCCTGACTTGTTAATTTTAGCCATTCTGACTGGTGTGAGGTGGTATCTCACTGTGGTTTTTATCTATATTTCCCTGATGCCGAGTGATGTTGAGCACTTGAAATTGTTTTCTTAATTTCTATTTCTTCTGCTTTGCTATTGGTGCATAGAAATGTAACAGGTTTCTGTATGTTAATTTTTTATCTTGTGGCTTTACAGAAGTCATTCTAATAATTTTTGTTGGACTCTTTAGGGTTTTCTATATATAGAACCATGTCATTTGCAAATATTGACAGTTTTCCTTTCCCTTACGGATGTGTATGCCCTTTATCTCTTTTTCATGTCTGGTTGGTACAGCAGGACTTCCAGCACTATTTGAGTAAAATTAGAGAGAGTGGACCTCCTTGTCTTATTCCTGATCTTCACAGAAAGTATTCAGCTTTTCACCATTAAGTATGATATTAGTAACAAAGTGACAGCCATTGTTCCTCCAGTTAAACCTCCTACAAGTCCAACAAGGAACTACAAGAGTTTCCTTCCTTTAGTGAATTTGTTTCTGGCGTAAGTTATAAATCGGGCATAATCAAATATGGATAAAACTGAACAAAATTTGAGGATCTATATCTGGCTTAAAAGTTCTGCATACTAAATAGCAAAGCATAGCCTACTATTGTAGGTTCCAGTATGACCAGGATAGGTTTTACTAACCTCGGTTCTCATGTTATTGAGGGTAGAAGCCTGTGGTGTGAGAGAGAAGCCTGAGGTACACCATGGAGGATAACGATAGGTGTTATATGCTAAGTCTTCTATGTTTTGCTATACACCTGACAGGTTGTCCCTATTCTTATAAAGACCAAACACGGTATCCATGGACTGATTGTTTATTTTCTAGTAGGTGAATATGGATTGAGTTAATTGCATGCAGTAACTGATCAATTTCTGACCTATTAATATTTAAAGATACAATTGCCCATTCTGCATATTCAGCAGCTGCTCTTTTACAAAATACTAGCGCACAGAGTATCTCAGAAATGAAATTGAGGTTATTTTCAGAGTCTGCCATGTGTCTGATGCTACACTCAATTCAGTAAGATAAGGAAGGTAGGAAAGTCCATACCTGATTGTCTTGGTATATAAGCTGGGTTATAACAAGGGCCAGTTAGTAGTTTAGGCCAGTCTTCATCCTTCAAGTCAGTATCTAGTAGGGGATGTCACTTAAGAGATTCTTTGGAGACTTCCACTGCTTCATCAGATTCCCTGAGTCTTTGCTTTTTCCACTGATAGAAGTTTTCTCAGTGAGCACATGGTGCTGATGCTGACAGGTGAGACGGAGGGGTTGGGCTTGGTGGGAGAGATGATGCCAGTGATACTGCCGAGTCCTCAGTTACAATAAGGTGACCCAGGACAGTGATCTCTGGAGGAAGCAGAGGCTATCACAGACAGTGGAGTTGTATCTGGACCAGAAGGTGCATTCCTCTTCGGAATGGCAGCATAACTACTGTTGCCGAAACTGCTGGAAGAGAAACCCATACATACAGTAAGTATGATATCTAATAGTAAGAAATAGGTAAAATAGTATGTCCATCAAGCAGCATGCTGCACTGATCCACTTCATAATATTGTTAGAGTGGAAGATGCATAGTGGCTTTTATTTTGTAGGCATAAAGTTCTAAGGAATGTGTGTGTAATATATATATATATGACATTCAGTAGTTTTTCCATCCTTCCTATTTCTATGCTTTAGAGATCCTGTCACCTCCCAGATTGTTTTAGTCCAAGATTTCATATCTAGATTGTTAGGAAGCAACATAAGCTTTTGCTTGAACAAATCATTGTACTTTTCAGTTGACCCAGAGGCAATAGGATTATAGGGTAAGTGGAAGTTCCACATTATGCCTTGTTTCTTTGCCCAATCTTATATTCACATTCCTATAAAGTGGTGCTCTAATATGATTTTATGATGGTTGGGATACTATAGCAAGCATCCATATTTCTAATGCTCAGATTATAGATTTTTTTATTGATTTTTCCTGCAAGAGTAGGGTAATCCTATTCCTGACCATGCGTCTACAATGATATTCTCTAATATAGGCAGGTGTTCTGTATAAACATTTGTATAATTTTGAGTGATCTGTCTGCTTTGACTTACCTGAAGTATTCATTAATGACCTCCATGCTTTATTTTTTTATTATGCTATATTAGTCACCATATAGTACATCATTAGTTTCTGATGTAGTGTTCCATGATTCATTGTGTATAACACCCAGTGTGCCATGCTATCCGTGCCAGCCTTAATACCCATCACCGGGCTCCCCCTACTTCCCTACCAACTCCCTTCTAAAACTCTCAGTTTGTTTCCTGGAGTCCATTGTCTCTCATGGTTCATCTCCCAGTCCGATTCCCACCCTCTCCTTCATTTTTTTCCCTTACTTCTCCTAATGTCCTCCATGCTATTCCTTATGTTCCACAAATAAGTGGAACCATATGATAATTGACTTTCTCTGCTTGACTTATTTCACTCAGCATAATCTCCTCCAGTCCCATCCATGTTGATGCAAAAGTTGGGTATTCGTCCTTTCTGATGGCTGAGTAATATTCCATTGTATATACGGACCACATCTTCTTTATCCATTCGTCTGTTGAAGGGCATCTCCGCTCTTTCCACAGTTTGGCTCTTGTGGACATTGCTGCTATGAACATTGGGGTGCATATGTCCCTTCTTTTCACTACATCTGTATCTTTGGGGTAAATACCCACTAGTGCAGTTGCTGGGTCATAGGGTAGCTCCATGCTCTAAACTTTCGATAACTCTCATATTTAATTTGAAATTGGAGGTATTTAATGTCTTTTTCTCTGATGTGTGCCAGCATGATCTGCTTGATACTGTGCCCATGGCATGATTCTGTTATTTGGCATATCTGTGTGTTCAGGTTGTAAGCTCGTTGTCCTTGTTTATACATAGTTATGCTTCGAGTTGGTTTCCTCACTAGCCATAAATTATTGGGTTAATTAAGTTAAATTTTATATATTTCCACCTCTTTAGCTTACCTACTGAGTTTGTCTACCTCGTTATTAAATTTGGTTACTTCAGAGTTCTCCTGAGGTGCAGGGACATCTGTAATAAATATGGGGAGAGATATCCGTCAGTGCTATTTTCTGCCCTATGTCCTTACCTCATTATGTTCTTATTTGGTATTTTTCAGTAATTCCCACCATGTTCATGTCCAAAATTCTTATTGCATTAGCTACTGTCTCTGAGTCTGAGAAAAGATATACCTCACTCTCACTTCCCTTAACAGATTATTCACTCACCAATCTATGGCTATTTGTTCATCATATTGTGTTCTCCAGAACCTGATTCTGTCAAGACCATCATTAGTTCTCAAGGCCACGGTGTGCCAGCATTCTCTAGATGGTGTCATGGAAACTGATCCATCCACAAACCATTGTTGAGTGCCATGCACCAGAGTGTCCCCATTGCCCAACCGCTCGAGCTTAAATAGCTTCATCCCTCAGAAATTCTGGAAAGTCTACTTTGGCACTGTGGAGATTTCCTCAGTCCATGCAGAGGGCTGTCCCATCATCATTCAGTCCTGCTTGGAAATAGACATTCTCCATGTTAGGACTTTATGCGCAGGAATAATTCTCCTGTGTTTGTCAGGGGTCTGCTTTACTCCAGAATAGGCTATTGGAGTATAATTAGCTAATTTTCTGTTAGTGGCTTTGTAGTTTTTAGGGCGTAATGCTGTGCCCAGTTGAGTCCTGCAATTTGTTGGTATCTGTTCTTGGACCATGGGAAAATCTTAGTCCAAAATGCAATAAAAGTAAAAGTTGAGTTCCCACAATGCTTTAGTCCACAGATACCATGGTGCAAACCCTTATGAATATAGGCATTTTAGTTTGGTTTTTTTTTTTTTTTTTTTAAAGATTTTATTTATTTGAGAGTGTATGAGCAAGCATGAGCTGGGGGGAGGGTCAGGGGGAGAGGGAGAAGCAGACTCCCCACTAAGCAGGGAGCCCAACAGGGGGCTCCATCCCAGGACCCTGAGATCATGACTTGAGCCAAATTCAGACGCTCACTGAGCTACCCAGGCCCCCCTAGACACTTTAGTTTATATTAGGAGTCCTCAATAGTTGATAGCAATGTATTAAAAGTTTGAGAGCACTTTGAAGTAAGTTAAGGCTGCCTCTTGAGTCTCTGTCCCTCTGAATTCCCTGTCTTCTTCGCTATTTTATAAATGTGTTTTGATATTATCCCCATTTAGTGGCATGCGCTGCTTCCAAAATGCAAATAGTTCTCTCAGTTTCTGAGCGGCTTCTTTTGTGGTAGGAATTGGGATACAATGTATCTTGTTTAAGACTAGGTCTGTTATTTTTCTGCCTTAAGAGGACCAAATTATACCTAGAAATTTTCGTATAGGGTGGGGTCCTTGGACATTACTTGGGTCAGTTGTCCATCCTCTGAGTGTAAAGAATTGAATTAACTCTGTTGTAACTCAGGCGTTCCAAGTTATCACCATAAATAAGCATGTCATCAGTATAAGAAATGCTGGTTTGTGTTGTATTTTCCTGAAAGGCCTGGAATTCTTACATTAGAAGGTTGTGGGCTATTACTGGGTTGTTAAGGTATCCTGCTGGTAACCTAGAAAACTGATGTCATCTGCCTTCCCATGTGAATGCAGCCGTGGGTTGGCTCTCCTTATCAACTGGAATAGCAGAGAACATGCCAGACAAGTCTATGCCCCTGAAATCAGTTCCAGATCCAGTGGTGGTATTGCTGATGACAGCACCTAGATTTGGGAGTGCTCCCTCAGCTTGGGGAGATTACCTGTTTAAATTCCTAAAAATCCGTAAATCTCCATGACCTGTCTGGCTTTTTGACAGGCCAGATTAAGTTATTTATATGGTGAAATAGTAGGCACAAGAATTTGTTTCTTTAGGAGTTCC
>CM052893.1:21484404-21560625 GCA_028534135.1 Potos flavus | reverse complement strand
GCAGAGGGGGGCGGGCAGGCAGGAGGGATCTGAGAGACTTTCCTGGTTGGCAGTTTTTCTCTGGTGATCTTATTGAGTGGCCCAGCATAAAGGGCATGAAGACTGTCTATATGTGAGCTATTGTGGGGATTTCCCTGAAGTTTACACCAAGGCATTCATATGCAATTTGCAGAGGTTAGGGTAAGGGAGGGCAGTTTTAGTTCTCAATGATTTGAAGTCAAAAAGATGTGAGAAAATTGGAAATTCTATTTGGAGAGTTGTAGCCAGGTATTGAAGGAAACTAGAATTCAAGATCTGGTCCAGTTTACACATAGAAAACAAACCTCAAAGTCAATTACTAAAGTGAGAATCTAATATCCATCAAAGTGTGTAACTGAGAAAATTTTTCTCTCTGAAGTCGCCCTCATTTTCAAAGTTGCTCAAATTAAGACAAATTTATTTGTAAAAATAAAAGTTTAGTCTTAATAAACTTGGCCTGATTATTTACATAAATGCAGCGAGAACAGTAATGATCATCTAGGCTCTTTTAATCTGCTTTGCTAAAACTCTTCATAAGAAATCTCCACATTGAACTTTTAACAGTCTTTTGAGGCTAAGAAGCCAGATGTTTGCCATTGGACTTTCCCTGCAATACCTATACATTTGGGTTCCTTCCTCTCTTCTCAAGGTCTCCAAAATATCCTCAGCTTCTCACACCTGCCAGGAAGTGATCTTTACTTATCTGGTAAGGCTGCTGGGAACTCTGTAAGCAAGGAATCAGGCTATTTTTCCAAAGGGCTTTATGGGCTCCGTAGAGTCAACTTTGGGTCCTTAAAGCTGCCTGGTCATATCTGAGTCTATGTATGTTTCTCTCAAAGATGGTATTTCAGTCAAAGCCTTGGTAATACAACCAATGTTTCTAATTGTGTCTTTTTGAACTTGTGCAAGTACATATATTGCCATGAAAATATAAGAATACTGAAAATGGAGATGCATTTTTGTTGATGGAAATAGTAATTTTGTGCTCAAGTAAGGTTGATTATTCCTGAACGGGAAAGAAAAAAAGGACAAACTAAAATAGACATAGGAAGTTGTACCTTTATAAAAAAGACCAAACTAATTTCCTGTTTTTATCAGGTCTTTGATTACTGAAGAAAACTATCTTCTCAATATTAAAAGAGCTAAGTTTTGCTAACGAAGTAACCTTTTGTATTTGCCTTTAAAATCTTTTATTGTCACCTTGATTAACTAGATAGATAACTAATACTGTTTCACAATGACGTATGATCCTATGTGACCAGGTGCTTTAAAACCTTTTTGGATGTTTTTGACAAACTTTACAAAATCAAATTCTAAATGAAGTTTTTTGACCTGGAAGAAACTTTGGGATTTTTTTCCAGAAGATTCCCTGGAACATTCCAAAGGATAGTTAAGCTCATTAGGCTTATTTGATATGTTAAATTACATGGGAATTTTTCCCAAATAAGAATGCTAAGCTTTATGTTGTTATTTGTATAGACAGATATGTAAGTGTTCTAAAAATCATGTGAAATTCTTTTGCCTTCTGCAATTGCTGTCATCAAAACGAAGCCTCACATTGAAAAGACAAAGCTTGAGAATCAGGAAAATGCCCCAGCTGCCCTCTATGCAAAAGCACCAGAATCCATAAAGATTGTGGTGCATGTGGATACCGTCCATTCCACTTCTGCAAAAAATGGCCCCTTATTGCCAAACTTTGCCATTCTTTTTTTTTTTTTTTTTTCATATTTATTTATCTAGAGGGGGAGTATGAGCTGAGCAGGAGGGGCAGAGGGAGAGAGAATCTCAAGCAGACTCCATGCTGAGTGCAGAGCCTGATGCAGCCTCGACACGGGGCTCGATCTCACAACCCTGAGATCACAACCTGAACCAAAACCAAGAGCTGACCCTTAACCGACTGCACCACCCGGGCACCCCTTGCCAAACTTTGCCATTCTGATATGCTTGTAACATAGCAACCGTCTGTTCCTGAATCAGTGAAATTAAGATGGGTAAGCAAGGGCTATAAATTAAACAAATAGCTGGGGCTTTGAGAAACCCAAGACAGCTGACTGGTCCTTTCCATCTCCCTGAGAAACTCCATTTTCTGTTTCTGCATTCCTTCACCTATCTTAGTGCATTTAAGAAAAACTATTTTTGTCCCCAGAGACCTCGGATCTTGTCCCTCTGGACTTTTTGAATGCCGGACTTCATTCAGCTGCCACGTACTATGGGCGATCACAGTATTCTAATTATGTTTAAATGTGTTTCCCATTTGAGGCATAACTTCCACAACGTCCAGTAATCAAGGCACCCACTTCACTAGGCAAATTTTGTGAGCCTTAATGAAAACCTTACAAACTTCTGAAAAATATCACTGTCAATTATCAGGTAAGGTCAACAAAACAGGTGGTAATAAAACCAGACTGAAGTAGAACAAGTATTAATTGCATAGGACTAAATGAACTGACGAAGAGAATTATGATTTTTTGACTTGTTGTCCAAAGTATTATTGGTTTTTAATCTTTTGTTTTTCCAGATTTAAAGGAAATCTTTTCTCTTAAGCTGTCAACAATTTGGTAAGATAGATAGATAGATAGGTATTGTTTTTTTTTTAAGATTTTATTTATTTATTTGACAGAGAGAGAGGGAACACAAGCAGGGGGAGCCGGAGAGGGAGAAGCAGGCTTCCCGCCAAGCAGGGAGCCCGATGAGGAGCTCGATCCCAGGACCCTGGGATCATGACCTGAGCTGAAGGCGGATGCTTAACGACTGAGCCACCCAGGTGACCCTGGTAAGGTATACTTTGATGAAAGGAAATATACTTTAATTTTATAAAAAGCCCAGTTGCTCTCTATTAAAAATAATCAAGCTTTAGCAGAGCAATCTTTTCACAGCATGCTCCAGGGAGATGAAGATCTTAAACACCTTGCCTTGCAACCCAAGGACTTCATCTGTTGGAAAAGACATCTCCAGAAAGACTCTCCTCAACCCCATTGGCAAGACCTTAATCAGGTACTGTTAAACCCTTGTGTCACCAAACTCACCAAGACTAGACTCTTGGGTTCATGTGCCACATCTAAAGAAAGCACCAAATCCTGACTAGACCTGCACACCAGCTGGTGACCTCAAAGTAAAGATCTGCAGGAACTGAAGCAGACAGCTGAAGGAGAGAGCTTTCCCAGGATGATCAGAACACGCCTGTATGCGTTGTTGTTGTTGTTGTTTTTTAATTGTATTTATTTTAGAGCAAAAGCAATCACAGAGGGAGAGGGATCACAGAGGCAGAGGGAGAAGCAGACTCCCCGCTGAGCAGACAGCCTGATGTGGGTCTCGATCCCAGGACCCTGAGATCATGACCTGAGACAAAGGCAGCTGCCACCCAGGTGCCCCAGCATGCTCTCTTCTTATTGTTCCTTCTTACCTTGTTTTTCCCTCCTCTTTTACTTTCAGAGATAATACTCTTCTCTGCATTTCTCAGTCTGTTGCAAAAAGGGAAAAATCTCCGAGTGCTAGATCTGTCACCAGAAACTCCAATTTATTCACAATGTCAGAGAACCCTTGGTCTTGTAACTAATTTCTCTGTAATCCCAAATGCCACGGCTGAATATATATATTTATATTTGCCTATGGATGTTACCTATCAGGTTAGGTTGTTTTGACCAGGTATTCCCATTACTTATTCCAACCTTCCCCCAGTCACCTTACTAGCTCAACTAGATACCTCCGGCTTTGTCAGTTGTGTGACCCTTGTTCCCATACGTTCTTTTTCTAACCTATATACTATCTGCTCCCCTGCACCCAAGGGAAATAGAAATGGGTTTATACCTATTTACAAGGATTTTAGAAAAGACCCTCTAGGAAGGGATAGTCTCTCAGAGAATGTCATGCCAACTCCTCTGACCCATGGCTTGAATGGGTTAACAGAAAATTCCAGCTAATTAATCTATCAATAACCAGACGTTAGCTGGAGTCCTCTGTGCTCCACCTGCTTTCATTTTCGTCTGCAGTGGATGGCATTTCCCATGGATATATGAATATTTAGACAGCTGCTAAATTAGGGACCAATGCCTATAGGGATGTTTAATTACTCCATCAATATCCATAGGAAATCAGGAGCCTCCGTTGATCCCCACTACTGAGTCTCTAGTGATGCCTTAAATGGGAACTTCTAGGAGGCATACATGATTCTGGGTTTGCCTCCATAGGGAGAACATTTCTCTCTTGGATTGGAGTAAGTGCCAATGAACCAGAAATGCATGATCAGAAATCTCTCCCTAATATTACAAGAGTTAGCCAACTCCACAACTGAAGCAAAATGGTGCAAAAATGGTCATTTAATTCATTGGCTAAATAATAATTGTATAGCCCTTGATTATCTACTTGCTGAACAATGGAGGCATTTATGTGATAGTGAATACCACCTGTTACACATGGTGTAAATTTCTCTGGTTAAGTAGAAACCCAATTACATAAAATCAGAGAATAAGCACATTGGCTACAAAAATTCTACCCAATGATTCATGGTCCTTTGATCTATTTGCTGGTTGCTTTCAGGTATGGGCTCTTGGTTTAGGACTATTATACAAACTGGGGTCATTTTTCTGCTCCTTGTCTTATTTTGTATAATCAGTTTTAAACTTCATACTTCATGCCTGTCAAATCTCTGCAGAAGTGATGCACCAAATTGGGTGATGCGGGCTCATGATTCCGAGATGGTCTCCAATGCTTACAACCCGGAGAAGGCACAGACTTCAGGTGGAAGATGTCTGAGAGTTCTCCCTCCTGCCCTTCCTTGTTACTCAAATGTGGCTTTGATGGTTTCCTATCTGAAACATGTTCTCTCCAACACGGGACATGACAACCAGGAAAGAACCCTCTTGGCACTGAGGGACAAAACCACCGAATGTAGAAAGCCTGACTTTTTTTTTTTTTTTTTAACATAATGTATTATTTGCCCCAGGGATACAGGTCTGTGAATCATCAGGCTTACGCATTTCACAGCACTCACCATAGCACATACCCTCCCCAGTGTCCATAACCCAGCCACCCTATCCCTACCCCCCTACTCCCAGCCACCCTCAGTTTGTTTCGTGAGTTTAGAAGTCTCTTATGGTTTGTCTCCCTCCTGATCCCATCTTGTTTCATTTCCCCTCCCACCGCCCACAACTCCTCACCCTGCCTCTCAAATTCTTCATGAAGAATTTGAGAGAAAGCCTGACTCTTGATCAAGAATGCTTTTGAGGAAAGTTCTAGATGAAAGGGGGTAATGTGGAAATGAGTAAAGAAAACCTCATTTAAAATGGAGTCAGAAGGGGCGCCTAGGTGGCTCAGCTGCTTAAGTGTCTGCCTTCAAATCCGGTCATGATCCCAGAGTCCCAGATGGAGTCCCAGGATCGAGCCCCTTATCATGCTCCCTGCTTCTCCCTCTCCCTGTGCTCCGCCCCCCCACCCCCCGCTAGTGCGTGCTCTCTCTCTCAAATAAATAAAATCTTTAATAAATAAAAAAATAAAATGGAGTCAGAGCCCCAAAGGGGGAGCACTTGCTACTCACTCGGTCCACATAACCAAGACAGAGAAGGAAGTTAATTCTGAACGAGGGACCCTTTTCACATAAAATTGATCCCCCACTCTTAAGAAGGAGGATCTCTCCCTGCCTGAGCAACAATGCCACTTGCCACCAAGGAGACACTGCCGTAACCTCAAACTCCTTTTCTATTCCAACAAACTTCTGTTCAATGCCTCCCCGTTTCCTATTAAAAACCTAATAAAAGCTAACCTTCCCTTTGTCTCTTTAGACTTGCCTAGGTTTTTTCGTGGTTGGTTTCTCCTGAATTACAGTTCTGCTGCTATTCCCAAATAAACTCATTTTGCTGATAAAATAACTAACCATTTTTAAGGTCAACACTTGTAATGTACATATATACACATACATAGGGACAAACACAGAAGTCTTGCAGCTTCTGTTTTAACACACTATAAAACTCACTAGTTTATAAATAATAGCTGGAATAAATGGTTTACTCAGATGCCTAAAGTCTTCTAGTACTTGCGGGGAAGATTTCTGAGATTTGCCTCTTTCCCTGGAAGGAACCTAAAGGAGGTTGTGCTAGAGTTTGGGCACACGACTCATTTCAGCAGTTTGTATTTTAAAAGGCCTCTTTCCTTTTCTTTTTTTTTTTTTTTTTTAAGATTTTATTCATTTATTTGTCAGAGAGAGAGAGAGAGAGCACAAGCAGGCAGAGTGGCAGGCAGAGGCAGAAGCAGGCTCCCTGCCGAGCAAGGAGCCCGATGTGGGACTCAATCCCAGGACGCTGGGATCATAACCTGAGCTGAAGGCAGCCGCTTAACCAACTGAGCCACCCAGGCGTCCCTCCTTTTTTTTTTTTTTTTTTTTCCTTTCTTTTTCTTTAGTCTCAGGTTACTGTGGGCTGTGTTTATATTTCAAAGACATGATAAGATTTATAACTTTGGGTTTTTTTTTTAAAGGCCTATTTATTTGAAAGAGAGAGAATGAGGGTGAGTCCGCACACACTAGCTTGAGCAGGGAGAGGGACAGAAGGAGGGAATCCTCAGACACCCCCACTGGACACAGAGCCTGATGACAACACAGGGCTGGATCCCAGGACCCCCAGATCATGACCTGAGCCAAAACCAAGAGTCGGTGCTTAACCAACTAGGCCATTCGGGCACCCCACATTTATAACTTTAAGGAATAGAGAAAAAAATGCAAAATTTTTTTTCTAAGAGATTTGGGGAAATTGTAATTGACCATTTTTAAGTGCAGGACAGTTTTTTCCCAATATCCTGATCTTTACCTACAAGTATTCTGAGAGAAACAGGGGAGCTTTGGAGGATAGTAAAAGAGGTGGGCTTTGACTTCTTTCTGGAGTTGCATTTCTGGTGTTATAGAGATTTTTGCAAGGCAAAGGCAGTTGTTTTTAATGCCCCCCAATGAACTGGATAACTAGATTACAGCCTAAGTATTAAGGGACTGACCCACCTTTTTAATTAAACTTGCTACTTTCTATCAGGGAGATTTTAACTTGAATAAGAATCAAAAGACTTACGCCTTGGGGTGCCTGGGTGGCTCAGTGGGTTAAAGCCTCTGCCTTTGACTCAGGTGATGATCCCAGGGTCCTGGGATCGAGCTCTGCATCTGGCTCTTTGCTCAGTGGGGAGCCTGCTTCCCCCTTTCTCTCTGCCTGCCTCTCTGCCTACTTGTGATCGCTGTCTGTCAAATAAATAAAATCTTAAAAAAAAAAAAAAAAGACTTATGCCTTTATAAAGTCTGTATAAAGCATTTTAACAAAAGTCTCGTTCCTGAGTACGCAATTCAACATTGGCTTCTGTTAGTCCCTGAGCATCAATCTTCCGCTGATCATTTTTAGGCAGATCTTGGAGGTATATTGGTCACCTGATTTCTCTGTGAGATGGTGTTGTGAATGGCCACCGATCTTTCTAATTTCTTCCTAAATTTGGGATGATCTTCTGAAAATGGAGGTAAAAAGGCTTTATGATTGAAAAGACCTGCTGCTGTTCAGGGGACAAGAATTTCCCTTTGGTGGTGGTGGTTGGGTGGGGGGCATCTAGGATGTATCTGCAGAGGACACTGCATAGGAATGCGTGAGGCTGGCAGAGCCTCACGACGGAGCCCTGGAGAGCAGGAGCAAAGCCGGCCTTACTACCAGTCTCAGGAGCTTGTATTAATTCATTTCCTAGCTCTCCGCACTTACATGAGTAATCTGTGTACTTTGAGCCTAGAGATGAGGCCAGAGTGCTCTGTAAGTCATACAGGGAAAAGGGCATTAAAATAGGTAGATGGTGCCAGATTGTGAGAAAGGGGATTTAAGTTGGATGTGGACATTAAATTTGGTCTTAAGACTAAGATGTGTTCTTTCACCCTACCAAGGGAGTCCCTAAGGCTAGCTGTAATATTAATAAGACAAGTGAGAGCTCTCTACAAAGAATTTTCTTCTCTTTCAAATATAACATATTTAAAGGATCCATCGTCTGGCCATTAACAAGTAAGAGCTTATTAATCTCCACGGCTACTCAAACTAACACCTCTTTGAACAGAAAGATCCAAAGTCAACGTTGCAGGCTTAGACCATGGGTTTGGAGGCATGCTTCGAGAGGGCATCCATGATGTAGCCCCCATGATCCAAAAGTTTACCCCCAAAGCAAAGGTGTTCATTGCACAGGCAGTAAGGATGGTGTGGTGAAGACAGTGTCTCTGTTCTCTCATGAAAATGTGAGACGCCTCCAGTCACAGACCTCTCATCTGTGACACCAGGCAGGCGCTACTAGAATGAGACTTTCCAGTATTAACAAGCAAGGAAGGTTGAGAGACAAACGTCTGTCCCTTATAGGCTGGGACCTCCTCTGACAAACTCCACTTAGGGCTGGCGTGGCTGGACAGAGAGTGCTGCTGGTAGCCCTGTGTTCCAGAACCGCATTCTATGCCACTGGCCGTCTGGCGCATCCCAGTAAGTACATCAGAGAGGACAGACACCAGAGAGGGTATTCTCACTGGTCACAAAGCCAAGGTCTGAGGACATAGAACAAGACGAAAGGGAAAACTTCATCTTGTTTTTACAGAGGGGACCCACAGCTAAATTTGTCTAGATACCAGTCTTCTGAGAACTATGAAATCACCATTCTGTGAGGGTGGCTTGGACAGCAGGCTTATAAGGGCTTCAACCTATGTTCTTTCCCTGTGGTAATTCCTTTTTATAACAAATGACACGAAAGACAAAGAAAAATAGTGACCACCTCTGGAAATGGATCAGTCACACCAAGCGTACTCTACCAAATTTGCCAGTCACTAAAACCCAAGAAACCAGTTCCACAAATGATGTATCTTACTAATCTAGATTTAGAAAGTGAGAGAAGATGGACTCTTCCCCCTCTCACTCCATTAGTCGCTGCAGGCAGAGCGCCAGAGGCTGACATGTAAGGATTCCTACCTCTGCCAGCCATTTCTCAGATGTTCCAGGATTTCTCAGCTGTGGCAGCCTCATAGCAAACAATGTCCAGCCAGGGAAGTGTATCCTGCTGACTATGTCAACTGTTGAGGAGGAAAAATTTTCCTCCACCCTCAAAGTTCCTCTAATTTGTCTAAGAACTAAAGTGACAGGAGGCAGATTCATGGGAGAAGAAAACAAAGTTTAACGGCACATGATAAAATTGAGACTCAAAGAAATGACCAAGGCAGGCAGCTTTTATACTTTTTAGACGAAACAATAAATCTGTGAGAAGTTGACAGAACAAGGAATATTTATGTTTGGGATCTTCAATTAGCAAGGAATTCTAAACAGAATTTGGACTGAGGTAGTAAATTAGTAAAAGTAACAAGATTTGTTTATACAGCCTTCTCAACTCTGAATTCCCTACCTCTCACCAGAGAGGATGTTCTCTTAGATTTTGGCTTAGGGAGGGTAGCTTTCACATGTGAGATTTATTTCCTGCCTTCTGGAGACAAAGGGCAGTCTAGGTGACCTTCTTGCACTGGCTGTTTCTTAAGTAATGTTAATTCCAAATAATATATCAAAGTGGCACATGTTAGGGTAGCCTACCCTTAACCCCCATGGGTGCATCTTTATTGATTAGGACTTGGAATAAGGCAGATGCTATGAACCCCAAGAGACTACTCTGAGACCTGGATTCGCCAGACACTGCACAGTTCCAGGTCCCTGGTTTCCCAGGGCTGTGCAGCCCACACCAGGACAGCCAGACTTCGGCAGCTAGGGCCCTCCAGACCTGTGCAGCTTGAGCCAGTTGGCAACACTGACGTAGCTTCTAGGGTAGAAGGAGCCCACTCCCAAAATCTTTCGGAGACATCAACCTTAAACTTGAAATTCTCGGTCCCCATGTGACTGGGTGCCTGATGGGCTCCCAGACTTCTTCAGCAACCAAGCCCCTCAGGTGTCTTGTACTGAAAGACACCCCTGCCCACCTCTCCCCTAGCAAGGCATCCAATTTCCTCTAACCCTGACTTCGGGGGAAATGTGTGTATTTGTAAAGGTTAGGGCTTGGAATTAGGCAGATACTTTTGACCCACAAAAGCCTTCACCAAGGACACAGCCTCTCTGGACGCTTGCCCCGTTCCAAGGCTACACTGACCCACATGGCCTACACACGCACCGTATGTACCCCATCATCTGGCCACGGGCAGCCAGGGCCCTCCAGTTCAAACCAGTACCTAACTACTTGCACAGCCTCCTGGGGGAGGGCTCCCTTCCCTTTCCCAAGGTGGCAGCTTCACACAGGTAAGAGTCGGACCACACTTGGACTGGCTGGCTCGGGAGGTCCTGGGCTTCTCAGCAATCAAGGCTCCCAAGTGTCCCTTATAGGAGGCTACCCGAGCCACTCTGCCTGGCACTGCCTGGCACTGCCTGGCACAGGCAGCCACTCTGCCTGGCAAGGCAGTCCAACTTCCTGCCCATCGGCCTTCAGGGAAATAAGCATGTTTGTTTAGGTCATGGCTTGGAATCAGGCAGATGCCTTCTAAACCCAACAGCCTGCTCTCATGAGCAGCTTCTGGCGACATTTTTCCTGTAACAGTCCCTGGTGTAGACTGGCCTGTGTAGACTGCACGTGTACGTACCCAGAAGCCAGCCCCGAGCAGTCCCATCCCTCCCAGCTTATGGGTCTCCAGCCGGGCCCCAACCACCTGCGGACCCTCTGGGGTAGAGGGAGCCCACCTACTGGAAAAAGCTCTGAGGCAGCAGCTGCAAATGTGCAACAGTCCGTCATCTTGCAGGTTTGCTGCCTGAGGGGGTCGTAGCCTGAACAAGGAATCAGGACTCCCAGGTATCTCCTCATGGAGGGATATCCTGTCCTGCTCGCCCTGCCCCTCCTTGGCAAAGCAGCTAAAAAACCCTTCAGCTCTGCCTTTAGGGGGAATATTGCATAATGGGTCCGCGCATGTCCCACCAGGACCGGTGACACGGCCTCTCCCGATCCTTGCCCTGTTCCAGGTCCCTGACGGACCAGGCATGCGCAGTAAGTACTGCTTCAGCCACCCTGGGCTGCCCTCCCGACCTGTGGAGCTGGAGCCTGTCCCCAGTCACCTGTATCGCCTCAAAGTTAGAGGGAGCCTACACTCCAAAAATCACTCTGAGGCAGCAATTGAAACTGGCCACAGTCAGTCCTCATGTGGACTGACTGTGGCTGATTTCCCGGGCTTTCCAGTGATCAAGGCTCCCAGGAGCCTCTTACTGAAGGAAACCGTGGCCAGTAGGACTGGGCCCTTCCTGGCAAGGAGGTCCAGATGCCTCCAGCTCTGCCTTCAGAAGACAGAAGTGCATTCGCACAGGTTAGGCCTTGGACTTCGCCAGATGCCGGGTACCCCGAATATTCCACTGTTGAGATCTAGCTTCTCCCACGTCCTGAGCGGTCCCGACTTCCTGTCCATCCAGAACCCACTGCCAGGGTTCACGCAGTTGGAAGCCCTGCACGGGCTACAGTGTGGAGGGTGCCCACCACCAAAAATCACCGTGAGTCTGCAGCTGCAAACTGGCTGCTCAAAGTCCCGATTTGGACTTGCTGCCTGACGGAGTCCTGAGCTTCTCTAGCGACCAGGATCCCAAATGTCACTTACTGGATGATACCCCAGCCAGCACACCCACCCTGCCCCAGCAAGGCAGACCAGTATCCTCCAGTTCTGTCGTCAAAGGGAAAATGCACGAATGTATAGGTTAGAGCTTGCATTGAGGCAGATGCCTTTTGTCCAAAAGATCTTGTTCCAGGACTCAGCCTCCCTGGATCTGTGCCTTTTTTCCACATTCCTGAACTGCTCTGACCATGCATGCATATTTAGCACCCCTTCCACTGGCCTGAGGCCTCAAGGGCCCTTCAGGGTGATGGAGCAGGGCCTGGCCCCAAACGCCTGCCTAAGCTTTGGTGTGGAGGGGGACCACCCCCAAAATCACCCTGAAGCTGCGAGCTGGCTACCATCACTCCTGGCTTGGACATACTGCCTGAAGGAGTCCTGGAATTCTCCTTCAACCAGAACTTATTAGATATGTTCATGAGGTTACCCCAGCTAGCCCTCTTGCTCTGGCAAAAGAGGCCTACTACTCCCCTCTTTCCTTTTTTGAGTGCTCATTCTAGTCTAATTGTTTGTCCACTCTAAAAGACTACACAGCCATAAACAAATGTCTTCCAAGTTAATGGCCTTACAGAGAACCCCATTTTATTTACCTTCAGGGAGAGTCCTCATATGGCCAGAATTGATGACACTGAGGGATTTTTTGGTAAACTACTACATTATTCCTTAAATAGTCAAGGGGGAACTCTGGTAGATACCAGAGCCTACAGTGGGGATTGTAGAAAAACTGACAGAAGCCAGCAAAGAGTAGAAATTCTTACCAGAATCAATTCTTCTGAATCTCTGTCTGTAGCACCCAGGCAAGAGGTAAAGATAAAAGTTTACACCGTCCTTTCCTTTCCAAATCCAAACCCACTGGTGAGTTAATCCTTTCTCTCTCAGAGACAGTTATTGCCTTCTTGCTTGTCTCATTTTACATAACTGGGCTTGCTTTCTGCCTGTCCGTGCAAGTTCTTGGTTCTTTCTTTTGGCTGTCATTGGGAGTGACTCTGGAGCTTGGGGAGGTAAAATCTGCACCCTCTGTGGGGACCCATCCTAACCCAAGGTGGGGTAGTTATTCAAAACTGCCAAAAATTTTTTAAATTAAAACCGTGTACCACTGGAAAAGAAGTACTTCAAGAATAATGTGGTTAGATAGGGGGATCAACTTATGATGTAATTTAAGTTACAATCCAAGTCTCCGAGAAATTGAGAGCAACTGTCCTTAGCTTACAAATCTTTTGCAAAACGAAAGTCAGTTCTGGAGGCAATTCAAACTTCACCTATCCCCTTACCAATCACACAACTCGCCCTGTTTATCTCAAAAGGCTTGTAAATTATTGGCCTTAGAAAACCAAAGTCCTTCTTAGAACTTACATTCTTTCTCCCTGTTGAAGTTATACATCTTATCATGCCATTGAAATGTAAACACAGCCCACAGTCACCTGAGACTAAAAGGGTAAAAAAGAAAAGAAGCCTTTTTAAAATACCAAGTGCTAGACAGGAACAAGCCCCATTGCTACAGCCAGCCTGGACACCCTGGGTAAAGGGGAAAAAATCAGCTAAAATATAAAAAGACCCAACCCTAGAACTTCAGCAAGTGGCAGGGGAGCTGCTGGAGCGCTCTCCAGGTCAGAGAGCCTGGTGGGCACAATTTATGTTCGGTAGCATGGATAGGAGCAGGGTCCTATCCTAGCTGACCTACTGCCTCAGTGAGCTCTGGGCCCCTAGGCCGAACCAGCCTGAGCTGTCCCACCAAGGAAGCCCCAACACAGCGCACGCTGGGACACCCCCTGCTCAGTATTCACTACAGCTCCAGGCATGTCAACAAGGTGACACAGGTGCAAAGCACCCCAGTACACTCCAAGCTCATACCACTTCTGCCCCAGACGGCTTGCTAGGGCACCCCAGCAGAGAGCACTCTGGGAACTCAGCTCATGCCTGCTTTGGCTCCAACCACTCTTCCAAAGCAGCTGGGAACGCCTGGTCCATGACCACCTTGGCTTCAACCTCCCCACCCAGGTACCTCCTGTATAGAGTACCCAGGACACCCTGGCTTGCACCCACTTAGGCTTTAGCTGTACTGCTTGGGAGCCCTCTGCATAGAAAGCCACAGGATGACCCCAACCCACACCCATTTCAGATTCAGCTGTCCAGCCAGTGCACCCTGTGCATGGAGAGTCCCGAGACCAGACCAGCTCACGCTCACTTTAGCTCTGGCCATTGCATCAGGGCAACTCCAGAACATAGCACCCCAGGACCCCCAGCCTACCCCAACCACAATCCAACAAGAGAATGTAAAAACTGTAAATATCTACGCACCCAACATTGGAGCACCTAAATACATAAAGCAAATATTAACTGACATAAAAGGAGAACTTGACAGTAACACAATAATAGTAGGAGACTTTAACACCTCATTTGCATTAATGGAAAGATCTCCAGGCAGAAAATCAATAAGCAAACAATGTCTTTGAATCACACATTAGACCATATGGACTTAACAGATATATACAGAACACTCCATTCTAACACAGCAAAATACACATTCTTTTCAAGAGCACATAAAACATTCTCCAGGATAGATCACATGTTAAGACACAAAACAAGTATTGATAAATTTAAAAAGACTGAAGATCATATCATGCATCTTTTCTGGCCACATCAGTATAAAACTAGAAATAAGTTACAAGAAAAAAAAAAAACCCTGGAATAAAACACAAATGCATGGAGCCTAAACTACATGCTACTAAACAACAAATGAGTCAACCAAGAAATCAAAAAGGAAATTAAAAACAAACAAAAAAACATGAAGACAAATAAAAATGAAAACACAATGGTCCAAAATCTTGAGATGCAGCAAAAGCAGTTCTAAGAGGGAAGTTTAGAGTGATACAGGCCTACCTCAAGAAACAAGAAAAACCTGAGGTAAACAATTTAAACCTTACACCTAAAGGAATTAGAAAAAGAAGAACAAAACCTGAAGCTAGAAGGGAGGAAATAATAAAGGCCAGAATAGAAATAAATGAAATAGAGACTTAAAACACACACACACACACACACACACACACACACACACACACACACACACACGGAAACCAAGTGCTAATTCTTTAAAAAGATAAACAAAATTGATAAAACTTTAGCCAGACTTAGAGCACCTGGCTGGCTCAGTAGGAAGAACATGCAACTCTTGATCTCAGAGTTGTGAGTTCAAGCCCCATGCTGGGTGTAGAGATTATTTAAAAATAAATAAATTAAATTAAAAAAATTCCAGAAAGACTCATCAAGAAAACAATAGAGAGGACCCAAATAAATAATATCAGAAATGAAAGAGCAGAAATAACTGACACTATAGAAATACAAAGTATTATAACATACTATGAAAAATTATATGCCAACAAATGGTTAACATAGAAGAAATAGATGAATTCCTAGAAACATACAATCTTCCAAAAGTGAATCCAGAATCGAAAACCTCAACAGACCAATCACTAGTAACAAAATTGAATCTGTAATCAAAAAATTCCTAACAAACAAAAGGCCAAGACCAGGTGAATTCTACCAAATATGTAAAGAAGAGTTAATACTTATTCTAACTATTCCAAAAAACAGAAGAGGAAGAAAAACTTCCACATACATTCTACAAGGCTTGTATTTCCCTGATACCTAAACCAAAGACTGTACAAAAAAACAAAAACAAATAAAAACCTACAGTTCAATAAACCTGAGAAACAGATGTAAAAATTCTCAACAAAATATTAGCAATCCTCATTCAACAATACACTAAAAGGCTCATTCACCAAGATCAAGTTGGGGATTTATTCCAGGGATGCAAGGATGGTTCAATATTCACAAATCAATCAATGTGATACACACATTAACAAAAAGAAAGATAAAAATCATAAGATCTCAATAGATGCAGAAAAAGCATTTGACATAATTCAACATCTATTCATGACAAAAACTCTCCACAAAGGAGTTTAGAGGGAACATACTTCAATATAATAAAGGCCATATATGGCAAACCCACACATAATATTATACTCGGTGGTGACAAACTCAGAGCTTTTCCTTTAAAATCAGAAACAGGACAAGAATATCCATTCTCTTCCCTTTTATTCAACATAGTACTGGAAGTCCTAGCCATAGCAATCAGACTAACTAAATAAATGGTATCCAAATTGGTGAAGAAGTAGTAAAACTATCACTATTTGCATACCACATAATTACTATACATAGAAAACCCTTAAGACTCCACCAAAAACTATCAGAAGTAATAAATGAATTCAGTAAAGTTGCAGGATCTAAAATTAATATGCAGAAATCTGTTGTGATCCTATAGAATAATAACAAAGTATCAGAAAGAGAAATTAAGAAAGCAATGTCATCTACAATTGCATCAAAATGAATAAAATACCTAGGAATAAACCAAGGACATAAAATATCTGTTCTCTGAAAACATAAACTATTGATGAAAGAAATTGAAGATGACACGGATGGAAAGACATACCATGCTCATGGATTGGAAGAATCAATACTGTTAGAAGGGCCATACTACACAAAGAATACACAGATCCAGTGTAATCCTTCTCGAAATACCAATAGTATTATTCACAGAACTAGAACAAATAATCCTAAAATTTGTATGAAACCCATAAGACCACAAATAGTGAAAGCAATCTTGAGAAAGAAGAACAAAGCTAGCAGTATCACAATCCCAGATTTCAAGACATACTACAAAGCTACAGTAATCAAAATAGCATGGTACTTGCACAAAAATTGAAACATAGATCATTGGAGGGGTGCCTGTGTGGCTCAGTTGGCTAAGTGTCTGCCTTCTGCTTAGGTCATAATCTCAGGGTCCTGGGATTGAGTCCTGCATTGGGCTCCCCACTCAGCAGGGAGTCTGCTTGTCTCTCTGCCCCTTCCTCCACTCATGCTCGCTCTCTGTCATGTGCATGTTCTCTCTCTCTCAAATAAATAGATAAAATACTTAAAAAAAAAAAAAAACATAGATCAATGGAACAGGACAGCCCAGAATAAACCCAGACTTACATGGTCAATTAATAAATGACAAAGGAGGCAAGAATATACAGTGGGGGAAAAGACAGTCTCTTCAATAAACGGTGTTAGGAAAACTGAACAGCTACAACTGTTTTTCAAGTATACAATATCTGGGAAAATATTTGATATCAAGGCTAATTTTGTTAGCCTTAATATTGTTGGCTTAATTAAAATAAACAGGTCTTTATTTGTCAATATTAAATATGAAACTCTTATTCTTGAGTTTACTAGCCAAATAAGTTTACGTTACCTCTTATAAGATCTGTCAACAAAAAAAGAACAGCTTGGAAAAATGGCTGACATTGTCTGATGTCTCATAAAATTTTTATGTGTAATTGAAACATAATTATTGAAAGCAAATGATTTAGACACAAGTAAAATAAGAATTTATGGATACTTTTTAAAAATATTTTATTTATTTGACAGAGAGGGAGAGACAGCAAGAGAGGGAACACAAGTGGGGGAGTAGGAGTCAGAGAAGCAGGCCTCCCACCTAGCAGGGGGCCCCCCGTGGGGCTCAATCCCAAGACCCTGGGATCATGACCCGAGCCCAAGGCACCCACTTAACAACTGAGCCACCCAGGCACCCCTATGGATGTATTTTTTTCAACTATTATATTTTATGGTATATGTACTCAAAAACAGTTTCCTCAAATCTTTGTGGAAACCTGAACCAAAGTTTTACTAAATTAACTGCTGAGTTAAATTCATTAAATACATTATTTCCACATAAGCTACTAAACATTAATTACTGGACATAGGTTTATGTACTTTTGGCTTCCATTACAGAGAAACTACAAATAGGTTTATTGAAAGATTATACTATGAAGAAGCATATGTTTATAGAAATTATAAAATGTATTTATAAATTTACAAATCTAAAGAATACTGGTGTAACAGTTTACAATTGCTTACTACTGAGTTTTACTGAGTTAAGGCTTCTAACAGTTAAAAATTCCAATTAATGTATGTGATTAAAGCTACTAAAAATAATAAGGGAAACATCTCCATGTACCAGGAAAGTGGATGTGTTGTCAGTAGTAGAATGTATAAGAATGGAAATGTAAAATAAAGAGGCAACCCACGGAATGGGAGAAGTTATTTGCAAATGACAAAGGGCTGGTATCCAAGATCTATAAAGAACTTCTCAAACTCAACACCCAAAAAAACAAATAATCAAATAAAAAATGTGTAGAAGACATGAATGGGCACTTCTATAAAGAAGACATACAAATGGCTAACAGACACATGAAAAAATGTTCATTGTCATTAGCCATCAGGGAAACTGAAATTGAAACCACGTTGAGATACCACCTTACACCAGTTAGAATGGCCAAAATCGACAAGGCAAGAAACAACAAATGTTGGAGAGGATGTGGAGAAAGGGGAACCCTCTTACACTGTTGGTGGGAATGCAAGATGGTACAGCCACTTTGGAAAACAGTGTGGAGGTTCCTCAAAAAGTTAAAAATAGAGCAACTGCACTACTGGGTATTTACCCCAAAGATAGATGTAGTGAAAAGAAGGGACATATGCACCCCAATGTTCATAGCAGCAATATCCACAATCGCCAAACTGTGGAAAGAGCCGAGATGCCCTCGACAGACAAATGGATAAAGAAGATGTGGTCCGTATATACAACAGAATACTACTCAGCCATCAGAAAAGATGAATACCCACCATTTGCATCAACATGGATGGGACTGGAGGAGATTATGCTAAGTGAAATAAGTCAAGTAGAGAAAGTCGATTTTCATATGGTTTCACTTATTTGTGGAACAGAAGGAATAGCACGGGGGACATTAGGAAAAGGAAGGGAAAAATGAAGGGGGGGGGAGGGACATCAGAGGTGGAGATGAACCATGAGACACCATAGACTCCAGGAATCAAACTGAGGGTTTTAGAGGGGAGGGGGATGGAGGGATGGGTGAGCCCAGTGATGGGTATTAAGGAGGGCATGTATTGCATGGAGCACTGGGTGTTATATGCAAACAGTGAATCATGGAACACTACGTCAAAAACCAATTATGTACTGTATGGTGACTAACATAACATAATAATAATAAAAAAAAGAAATGGAGATGCATTTTTTGTAAGGGTAAAGAGTGGAATTTTGTTCTAGGGGAATGCTTGTCATTTTAAAAAAAAGAACGAAATCAGAATGTAAAAAAGTTGTAAAAGTTTTGTGGAAAATAAATCTTTAAAAAGAAATTTTAATATGTCATCAACTTATTTTCATGTAAAGACAACAAGAACAGAATCTATAAAGATTGTGGCACATTTAGATAAAGTCCACCCTGCATCTAGAAAAAAAAATGGCCCCTCACTGCCAGACTTTTGCCAGCCTATTGTCCTTATAATATGGCAGCAGTGTGCCCCTGAATCAGAGAAACATGATTAAAAAAAAAAAAAACAGCATAAAAAATGGCTGTAAATTAAATGAACAGTCAGGGCTCTGGAAAAACCAAGACAGTCACCTGGTTCTTCCCAGCTCCCTAACAAACCCCATCTTTTGGTGTTTACATCCCTTCACCCCTTTAAGTGCACTTAAGATGACTCAAATTATAAATACACATTAGTAGGGGAAACGTCTATAAAATTGCAAAAACACTCTACAAACAATGTCTGACCGCTCAGGTCCGTAATCCTGGAAAAACGGTTTTTGTCTCCAGGAAGCATCAGACCTGCTCCCTCTGGACCCTCTGAACAGCTACAGCTAGACTTCATTCAACTGCCACTTAGTATGGACTACTAATATATTTTTATTATTGTTGGTATGTTTTTCCAGAGGGGTCGAAGGCTTTCCCTGCCACAAGGCTGATGCCGTCACAGTGTGTGCGTTGGGGGTGGGGGGGGAGGGGGTTGGCGACGGAAGCTGTTCAAAAACATATTTCCCACTTAGGGTATATGTATCTTTAATCTCCAGTAACTGAGGCAGCAACTTCACTGGGCAAATCATATAAGACTTACCAAACACCTTACAAACTTCTTAGAATTGTCCCATGCTACTATGACCAGCTACTTAAGTCTCTCAAGTGTTATGTTCACACTTGTCATCCGCAGGTTAAAGAACCTTGCCAGATTCCAATTCAATGGATCCCACTGGCCACAGTTTAGAGCCTGGTGATTAGATATTTTATAAAGTTCGGCAGAGAAAAAAATAGCTCTTGAGCCCCGTGGGAAGGGACTTTACCAAGTGCTCCTGACACTGCGGCAAAATTAGACGGTATTAAGCCTTGGGTACACATCACATGCCTCCAAAAGACTCCATCTGCCACCTGGTCCTGTAGAGACACTGGAGACCTCCAGATCAAATTCACGAGGAAGAGATGTAGCTGACATTGAGGCAGACTGTTTCTACCCGAGAAAATATATCAAAATTCCATAAAAAGTATGGAATCAAAATTCCATACTTTAACTGAACATAAAACCCCTTCTCCTTCTTGTTTCCTTTACTCTGGCTTTGGCCTGGAATGATAACACCCTCATCTTTATCTCCCAGGCCCATGCTAAAGGGGATAACCTCTGGAATTTAATAAAACCTTTTTTTTTAAGGTTTTATTTATTTGACAGAGAGATCACAAGTAGGCAGAGAGGCAGGCAGAGGGAGAGGGGGAAGCAGGCTCCCTGCTGATGTGGGGCTTGATCCCAGGACCCTAAGATCATGACCTGAGCCGAAGGTAGAGGCTTTAACCACATTCAGCCACCCAGGCGCCCCTTAATAAAACCTTTTATTTCAAGTTAGGAAAAAAGCAAAATAAGACTTCTCATTGGCCAACTCCCCTGAATTAAATTGTTGAGTTACAAAGACCTAGCAGGAGGCTTTCATAGGATTCACTCCTTTGGGCAGGTTCCCACCTCCCTGGTTAGGGAAAAATATAAATGAGGCTATAATCAAAAACTTCTCCTTAATTCTTAAAATTATTGCAGAAACTGCAAGTAAATAAAGCTGCTCAACAAAGATCTTTAGATCGGCCAAACTTGTTCTTGGTAATAGGGTTGATCTTGATTATCTTCTAACGAGCAGCAGGTGTCTTGTGTCGTGGCCAACAGCATTTGCTAGGCCTGCCTGCGTTAACACTTCCCGGGGCGTTAAAACTCAATGACATCAGATCACAAAACAAGTCACTTGGCTTCAAGAGGTAACTCCTTCCACAGGGGGTTTTACTTTGACTTGTTGAATTTTAATTGGTTTGGGTCTTGGGGACCATGGCTCCAAACTGTACTCCAAACATTGGGAATTTTCATGGTTATGGTAATCATAATAACCCCCCAAAAGCTTTAAATGCATCTGTATCGCCGCCAAACACCAAGCAAACCATCACCCTAAACCGGGAATGTCAAAAAAGGAACAAAGAGGATGGCCAAATTAAAGAAAGTCAACCTCAAGTCATAACCTGTAAATATCACAGAGTTTAAGCCAAAAAGTCAGGACCTACGCATACCACACAAAGGAACAACTGAAACCTTAAGAACTGCAGAGCCGAGGCTGAGTGGGGCTAATGCCTCAAATTTTTATCACATCCCAGTTAAGCGGGGGCTGATCAAAACCGGGGAGGTATTCAAAAGAAAAGCTCGGGCTTAAAATGGCATCACTTAGGTTAAGGCACCAAGTCAGTAAACGAAGACTTAATATCCAACCTAATTGCAGTTTCAACCCCCACCCCAGGAATGTAACCTTTAACCAGCCAACATGGAATTTCCTGGTCAATATCAAGCAATTTGGATAGGCCTCTTCCACTCCCTACAAGGAAGGCAACCTTACCTAAAGAAAGCCACCCTTGCTAATAAATTTCTCTCTCTTTTAATGCCTTCTCTCTGCCTTTAAAATCCTTTCTCTTGTTTAGCTCAGTGGAGCTCCCCTCTGCTTGCTAGATGGGATGCTGCCCAATTCATAAATCATTTAATAAGGCCAACTAGAGCTTCAAATTTACCAAAAAACATTTGACACTGGCAAGGCACTGTAGTTTCCTGCAGCCTTGCCTTCTGGGTATACGCACATTTGTGTAGATTAGAGCTTTGACTACGCAGATGCTTTATACCCCATCAGCCATCTCTTGTGATCATGCTCCTCCTGACGCTTTCCCTGCAACGAGTCCCTGGCTATCCTAAATGCTCAGTACAAGCATGCACAGAAGGCACTCCATCAACCAACCCCGGGCAGCTGGGGGACTGCAGGCCTCGGCATCTCTGGCTGGTCCTCAGCCACCTACATATCCTCCAGAGTGGAGGGTGCACGCCCCCTGAGAATCCTTCTGAGGCATTAGCTTTAAACTAGACAGAACCAGCCCCCGTTTGGACTGGCTGCCTCACGGGGTCCCAGGCTTACCAATAATTAACACTCCCAGGTGTTTCAGTGGAGGATAGCCCTGGACAGGCCACCTGGCCCCTTTTTGGCAAGGCTTTCCAGATGATTGCAGCTTTACTAACTTCAGGGGAAATGTGTGAATTTGTGTACATTAAGGCTTAAAAATAGGTCGATGCCATGGACCCCCCAAAGAGCCCATTCATGAGACCTGAATCCCCCAATATTGCCCAGGTGCACGACCCTGGCTGTTCTGACATGTGAATCCCTTGCACGAACGGTATGCACCCCGTGCCCCAGATTGGTTGCGCCGGTGTCCTCCTGGCCTGTGGAGCTCAGGGTAAAGAGCCCACCTCCAGAAATCATTCTGAAGTGGTAGCTTTAAACGTGACCATCAGTCCACACCCGACCGGCTTTCTGCTGGTGTCCTGGGCTTTCGCCACAATTAAGGCCACAGGCGTTCCTTACTGGAGCATACCCTGGGCAAGGCAGTCCAGAGTCCTCCAGCTCTGCCTTCGGTGTGACAATGTCCATTTGTGTAGGCACCAGCTTGCAACTAGGCAGATGCCTTGTAAGTACAAGAGCTCACTCCTGTGACCCAGCCACTCCTGCCACCTGCCAGGTTTCTGGCTACCCTGACCTGGGAGGACTGCACATGCACAACCTGCAGCCGCCAGAAAGGCCTTGGGGAGACCGGGCCATCCAAGCCTGTGAAACTGGCAGGGCATCAACCACCTGCAGCCTCCAGCATGCAGGCTTCCGAAAATCATTCCGAGCCCAGAACTGCAAATGGGTGATAGTTAGTCCCCATGTGGACTGGTAGCCAATAGTCCCCTACGGTGACCGGTCTCACCTGCTCCGGGAGCCTGGCTGCCCGAACACAGTCGGCCTAATGTCAACCAAACTCAGGCTGCGAGGGTGCTCCGAGCCTGCGCTCTGTCCTCCAGAAGCCTACCACCTGAATGCCCTCAAGGTGGAGGGAACCCACTGCCCCAAATCTATCTGAGGCCGCAGGCTGAAACTGGCAACAGGCAGTCCCCACTGGGACTCGAGGCCTGATGGAGTCCCTGGCTTCTCCAGCAGTCAAGTCTCCCAGGGGTCTCTTACTGGAGGATGCACCAGATAGCCTTCCCAGCCCATAATGGCAAAGCAGTCCAGATCCTCCCGTTCTGCCTTCAGCAGGAACATGCCCGTTCTTGCAGGTGAAGGCTTAGAATCAGGCAGATGCCTAGTACTTCCGAGAGCCTGCCCTTCTCACGCAGCCTCTCTCTCTCCAGGTTCCCTGACCAACGCATCTCACACCTGTGTATTTCGTAGCCCATCGGCCACCCTCAGGAGGCGGAGGCCCCCCAGACCTGTGCAGCTAGGGCCCATCCCCAACCACCGGCAGATCCTCAGGGATGGAGGGAGCCCACTCCCATCGCTCTGAGGTCACCGCTAACATGGGGAACGGTCAGCGCCCATGTGGACTTACGCGTGCTGGGCTCCCAGGTGTCTCTTATTCAGGATACCCAGCCAGCCCAGGGGAATCCAGCCCTGGCGAGGCAGTCCGGATGACTCTGGCTTGGACATCAGCCGGAATACACACACCTAGGCGAAGCTTGTCACCAGGCAGGCGCTCTGTAACCCCAAGAGCCCCCTCCGGGGACCGGGCTGCTCCGGAGGCTCGCGCTCTTCAGCAACGTGGCTCCCCCCACCTGCCCCGCCCACACACGCGTAGTAAACACCCGTAAGTCAGCTTCAGGCCAACCCCGAGCTCCAGCCCGGCCACAACCACCAGCAGAGCCCCCGGCTTAGAGAGACCCAACATCCACGAGGAAAAAAAACCCGTTCTGGGGCAGCAGCTACCAGTGGGTGATAGACTCACCGCGAACTTGCTGTCGGATGGGAGCCAGGATTTCTCCAGGAATCCGCACCTTCAGGCGTTTCTATAAACCCGGATGCACCTGCCCGCTTGCTCCCGCCCTCACAAGGCAGTTGAAAAACCTCTCACTTTTCCATTAGAGTGAATATTCCACATTGTTAGATTGGCCTTGAGATTAGGCCCACGTTTTGGACCTCCGACGGCTCTCTGCTGTGACCGAGCCTGTCCTTATGCTTGCCCTGTTCCAGGTCCCTGGCAAGCCTGACTGTGCCTCCCACGCATGCGCAGTGTATGTTCCATCAGCTGCCCTTGGGCTGCTGGGACCCTCGGGCCTTTGGAACTAGAGCTCATCCCCAAACACCTGCATCACCTTGAGGGCGGAGGAAGCCCACCCCCTGCCCTCCCCCAGCCAAATTGCTCTGAGGTAGCCACTGATACGGACAACAATTAGGCCCCAGGTGGACTGGCTACCTGATAGGGTCCCAGCTTCTGCTGCCATCAATTCTCCCAGGAGTCTCTTATTGGAGGCTACCCCAGCCAGCCCCCCAGATCTAGCCCTGGTAAGGCAGCCAGGCCTTCTCCTGCTCTGCCTTCAGGGCACTATGCACGTTTGGGTAGGTTAAGGCTGAGAATTAGGCAGATACCTTGTACTCCTAATAGGCCCCTCCTGTGACGGCGCCTCTCTGACCTTGCCCCGATCCAGGTGCCTGGTTATTCCCTATCCGCAGAGCCCATGCCTAAGCAGTCGCGGTCTGTCAGCCAGTTTTGGCCTGCAGGGGTCACTCCAGGCCGGTGAAACTCAGGACTCACCCCAAGCACTTGATTGGCCTCAGGGTAGAGAGAGCCCAGCCCATGAAAATCTTTCCAAGGTGCCAACTTTTAACTGGTGAACTAGTAGTACCCCCCACCTTCGTTTGGACTGCCTACCTGATGGTGCCCCAGGCTTCAGCAACCAGGGCTCCCTGGTGTCTCCTACTTGCAGGTACCCCAGCACCCCAACCCTGCCCACCTTGGTGAGGAAGTCCAGACACCCCCAACTCTACCTTTCCGGGGAAATATGCCCACCTGTGTAGGGTAAGCTATGGAATTAGGTAGATGCCAGGATTCCCTGATAAGATTTTCCTGATTTCCTTCACGATGTGGAAGAAGTTGTTTTTTAAATGTGAACAAATATGTTTGATAATTTCCAGTAGTGATTAGTGCTATAATGTCGTCAAAAATAATGACAGTTGTGAACAACTTTGGAGAAGGAAGGCCCGTCAAAGGACAGTAGCTGAGGCCTAGCAGATGAAAAGGAACTACCACACCAAGATCAGCAGGATAAAACTCCAGGCAGAGGGGACCACAAAAGCCACGGCCTTTGAGAAGGCAATGGTGTCAGCATTCTTGAGGAACAGAGATAAAGTCAGGGTGGGAGGAGGTGAGCCTGCAAGACAGGAGAATGAAAGCAATGAGCACAGGATCCTAGACCCCTGTATGTGATGGGAACAGTTTGGGTTTTATCCTAACTGCAATGAAAAGTCATTGGAGGATTTTAAGCAGGAAAGTAACCTGGTCTGATTTCCTTTTTTTTTCAAGGTCGTTTTGTAGAGGAAGGCTTGTTAGGGGACAAGTATGGAAGCCCAATAATCGGTTATGAGGCTTGTGTTTTGGTCCAAATGAAAAATCATGGTGGCCTGACCCAGTCAGTGGACACAAAATGTTGTGAACAGATTTGGGATTTATTACAGAGGGGGAACCAACTGGACTTAATAGATTGGATGTTCGGGGGTGGAAAAAAAGAAACAAGACTAATAATTTGGGGGCAATTAGGCAGAGGATGGTAGTAACAGCCATAGGTAGAACCTGAATTTCCAAACATGGATATCATCTGCCAATTTGTGATGATACCAGTCATGGTATTTGAAGAGGTCATCTAAGGAGAAAGGGAAAAAGGTGAGTTGTTCAGAGATTAAGTCAGGGACACTCAATGTTTAGGGATGAGCAGAGAAGGAGCTGGCAAAAAAGGACACCGTGGAGGAGCAATCGATGGGGAGAAAAGGCAGGTGAGCGTGGGACTAAGGACAGGTGACAAAGCAGAAGCTTTGCTGTTAGACTGATGAAAACTGAGAAGCGCCTTTGGATTTGGTGCTATGAAGGTCATGGGTAACTTTGACCGTCTAGGCTTCACTGGGGGGACATATGAAAGCCCCAATAACCCCTACTCATAGTGATCAACTTGCCCGAACTCACCGTCTCTAGCACTCCAGCAAGACCACACCCTGTGGGCTTGCAGACCTGGGTTTTGCATCCTGGCTCTTCCACTTACCACTTATGTGAATTTGGGCAACTTATCAATCTTTTCTGCACAGTAGTTGCCTCTTCTGTAAAATGGGAATCGTTGCATCTCATAGCATTGTCCTGGGTGTTGCCGGATGTCATGTGTGAAAGCATTAGGCACTGGAAACCAGCAGGTGCTCAAGAAGCGGTGACTGTGACTTTACTGTAATTTTCTCTCCTATGTGGCTTGTCTAGTACATTCCAGGCGGGCAGTCTCCCCTCATCTCTATGTAACTGGCACTTCTGCTTGACAAGCCCAGGCACAGAATCACCTTGCCTAACACAGTACCTAACACGAGCCACAAACTCAATTAAATGTTTGTGATAATGGCGACGGCATGAGAAATATTTGCAGAGTGTCCACAGAAACCTTCAGAGAATTAAAGCAGAGGGTGAAATGTTCAGTTCCTTCCTTCCCTCTCTACAAAGACACCCAAGCTGCCTATTGTTCCGGAATTACTGGAGGGCTGAAAATAGGCTCCTTTTCCCATTACTAGAGAGCAAGATGTCCTTTTTTAAAACGTACCCAGGCATTACTCATTGAACATTTTCTATTATAGCTATCACTACTCTTTATAGTGAAAATATCACTTTGAGAAAATCAGACTTAATTAGATGATTCTAAGTTTTATTGAATATGCTTAACAAATGGGCATTTTGATTGACATATCCAGGGACTTACTACAAATCGGAAAACCAAAACTTAATCTTAAAACCCAAAGAAATATTTCTGCTCCGAAAACCTTATAGAACAGCCTAAAGTTTCTTTCTTCCAGTACCTCCCTTTTTTTAAGCAAGGAGAGAATGATCCATACAATTATGGGGGAGAGTGGAAGACATCAATGTCAATTTTGTTTAGTTTAACTCCAACACTTCTTGACTTTAAATGAAGTCAGTGAGGGGTGTCTGGGTGGCTCAGTGGGTTAAAGCCTCTGCCTTCGGCTCAGGTCATGATCTCAGGGTCCTGGGATCGAGCCCCACATGGGGCTCTCTGCTTAGCGGGGAGTCTGCTTCTCCCTCTGCCTGCCTGCCTCTCTGCCTACTTGTGATCTCTCTCTCTCTCTGTCAAATAAATAAATAAAATGTTTAAAAAAAAATTAAAATCAAGTCAGTGAAGCCTAGTTCAGGCCACCATCTCATCAGAAAGAACCCAAGATACTGTGTTTTTTGTTTTCTGTTTTCCTTAATCCTCCCATTATAAAGCTCCACAAAAAATACATTAGACTTAATGCCAGAAAATATGTTCAAATCAAGACACTGATACTTCCTAGCTATGTATTAGAGTAAATCAACACGTCTCTATCCTTATCAGCAAAATGAAGGATAACAACACCTACCTCGCAGGATTGTTTTGAAAACTAAGAGAAAATATGTAGGTGTAATTTATAAATTATAAAGCACCATTAAAATATAAGGTAGCATTATTATTCATGTATGAAGATGGTTCATTCATTTTTCAATAAATATTTATGTGGCAGACTTTTTGCTAGGCATTAACGATACAAATAAATTATATATATCTGTCTCATTATATATATATATCTCATTTTATATATATATATATAAAACTCATCGGCCCTTGAGATCTTACATTCCAGTAGGGAAGAAGCATGCGAAGGTGGAGCGAAGCATGCTCTGATGTGGCTACGGGTGCTAGGGAGCCAGAGAGAGCTCTTGGACTGGGGTGTGGAAAGTGAGGGTGTTCAGGGGACTTCTTGGGAGGTGATACTGGAATCGTTTCACTACAAATTCAGAAGCAAGAAAACAAATCCAAGTCACTCCTCTGTGAGGTGGTCCACATAATCCATGGTCCTGGGCCCCAAACCAGTTCAAAGGTGTCCCAATCCCGTAAGGCAGAGTTTCTCAGTCTTGGTACCACCGATATTTTAGGCCGGATGCTTCCATGCTGTGGGGGGCTATCCTGTGCATCATAGAATGTTTGGCATCATCCCTGACCTCCATCTACCAGATGCCAATAATACCCCCTTATCTCCCAGATTTGAAACCAAAAGCATCCCCGGACACTGCCAAATGGCCCTCAGGGACAAAACTGTCCCCAGTTAAGAACACTGCCATAAGGTCATGGAAAACCAGTGTAGGTGGTTCTAGAAGGAATGCAGTTCATACAATTAGTGGCTAGGCTTATTCTCGGTGCTCAACAAATACTGAATGAATGAATAAGTGGAGTCAATGAACGAATGAGCTTTCTGGAGTCCCCTTGACATATTCCTTTTGGGATCCATCCAGAAGATTCCTGAGCTAATAATTAAGTTCAAAAGTACCCACGTGAGAGATAACAATAACACAACACGCATTTATATAGTGCTCTGTGCACGTTGTATGATCTTGGGCAGGTAGGTCCAATCCTCTGAGTCTCAGGTCCGCCAGTTCTTGTTCTTTTTTTTTTTTTTTCAAGATTTCATTTTTAAGTAATCTCCACACCCAACATGGGGTTCAAACTCACAACCCCGAGACCAAGAGTTGCATGCTGTACCGACTAAGCCAGCCAGGTGCCCCAGGTTTGCCAGTTCTTCAATGGAGAGAACAAACCCTAGCTTGCAAGGTCGTTGGGAGAACCAAATGAGATAATCCAGCCCCAGAGGTCTAGGCACTCACTCCTTTGGTGCAGCTGACAAGAGGAGTCTTAGCAGGATGCCCTACTCCCCAGCCCCTGCCACTAAGCTTTACCTGTAAGAAGGACAAGGAGGGTAGTTTGAGCATATACTTGTTTGGTCATAAACATGTGGGGGAATACTGAGCACTGTGCCGGGACCTGACGCACCCTTGCAAGCAACCAGGTTAATTAAGAGGCCCAGAGACTTGTGACGTGCCCAGGATCACACAGCTAAATAAGGGCCTCCCTGAACTCGAAAGCCTCAGCCACCACTCGGGACTGACCGTCATCACACCAGTGCTTGTTTGGATTGTGAGTTTTTGGGGAAATGCTTTCTGTATTCTGTGTTCTGTAGTTTCTTGTAGACATACATGACCAGATCGGGAAAATTCTTCTGCAAATACTGGAAAGGTTCTCCAATTCTCGACCTCATTCTGAAATGAAACATAAATGTATTCGCATGATTGCCTCCATATCATCTTCCCCCCCTTTATAGCATCTGGGCCCAGAGATGTCTTTGCTCCCTCGATTTCTAGAGCAGAGCAAGTAAGGACTTTGGAATCCGACAGAACAAGATTCATCTCCTAACAACTCTTCAGCTAACTAGCGACGTAATTTTTGTGAACCCCAGTTTTATCATCCAGAACGTGGAGATGATACAGTTCCACAATCTCTTACCTACAGTTCCCAAATCCAAAAGAGCCCTGAAAACTGCAAGGTTTTTTTGTGAGTTTGCAGCTACCATTTTGGGCGGCAAAAGCTGATTTCACTAACATGGGTCTAAGATGTTTACACCACTACGTTCACCTGACCCAGCTGCCCAGTCCCCTGCATTGCTTCCCCCGAGGGAGTCACCACCCTTCTGTTCAAGAGGGCTCAGCAAAAGCTAAGAAGGAAGAGCCTGCCGGGCACGTCCATCATTCACTGTAAGACCCTCATGTTGGCCCTTTTCCAAACAGAGGAAAGGAGTTACTTTTCATTTCATCAAAATAAATTTTCTTCTTTCTAACAAACAGCAGGTAGAAATTTAGAACGGGATTTTTTAATCATCCTCATTTCATATATGACTTCCAGGAACAGAAATAATACTCACTTTTTATTTTTTTCTTCATTAATATGTTCTCCCAAATTCCGGATGAACTTTAACAGATCGTTTATAGTGTTCTGATAGGTGTATCTTTTCTTTTTATAAAACATGTTCATTTCATCCATAACATATTTGTCAATCTGAAAAACAAAACATTACACAAAAATGTGGTAGCTCCACAGAATAAATCCTCATGGGATATGAATACAAAGAGACAAAATACCAATTGGAATATATGCCCAAATGACCACTAATTAATAATGCAAATTAACAGAAAGAAACAAATGGAAGTAAATACTGTACACCAAAATGCTAACCATAGTTTTGTCTGGATGCGGGATCATAAGTAACTCTATACTCCAGTCTCTATTTTCCAAGCGAACTATTTTCATGAGAAATTAAATATATTGAAACATAGTTTAGGAAATCTTTGGCTACTATACTAAGAAATTTGCTCATGATACTAAATAGTATTTTTATCCTTGTGGCCACCCGTCCGAGTTGGTAATTGATTACATTTCCCCTTTGAAGAAGACTCTTCCAGACTAACATCAGACCTGGCAGCCATTGCCAAAACAAGTGTAGTTGTTTGGTTTTGTTTTGAATTCTATTTCCAAAGGTTTCATGTTTCTCCTTGCCTCTCAGTGTCCCAGAGCAGCTTCTCTCAAGTCAATGCCTCTCTCTTTGTGCGTGCGCCCTTGCCGATAGCTGTCATACTGAGAAAGCGTGTCTGTGTGGCAGGACCGGGCGGCCTGTGGAGAGGAGGCAGCGGCAAACACTGGAAAACTTGGTTCCTCCATGCGGTCGCAAAACTGAACGTCCAACCATGAAAATGGGCAAGTCACGAAAAGCAACAGAAAATCAAATCTCACATGGGAACTAACAGATAAGACTTGAAGTCCTCAAAATTCAACATAAGTCAGTGAAGCTTAGGGGAAAGAACTGATGAATTGGGAAACCAAAGAACAGGTTTTCCCTCCCGGTTCTGCCAACCTCTGCATCTCCAGTCCTGCCTATTTCAGGTCACGCGTCTGAGTCTCGATGAGCTCAGCAGTTAAATGAGTTGGTGGACTCGATGGCATCACAGCTTCCTGCAGTGAGTGGCTTTAGCACATGGCCTCGGCAGCCAGACTCCCTGGCAGCAGATCCTAGGGCTGGGGCTGGACCGTTGGAAAAAATGATTTGTCTGTGCCTCTGTGGGCCCACCTGTGACACAGAGGTAATTAGCTCAGAGGCTGGTATAAGGATTAACTGTGGAAACTCTCCTAAAGTCCTGGGAACTGTAACCGCCATATACTCAGCATCAGAGAATTGTCAGCTGTTACTGTTATCTGCTTTGGTTTCAAACTTCTCTGTTTCTACAAGTTTAAGTTTCAGCTGAAGTTTTTCTTTAAAATAAAAAAAAGATTTTGCTTATTTATTTGAGAGACAGCGAGAGAGAGAGAGAGAGAGAGAGAGAAAGCAGGAGCAAGGGGAAGGGGCAGAGGGAGAGGGTGAAGCAGACTCCCCGCTGAGCAGGGAGCCCCATACGGGGCTCGATCCCAGGACTCTGGGATCCTGAACTGAGCCGAAGGCAGATGCTTAACCGACTGAGCCACTTAGGTGCTCCTTAGCTGAAGTTTTATAGACATTCATTAGCAGAGTCATGGCACACTTACTCCGTGCCAGGAATTCAGCAGTGGGCAAAACAACAAACAGTCTCTTCCCTTGTGGAATTTACAGGGTAGCAGGAAAGATGGACACCAAGGCAGCAATTATGAGTGTGACGTATCATCTAGAGGCAAGTGAGGGAAGGAAAGCAAAACGAGACCGAGAAACAAAGAGGTGTGGGAGAATCCATCCTAGATCAGTCATAGGATAGAGCTGTTGGTCTCGGTCAAAGAGCTGAGGATTATGGATTTTCCCACAGTGCTTTGCACAGTCTCTGGGCTGCCCAGCATGCATCACACAGGCAAGGTTTCTGTGGGTCTCTCAGTCGCCCACGGACCATGCTGTATTCTGCTTCACAATCCCATGGCCTCACGTGGGTCCAGCAAGTAATTGGTACTTGATAGATGTCTGCTGAGTAATAATAATCAAAGTTCTGGGGGGCGCCTGGGTGACACAGTTGGTTAAGCATCCAACTCTTGGTTTCGGCTCAGGTCCTGATCTCAGAGATGCAGCCCTGCCTGGGGTTCCACGCTCAGCACAGAGTTTGCTTAAGATTCTCTCTCTCTCCATCTCCCTCTGCCCCTCCCGCCTCCCTGCTCTCTCACACATACATTCTCTCTCTATCTCTGAAAATAAATAGATAAGTCTTAAAAAAAAATGAAAGTTCTGATAGGACTGACTAGATCGAGATGACGACTGGTTTTTTATGTCTTACTATATTTAGTTCGTTAGGTGGACCCTGGATGAGAAGACTCAGCAGCTCCTTGGGTTAACCTCATTTAATCAGCTGCTCTTGTCACAGTAGTAATTGGATCACTAGCCAGGCCTCTCTCAGAACCAGCACTGGAGGGAAAGAGCCCTAAGAAAGGAAAAGGCTCCTGGGCTGGGACGAGGGTATCCTAAAAAGGAGTCTAGGTGAGAGTCTGTCTGTCAGGAGGGCCTGGCCTCTGACCCAATAGGGCAGAGGGGGACTGGGATGGGGAGGAAGGCAGGGAAATCACCTCCTCCACCCCTCGGTTGAGATAGGCCAACAATATTTAAAAAAGCTAGAAAAACTAACATAACACATTACACAGATCCTTATTCCTAGAATAACTTCCAGACCAGAGGAATGGTTCATACCTTAGAAGTCCACTGGGCGAAACTTCTGGAACATTCAGATTCTTCAGGTTGCAGTAGTTGGACAATCTCGCCTTTAAGCGATTGCTTTTTAATATCGGATTCATTTCCCACATCTCTAAGGGTCCTGTAGCGGCTGAGGATGACAGAATTATCATGGTCATTCCATTCTGCCCTCTCTTTTCAGAAAGAAAACAACGATACATTTCATTTTTTGATAAAAGGAGTAAAACCATGTCTCTAAAAATTCTGCATGATGGGAGAGGCAGGCAGGCATCTCTCTCTCTCTCTCTTTTTCTCTTCTGCAAAAAACACCACCAGAATCCAGAGAGGTTAAGTCTCTGCTCCAAAGATACATAGCCGGGAAAGGCCGAGCTGAGAGGAGAGCCTGGGTCTCCTGATTCCCAGCCTGACTCCTTCCCACACCACCCTACCACTATGGTTAATATTACGTGTTAATTTGTCCGGCCACTAGGGGCCCAGATTAAATACTATTCTAGGTGTATCTGTGGGATGAGATTCGCATCTGAACTGCTGAACTCAGTAAGGCAGCTCACCATCTCCAGTGTGAAAGGGCCTCATCCAACCCCCTGATGGCCCACTGAGAACAAAAGATGGAATTCGCCCCTTCTTGTCTGATTTTTTCAGCTGGGCCATCAGTCTTCTCTGCCCTCAGCCCTTTCAGCTCTCAGGCCTTCAGACCCTTACTGGGATCCACATCATCAGTGCCCCTGGCTCTCAGGCCTCTGGATTTGGACTCAATAACACTGTGGGCTTTCCTGGGTCTCCAGCTTACAGAGGCAGATGGTGAGACTTCTCAGCCTTCGTACTGCATGAGCCATTTCCTTATAAAAAATATATATATGGGGTGCCTGAGTGGCTCAATTGGCTAAAGGGCCTGACTCTTGATTTTGGCTCAGGTCATGATCTCAGGGTCCTGAAATAAAAATATTTTTTAATAAATAACTCCATATTTATATTTATCATTTGGACATAGATAGATCGATCGATATCATGACTAATACACTCACTGTCTCCCTTCTGGAGGAGGCAAGGAATATGCAATAATCTTTTACTTACTTCTCCCAACTCCAAAAGAAGGGATGACCCAGCAGGCCACTCAGGTGCCCCTGCACGTTGTCTCCAGGGTTAAACAGGCAATGAATGAGGTCCCGAGTTTCCTCATCTGGAGCAAACTGAATCACCTCTTCATTACTTTTAGTCTTCAGTGTCTCAAAAGGGAGCTCTCCCTTCCTTACCACATATAGGACCAGCCATCCAAGGGCCTGCAGGAAAGCCACAAATCAAGCCAAATGTGTCTATGAATTATCGCTTTGTATGGAGGTGTGATGCAGGTTATGACCAAATGGAAAGTGGGAGAAATCACGAGGAGTCCGCAGGCTTGTTAGGGAGAGAAGACACGGGTTCAGCATGGAGAACCCTTCAAGACCCCACGGTTTAGGTTCATAAGGAGCAAAAGATAATCCTAGGTCAGAGTTGTCAGGGCAAACTGCTTAAAGGAAGAGGAATTTGAGCTGGACCTTAAACTATGGATCGAATGTCAATAAACAGAGGAGAGGAAAACTGTTTTCAACAAGGGAAATGCCAGGACTCTGGCTGGAAACTGGGACTTTGGGTTGGGACTATGTCAGGTGGCAGAAAAAGGAGCCAGTCCAGGTCCATGGGACACGGTGACAGCCCAGGAGTTAGGCCATGATAGGAAAGAAAGCCAAGCAGGAGGCCAGCGTAGGCACTTCCTACAGCAGACACGGCGGCACTCAAGGAAGGAACTAAAATCCTGTTAGCAGCAAGGGCCAGACGGGGCTGGAGAGCTCTGGCCCCGGGGTTGAATGTTCTGCACCCTGGAGAAGCCCCCAGGATGAAGTTGCCCGGACAGCGGACAGCGTCAGAGTCAATCTGGGAGCTTTGGTCCCCAGGGGTCAGGCTCCGTTTCCGCTGTCTCCTCCCGGGAGAAACAGCTATTTCAGGCTCTTCACCTCTGTGGCCAACATTAGTCTCTTTCAAGCGAGGGATCAATGCCATCCCTCCCGTGGGTTTCAGGGGGACTTCGTATCTGGCCCTCCTAGGAGTTTAGCATACAAGTTTGAACGGAATGGGAAAAGAAATCCCATTTGCTTTGTCTTCAGGCAGGAAATACCTCCTGCAGGAACTTTGGAGGTCACTTGGACAAACCTCCTGGAGGTAATTTGAGAAGCCGCGTGGTGTGCTCAATTCATTTACTACCGAGCTGGTGGAGGAAGAGAGGGAGCCACAGAGATAGGAAAAGGAGCCACAGCAGCCCAGAGAGATGCCATGGTTTGCAAGGGAGTGAAGGCAGTGAGCCCTGAGAGAATGCCCTGAAAGTTAGTTAGAAGAGTTAAAATAGAAATGACGTCTAATTGACCATAGGAAATAAGGGAAGGAACGAAACAAATAAGGGAGCAGAAAGATGGAAAAGTAAACCAATTGTAGAAATTACCTGTAGATCTCTCTTGATTTCCTGTGGCTCTCCAGCCCACTTGAGGCTTTCATCAAAATCTGCCAGGCAAATAGCATTCTTGGAATCTAAGGGATAGTTTGTAGAGATGCAATGAATATCCTCTCTCTTCATGTTGTAATTAACTTAAATAAGTATGTACCACAATGTGCTATCCTCTCTGAAGAAGGCAATAATAAAGCTTATATCTGCATGGCTGTTTACTCCTCAAAAGAGTCATGTCCACTGTGTCATTTGACCTATTAGGTATCTCCCAAGGGCAGGATTTAAATTTCACTTTTTCCAGGCCTGAGGGTGGGGAAGGCTGAGCATAAATTTAACCAGTTCCCCATTTGGGCAGTTCCTGGGGGCGATGAACACAGATCCATAAAGGAACTGCCAGCAGGAGATACGCTGACTTCCTAAGGCTAAACAACAACTAACCAACGAGACTGCAAATCCAAGAGCAGCTCAGCACAGCCCTCCACTCAGTCAAGTCCACCAACCACAGCCCCGTGACATTGCCTCCTTGCCCCCTTCAGAATCCGTCTCCCTTGAAGGAAGCCGCTGAGTCCTCAGGAAGAAGGCTGCGTGGATGGGCGAGGTCGGGAACAAGATGAGAGGAGAGCAAGTCGGTGGTCTGTCCTTGAGGAAGCAGCTCCTGCTTCTGGCTTGAAGGCGTCTAGGAAAGCATCCTGGGTAACTAAGCGGTAGGATGGTCAGCACAATTGTGTGCTTCTCAAACCCCTTTGGTTCTGAGCTTAGATATCAAAGTTGGGTGGAAACCCACAGTCTAATGAAAACGAACCCATTAAATTATTCAACAAGGGTCTAGTGAGGGGAAGAATGACAGTGAAGGAGGAGGACACAGCGCAGGCCCCGTGGAGTTTTGAGTCTCTGAGCAAGGAGACAGATATTGAGTGAATGTAAGATTACTTGCAACTTTATTTTTTTTTAAAGGTTTATTTATTTATTTTAAAAAGAGAGAGACAACCAGACTCTGCATGAAGCGTAGAGCCTCATGTGGGGCTCGATCTCAGGACCAGGGGATCATGACCTGAGCCGAAGACAGACACTTAACCAGCTGAGCCACCCAGGCGCCCCTAATTACAACTTTAAAAATGCTAGCCAAAAGTGCGGGATGCTCAGAAAGTGTATGACAAGAGCCACAGGGCTGCGTGTGGGAGAGAAGTCTTCCTTAAGGAAGGACACTTAGACAGAGATCAGTAGAATTCGCATGGGTGAATGGAACAGGGAAGAGAGAATTCCAGATAGCATTTCCCAAGGCCGAAAGGAACCTGGGGAATTCCACTCTGACAGAAAGGAGGCCTGAGTGCCTGGAGAGGAGGGATGAAGTTGGAAAGTAGCCTTCAATGAGATTCAAGGGGCAGCGGGTGAAGACTGGAAACCTGGGAGACTGCTTTCAGCTATTGGAACTAATAAATCCCCTTCACTGTTTAAGCCACTTTGAGTTCTCTGTTACTTAGAATTGCAAGTGTCTAATGGAACAGTTCACATCTCTTCTAACACTAGATTTTTTTTTTTAACAAGCCCCAGTTTTTTTTTTATTTTTAGATTCAATCAACATTGTTAAAGTGCTATAAAAATTTGAAACTCTTACACTTAGTTTCTGCACTTACAGAATCACAGACTGCTGAGAGTTGATGGGCAGAGTTAGGATAAAATTTGCACACTCCACCCTGCTGTCGGTGAATCAAGAACCTCTTCATCCTCACTCCTATCCAAGGGACATCATCTAAGATGACATTTTTTCATTAAAAATTTTAATTAAAAAATAAATAATCTTTTATTAAAATTTTAATAATCCCACCACTGGGTATTTACCCAAAGAAAACAAAACCACTAATTTATATGCACCCTTACGTCCTGCAGCGTTATTTACAATAACCAAGATATGGAAGTATCCCAAGTGTCTATTAATAGATGAGTGGGTAAAAAAGATGTGGCGCATATATATATATATATATATATATATATATATATATATAATGGAATATTACTCAGCCATCAAAAAATAAGATCTTGCCATTTGTGACAACATGGACGGTCCTAGAGAGTATAAATTTAAGTGAAGTAAGTCAGTTAGAGAAAGCCAAACACCATATGATTTCACTCATATGTGGAATTTAAGCGATAAACAAACAAAGCAGGGGGGAAGGACAAACAAAAAACCAGACTCTTAAATACAGAGAACAAACGGGTGGTTTCCAGAGGGGAGGTCAGTGGGGGGATGGGGGAAATAAAGGGGATTAAAGTATACTTTTCACGATGAGCACTGAGCAATGTATAGAACTGTTGAATCATTATATTGTATACCTGAACCTGATATAACACTGCATGTTAATAATACTTCAATCAAAAATATGTATTTATTTTGAATCATGTGTGAACAGTAATAATTTGATAGTTGGCTTAAGTCAATTCTGGATGCTATAACAAATTACAGTAGATGGGTGTGGCTTAACAACAGAAATTTATTTTGCACAGCTCTGAGCATTGGAAATCTGAGCTCAAGGTGTCAGCAGCATTGGGTTCATGGTAAAGGCCCTCATACTACTTTATAGACAGCCAGCTTCTTTGCTGTATCCTCATGTGGTAAAAAGACAACTAGCTGGCTCTTTTTATAATGGCACTAATCCATTCAAAGCAATTTTGAGAAAGAACAAAGCTGGAAGCATCACACTTCCTGATTTTATTTATTTATTTATTTATTTATTTTTAAACTTTCTTCCTTTTTTTTTTAAGATTTTATTTATTTATTTGACAGAGACAGAGAGATCACAAGTAGGCGGAGAGGCAGGCAGAAAGAGAGGGGAAAGCAGGCTCCTCACTGAGCAGAGAGCCCGATGCAGGGCTCAATCCCAGGGCCCTGAGATCATGACCTGAGCTGAAGGCAGAGGCTTAATCCACTAAGCTACCCAGGTGCCCCCCACTTCCTGATTTTAAACTATATTACAAAGACCTAGTAATCAGAATAGTACAGTACTGGTATAAAACCAGACACACAGATGAGTGAAACAGAATCAAGAGCTCCAAAATAAACCCACCACACATATGTAGTCAACTAATATTTGACAAGAGAGCCAAGAATGCCCAATGGGGAAAGGATAATCTCTTCAAAAAATGATGTTGGAAAAACTGGATAGTTACATGCAAAAGAATGAAAGTAGCCTCCTATCTTATGCCACTCACAAAAACTAATTTGAAATGGATTAAAGACGTACACATAAAACCTGAAACCATAAAACTCCTAGAAGAAAACATAGGGGAATAGCACCTTGATATTGTTCTTGGCAATGATATTTTAGATATGACACCAAAAGCACAAGCAACAAAAGCAAAAACAAACCAGTAAGACTACATCAAACTAAAAGCTTCTGCACAGCAGAAGAAACCATCAACAAAATGAAAAGGCAATATATAGAATGGAAAAAAATATTTACAAATCATGTATCTGATATAGAGTAAATATATATACTTAAATATATGAAATTTATATACCTATTAAATATATATTTACATATATGTGAATTTTTATATGAAATATACATTTATATATATGAAATTTGTATATATATGTTTATATATGTGAAATTCATTCAACTCAATAGCAAAAATCAAATACTCTGATTAAAAAATGGGCAAAGGACCTGCCTGAACAGACATTTTTCCAAAGACATTAAAGAGCCAACAGGTACATGAAAAAGTACTCAATATCTTTAATTCTCAGGGAAATGCAAATCAAACCTACAATGTGATATCATCTCACACATCTGTTAGAATAAAATTATCAAAAAGACAGGAGATAACAAGAGTTGGTGAAGATGTGGAGAAAAGGGAACCCTGTGTATTGTTGATGGGAATGTAAATTGGTGCAGCCACAGTGGAAAACAGCATGAAGGTTTCTCAAAAAATTAAAAGTAGATACAAAAGAAGTGTATCTGAAGGAAGTGAAATCACTATCTTGAAAAGATATCTGCAGCGCCTGGTTCATTGCACCATTATTTATCTTAGCCAAGACACGGAAGCACACTCGCTCCACTGACAGAGGAATGTATACACAAATGGTGGTATATATTTATGGAATACTGGGCAGCCATAAAAAAGAAGGAAACCCTGCCGTTTATGACTATATGGATGAACCCTGAAGGCATTATGCTAAGTTTGATAAGTCAACAGAGAAAGACAAATGCTCTATGATCTCACTTATAGGTGGAATCTAAAAAAAAAACTGAACTCATAGAAGCACAGAGTAGATTAGGGGTTGCCCATGGTAGGGGTGGGGGAAATGGCCAAAGGCAGCCAAAGGCTACAAAAACTTCCAGCTGAGTAAGTCCTGGGGATGTCATGTACAGCAATGGTGACTATAATTAACAACAGTATATTGTATACTTGAAGTTGCTAAGAGAGTAGATCATAAAAGTTCTCACCATACACAAACACATATACACAATGGTAACTATATGTAGTCATGTGTTAGTTAACTGTATTGCGGTAATCATCTTGCAATATATATGTATATTATATCATCACATCGTATACCTTAAACTTATACAATGTTACATGTCAATTTTATCTTAATGAAGCTGGAAAAAATAAAAAATGGGTTTCTGATTAGGAAAAAAAGGCACTAATGTCATCCATGAGGGCTCCACACTCACCATCTGATCATCTCCCGAAGGTCCCACCTCCAAATGCCATCACACTGAGATCAGGGTTTCAACATATGAATTCCGGGGGAATACTAAGATTCAGCTGTTAATAGGTTCTTCCTCCTCAGCTCCTTTTTGCATTCAGGTTGCTGATGGGAGAATTCTCTTACAATCTGATTCTGGTTTCTATATAGGTAATTTGTTTTCTCTTGGGAGCTTTTGAGGTTTTTCTCTTGCTCCCTTGATGTTTTGATACTCCTTTAAGATATGATTCAATGGGGTTTTTTCCTTACTTATTCTCAGCTCTTGGTGAGTTTTTCAATAAAAGAACTGTATCTATCTTTAGTTCTGGGACATTATCAGCTATTTTTTTCAAATATTGCTTCAACTTCATTTTCTTCTGAAATGCCTATTAGAACTTCCAGATCTAATTCCTGACTTCTAAAACTTTTTCCCTACCCACCCCTTTATGCTTTTCTATTATGTCCTAGGAAAATTTGTCAGGCAAATCTTCTAGCTCACTAATTTAATCTTCAATCCAGTCTCGAGTTTCAAACTTTTAAACAATTAGATCTTAATTTCCCAAATTCTCTATTCGGTTCTTTTCACAATGCTTATCTTTGCTTCTTGGATGAAATAACTTATCTTTGTTCTCTGATTTTATTAATTATACTTATTTTAAAGTATTGTGATTACTCAGGATGGCAAACTAAATGCCCATGTCCTAATCCCTGGAATCTGCAAATATTACTTTATATAGTCACACACACACAAAAGGACTTTGCAGATGTGATTAAGAATCTTGAAACAGTAAGCACCTGGGTGGCTTAGTCAATTAAGCCTCCAACTCTTGATTTAGGCTCAGGTCGTGATCTCAGGATCATGAGACTGAGCCCCATGTCAGGTTCTGTGAGGAGTGTGAAGCCTACTTAAGATTCTCTCGATTCTCTCTCTCCTCCCTCTACCCCTCCCTGCTTATGCTCTCTCTCCTTCTCTCTTAAAAAAAAAAAAAAAAAAAAGAGTGAGAGAGAGAATCTTGAAATAGGAGAGATTATCCTGGGTTAGCAGGGTGAGTCCCAAATCCAATCACACATATCCTTAATGCAAGGGAGGCAAAGGAGGGAGATCTGGCAATATCACTACAGAGGCAGAGATTGGAGTGATGCCACAAGCCGAGGAATCCTAGCTGCCACCAGAAGGGGGGAGAGGCAAGGAACAGAGTCTCCCCCCACAACGTATGGAGGGAATTTGGCCTTGCTGACACGTGAGTTGGGGTATGATCAGCGGCACTGATTTCATACTTCTTGCTTCCAGAACTGTGGGAGAATAAATTTCTACTGTTTTAAGCCACCAAGTTTGTGATCATCTGTTCCAGCAGCCATAGGAAACTAACACACAGGTAGCTTTGTTTCTTTGGATCTAAGTTCTTCTATTTCATGCATCCCTTTCATGGTATCAGCACATCATAAATATCTTCAGTGATTTTTGACTGTAAGCCTTACTTTGCAGTTGAGAACCCCTGATGCCCTTTGAGTTGCTTCTTTTAATGCCACCCAACACGGGGGAGAGATGGAGGCAGTTGTCAGAACTTCTACTTTGTGTTTTATTCAGTGAAACTTGGGGGTAAGCAGGACGTGCCACTTAGTAGGGTATTTTGGCAGAAATCTTGCGGATTTAACTGCTCTTTGTTTCTCTTGAGATCATCAACCACCCAGTGTCTCAAGTAGTAGCCTGGGCTGCAGACAGACAGGCCCGGCACAGACGCTTGGTCTGTGGGGAAGGCACGGGGTGTGATCTTCCTAGTTTCTACTGATGCAGCAATCTGCCTGTTAGCTGGTCTTTCGTCCTCTCCTGCTTCTGGCTTCCATTACTCCTGAGTGGTATTTCTTTGCACTGTTCCCACTCCTATGAGTAATATTTAGTTGTGTGCCCTGCATTTGTGCTGGGCTCCTGTGTCCTTCTCTTATCCCCTCCTCTCGTGTTCAGTCTCCTTAGGAGTCCTCAAAGATTCTGTCCTGTAAAACTTCCTTTGTTATTTTGATCCCAGCTAGGAATTCATTTAACAATCTTCTCCTATCATTTTAGGGATTTAATACAAGGAATAGGCTGCAGTACCTGTTAGGTTCAGCACCTGGAGGCAGAAAGAGAGTCAATTCTCAATTCTTTATTGTTCAAGCTTAATAATTAAAGAGGTGGTGCCAGAAATTCCAAAGAAGAGGTAGTGAAAGTAACTTTTTAGAACAGGGTATGTGACTTCTGTATCAAGATCAGCAGTTAAAGCTGCGAAGGACCCTGCCCTTGGCTGCGTCTTGAGGACTCTGCCTCACTTTGTAGAGCTGCACGTATTTCTGGCCTTTGTCAGTCTCTCCAGCAAAGTGGCTTAAAACAAGGAAGCAGTGCTGCTAGCGCTTGTCCTCAAACTAAAAGCCAGATTCCAGTTGTATTCTGATGTCTACCTACTTCTTTCCAGGTCTTGTCCAGGGCCTTAAATACTGTTCTCTGCCTTTCAATACCTGAACACTCTTTTTGTCTTGTTCCCTTACACCTACCTTAAATCTCTGTGCATGCCTGTAGATTAGGTATCTGTTTCTGCTTAGCCCTCTAGACAAGTACCTGGCCTTTGCTGAGCACCTACAACATACGGGTAACTTGTCTAACACTGCACTTCGACCTCCTACCAACCTCATGATGGGAGGTATGATCCATCTTACATGAGCACACTAAGGCTCACAGAACTAAGTGACTTGTTTGAGAGTGCAAGGTTACAAAGTGGCAGGACTAGGCTGCAAGCCTCCCAACACGTGGCTGAAGCCAAGACTCTTTCTGCTGCACCACATGGCCTCCTGGGACTGGACACTCAGCTCCGCTTCTTTCCTTTTATGTTGCTTTCATTTATTTTGTTTTCGGCTGAGGCCAGTGGGTGCTGACTCTTTCTGCCCACTTGGGAGTCTGTTTGACTTGCTGCATCTTATCCTGGCATGCCCAATTTTGACCTCGGTTTTGCCATTAAATTTCACAGCGGAGGGGCGCCTGGGCGGCTCAGTTGGTTAAGCGTCTGCCTTCGGCTCAGGTCATGATCCCGGGGTCCTGGGATCGAGTCCCACGTCAGGCTCCTTGCTCAGTGGGGAGCCTGCTTCTCCCTCTGCCTGCTCTGCCTGCTCTGCCTGCTGCTTCTCCTGCTTGTGTGTTCTCACTCTCTCTGACAAATAAAGAAAACCTTTTAAAAAAAAAATTTCACAGTGGCTACTATTTGGCTGAAGGAACACACCTTCAGGATTCTCTGATTTGAAGGCTACTTTAGGAATTCAAAATTCTGGAGCTGACTCCATCCAAGACATAACCTTCCTACTGGTATTTGCCAAAGGAAATATGAGGTTAGCCTGGTATCCACTGGCATCTGCGACCTCCATGTGGGGTAAGGGTCCCACCTGGTACCAGGAAAGACAGCAGTATAATCCTGAATCTGTCACGCTAATCCTAACACTGAACAATCCACATTTACTCTACTCCTTTCCTACCTGTAATGAATATCCTTTCTTTCTGTAAATAAAGACCCCGCCATTTCTGAGAGAAGACTGGGGACTCACCTATTAAGATGTTTTGTGGGTGTAGATCCCGGTGAGTATATCCACACAGCAGATGGAGTTCGTCAACAGCCTTAAATACAGACGAGAGGACGTTTCGGGCAAACACGTCTTCCTCATTTTCCACAGCCTCCCCCCTGCGTGTGGTGAAGTGTTCCTCCAGGGTCTGCTCACAGAGGGCAAGACACACATACAGACAGTCCTTGTAGCTCTCGCTCCCATAGAATGTCACCAAGTCACTGTTTGCTCGGCTGCTCTGCAGACAGGAGACTTCCTGTCGCCCGTGTGCGCTGCCTTCAGAGAATCGCTTCACGGCTACTTCCTGCCCTTCGTAGAACCCGAGGTAGACGCCCCCTTCACAAGTGTCAGCAATTTTATATTCTTCATCAATGAAGATCTTGAGTTTGCCAATCATAGGGCGGTATATTCTGCGGAGATGCTCCAAGGCCGCCCCCCAGCGTGAGCTCTGAGGCTTCCAGTCTTCAGCGGGAGGGTGGCCATCTTCTCTGGCCCCGTGAGAGAGAAGCAGCTTTACAAGGGAACTGTCATAATTGCGCCTCGCTATCGTCACAAGATCCCCACAATCCGTGCTGGCCCCTTTGTTGCATAACAGTTGAGCAATTCCCTTCAGTCTGAGTTGGACAGCCCACAGAAGCGCTGTTTTGCCCTCACTGTCGGTGTCATCAATCTCTATATGTTCTTGTTCCAGAAGCATCTGCACCAAAGCCAAGTGCTTCCTTTCCACTGCCAGGATGAGGGGTGTCTTCCCTTTCTCTCCCCTCACATTGACATCAGCCCCGTGGTGCAGCAGAAGGCGAGAGATGCCCTCCACGTTTCTATCATCAGAGTTCCTAAATGCATAGATCAGAGCATTTCTGCCCATATTGTCACGAGCTTTGACATCTGCCCCCATCTCATCAAGGAGGATCTTCAAGACATCTACATGTCCATTTTCAGCAGCATCCATCAGAGCTGTGGCCCCTCCTTTTCTAAGCCTCTTCTGATCCTTCTTTGTCTTTCGACTCAAATTCACCTTTGCCCCATTCTCATAGAGGAATTTTAAGGCTTCCTCCCCACCATTCACAGCAGCTTCCATGAAAGCTGTGAAGCCATTAGCATCACACTCATTGACATCTGCTCCTTTAGCAAGGAAAAGTTGGAGCAGCTTCACATTGCCCACAATCCCAGCAATGATAAAGGGAGTGGCCTCATTCTTCTTCTTTAGACGAGGGTCAGCACCATAATGAAGCAGAAGATCCACCATGTCCTCCTGGCAACTCTGTACCGCGTTATGCAAAGGGGACCAGCCCCATTCATCCTGGAAGTTGACGTCAGCCCCTCCTTCCAGCAATTGCTGGACCAGCTTGATGTTTTCTTCTTTAACAGCGTCGATTAACTTACTGCCATCCACTGATGTCCTCTCATTGCTGGAGGGTGTGGGTCTCTCCTGAAGGCTGTTATGGCTCTTGGTCTCCATGATGGTAATTACCACTGGCTACAATTCTGTGCCTTTTCTTTGAGAAAAATGAAAACTTCTCTCCTTGGGACTTGATCAAAGAGACATGGAGCTCTTTGAACTATCAGGATAAACAGGGATTCTCTGGCTGTGGACCAGCAATATGAGGAAGGAAATATTCTCGGGAGTCTTCTGACACTCCACCTGGAGATGAGCTATTTTGTAATTTTATAATAGTGAGAAAGCATCTGAATTAGAAAAGTTAATTTTACTAGCAACTTTTTCAAAATACATGTACTTATATAGAACTTTTTACTATAGAGTATTATGAACATATATAAATTAGAAATAAGAAAATTATTACACTGTAGTCCCACCACCCAGAAATAGGCATTGTTAAGATTTGAGGGGATGCCTGTGTGGCTCAGTCTGTTAAGTGTCTGCCTTTGGCTCAGGTCATGGCCGCAGGGTCCTGGGATCAAGTTCTGTGTTGGGGTCCTTGCTCTGTGGGGAGCCTGCTTCTCCCTCTGCCTGCTGCTCCCTCTGCTTGGGCTCTCTCTCTCTGACAAAAAAAAAAAAAAAAAAAAGACCTTAGTATATTTCTTTATTTTTTAAGATTTTTTTTTATTTATTTAAAGAGAGAGACAGTGCAAGCAGGGGGAGGGACAGAGGGAGAAGGAGGCCCGCCACAGGGCTCAATCTCACAACCCTGAGATCATGACCTGAACCGATACCAAGAGTTGGGTGCCCAACCAACTGAACCACCTGTTTTAGTATATTTCTATAATTTTTTAAAAAATAGTTGAGATCATGTTATGTAAGGATAATAAATATCCTTTCTTTCATTTAATGCCATTGTATAAATAATTTCCTATGTTATCACAAAGTCTTTCCAAACATTTTTAATGGCTCTGCAATATGCCACCAGTCAGTTGCTTCATTTCCCTATTACTGAACAGTTTTTAAAAACAATTTTTTAAACAAGATTTTTAAAGTTAAGATTTTTTTTAACAATTCTAAATAATGTTGCAGTAAATTTAGCTTTTTAAAGCTTGTTTTCTCAAGAGGGGATCAGGAAGGAGACAAACCATAAGAGACTCCTAAACTCACGAAACAAACTGAGAATGGCTGGGGGGTAGGGGCGGGTAGGGATGGGGTGGCTGGGTTATGGACATTGAGGAGGGTATGTGCTATGGTAAGTGCTGTGAAATGTGTAAGCCTGAGGATCCACAGACATGTACCCTGGGGCAAATAATACATTATGGGTTAATTAAAAAATAATAATAATAAAAAAATAAATAAAGCTTGTTTTCTTATGCTAAATCTTATCATAGATTTCTTATGATAGATTTCCAAGAATCGAATGACTGGTCAAAGTGTAACAGCATGTCAGCAGGTCTTAAGTGTTAATTGGCTTCAAGCTTATCCACTCTTTGCTTGCCAATCTAAGTCCCTTGATCTGTAGCAGAACTAACTTGCTTTCCTTGAGATTTGCAGACCACTGGCCTTGAGGAGTGAAGGACAAAATTGCCCAGAAGATAAAGCTGCCAAAGATGCCAACCTGCCTGTTTAGGGTCATATTGACATAGGACTAACTGCCTGGTGACCTGCCACTCCTGGGCGCAGCTCCCACCCACCCCCGCCCTCTTTCCCACACCTTGACCCCTAAAGCCCTCCCGCTTCCCCTAAGATGGGGAAGATGGTCTTTGAGACCTTAGTCTGCCATCTTCCCATGTTGCCAGTTTCCTGAATAAAGCAGCCTTTCCTTTCCCACCATCACCAGCCTCTCTAGTAGATCTGTGAGCAGCCAGCAGCCAGACCTGAGTTTGGAACCGGTTCTCTGTCCGGTAACAAAAGGATATCATTTAAAAATTCTCAACCTATGTTAATAAATGTCTTCCAATGTCATATCAACATACTCTTACTACAAACAGATGGTCTCTCAAAAGAAAAAGAACCCTCATTTATAGGGAAAAAAATGTGTTTTGTGTCAATTTGCATTTCTTACACCTATTTGCACTCCTTACACTTTTCAGTGCATTTGCTGGCTCTGGGCATGTCTTCTTTATGCATGTGTACTTCTATTCAAAGTAGTAGAGAGAAGGGGAAAGAGTCTAGACTCCAACCTCACAAGATGTAAGTTTGAACCCCTGGTCATTTAACTTCAGACTGTTACTTCCTAATTGTGTAACATTAGCTTATTCTCAATTTTCTGCTCCCTCATGCACCTAAAGTGTGGCAAAATTAGGCATTCAATAAATGATAGACTTAATCACATCCCTTCAGGAAAAAAAAATTCATTGATTCCTACTCTCGCCCTCCAAGTGCACACACACACTGCCCAGATGGAGGGGCTGGTGTGGAGTCCAGCTGCCCTCGGTCACATGTGGGCAACGGGGCCACAGTTCAGCCATCGGACAGCACCCGCCGGCTCCTCGCAGATTTGTAAAACTGTACTTGCTCCAGAACCCGCGAAGCGCCGGTTTTCCAGCAACCTGGCCGCTGGGACAGTCGTCGAGCCCCCGCCGTCAGAGACAGAAATCGATTGTGCCACAAAAGCGCAATCACCGGGCAATGAAAACTTGGAGACGTATGTTTGTGCTCAGAGCTCCTTCTACAACTGGTGTGAGGCAGGCTGGTGGGAACAGAGGCGCAGAGAAGAGGAGGAAGTGGAAGGAACCCCCGAGTGCAATACGGGAGCGAGGAGACCCCGCCTCAAGAGCGCTGCCAGGCACGAGCCTGCTTCCGGTTTCGTTTCCTCGCCGCCGGGGAGGGGGGGGCGAGGGGGTGCTGGATTAGGTACCGCGTGGGCTGCGGCGGAACCCCGGATCCTCGGGGGGGCTCGGGAGCAGAGAGCCCCGGTCGGAGGCCAGCGGAGCCGCCGGGGCCGCACGCCCGCTCCCCTCTCGGGAGCCGGCAGCCCAGGGAACCCCTCCAAGGGAACCAGCTCTCGAGCTGCCCCGGCCCTCCTCTTGGTGCCCCTCTTACCTCCCGAACTCGGACGCCGGGCTCTGGGCTCTTCGGCGGAGAGCCCTCAGTCGTCTAAGGCGGGGGCCTGCAGGAAAGCACCTCCTCCCGCAGTGGCCGGGCCGGCGGGGCGGGGCTGGGAGAGGGGGAGGGAGGGAGGGAGGAGCCACAGCGCATTTAACCCTTGGCAGGAGCGCGAGGCCCCTCAGCTCTGACTGCCGAGGGCCGTCTGATGGCCCCATTCCCGACCCATCGCCTTCCCGTCCTTGAGGCTTCCAGGCTACAGCTTCCCGCCTCGCCTTGACCACGTTATTCCAAATCCCCTACCTTCTTGAGGGAAATCAGTGGTAAAGAAATATTTATGGAGCACTGACTGTGTGCCCCGGGGGCGCCCTGCCCGTTGCTTCCCAAGTGACATGACCCCAGTTAAACCCTGACAATCCTGACCATGATAAACCTGAGGCTCAGAGAAGCTAAATAAACCCAGAGCCCAAGCTCCCTCACTCATCTGGGCACACGCAACTTGCCCACTGCCCAGTAGGCCCTGAGGCCTCCCCAGAAGGCCACCAGCCTGGCAGTCTAGAGAGTTGGTCCTGTAGCCAGCACTGTGGACTTCTAGGGGAGTGACTTCAGGTGGGTGGCTGGTTTAACCATGCGGAGTCTCAGTTCTCCCACGGAACATGGTTTTTAAGATTCCTTTCTGCTCTAGAAGTTCTGTTCCTGCCACTTTTCCTAGAAAGCACTGAGATGCGACTGTGTACTGAAGGCCACCGTGGGAAATAGTCCAGTCCTCAAGGAATAGCCCATCTTGATGGGGAGACCAACTCCTGACCATCCTGAACCAGGATAATCAAGGAGGGGTGGCCCAAGGGACTTGTGGGGTGTGACGCCTCTTCTGGTAGGAGGAGACTTCAGTCTGTGCAGAGATCCCAGCCGCAAGGCTGAGTCCAGCGCTCTGGAATGAAGAAGGAGCCACCACCCAGAGCAGAAGCAAGCAGGCCCAGGAGTGGGCGGGAAACCAAGGGGGAGAACATGCAGAGAAGCCTAGGCCGAGGCTAAATGTAAGGCTGTCCCCCTCTATCCCTTTGGCTTCCCCTTTCCACACACAACATGTTGATATTGGGACACAGTGTCCTCACCCTTCCCTTCTTTGATCCAGAAAGATCCCTAAGGCTACAAGGATCTGCTCTAAGAGTGAGAGTAAACTGCATTTGACTCACTAGAAGCTCTTCTTCAATCTTGGCCAGAAAACAATGGGGTCAAATTGAATCAGACGTATTACTGATGTTCTCACAGCTTCATCACAATTTTGCTAATTAAATCCAGATTTTTGACTGTAGTAAACATTCATCTTAAGTATTCTGTGACGTATTAAGAATAAAATAGGAAGATGAGGAAGTAGAGGTGTGGCTAAAATAGGAAATTAGAATTTGCAAGCAAAACAAAACAAACAAACAAAAACAGGATTGCTCAGGACCCTAGTGATCATAAAGCAGAATTCCAAAGGAATAAGGCAAAGAAATGTAGCAAGAAATGTAGGCAAAGCAAAACAGCTGGCATAGCTAGAAACTCCCTAGCACTTGCCAGTGAATGGAGGCTGTTGCCAGGGCATTCTGTGCCCATGGGCAGGAGCAGGAAATGGCAAGACTCTTGCTAGCAGAGGTCAAGGCATTGAGTCTTCAGAATGCTTAAGAGCAAGAACTCTGGAGCCAGACTACCTTGCTTCAAATCCAGACTCTCCCACTATGATAGAATAATTACAAAAAATAGCCACGTTTTCTCCAACCCTCCCTATATCCATGCCCTTTACAATTTAACTTCATGCTTTTTCTCATTAAGTAATCTCATTACCCTCCTCTTTGACTTTGGGCTGGGGACCCTGCCGCCATATGATGAAGCCAGGACTAGCCTGCTGGGTGATAGGAGACAAATGGCCCAGACACCACCATTGCCCAAGCCAAAAACCAGCCAATCCTTAGATACGCGACCAAGGCCATCCTAGACCAGCTCGCTCTGGTCAACTCTCACCAGCCCTCCAGTGGATCACAGACACAAGAACAAGCCAGTTGAGATTAGCTAAGCCTGGCCCAGATAAGCAGAGGTGCCTAGCTGACCCACAGACTCATGAGAAATAATAAATGCTTATTATTTGAAGCCACATTGTTGTGGAAGGGTTTCTCATGCAGCAATAGCTCACTAATATAGCCACCGGCTAACTCTTTGAATTCGGGCAATTTCCTTAAACCTTCCAGGCCTTGGTTTCTACACCTGCAATATGGTGATATTAAACAATATTAAACAATAACATAAGTTACCTGGCAGGAATATGGTGAGGATTACAGAAATGAATCTATGTGAAGCACGTGGAATAGTGTCTATCACACATACGTAGCTACAATTTGTGCTGAATATTTTCCATGAATTCCCTCCTTCTGTCATCACAGAAGTCCTATGAAGCCAGTCCCACAGGTTACAGGAAAAAGAAAAAAAAAAAAAAGTGAGTGTCTGAGAAATCCAGTAATGTGCTGAAGATCACTCGGCTAGGGGCGCCTGGGAGGCTCAGTGGGTTAAAGCCTCTGCCTTCGGCTCAGGTCATGATCTCAGGGTCCTGGGATCAAGCCCTGCATCGGACTCTCTTCTCAGCGGGGAGCCTGCTTACCCCCCACCCCCGCCTGCCTCTCCGCCTACTTGTGATCTCTCTCTGTGTCAAATAAATAAATAAAATCTTAAAAAAAAAAAAAATCATTCGGCTAATAAGTAGCAGATGTGGGACTGAATTCAGAGCCTGCTGTCTAAAGCTTGATACTACCTTGTCTGTGAAACCGCCTGTGGGAACTGGCAAGATGGAGTAAGTTAAGGCAATGATACTCTCCAGCACAGAACTCTCTCTTACGTGGGGGCCCAAATTATAATCCAAATAAAGGATTAATCCACACATTATTGCTTTTCTCGAAGTTTAAATCAAATCCTTGTCTAGGTTGGTGACCAAAGCTTGGGAATCACCAACACTGTAAGTCAAAAGGTATCTTTTAAATGATGGAGATTCAAACTCCATTATCTAGCAGCTGACGGCATTACATCCCGCACCCTTGGGATCCCTCCTCCGTTATTTAAATTTCAAATCTTTCTTTTCTTCCCTAAAGCAATTTGAAGAGCTGGACCAATTTAAAAGTTTCAGTGAAAGGGAATTACGTTGAGATCAGTCCTTAATATGCCCTGAACACCTTTCTCTCTTTACCTAAGAGCTTCAGTTTCTTTCTTTCCTTTTTTTTTTTTATAAAGATTTTATTTATTTGACAGAGAGAAACACAGCACAGGCAGAGGGAATGGGAGAGGGAGAAGCAGGCTTCCGGCCGAGCAGGGAGCCCGATTCGATTCGAGGCTCGATCCCAGGACCCTGGGATAATGACCTGAGCCGAAGGCAGACACCCAACGACTGAGCCACCCAGGCACCACGAGCTTCAGTTTCTAAAGTTAATTTTGCCCTATTGACTAAAGAACTCTTGTTTTAAACCCTGTAACCACTGGCTCTTAACAGTTATGCTAATTATTCTCATTTATATTAAACGTTCACATGTTTACTAAAATGCATTAGTAAACAAAACTATGAATTATATCTCTTGGATATCATTCCAAAGGAAGGAGCCAAACAAAATAGGACAAAAGTCAGGCAACACCAAGGAAAACATTTGCGTTGCCTGATATGGCCGCAGGGAGGCAGCAGAGGGTGAGGGATGGGTCGGAGTTGGGGGCCCTTCCAGCAGATGGGAGCAACCGTGCGGATTTGCAAAGAACGCTAGCTGACCCGGGTTTGAAGGAGTTGATGAACGGCTCAACCCTTGATTTCCTCACTTGAAGTTCTGTGATGCTCTGCACATCAGATGATATACGACAGTGAAACAGCTGTACTGTTCTTGAAAGAAACATAGACTTGGAATCTGGTTCTTCCATTCTATTCAAGAAGTCAATGAAAGATTACTTACTGACTGATGCCTGTGTGTACAAGGCACTGTGCTAAGTACTAGGAATCAGATAATAATAATAGTAACTGATATTCATGGGACAATAACATTGTGCCAAACACTTCTTTCATTCACTGTCCCCTCTGAGGGGGACACTCTATCTTCATTTTACTGATGCGGGAACGACCCTAATAACTTCCCAAGGTCATACAGTGAATGAGCCAGGATTCCAACCCAAATATTTTGACTCCGTGGCCAGGGCTGTGAACCAATTTGCTGCAGTCTGTTCTGTGCCATCTTATCGAGGTGAATAATATGGCTTCTGGCCTCAAAGAGACCAGGTTAGGGGAAGGAAAACATGTGAAGTGCTCCATGCAGTATGGGCAGCAAAGTCAAAAGAGTATATCCTAGAATCACAGACATGGGACAAATTAACTCTGCGCAGTAGACATCTGGGAAGGCTTCATGGAGGAGGTGATGCATTTGCTGCATTTAGAGGTGGGCATTCCCCTCCACACTATCCCCAGTTAAAAAATAAAAGAGGAAGAGGAAGAGGGCATTCCAAGCAGAGAGAACAGGCGCGTAGAGGCCATCTGGGCAGGAGACAGATCAGGAGAGGGACTTGAGTCATCTCGGAGTGAGCCTCAGATGCCATGGTCAGATCCGGACTTTCTCTTGGAGTCAAAGGGGAGCCATTGAAGGGGTTTGAGTGCAACCACGATGTGCTCAGATCTGTGCTTTAGGGATGAAGACTGGCAGCGTGGGCAATGAGTGGAAGAGGCCGGGGGAGGGACACCAGGTGGAAAACTGTCTTTATAGCTCAGACTGGAGAGGAAAAAAGGCTCCTCTAAGGAAGTCTTGGTGAGCCTGGAGAGAAGCTGGACTCAACCCGTTTCCAAGACAGGATGAGAGGGCATGCAGAAGAGATGGAGAAGCCTGAACTAGGGTGGCCAGTGCCTCTGTGTATCGGGGTTAGAGAAACGGAAGGCAGTGCGTATCTGCGGGGATGCCGATGACCTTGACTTCGAATGTGTTATGTGTGAAGAACCTGTGGGACATCCAGGGACAGGTCTGGTAGGAAGCCGAACGTTGTAATCTGAACTTTCCTCCTTCTGGATTTAAAACTAATCAGTAACTCAAGAGCCATTTGCTGAGTGCTTCTGTGCAAGGCCCTGGGGAGAAAGAGACTTACAATAGGGGAGAAATAAAAGCCAACAGAAGGTCCAGATCTGTGTATAAACAGATAATTCAAGAAAGGGGCTTGGGAAGATGACAGGAGGAGGACTCTGAGCTCATCTCGTCCCACATTGTCCACTAGATATCATCCGCCTTCCAAGTCGGTAAACCAGAGAATACAGATAATTCGATAGAAAAGGAATTTCTAAATAGTGGTAATGGGGTGGGGGAGAGGATCAGTAGGGTAAGAAGAGAGAACACACAGGCTATTGGCGAAGGAAGAGCAGATATGATCTTTGCAAACCTAACCCCGGTTCCTTTTCAAGCCCAGCTCAGCCCTCTGGCATCCTCAGCCTCGTGGACAGAGTGCCTTCCCAGAGCTCAGAGACTTCTATGAAATTATTTGCAAAATACCAATGCTTTGAATTTATACGAAATCCTAATGCAAATTAAAAATGGGTAAAGTGAATATGCCCTGAAAGCTACCATCGAACTAGTCACCTGTGGCTACTGGACCAAGGGGAGCCTCCCCTTGTGTTGTGAGAGGCCAAGTTGGGAATGGTTAGCTCTGGGGGAAGGACGTGGGCTCTCCAACGACAGCAGGCTGACTGGGTCCCTTCGACCCAACACAACAGCCCGACACAAGTTGGGACCATCATCGGCTAAAGGAAGTTACCAAACTTGGGGGCCACCCTTAGCACCTAGGCCCTTCTCATCAACTCTGCCAGTCACCAGGCAAACGTGGGTCTTTCCCTTGGGCCTCTGCCTGTGACACGAGAGCTCTTGCAGGCATGGGGAGATGGGGAGGGCTCTCCGGAGGCCAGATCCTCCCCCAGGCTTTCCACGGCGCTTCCCCTCCCTCTTCCTGCCCGCACGGCCCTTGCAGGCGGGATCTCGTATTTGGGTTTTGTTTTTATTTTACAAGAATATAACACGATCAAACAGGGAAACAAGGGTAAAGTACATCATTCCTATCTAGGAAACCAGCTCCATCGTCAACAATAAATAAATATTTAAACAGTGAGGAGTCCCTGACAGGCGCTAAGAGGTTCCCAGCACGTTCAGAGGTAGAGTCTGGTGGAGAGGGAGACAGTCAGGCTGCCGGCTCCTGCTGAGATTCTCCAGCAGAGGCAAACTGAAATTACAATAATAAATAACAATAGCAACACAACAGTAATAAAAATAATACGCTATGACGATTGTCACAAAACCGACAACACAGTATACTTAAATAATTTTCTCCTGGAGGAGCTCAGGTTGCAGAGAGAACAGTGTTGCTCTTCCTGGGGCAGAGAGGGGGCCGCCTGATTCATTCGCCTCCTGGGCCTGGGCTCGTGCAAAAGTCCCATCACGAAAACGTGTTTGGCGTTGCCCTGAGGTGACAAGCAGGTTCTGATCTTCCCCCAGTCCGGTTCTTCCAAGCAGCCTCTCTCTCCAGCTGCGCCCCCGGCTTCTGTCTTCCAAGGGCCACCGTGGTCCCTGGTCCAACTTCCCCCAACATACAGTAAGTGTACCTCACGTCCACAGGAAAGCATAAGGTTCCCCTTCCATTCTGGGCGTCTCTTTCTCCCTGTTCTCACACCCACAAAAAACACTGGCTTGATTTCAACGGAACTTTTGGGAACTGCCAAGAGATTTCTCAGGATCCTTTTTCTCCCTCGTTCCACGCGGCAGAGCGTAAGAGCCGAACTAGCCACTCACTGAGAGGCCCCACAACTTCCTCCTCCTGGGCCGAGAGAGGGCACACCGCCCCCCGCCGCAGGCCCTCGAGGGCCCTACTCACAGGTGGACCTTGCTGCAAGCAGAGGGTCAGGGACTGCCTGCAAAGGCCACCAAGAGCACCAAGATTAACTTCGCAGGAGCACGATGGCCCCTTTTCCAGGCTCTCTACTGATGTGGAAAGGGGCTCAACAGGCCAGTTTTTGAGGTATTAAAAAAAAAAAATCTCATTTTGGGCAAGCGTCAAATTGGTTCTCTGGCCTTGAGAAGACCATGAGGCTGGACACAGGAAGGTGGAGAAGGGCAAGCTAAGGGAGCCCCGGGCAGCCCAGCGGCAGGTGAGGAGGGCAGTGGGAAGGCACCACATCCGCAGCTCCCTCCTGGGCCCCGGGCAGCCCGGGAACGAGGAACACAGGATGCAGACCGAGTCCGCTCCTCACCGGGAGGCAGAGCTGATCGGTTGTCCTGCTCGGTCCCCTTTTCCAGTTTCCTTTATCCGTGTTTCCCAATCCACCCTGGACTATTTCTTGCCCCGTGGAGAACGACAAGAGCGAAGGATAACTCCTACACCATTTTTCCTTTCCCCGGAGGGCCCCACGCAGCCCTCCTTCCGGCCCTGGAAGTGGGGGTGGGGGGGGACCCTCTCATGCATGGAACCCAGTCCCATAGTATCTGGAGGAGAGGGCGCTTCCAAAACAGGCTGCCGGATGGGCTTTTCCCTTCACTGTCCTCTCGCGCTTGCTCGGTAGAATCTGCCTCAGGGACGGGTGACTCCACCTCTCTTCCCGGCTGGCTCCCTCGCTGCCAGGAGGCTCAAGTGTGCAGGGGCTGTGCGGGGCTGCCGCTGGCCGGAGAGGCAGAGGCGGCCGAGGCTTGGGCCACCAGGTCCCGGTAAGCAGGGGACTTCAGGAAGCGTGGATAGGAGTCCTTCTCCATCAGGGCGCGAGTCTTCCCCTGAGCCACGTCGAAGCAGGTGGGCGTGACGGCCTCCAGGTTCATCCTGGTCAGCTCCCTGGTCTCGTGGTCTATGTTCACCTGTGGGAAGGAAGGCAAGCACGTGGGTGAGGGGAGGGTGGGCCAGGCCAGGGGTCCGGCAGGCCAGGGGTGGTGGTGGGGCGGGGGAAAGCTGACGGGCAGGATTCTGAACCAGGAACCTGGGGTCTCCTGAGTTGACCATTAACTTGCTTTTCAACTCTGGGCCTGTCCGCGCATTGGACCCAGGGTCTGCCCTCCGATCCCCCAAAGTTATCCAGGATGTATGAAGAATGTATACAAATCTAGTGCCTTTTCATCCCTGCCTTGGGTCAGTCCTGGCTCAGTTCGCTGTCGCCTCTCTACTCGGGTTAGCGCCAGAGCCTGCTAACTGGTCTCTCTCCTCCACCCTCACGCCTGTGGCCGGTTCTCCAGCCAGTGGCTAGAGTGAGCCTTTGAAAACTCAAGTCGGTTTGCCAGCAGCAGCGCTGTCCTCCCATGTCACTCAGAGGAAAAGCCAACGTGCGTGCTGGGCCCACATCTGGACCCCCGCTGGCAGTCTGACCTCCTCTCCTACTCTGCCTCCCCCACTCTCCGAGCTCCACTCGGGACCCCTGCCTGCTGGCTTTTGCACTTGCCATTTCTTGTGTTGGAACATTCTGCCCTCCCTTCTTTTGTGCATCTGTTCTTCTGTCACCTTATGGGACAGCCCACCCCTCACTTTCCCTTGTAAAACAAAAAGACCTCACGTCCGCCCACCCCGCACTCCAGTGCTCCCTTTCAAATCCTGCTTTGCTTGGATCCGAATGCGCACCATCACATGACGTGTTATTTACTCTTTTAATCGGTTATTGTCATCCTCTCTCATGAGTAGAGACTTGTTGTCCCTGCTATGTCCCCAGTGTCTATAACCCCGCCTTGCATGTAATTGGTGCTCAATAAGTGTTTATGGAATAACGTGGAAAAACTTAAAGTGCTCAGAAAAATAGAACGTAGGCTACAAAAGCAAGGCATTACTATTCTCTCTCCACAAGGTGGCCCCACTCACTTTGCCAAATGCTAGTGGCAGGCAGCCAAGACCCAAGGGAAGGTGGACAAATTGACCGCCCACGGACCCGCCAGCTGGAGGGAGGTCAGTCAGGGGAAGGAACCGGGTCACACAAGGTCCGGAGGTTGATCCGTCTCCCCACTCGTGTGTTTTGAACCTCTAAAAAGGCCTTAGCTTGCAAAAGTTGTTATGGACAGAAGCCAAGACCCCTGCCAAGCCCTCCAGCCCCCTCAGTGAGTCTGAGGGTAACAGCCGCCGGGAGTGGCAGGGCGCCTGGCTCTCCTAGTCTCTGGCCACAAAAGCCCATTCAGTCCTGTGCCAAATAAGATCGCTCACTAAGCTCAACCCTTCCCCGACTGGACAGCCCCCAGCCCCGGTCCTCAGTGGGGAAGGAGCAGCCAGGGTCTGGAGGATCCGCAGAACCTGCCGAGGCTCTGACCTCTTTAGGGGCTTCACTGCGGATGAATTCCTCAAAGATCTTGTGAGCCCGGGAGGCCAGCTTGGTAGCTGACCGGAGCTTCTTAAACTCCTCACAGGCCAGCCAGAACTCCAGGTTCTCCTCGCTGAACTCTGTCTTCAGGAAAGCGTGGAAGGCGGCCACTCCATCTGCGGTTGGGGGGAGAGAGGGAGAGACAGGTCAGACAGCGGGACAGCAGGGAATAACAGAAGAAAGACAGCAATTGTGGTTAATGGTTCTATTTTTAGGATGTAATTTTCTTGAACAAGGACCTGCCTTTGTATTCCGAACAGAGGCTGGCACACTAGGGGATCATTATTATTATTACCACGACTATTATTTTGCCCACGCTTTTCAGCATCCCTCAGGCTGGCTCCAAAGCACGTGGGTACACATGTGCCATCCACAGACAGACACGACAGGGTCCTACTCACTTTTACTGTGCAGTAGCAAGTCAAATGACTCTTTCCACCCCAGCACATCTTCTGAGAAGTTTCTGCTAAAAAAAAAAAAAAAAAACCACCAAGATTTTAATTTTGAAAAAACCAACACACTAACGCATAGCATAAATCCTAGCCAGAACTCTGATGGAAGTTGTAGAATTCACACAAAGACTTGCCGGGGGATTATTGGAGCTGACTCCTCAAACTCTTAGTATTTTTCTAGAGGACAGTTCGGTAATGAGAAACCAAAGCCAAGGACCTTCTGGCCCTCAGTAAATAACTCTAAGACAGTCTCGTCACTGTCCAAAATTGTTTCTCTTCCTCTGACTCTGAGCTTTGTTTTCTATACTTCCCCCATGAAAATCAGGGCCTCAGGAACAGAATGAAGTCTACCCATAACCCCAGAGACTAGAGCAGCACCTGGCGCTGCTGGTGTTCAATATGAAAGGGCTTGAAGGCAGCGTGCGTGTTAATGGAGGAAGAGTCATTAACTGAAAAGCCTCAAGTGTTCTCAGACCCTCTCCTAGCCCTGGTTGCATGGTCGATGACATCTCCAGGTGGGAGAGTCTGGTAACTAGACATTCCGACCCTGGGTATACACATCTGTTGGCGACCTCAGAACCCGGGAGCCACCTATCCAGTCACCCATGACAGACCAGCAGGAATCTTCACTAAAATCAGGAAGGGGTCACCAAGGCCCAACTTGCATGTCCTCATTTCTCCTTGTATTTTCTTTCTTGTGGCTCTTTTCCTAAATCTGGCTCCCTCCCCTCCAGGGCCCTGGGCTGGCTAGTGGGACTTACCCCTCTTTGCTGTGTTTGCTGCTCCACTCAAACTTGCCAACACTCCCAGTATCAGAGCCCAGCTCTGATTTGTGAAGAAAGATCCCCAGCCGTGTCTTGAACTCTTTGGCTCTGGAAGACAAAGCAGGAACACGTAAGGATCCTACACTGACTCGCCAGGGCAAAAAGGTTTATGGGGTCCCGAAGAGTTTAGGCTGGTGTCCCCTCATTCCAGCCTCCAGGGTTCCTGGGAACCTTCAGCTGTTCCCAGGGCTTAAACTCTCCTTGTCTCTTAATATCACCAACCCAGAAACAATGAAAGTAATGCTTCAGCTGTTCCTCAGGAGGACTTACACTTTCTGAGTTTAGAGCACAGCACACATGGGCTTTTTCCCACTTAAGTCACACTGCTCTATCTTTGTGCCTGTTGATTAGCAGAAGGCAGTTTGGCACCCTCTAGGCTTGTCATGAATATTTTGCGAACTGTGTGGAAACTGATTCCTGCTTTCACCTTTTCCTTCCCAGCCACCAGCTCCTGCAAGGACTAGAGGTGGCTGAGTAGCTCCTTGGGAAGTGGGCACATTCCTCCCCGGGGGCCCCCAAAAAACACTTCCTTGCCGTCTCAGGGCCCGGACAGGCCATGCTCCTAGAGCTGAGCTGTAGAATGAAAACCAAGTGCTGAAGACACTAGAAAAGGGAGCTCTGCCTGCTGATGCCAACGTGCTCTTCCTGCAGCAGGTCTTCCGCAGGTCAGCTGAGGACTGCCATTTGTCAGAGTATGCGGAATGACAGTGAGCAGTGATTCCTCTGCTTCCAGTGGTTCTTCCTTCTCCCTTCTCTTGACCCGCCGCTGCTCTAAGACTTTAAGGGAGCCATCTGGAAACGTGGAACCAAGGTGACCTCTGCCTCTCCACTCAAGTCACTAGAGTCCCATTCTCCCGCCCGCCCGGTCCCCAAGCCTGCCACTCCACTCCCTACGGATTGGTGGGGCTTGAACTTCTTCCTGCGGGCAGCTGGAAGAGCCACGGACAAGCTCCTCTTACCTCTCCAGGCAGGTGGTGGGGAAGGCGGCCAGGGTCCGGCACATGGCTGCGGGTTCAGGGCAGCACGTCGTGGGGAGGATGGTGACGGGCTCCAGTGGTCACGGTGAACGCGAGGCGGCGGAGGAGCAGGGGCGGCGGCTGGCACTATTCAACGCGTTTAAGCTTTATCAGATTGCATGCGCGGACTCGCGGCTACCCGCGGCGTTTATTGCCTTGGAGGGAGCGGGGCGGGGCTGAGCGCCGCCGACCAATCGGAGAGCGGGGCGGTGCGCGGGGAAGGTAGAGGCGGGGCCCGGGGGCTCGACCGGGCGGGGCGCCTGCAACTTGCTCCTAGCTGGGCGCACGCGGCTGCTCTCGCCCCGGGGCTACACTGGCGTGCGGAAGGAGAAGCAGCCGGGAAGTCACACGGACCGAGAAGCGCCTACACAGCTTAGTAGGAAAAAAAAACCATCGGCCTCTAGTAAAATAGAAAACAAACTCAGCAGTAGCGGGCGGATTTGCGTAGGGGGTGGCGCGTTGGGGAGGCACACGCTATGCGGCTCATAGCCTGTGCCTGAACCTGCCGGGTCCTCACGGACGGAGCAAGGGGTACAAGCCGCGCAAGGCAAAGTGGTGATCATACTGATGACTACCATTTACTGTGCTCCTACCCGAATGCTCATGGGGCTAAGTAAGCCCTTTACCGCAGATCATCATCTCATCTCCTCCGTTCCAGAGATGAAGAAATGGAGTCAGAAAGTTAAAGAGACTTACCCAAGATCAGAGGGTTGGAATGAGCAGAGAAATGGCCTCGGGTGGGGTGGGGGCGGGGCGGGGCTCTTTCTTGAGCATCTGTGTGCCAGGCATTTTTCCTACGAATCAGGTTAAATAATTTGCTCAGCGTTACACAATTAGTGTTACACCAGAATTCAAATACGAATTTACTACGCTTTTTCCACTGCCCTCCCAGCCAAAATTAGAATCCCCACACCTCGGTAAACTGATGAATGATCCTGGGTTCAAGCAGCAGCTAGTTCAGTGTCCTTATCTCTGAGGTCAAGGTAAGAAATGCCCTCCCTCTCTCACCTTCCTATAAAGGCCTTACAGCACCCCTCGCCTCCCACCGCTGCCCCTCAGTCCCCCTTGGGATTGCTATTAATGAGGTTGCCTGTGAGGTTTAGAGTGTGGAATCCAGAGCTGGATTTCCAGGTTTCGAATCATGGCTCCACCACTTACTGATAGGAGACCTTGGGCAAACTTCCTAATCCTTCTTTGCCTCAGTTTCCTTATCTCTAAGATCAAAATATGATACACCTATTTCATAAAGATGTGAGGATTACATAAGTTCTTAGTTCGAGTTCCCCAGGAGACAGGAAAGAGTTCCCCCGAGGCAGAGCCTTGCTGGGGAGAGTTCTCAGACCAGAGAGAGTGAGGGAAACAGGCTTGCTCAGAGGGAAGAGTTAAATGCCGGGTTGCTGCAACAGAGAAAGCAGTTGGCCCCAGGGCCTTTGTACCACGTTGACCATTCATGGGATGTGGTTGCCCCAAGAACTGTGGCTTAATCTTAAGCAAGGCAACCCCCTCTGTTAAAGCCAGAGGAACTGTGCTGACAGCCCACAGAAGACAATAGGTTGGAGAATGAGGGCCGAGGTCCCAAACAGGGGATTTCAGTGGTGTACCGTAGCACCCTCAACAAGGTGCTTAGATCAGTGCTGAGCACACAGTTAGCGCTCAATAAGTGTTAGCTCTCAGGTTTATTTACTAGGGACACAGGAATTGCTAGACAATAAGGAAAAGTAGTAAGTTTTTTGTGTCTCTTGGAATTTAGGTTTTCATTTCATGAAGGGCATCTAGGAGTTGCTGTTCTTCAGCATGGCCTGGAAATAAAGGGTCAGAAAAGAGACAGGGAGATAAGAGGAGAAGAGGTCCCCAGCTGAGAGAGCTGGATGAGACTACCCAGAAAAGCTGGTCGGGGAAGGAAAGGTTAAAACCACAAGGGGGAGGGGCCGGGAAGGCCTGGAGATAGTTGAGCAAAAGAGGCCCAAATCAGAGCAACGTGTGGGGTCACCTGTCAAAGCAGATTCTCTGGTTAAGCCAGGGCCTGCAGAAGGTGACCCAGTTCGTCAAAACATAACGCACTCTGAAGAGTAGCGACAAACCTTTCCCCAGCCTGCCCGTGGGTTCGTAGACGGGGCCAGGTGCAGAGAAGCTCGCTCGTTGGCAGCGCCATACCGGGTGCCAGCGATCCACCTCCCCCCCACCCCCACCTCCGGTTCTTCCTTTCTCACGAGGGCAGAACTGGGTTGGCATGGAGCAGGGAGAGGGCAAGGGCTGTGGCGTGCAACCAGTCAATGGAAGGATGCCTTTTGAACGTCTGTGTTTCTCAGCATAATCCTCCATCCACACGAGGAAGCAGCCCACCTGCCCCATCAGCAGGATGTGCCGTGGAGGCGTGGGTCCGCTGAGGGGAGACCTGCTGTGTCACCTGCGCTGCTCAGGGGCCGGGGCATGACTGTACTGTGCAGCTGCCAGGTGGGGACGTGGGTGGTGTCTGGGACAGCTTCTCTTCAAGCGACGAAAACAAGTTTACGGATGAATCGAATGCCGGTTCCTGCCCTCAGGAGCGCCATGTTTGAATTAGCCCAGACACGGCCACAGCACAACAATCGTGATTATGCACAGAATCTCCCTAAACCTTCCTGTTCCGTCTGCATCCCTGTGAATAAGCCAGAGGAGCCTTTTAATTTCCATTTTGCAGACAACAAAACAGCCAGTGCCTAAGGTGCCCTCACTTAAGTGCCCTGGATCAGAAAACAGCTGAATCGGGGCCAGCTCTCCAGATTCCTGAGCTGGTGCTTTCTCCCACTCGACAAAGAAAGCAAAAGAGGCAAGAGAGACAAAGCACATCCAATCCAAGAGCACAAAGCTCCGGGCTCAAGAGGAAGAGCCCTTTCTGAGTTCAACCTGCCTCCCGGTTGCCATGGTTACCCCTTCAGTTTCCAGGCAGAAACTTTTTGAAGTTCACAATATATCCCGAATTCTCTCCCCAGCAGGTAGACCGGTTCTCATCTGCAATTTCGGTAATGACTCGACAGTTGCTATAAATCCAGCAAATTGAGCCCACCTGTGAGCCGCACTGACTTTGACATGAACCTGACCTCGTTTTTTTGCCCAGCACTCACCGCACAGCTGTGCTGTGTTTCATGGAGGGTGTGGGGACACAGCTCCGCAGCCTGGGTCACATGGCCCTCCCCATCCCAGCCCCATGCTCTCCCCCCAGTGGAAGTGCACGGAGGATCTTTAGCTCCTGAAAATGGTCAGGGGAAATGGATACACTTTCTCGACTTCTGATTTGGCACAGATGGTCCCCCACAGGGATGTTCCCAATTCAATCATCGATCCACGGATAAATATTTATTCAATATTAAATATTAAATAAATATTTATTAAGAATTTATTATGTTCCCTAGCTGGTGGGGAAATCACACAGCTTTTAGGCTCTTCGCTGAGTTTAATGACCTTCTATTTCCTCCTCACGGAGGAAACGGAACTAGGATAGCAGGGAAGGAGAGATGAAAGGAAGTTATTGACAGGAGTTGCAACAGAAGTCCAGGAAGGGGCGAGATCAGGGACGGTCTGCAATATTGAAAGAGGAGTGAGGGGGGTTTGAGCAGGATGGAATACAGCCAGAACATGCCGGACATGTAGGAAGGAGCATGCTCCACGTGGGAGAAATAGCTAGGAAAAGCCAGTTGTAGTTTGGCGGTGCAGAAAGATTTAGGAATTCCCTATGTACAGCAGAGGCTCTGTGTAGGTTGCACAACTGGATGTCACTGTTTGATAGAAGCATAAAACCAACAGGAGCAGCACATATCGTGAGGCAGCTCGAGAAAGAGAGAGAGATCCCCTCCTGAAGACGGGAAAGAGGGGCCATCTTCCTGGAGGGTCACCACAAAAACTCCAGGCACTCTCCCCTCCGGGGCAGGGGGAGGAGTTGCAGGAATTCAACCTGGATACAAGAAACAGTTGTCTCCCCGCCCCCCCCCCCGCCCCCACCATGATCCTTCAGAGCACTGGGTACAGCTCGGTTTGTTGGCTGTTTTATGCCTCTCCCAATTTTCTTCCTCTTTCCTCCCTCCTGTCTGGGAGGAGCTCTGGGGGAATGGGAGTTTGGGAGGCCTGCTTTTCCTTCCCCAATCAGGATACTGGACCCCTAGCTTCCAAGACAGGGCAGTCTCAGCCACTTGGGGAGGAGGCTGAAATCGTCAGTGGTACCCGTGGCTTAGAGGAGCATCTGTAAGGAGTCTAGACTCCTCCGTATGGCATAGAAGGCTCTGACCGCCTGATCTCATATCCATCACCTCACACCCTAAATCCCAACCAAACTCAGCAGTTGGCAGGTTCCCACGGCTCCACCCCACCTTGCATGTACAAAGCCCCAAGCCTGAGGTTCTCTTGGCCCAAATGTCCCTTTCCTCTCTGTACTACTCGTTTTAAAAGAAATTTCCTTCATGCTCCTTTCAGCCAGTCCTACCTAGCTCCCATCAGAGGCAACCACTATTCTTACTCCTAGAACTGTGGGAACAGTGTTGATTCTTCTTGACTTTTTAACTTAATTTCGAGGGCTAATTTTGATTTCCAGCCTGTTTGCTTATGAGCTCCTGGAGGGTGGGGACCATTGCCTTGGTCACCTTTTCATCTTCAGCCCATAGCATCACACCCGGTTCAGCGTATGTTCTAAATAAATGGCGGCTAGACGGAAAGCTTGTTTCAACGCAAATCATAACAGCTAGCCCACCTCCGACTCCTGAATTCTCCCTGACTGCCAGTGCCCAGTGTCCCCCCCATAGCATCCCTGTCCCCGGCCTGTTTGCACACTCGTCCCTTGCTGCCTCCACTCTCACCTACAAATGCTCCCGCCATCATTTTGGTGCATTCCCTAAAGTATCGACTAAATTAATGACAACGAATGAGCCCCATCTCATCCGAAGACTGAAAATAGCAGAAGTACTCAAGAACCCTGGGTTTCTAAACGTCTTCCCCTTTCTCACCCTCTCTCCTCATCTCTTTGTTCACTTTCGTCACGAATGTCGTATTCCTGAGAGCATTTCACTTCCACTCCCTGAGACATAGAAACACGTTTATCACAATATGTATTTTTCTCATTTAATAATTTTTCAAGGCCCCAAGGAACCACTTAGGTTGAAAGATCAGAGGCACAAAAAGGGAGGTCTGGGATTTGCATATCACTGAAAGGTAATGTTTACAATTCCAGCTCCCTGCTCCTTCCCAGGCTGAGTGAGGACTTAGATTCCAGAACTGGAAAGTCTGGCAGGTGCTGTGTGCTGGAATGTGCGTCTTTCCAGGCAGGAAACAAGCATGGGGCCGGGAGGGGGGGGGATTCTAACAGATGCCACCCCCTAGTTTGGGAGGAAAGGGGGATTCTGACCAACTCACTCTGCCATAGTCCTCAACTGGGACAGCCACCTGTGTTTGATATGAACCAGGAGACCTAACAACAGCCTAATTTTTTATTCAAGGGGACACGGATACAGAATAGGTGAAGAGGAAGCATTGTTTTACTCTCCCACTGTGTGTGTGTGAGTACGCGTGAGCTTGAGTGTGTGTGTAGGGCAGGGGACTGAAAGCCCCCCACAGAGGGAAACCTCGACTGCATCAATTTCAGCCCCAACCCACCCCCCTCCTTTCCCGGGAAACCTTGCACATCAGATAATCCCTGATTCCAGAGACACACCGAGTGCTCTCCTTGGCTACAAAGCCGCCTTTGAGATCTGAGTACTCGCTTGGGCAGATCTAAACCGGCCTCAGGGAGGCCTGGCCCCCTGAATCTTGGTGCCCAGCCCAGTGTCCGGCACAGCACGGGGACTCGTTAAATGGCGAATGAGGAAGGGAGGAAATGCATCCCACTCTAGATGTGGCAGATGTCTTCAGGGACATTGTCAACCCAGCTTCCCAGGGTCTTGGGGATCACAGACATTCTTGGCTGAACTTCAACCAGACAGCTTTCTGGAAATGGGTCACAGACAGGCCAGATCACGCAGGGAAACATGACTGCGCACCTCCCGGTCGTGCCTCCCACAGTGGCTTCTGGAGTCCCCCAGTGCGGGCAAACTGGCACTAAGTCAGGGAGGGTCGGGTCGGCATAAATGGCTCCAGAGCCCAGCTTCAGTTGGAAACAGGGCACGAAACACGCATAGAATGTGTGCCACCTCATCCTTCTTCTCTGACGGTCTCGAGCAAGGACACCCCAGCCCACCCGGTCCCCCTCTCCCCTTCGCGTAGGCATTTCGGAGAGGCATGTGCTGGGAAGAAGCTGGGGGCTGGCCCCAGTGAGAACAGACTTCAGCTGCTTGGCTGACACCTGGCTCACTCTAAAGTCCATCTGGGAGGAAAGGTAACCACCATCTGTAGGCCTCAGCGTGACCTAACACTGAGCTCAGTGCCGCGTAGACACGGCCACAGACAGGGGACCGGACAGCCCTGGCTAAGTAATCCAACCAGAGGGACACACCCAGTAAACGGAGGTGCTAGGATTGGGACCCCTTTCTGTCTAGCAGGTCCCAACCCCGGGCTACTCTCGGCCTGTCCTCTTGCTTGTGAGCACCAATCCCACCGCACGCGGGTGCTACTTCAGGCCCTGTCTGCACACTGCCCTAGTTAGGGATTTCTGGGTGCTTACGTCAGCCGCAGATGAGCTGGAAGGCCCGTGGGACAGCACACCCAACACGTGAACATCACATGCACGTGCAGAGATGTCAGGTTGGAGCTCTAGGAGGGCTTCAGCCCGTCTCCTGGGAGTTAGGGACCTGCCGTCTGTGCAGCCTCTCCCCCTCCTTTGAGTCACCTTCCATGGACCCCCATGTCCATGGAGAGGAGCGGGTGAGGGTGTGGAGGGCCGATGCAGGGAAGCAGAACAGAAGCAGTTTCGTAGGAAACACAGGAGGCTCGAGGAGCAGCGACGCCTCTGTGAGCGCCGGCCAAGTTGTAAGGAAACGTGCCTCTCACAATGTGCCCGCGACACCTGAGCAGAGGGAGGAACGTGCTGCGCTGTGTGAGCAGTGGGAGGCTGGAGCTGGCGCGGTTGGGGTGGGCGGGGAGGGGGCAGGGGCAGCCATGGGAACAGGTGGTCCTTTCACAAGCTCCCAGGCCATCAGCCCCTGACACAGCAGCTGTCCTAGAAACAGGCCCAGGTGGACAGAGGGAAGGGCACAGTGGGGGGTGCGTGATGTTTTGCAGAGAAAGAAATGAGCTCTCCCTAATGGGCCCCACACATCTGAGCGCGGGGAGACACGTGGCGAGCTGTGTGAGCCCGGCAGAGCCTCTGGCCGTGCTGCTCCAAGTGTGGCCCCAGGGGAACCAGCTGGATCCAAATCCCCTGGCTTGCCGAACCCCTGGGCTTGCCGAACCCCCGGGCTGCAATAATAACAGTAATAATCGCTAGCCCTTAAAGAGCATTTTCTGGGCTCTACGTTTATGGCGATTCTAGTCTTCATCTCGTTTAATCCTCGCACTAACCTCTGGAGAAGGTACTCTCCTGTTGTTTTACAGATGGGGAAACTGAGGCACCAAGAGGTTAACTGAGGAAGGAACGGAAGGCAGAGCGCTGACCTGGAATGGGGTCATCTGACTCCAGCCCTCGTGCATTAGCCACTCACCCACACACTGCCCCCGCCTCCTCCAGAGTTGCAGAGAGCTCTCTCCTGCCCTGGGTTTCAAAACGCTTATTTCTCCAGCTCCAAGAGGATTCGAGAGATGAAATTTTATCTTCTCTTATAGTTCAATCTGGCCTTCACTTCTTGGGGAGGGTAGAGGAGGCACAGGAAAAGAACATTCCGCTTCCAAGACTCAGTTTATAGAGGGCCAGCCTTGGGACCCCCAGGGGCTTTTGACCCTGGGGTCATGCAGTTCATCTAGAACATTCTTCTACTCTAGGAATGGTTCTTCACTTACCCAACAACTCACCTGGAGTTTGGAATTTCATGCATATGAGCTCATGTAATGCTCACTGCGAACCTGCCAGGTGGGGTAGGCACAGTGGCCCATCTCCCAGCTTAGTTCCTCTCTCCTCTCTGTCCATCCGGTTCAGGCGCTGTCCAGGGCTGTGGCCTTGACTCGCCTCTCTTTTTGTATGATAGCCTCTTCCACAGTAAGTTGTTATTGCTGTAACCACGTCTGTGTGCTGATGACCCCCCAAATCTATCTCTCTGGCCCCTGCTAGAGTTTAAGGCAAGTTAGGTGCCTTCACACTTACCTTGTCCAAAACGGATTCAGTATTATGTACATATCACCGCATTTGACTAGATTAATGATGTTAATTAATGGCAGTAAAGCATCTATTCAGTTGCCTTTGAAAGAAATCTCACCATTAGTGATCCCTCTCTTCCATCTCTCCCAACTCCAGTCACTCTCCAAATCCTATCTACCCTGATCTGATCTCTGGAATCTTCTCCCTCCATCTTCACAACCTTTGTCCTCACCCTTTCGTAGGCTAACCAGTCTTCTCCATCCTACCCATTCCACCTACTCTGGTGCCAGATCAAGATAAATCAGAGCATGGCATCTCTCTTTTTCAAAGCTTTCGGTGTCTCCCACCTTTGCCAGGGTCACCCTGAAACTCCTTACCAGGACATTCCAGTTCCTCCACAGTCTGGTTCCAGTCAGTTGCTCCAACCTCCTCTTCTACTGGGTTCCCTGGTACCCCTTTGGCTCTGGTCACCCTCAACCTTTCCACCGGATACTCCATGTTGCTCGCCCACTTGCTTTTGCTTGCATTGTTGCATTGTCATTGCAACCTGGAATGACATCCCTCTTTTGGCTGAAAAACTCCTATTTATCTGACAAGAGCCAACTCAAAATTCACCTCTGTGAATGTCCTCATTCTTAGAAGATGCATGCTGAACTGCTTGGGAGCGGATGTCATGACACCTCCCACTTCCCGTCAAATGATTCAGCTACATGCCCACGTAAATGTCTAAGTATCCATGTGTCTATGTCCAGGGATCTGTGTATTGAGAGGCAAAGACAATATGGCAAACCGTGGTTGAATCTGAATGGTGGTGGTAGTCATCTTTCAATTCTTCCATATGCTTGAAAAAATCCACAATTATAAGTTGGAGGGAAAAAAATGACCTCATCCCTGATAGTTTCCTCATTGCCTCTGACAAAATGAATTACCCCTTTCTCTCTATTCCTATAACACTCCATGTTTGCAACAATACAGCACTTTGCTACATTTTCCTATAATTTTGTGTTTAGCAACTTTCTCTTCCATGGATTGTGAACCTGCGAAACCACAGTAGCGGCACACAGTAGACACTCAATAACTTTATTTGCATGAGTGAATGTCCTTTCCTATAGGGCTGAAATGGAGGAGCAAGAAGTCATAAGAACAGGAAGTTACCATATTCCAGACCCCCAATGCTGCGTTCTCCATCACGTGGGGGCTCATGAGCACAGGGAAGGCACCTTGATAATAAATGGCTACTTACTGGATTGACAAAATGTAATTTAAAACTCAGATCTAGCCTCTGTGACTGGTTCTATGGCTAAAGAAGCTGTGTGACCATGGGCAACCACTGACTTCTCTGTGTCTCAGTTTTCTCACTTGTAACCAGGGAGTAATAATGTCCGTCTTGCCCATCAAGTGGGAGGAAAGTGTGTGAATGAGCTCTGAGAAGTCTAAGATACATGCAGAGAATGCAGTGCTATCCTGATTTTTGTTACTAAACTGAGCAAGACTTTGTCCTGACCTTGACCTGTGAAGAATTCTGAGTCACTGGGTTTTAGGGCAGGGGAGATGCTTTGCATCTGTCAAGAATGGGAATTTCCACCCAGCTGGAAGTAATGAGCGGCTGTGGCTTGGGCCTCCTTTTCCCCACCCTGCTTTCCCTTTCCTCTGACCAAGTGATGATTGCTGGGAAACAGACAGAACTGGGGACCTTAAAATAGAGCAGCAAACATCTGAACTCTCTGCCCCAGGCTCGGTTGCACCATCACTCAACTTAAACAGCACACACACACACAGAAATTGGCTCACGTGGCCCCCAGCCCCCTGAGCCGGAAGACCGAGGCCATGGAAAAAGTCACTCATTGATTCCAGAGAAAAGTGGTCATCCAGGAATGCAGTGTTTTGGGTAGCTGCCCAGCCTCAGCTCCGTCCGTCCGGATGAGATGCTTTGCCCTGATGCTCCTGTATCCTCCAAGGCCTGGGGCTCCCCCAAGAACCAGCTCTTCCTGGAAGCAGTGGCAGTCCCACTAGCCGCAGCAGGCTGGGGAAAGACAGTGAGAGGCCTCTGGGGGAGAGGCTCCATGACTCACTGGTTTCAGAAAAGCTTGACTTCCCAGGCTGTGAATGCTTAAGTTGGGGATGCTTATGTAACAAAACATGGGCAGACTTCAGGGCTCTAGTGTGGAGAGATGCCTCCAAGACTGGACCCTCAGTTCTGTGACCCAGCAGACCCAAAAAACTCATCTGGTAAACTTTCAGCCTGATCCTAGTGAAAGGGTCCTTCCAGAATGTGAAGGCTGGGGTCATGAGACAAGAGTCACAAAATCCTGAAAAGCAACGGTCGTTCTCATCTGAATTTCTCCTAAGTTCCATTCATTCATCACGATCGGTGCCAGGCAATTCATCACGTATATGCATTCATTTAATTGTCACAAGTGTATACAGGAAGCGTCCTCACCCCCGCCTTACTGATGGCGAAGCTGAGAGACACAGAGGTCCACAATCGCACAGCGGCAGCACCAGGATTCAAACCCAGTGAGTCTGGCGCCGGGGTCGGTGGGTATCACCGCTACACTACGCCAAGCAGCTGCCGGGCCCCTGGCAGTCGAGGGGCCCCGGGGAGGATGGGGACGAGGTCCCTCAGGCAGCTTACTTTCAGGGAAGGAAAACAGGTCATGAACACATATCGAATTGGTAAAAATCATTGCCACTAGTGATTAACACAATCAAGGAACAAGAAACAGGGGGAACTACTTTAAGTCAGGGGGTTTCAAAAGGCATAGGAGTCAAGTTCCTGTTGCTAAGGACAGAAATGAACTTTCTCTGACTTAAGGAGAAAAAAAAATTTTGAAGAGAGTTTGGGGTAACCCGCAGAATTTTCAGGCAGTCTCAGAACACAGATCAGAACAAAGGGAGGCTCAGCAGCCAAAAATCCCTCCTCGAAACCGCTCTGATGAACGCCCAGCGGGTACCAGGGCTGAGGGCTAGATGCCTCAGTCTGCTCCACACCACAGCTGGAACTCCCCAGACACCACCCTGGAAACCGGATGCAGACGCCACCGCGAACCCCAAAGTGGATTCTCCACCACCCCGTTTCTTTGCATCACCGGCTCCTGACTCAAGGTCCCGGGGGCGTATCTGATTGGCACCATGCTGCTTCAGATGCAAAGTTCCAAGCTGTGCCGGCCAGGCATGGGCAGCTTCTGGCACTGGCCCCAGTGCGGCTGGATGTGCAGGCCTGCACTTAAGGCACGAGGAGAGAGAGGTGCGAGAGGGTGCTCACTATCCAGCCACTGTTTACAGAAGTCCTCTTCCAACCCAGACTGGTTGAGGGAGCCTCTCTCTCCCCCCAGCCCACCCCGCATGGGATTTCAGCCTCTCTTCCAAGAAAAATAATAGCTACCAATTTCGAGTGCCTATTCAACGCAAATCCCTCACAGACATCAACTCTAAGGCTTACCACCTCTTTGCAAGGTAGTTAATTACGCTTTCCATTTTCAGATACAGAATCGAAGGCTTGGAGAAGTGAGAAATCACGTCGAGGAAGTGGCTGAGCCCATACTTGAACGCAGGTCTGTTATGCTCTCAGGAGCACATGCTATCTCCCAAGGGGTTTAGAATTCAGGCAAACTTTTAGCACTGAAGTGATCCCCCCTTTCTGAATCCAAGACATCCTAGGTCTGGGAAGGGAACAGTACACTCCATCTGGATTTAGGACCAGAAGCTCTGCAGCCCTTTATCTGCCAATCACCTATGGCCCTCTCCATACTCCAGGACTGCAGCTGTCCTAGTCTTTCAGGCAGCCAGGCTCTCCAAGGCCATTTGGCAGGGACCTCCGGTGTCTTCTTTGTCAAGGCGGACCCCTCCACCCCCCTGAGCCTTACCCCACAAAGCCCCCAAGCCCCTCTGGGGTTCCACACTTCTGGGCTTATACTGCTATAGGCAAGGCTCATGTTCATAAAATGCATATGACCCTGAAACTGTACATGAGTTGCATTTTTGTGAATCAATTCTATATACTCATTGGCTTTCACCATCATTTGAAAAATCATTGTTAATCTCCAACTGCTCTTTGCTGCTCATTGACAACCAGGTACTTCAGCTGCAAATAGCATCCCCCTCTGCCTTCTCTACTTTTCTGTGAAAAGATCCAGCACCCAATATTTAAATGTACCAGGGAAGCTTACCATTAATGGACTTCCAAGGGGAATCATCTTAAAATGAAAAAATTCCTCCTTGATAAGAAAGATCATCCCCTAAGACATTCGTATCATGAATTGGACTTTTTTTCCCTTGGTTTTAATGCATCAGATTCCATGTATATACGTAGTGGTCTAGTAATAAACCATACTGTTAAATGGGTAATTTGCTCAAAGACAGTGAAGAAAGAAAGAAAGAGAGAGGCAATGAGAATAAATATGGATTTCTGGGCCTTTTTGTTACAGGTTAATCGTGGGTCACACAGCCCGTCACTCAAGACTCAGTTTCTCTCTTTGACACACAGAGCATAGAGTCTTTTGTATATTTCACGAGGCTTTTCTGAGATTTTAATGAGGCTCTCTGCTTAAGGTCCTTTGAGATAAGCACAGAGTATTATTAGAATGCAATAATAGATAATAGATGCATCTATTAAGAAGAGAGCAGCATCTCACCTCATGGGGATGATGAAGAGGTTACTGCCACTGCTTGCTTAGTGCTCCCCACCCCTGGCCAGGTTTCTATCTTCCCAAAGTGCTGGTGTCTGAATCATTCCTAGCGAGGAGGGTCGGCACTGCATCGTTCACAGGCCCCAAGGCCCCACAGCAAGACAAGCAAAATGGCTGTAAGGTTGAAGACTTAGTCTCTGGCTGCTGCTGGAAATCTGCACAGCAGTATTTCCCCCAGCAGCAGACAGCTGCCGTGTTAGGTGTGAATCAAACATGTAAACCTCTGGAGATTTGTCTTTCACTTCTCCGAGACACAACTTAGCAGAATTGCTGAAAATATGGTGACACCTTGCCTCAGCAGGAGGACTCTCGGGGAGATGGAGGAGAGGAGGGAGGATTGCTAGTGAGCACTAGTGAGTGCTCAGGAGGGAGAGCAGTCTCTATTGCCGTCCTCCCATGTGCCTCCGTGCCCTGACGCCATCTCTGTTCTCCACCCTGACTTTCTGCAACTCTCAGACTCTAAGAAGCTGAGCCGGCGCCCAGCTGCCCCAGACACCTGGTGATTACACCTCTAGAGGCACGGGGGTTCTCCCTGGAGACGCTGGGCAGGAATCAGGCTAGAAGTGAGCTTGGTTCCCCTATCTGTCCCCTGATTACTTGAGTTACGAACCTAATCCATGTGTGTATACATGTGTCCTTGTGTGCACACACACATGTGATTCCTAAGCTCAAGGACTGAACTTCTCTCCAGAAATGTCAGTGGCTCCAGCTGCATTCATTCGTCTTTCCCATTGGAGGGCTGACAATCCCCTGATGATGTGCAAGCAGGAAGCCACATTCCGCAGCGACCTCCAATGATGGATGGGGGCAGACTTGCCGTGTAGAAGTTGGGGGCAGCCAGGGAACCAAAAGAAGCCCATCCAAGACTCCTGAACCTGAGGCCTAGGAATTTATTTTATGTTAATATTATTTGAGACACTTGGCATTAGTTTATATGCAAATGTACACGTAGCAGGTATGAATCCCAGTCCATAAGCTATTTTCTTTACTTCCCATAGCTTAACCTAATCTTTTCAATTTGAGCATCCATTCCACGACTGCTTGAGAAGCAAAAAACAAAATAAGAATCAGATCTATCTACGCTACCTCTCTGCAAAATGGTATCAGTGGTATGAAGCTTTCTATAGCACCAAGGCATGAAGTGGTGGGAACAAGTGGCCCTCTTTGATCCTGTGTCCACTCAGGTTTCTGCTCAGGCAGCTACAAACCCTATCTGTGATCAGGTCCACAGCCCCTGCTGCTGTGTTACTTCTCTTGCTGAACAGGAACCTTTTACAGTATTGTCTTATGGACCCATTGCCCTCCCAGCCCTTCCTTTCTAGTATCTTGCTGCTCCCTGGAGACAACCCTAGAAAACAGATCACAGGCCCCCTCTGCTTTGATAACCAAGAAGCTGTTTACTCCTTCCTGCCCCGGCCCCAGGAGAATCTCTTTGAATGGTAAGACAAAACTCCTCCAAAAAGGAGACTTACAGATGCTGACATTTGGAGCTCCCCATGGAAAAAAAAGAAAAAAACAAACAAACAAAAAAAACCACAGTTGTTCTAAAAGCCCTGCTCATGCACACAGAGTTTCCAGTGACACTCTTCGTGCCTTGCTCTTAAATATGAGTGAATAACCAAGGACTGCCAGAACTTAGAGCAAAATCTCAAACATGAAAGAGACTAAAACAAATGGTAAAAAGGAACCTGGAGAAACAGAAACAATGGTGGGAACAGAATAAAAAGTAAACAAATTAAAACAAAACAAAATTCATCATTAGTATCCTTAGAGAAGTAGGAGAAAATATTGCATTTGTGAAACAAGAACAGAGTTTTGTTTTGTAAAAAATAATCAGAGAAAACGTACAAGCTCTTGGAAATTGAAAATATGATAGCAAAAAAAAATGAATTAGAAGATAAAGCCTAGGAGTCTTATTTCTAACTAATAGGAATGCAAGGAGGAGGGGAGGGGACAGAGAAAACAGTAAGAAAGAAATTATCAAAGAAATAATATAAGCAAATCTTCCCCAAAGTCAAGCATGAATCTCCAAATTGACAAGGCCTACCACATGTACATATAAAATGTAAAAAGCCCCACATCAAGCCCTACATCATTGCAAATTCAGACCCTGAAACAGAAAGGGGCTCCTAAAAGTTGAGAGAACATAGTGGGAGGGACTGGGGAACAGATCAAAAATGATGAGCAGGGATCAGGATGACATCAGTCTTCTCAATCACGATATTGAAAATGGAAGACAGTAGTAATGCCTCCAAAATTCTAAGTGAAAACCATTTTCAACCTGGAATTCTATACCACCCAAGTCAAGAATAGGCAGAGAATTAGATTCTCAGTCAGAAAAGTCTCAAAAAAAAAAAAAATTATCTCCAATGTACTCTTTCTTAGAAAGCTACTACTGGAAAATATGCTCTGTCGAAATAAAAACAGAGGATGGGGTGGAGACTTAGGAGACAAGAGAGAGGTGAAAGGAATTCTCAGGAAGTCGGCAAAGAAAAGGGTTACAACAGATAGACAGCAGGAAGATCAGCCAATCTCTAACAAGGGAGTCAGAGAACTCCAGGAGAGCCATTTGGGTGTGGGATATCTGACAGGCTTAACAACGTGGAAATGTTATTGAGCAGAGTTTCACACACCTATGAGAGTAAGTAAGAGAACTTAGTCAAGTGTTGACATAAAACTAAGCAAAGGAAAATTAAAGGCAATTATTAACCCCAGAAAAATATGTGCAAGAATTGATACGTAATTAAAATACATTAATTGGTTTAATGGTAAACTATATTTATACAATTATGATAACGAAAGCATTGTTAACCAGAGTAGGGGAGGGCTAGAAGAACAGAAGGAGGGAATGCACATGAGTTTAAAACCCTCATTACAGTTATCAGAAATCTATAACTAATGTCTAAAACTGATAAGCAAGCAGCAAACTCTGTGAATTGGAAATATAGGGGGCATACCAGATGAATAACTGAGAGTTGAAAGTGCTTTTCTCTTTGGAAAAGGAAGTGGGACAGAGGGAGAGGAATAAGAAATCACTAATTTTTATTATGGTTTTTTTTCTACACACATAACTTAAAACTAATTACCCAAGAATACTTTTATTTAAAATAAAAGTATATTAAGTAAATATTAAAAATGAACCCCACTGGTCCTGTATGCAAAACAGATGCATAAACAGATCAGTAGAGAAAAGAATCACAGGGCCTACCTCTACACAGGTAAGATGTGGACCTAAAAGAGAGAGAAGGTCATTCCACCTAAGAAAGGAGGGCCAATTAATTCCTGACTTGTGCTTTTTCATCTTATCCAGGGACACTGCTGCCTATGTGCGTATACAGATGTGGCTCACTTGAAAAAACCTGAGAAGCAACGTAGAAATTCACCAAACATTCCTGGAAAGGCAGTAGGGTCTGCAGGTTAATACTCCAAACCTGAGATCACACTGCCTGAGTTCGAATCCTGTCTCTACCGCCTACTAGTTATGTCATTTTGGACACGTTACTTACCCTCCTCGGTGTCCTCAAATCTTTCTACCTTATAGGATTATTTCAAGGATTAAATGAGTTAATGTATAAGGGGCTCAGAACAATTAGTGGTACATCTAAGTATTCTCTCAGCAGCCACCAGGCGAATCTGCTGAATGCAGGCACTGGATAAGCAGTGTGTGTGTGTGTTGGGTGTGTGCGTGTGTTGGGTGTGTGTGGATTACAAAGAGCTCTAAGCCTATCCCTGCTCTCTAGGAGCTTAAGGAGGGGGTAGGGATTGGGGAAGAGGGAACACCTATAAATAAGCATGTTATCAGCAATAGTGACCAATAGCTGGATGCAGAATGGGGGGACTTGTTTCCTAGAGACAGTGACTGTCAATATGGGCTCCACTCCATGGGAGAGTCTAGGAGACACTTTTTAGATGCCC
>CM052893.1:21282261-21483904 GCA_028534135.1 Potos flavus | reverse complement strand
TAGAATCTGGCTCTGGGCCCAGGCCCGAGCAGCTCTGCTTCCTGGGAGGGACTTGGACTGTCGAATGGGCTGAAAGAGTGGACAGAGTCTGTGGCCTATGGGAGAAGTCAAGGCTATCTGGCCGAGGTGCATTCACGCTTGAAGTACAGAGGCGGAGGCGGGAGGACTGACAGGGGAAGGCAAAGAGGACCAGTAACCGCAGCAACAGAAAGGTGGAAAGGAGTGTCAGTAGCTACCAAGGCAAAGGTGAATTAGAGGAGGAGGTGACAAAGCAAGATTCGGGTGTAGGCCAGTAAGTGGTAGCCTTGTCACCCATTAACTACGTCCTCTTCTGCCCATTGTAAACTAGGCAACAAATTTTGGGGACAAAGGAATGAAAGACCAGCTTTTCCAGACTCTGCTATGGAGATGAGTCATGGAATTATGGAGTGTTTCCATTGTGTTCCCCTCGGTAGGTATGGCTGAGGAGTCACTCATGAGGAGTTAGAGGCACCACTCAAAGTTACAGTTCAAATACTCCAAAGAACCAAAGATCAGAGATCACACCTGGTTGGGAAACCTGAGAAGCATTCCTGAAGGAAGTGGATCTGGAAAGATGGATAGAATTTAGACATCGAAGACCAAGGTTTGCAATATCCAGTTGCCAGGTAGTATTCCTCTTTGTAGTTCCATCTCCTGCAGTCCTAACACAAAAGGTGCTCAAAAACTACATACTTAATCAAATAGGATTGCAGCCAAAAGGAATAACATAATAAAGGCAAGGGTTGAGTTATGTATACTGGAGCCAGACGTAGTAGTCCTGTCCGTGGTAGTATGAGGCACAAAATAGATCAGTGGAAGACATATTCAAGAGGCAAGTCGAGGCCAAAGCTGTAAGTTAAGAATGGCTGATCAGTCCTTGAACTCCCTGATGACAAGGACCGTGACATGTAGCTTAGCCTGTCTCATCACGGGCTCACCTGTGCAGAATAGATGCACAGAAATTAGTCCATTTAATTTAGGACCTAGGGCACAGAAATTATTTTTGCACACAACTTGTAGCATGAAACCCATTGACATAGTAAATGCTTTAGAATGTAGATCTGAATCCCTCTTGACTGTTGGGGGTATATTTTTTCTGATTCCTTGTGTTTTCTTGTGAAGGGACTGCCCTAAAATTATACTTATAGCTTCTCTCCCCAACTCGTTCCCCAACTTTACTCAGTCCTACCCATGGAAGTAGCAACTCACTGGTCTGTGAGTTTGGATAAAGGAATCCGGCATGCCGAAAGTGGCTTGTCTCCAGGAAGCCTGCAAGCCCTACTCTATGCTAAGTTTAGTGGGACCCCGGGGGAAGCTTGCAATTTCAGAGTTCCGTTCAGTTCAGGAGAGCCTATTAGCAGACCCATTTGGCAGCACCTCTCAGCCAAGCCTTCCAAACCAGCTTTTATCAGTAATAAAGTTGACATTTTCATTATTGTAAGCCTGACTCCTGAGTCAGACGGAGTTCAGAACTCAGGAAGTGAGTGGGGAAAAGGACCGTTAGTTATTGACTCCCTGAGACGCCAACTATCACTGACTTGAGCATTTCTTACCCATATGATGGGTGTGATGGTAATGGCCATCACATAGGGTTCAATGAAAATTCTCAAAGATAATACATTAGATGTTTCTTACTTTGGGCTGCTGTTAACAAAAATATCATAGACCAGGTGGCTTAAACGACAAAAATTTATTTCTCACTATTCTGGAGACTGGGAAGTCCAAGATCATGCTATGGTTACTCTGCAGAGAGCCAGGCTTTTGGCTTGTAGAGGGCCACCTTGACCTCGCATGGTAGAGAGAGTGAGTACCCTGGTCTCTTCCTCTTCTCATAAGGACACGAACACCATCATGGGGGCCCTACCCTCTTGACCTCATCTTTACCTATCATTTCCCAAAGCCCCCACCTTCTAATACCATCCCACTAGGTGCTAGAGTTTCAACATATGAATTTGGGGGAGGGGACAAAAACAAGCCGTCCATAACAGATGCTAAGTAAACGTTGGTTCTCTTTTTTGACATCCCGTCTTTAAGCATATCCCTACAAAGGCAGAGTCTATATTATTCTGTAGGTCTAGCATGTTTTTTGATGTCTTGGAGGGGTTTGAAAACTGGAAATGGTAAATGTAGGGCCTCCCTGCAACCGATTCATTTCTGCCCATATTGTTTCAAACAGCTTTATTGTGGATAATCGACACACGATAAAGTGTACATATTTAAAGTATAAAATCTGATGTTTTGACATATGTGAATACCAGGGAAATCATCACAATTAAAACAGTGAGCAATCGAGGGGCCTGGGTGGCTCAGTCAGTTAAGCGTCAGACTTTGGCCCAGGTCATGATCTCAGGGTCCTGGGATGGAGCCCTGCTCCACGCTCAGCAGGGAATCTGCTTGTCCCTCTGCACCTCCAGCCCTCGTGCTCTCGCTCTCTCTCAAATAAATAAATACAATCTTTAAAAACAAAACGAAACCAAAACTAAAAATCAGTGAGCAATCTATTACCCTCCAAAAATTCCTTCAAGTCCCTTTGTGATCTCTGCTTCCCATTTGGCCCTGCTCTCCTGTCCCCAGGCAGCCACTAATCTGCCTCTGTCTCTAAGAATTAGATTACATTTTCTAGGGTTGCCTATGAAGGGAATCACAGCATATTCTCCTTTTTGTCTGTCCACTCATATTTTTGAAGAGGGGTAGCAGTTATCATTGAATGGTGGAGAAATACTGATCCTAGAACCAAGGGACCAGGGCTCTTGTTCTGAGTAGATAGTAACAGGTTGTGTGACCTTGGACAGGTCATGTAATCCTTCTATGCCTCAATTTCCCTTATCAGTAAGATGGGGAAGAATAGTGTCTGCACTACCTCACAGATTCATTTATGGTAGAAAGACTGCATGACGTATGTAGTACTAGAAGATGTATACTGTACCACATGTGTGTAGCTAGATGATATTTGACAATATTATTTTGAGGGTTTTTTTTCACTGCCTGGAATGTCCTCTTTCCCTTCCTTTTTTCCAGCAAATAACTGACTCTGTACCTTCTTTTGTCAGGGAAGTATTGTACAGACTGGGAAAACAGAAGTAGCCTGCAGATCTAGCTGACATTAGATTTCTCCGACTCTAAGCCTTGAGAAGGGTACAGGTTTGCAGACAAGTGAAAGAAGAGCTCTGCGGGTTCATAATGATGGTGCCTCAGGGAGTAGTGGCGAGGGTGTAGTGAACACTTCTCACCAGCTTCTCAGATAGTCCTTCTGCTACAGCCTCCGCCCCTCCTTCTCCCTCCTGATTCCTCTGGTACCTGAGCTTTCTGGAATTCTGCAGGCCAATGAACTTGCCTCTTGTCAGTCAACAACCCCGTCCCTTCACCTTTTCCCCTTGGAGGTCTGGTTTGACTCCTTCCTCTCATAAGCCATTTGTCATTTCTCCATCTGCTGTCTCCATATATCGTTGTAGGTTATCTAGTTTCACCGAGCTAAAGTTTTATTTTGAGGTTTCTTATTCTGCTAGTTGTTTCTGAGTTGTTCTCCAGAGAGGAAGGGTACAGAAAGTTATTTACACTGTTTTCTTGACATTGAAAACTAGTGATTTCTTTGTCTCACACTTTTTTATGGAAATATCATCTACATGCACAGGTCTTAATTGTTTAAGTTCGAGGAGTTTTGACAAACATATCACCCATGTAACCCATGTCCCTAGTAAGATCTAGAACATTCTCATCACCCCCAGATAGTTTCCTCGTATCTCTTCCCAGTTTCCTGCTACCATCCCACCCCATCCGCGACCAAGCACTTACTTTTCTGTTTTTGCTGTTATTGTTGTTATTTTATCATAGATGAGTTTGCCTGTTGTAGAATTTCACAAATGGAATCATACAGAATGTAGTGTTTTGTATCAGGCTTCTTTTTTGAATTGTGTTTATCAGTAGTGCATTCCTTTTCATTGCTGCGTAGTGTTTTCTATGATATGATAGACCATGATTTGCTTATCCATCGTCCTGTTTATCTGGGTCATTTCAAGTTTTTGCCTATTGTGAATACAGCTGTTATGAACGTCTGTGTACTTGTCTTTTCGTGGACATGTTTTGAGACCCATAAGTGGAGTAGCCGGGCCAGAGAGTAAATCCATATTTAGCTTTAAAGAAACTGTCAAACTGCTTTCCAAAGTGCTTTGTACCATCTTGTGTTCCCACCAGCACTTTATGAGAATTCCAGTTATTCCGCATCCTTGCCAACCCTTGCGATTAGATTTTCATTTCACATATTCTAGTGGGTGTGTAATGAATCCTCACTGTTGGTTTTGGCATGATTTTTCCAAATGTTCCCTAGTCCCTTGAAGAGCCTCTTAGAGCTCTGGACAGGGGTCTCTGAGGCCTCTTTTGGGTTGTCATTTGTCCTTCAGAAGTGGGCCCGTTTACGGGCAAGAGAGAATCATTATGATAGTATGTTAATAGTCACATGGGTTTCTGTGTTTACAGAGAGCAGTAACTGCAGCTCATTGAGAGATCACTCCTTGGCAAAGAGAAATATTCATATGTCATTTGTGAACTTAGAAAAGAGGCTTCAGAGGCCACAAGTGAAAGATTACATAACCATTGACATCTATAAAAAAATCTAGCTGTACCTTCATGGGTTCAGTGCTGTGGATAAAAATAATTTGGAGGCAGAGAAAGGATATAAGAAAAAGTTTTATAACTAAAATATGAAGAAGCAGTTGGGAATCCATCCAACTGCTAAGGATACAAAGCTGTCTCCAATGCTGGCACCACTATTTACAAAATTAGCTGTTGGCAAACTGTTTGATTTGCATTTTCCTAATGACTGATGGTGTCAACGAGTTTTTTTAATTTGGTTTATTGGCCAATTAATATACATCCTTTTGTGAAGTGTCTATGTGAGTCTTTGACCAATTTTTAACATTGTTCTTTGTTTGATTTGCATTGAGTTGTAGCAGTTCTTTACATATTCTGGCAACAAGTTTATTGTCTAAAGTATGTATTGTAATACATATAATGCATGTAAAAATCTTCTCCCAGCCTGGCTTCCCTGTTTATTTTAACAATGTCATTTGATAAACAGAAGTTTTAAATTTTTATATAGTCTCATTTATCATTTTCCCCTTTTATGCTTAGCTTTTTTTTGTGTCCTAAGAAGCCCTTACCTATCTTCAAGTCAGAAAAGTGTTCTCCTGTTTTCTTCTAGAAACTTCTAGAACTCTTCAAGTTCTAGAAACTTGAAGAAACCTGTTTTCTTCAAAAAACTGCTTTTTGAACTGGTCTCTGAGAAACTGTAGAAAGGCCTGGAGGGGAAATGGTGAGGTCTAGCCAACTTCACCCAGACATTCTACCTCCTTTGCTTCCTCCTTCCTCTATCTCCACCTCAATCAAAGCAGGCTTCCCTCCGCATTTTATGTACTGGTTGTTTTTTTTTTAAGATTTTATTTATTCATTTGAGAGAGAGAAAGAGAGCACAAGTGGGGAGGGAGGGGGCAGAGGGAAAGAGAGAGAAGTGGACCCCCCAGCTAAGCACAGAGCCCGAGCTCAATCCCAGGACCCCAAGATCATGACCTGAGCCGAAGGCAGATGCTTAACCGACTGAGCCACCCAAGCACCCCTGTACTGGGGTTTTAATTAAAATTTAATTTAACCAAAAGATTTCCACTTTGTCTGTCTGTCCGTCTTTTTTTTCCCCCCTTTCTGGCCACTCCACTGGACTATAAATTCCTTGAATACAGGAACTACACAATCTTTTACTCTCCGTTACGTCTTCAGTTATGCACAGTGCCTGGGCACCTTGTGAATACAAATTTTTAATTGAAATAAATCTAACCAAATTTGAAATGGGAAGAGAGGCTCTATTCAGTTTAGCCAAATCTTATATAATATGTACTCCTGGGCTTCAAATCTGGGCCAGGCTCCTATGAGGGGAGAAAGGCTCTCAGTGGGAATCAGATCAGAGGCCTCTGCCTGCAGCAGGCTCCATAGGAAGCGGTAAGAAAAGCATCGCCTTACACTTACGTAACCTTTTACTATTTATAAAACACCTTCATATACCTTACCTCAAAAAAAAAAAAAAAAAAAAAAAAGACCTTTCCCTATTCGTAAAGACAAGCAAATACCCCAGAGTTTCAAACACATGGGAGGGTATGAAGAGTGGGAGGCTGGCCACATTTTCAAGTTGGACAGATTCTGACCCCTTGGAGTGATGAGGACAATGAAAGGGCCCTTTTTAAGCAGCCTCTCTTCCCCAAAATTCCCACTGATGCTCAAGATCTCACCAAGCTTTATCCCTTCAGGGGAAGGCCTTTATCCCAGCCGAATTCAAGTCACCCTCCAGGTTCCAGTGTTGAGGCAGGATGGGTGGTGTGAGAAGGTCAGTGATGGCCATGGGGGGACATATTTCCGGTGGGGATGCTGAGGGCCTCCAGGGTCTCCCTTCTGGGTCTCATAACTGTGCTCTGAACCCTGCAGCCTCCACCCCCGCCTCTAGACAGGCGGGTGTGACCTAAAATACAGGATGCCCTCACTTCCTGTCTGTGGCAGCCTCCTCCACCCCAATGCCTGGTTTCTGCCCCCACATTTTCACTATTGATCTTGGGGTAACCCCATCTGACCTAAGAAACTGTCCCAAGTCTGTTTCACACGTAGAAAATGAGTAGTTGGAGACATTCTGATGGTTAGATACTTGGAGACTTTTTCTTAAGTATATAAAAAGCTCAGCACTAGACCTAGCACATCATGAGTGTTCAATATATCTTTTGAAAATAAGTACAGAGTTCACCCCAGGCTTCCGGTCTGTCTCACAGACCTAGACCTAATTGTGCTGCTGGGCTAGGTTAAGTCACTTTTTTGAGGGAAAAGGAGGCAACTTTCTCAGGTCAAGCCTGATGACTTTTAAAAGACCCACGGGTTGTGAAATCACCCGCATGCCCAAACCATCTGCCCAACTTCCATCACCATTGGGGTTCTCCTGGATTGCTTTCCAGGGACTTCTTTTCCTTTCCAGGACCAATGTGGCTGTCTCCTTCCGTCTGTTCTATCAGACACAAGAACTGAGAGAAGGCGTCTATATGTGTGATTGCCACATCTCCAAGCATCCTGTTCCAACAGATAGGAGGCTCAGGATGCAGGGATAGAAATCAGGGGACTGCTTCCAACCCTATGGCAGATGTCACTCAACTCTTCCACTAAACTTAACAGCACTGAACCTCAAAATGACACTTTCTTGTCAAATCTGAATGAGGCATTTTCAACTCTAACTGGAGTGTCTATCAATCCGCTGGAGGAAAGCTGGAGCTCTGGAGAGCTTTCGGATTCAGCAGACAGTTTTTGGATGTCTGCTGCGTGTCAGGTAGGCATTGTAGTGTGTGTGTGTGCGTGTGTTTAATTTCTTTCTTTTTTTGTTTTCCATGTGTTTAATTTCTATTCCCAGATGCATAGCACAGATGAGGAAAGCAGGGCTCGGTGAGGCTGAGGGACTTGCCCACCTACAGGCAGCAAGTGGAAAGATCAGGTTTCTAACTTGAGTTTACAGCCCCAGGTCCAAATCCACTGTTCTTTCCATTAGACTACAGGTGTAGCTTCTGGTGCAAGCCCAGACCACATCCCCCAGCATCCTCTTAGAATATTATAGACCACATCGGGCTCTCACCTCTCTGAACACCGGCAGCATGGCCACGTGTTCATTTCACCCGCAGAAGCTGCCCAGCTCGGAGCTGTGTCTTGTTCTTTCCATCCACTGACAGGATGCAGGGCACGTAGGAAAGCAACCGTTTCCTGGGAGCACTTAACAGTCTCAAAGCCTTCTCATACATATTGCCCCCATTCCTCTGTACCACAGGATAGATGAGCTTCCTATGCTCTGGTGGGGGAGAGGAGAGTAGTGGGAGGGAGGAAGGAAGCAGAAGGAAATTAATGAGTGACTTAGGATCCATTCCTAAAGTACCAAAGCACTAAGGACCCTGATTTATGGGGAGCAAAAGCAGGTCCGTGGTTGGCTGGAAACACTGAGAGATTGACTTGATTTCTTGAGTACCTACTGGAGGCCAGACAGTGCATTAGTAGGTTGTTATGAACACCTCATTTAATGCAATCCTGCAATCTCTGCGATCATATTTTTAATGGACTTCAGGGCACAAAACCGAACTAATCTTTGTAATACTTTATCCATGCATACTATCCTTGTTGGTCCATGCTTGGGTCCTAATTATTTTTTTTCAATCATTTATTTTAGTGATCTGAAGAACACCCTTGAACCTCCATCTAACCCAAGAATTAGAATACTAATGGTAATTTACTTCTATTCATGTGCTCCTTCCCTACATTGTCACAAATTAAAATAATGTACCAGCCCTCTCCTATAGTTAATTTTCATAAGAGACTAGTAAGACTAGCTTCAACTGTCTTGTTCATAATCTCTCAATAATAAAATAAATAAGTTTATCTACATGATTAAGAAAATCTTTCCCTACCTCTCCTTACAAGAGGCCAACTCCATCCCCTATCATTTCCTTGTTCTTTTTTAGTTTTATCGTATATATAGGGAAACCTTAAAATATATTGTTTATTTTGATTATATTTAAATTTTAATAAAAGGACTTGCTTTTTTAGCTTACCCTTATTTTGCTAGGATTCACCCATATTGTTGCTACAGCACCACAGTAGGCCATCCATTTTCACAGCTATATGAATTCCGTTGTGTGAATGTGCCACAACTTATCCAGTCTTCTTTTGAGAGCCTTCTGCGTGGTGTCCAATCTTATGCTATTGCTACTAAGTGTTACTATTGCTACTTAGTGCTACCAAGAACTCTGGGGCACTTCTTTTGGTGTCCACATATTAAAATATTTCTGAGGTTTATATGTCCAGGAATGGAAATAGCTGGGCCCATTTTCCAGATATGGAAACTGAGGCTCAGAGAGGTTAAGGAAACTGTTCAAGATCACACAACTAGTAAATAACCAGATCCAGGATTTGAATGCAGGACTTCCATGAAGAACGGAGGTGAGGAAGTACTGGGAGAGAGGGGATGTAGGGGGCAATTGGAATAACAAGGAAACCATATTTTATCATCTTATCGTGAGACTAGAACTCATAATTACTGAATGTCTTCAGTACTTTGCATACCCGTCCTCATGGCTTTGGCCTGTGCTGAGCTTGGGAAGCCCCAGAGGTTGGAAGACCCTCCAGCCAGCCCTGGTTCTGGGTGAAGTCACTTGCCCTTTAATCCCCAGGGCTGACTGCTTGGTTACTAAAGTGGCAAACCTTTCTGGGTTTCGGAAGCCGCCGGTTCCCAGGGCACCTCCTCCCTCCTACCACAGAAGGTGCTCCCAGACTCTGCCCCTGCCCAGAGCCACCTTCCCCCACGGCACCCACACCCCACCAGAGCCTCCCCGTCCTTCCTGATGGGCAGCCTCAATCCTCAGCCGCCCTGGGTCCGCCTGCCCCCTCCACCCCAGGCACACACACTATAGAGTGAGGCCACCCACAGAGCCATTTAATCATCCTGAGTGCAAGGCCACACCACAGGCACAGGCGACGGGAAGGGAAAACAGGACCTGCAGCTGTGCTCTGATGTCAGCGATGGGGCAGATGGGCATTCAAATAAAAATGAGAATTACCAGGCAAATATGCCCTTGGCAGACCAGCTGTTCACTGGCCTCAGGCTTACAGGATTCCCAGATCTGTGTGTATTTAAGTAATGACAGGGCCTACAAAACCTCTCCCCAGAGGGCCCCAGACACAGATCCTGTTCCTCTGGACAGAGGCCTTGCTGTTTCTCAAGGCCACCGACCTGCCCTCACCCACGCCTTCACCTTCTAATGGAATTTGCAATCCGTTTTAAGGGAGATTGGAATTCGAAAAACTCATATCGAAGCCCTATAGATAGAGGGTCAGGGATATCTATGCGCAGGGAAGACAGCCCTGTGTCACCTTGGATCGTCAGGGAGCATCCGGGCTTTCACCGTGCATCATCTGGGAGCCCTGGACAGCAGAGGCTGCCTTCCAAGCAGGTTTGGGCTTGACTCTTGCCCTTGCTTATACTCTGGGTTAAAAGAGGAAGAAAATGAACGACAGATGAAAAGCTAAATAAATAGCTTAGCTCTCCTGTAGAAGAAGTGATCTAGAGAGGTCTTTTCTTCAGGAAGGCAAAGCACAGCCCCAGGGAGCAGTGGAAGGCCATGGCCAGGAGCTCGGTGCTCATCGGACGCGTTCAGTCTGCAGTCCCATCCCGCCATTCACCTGGAGTCGTAGCGATAACCCCTCAGAGCCACATGTGCCTTTCTATAAAATGGGACAATAATGCCTGCTCCCTGGGGTAGCGGTGAGAATTGAACAGTAAGATGTTTATACGTGCCAGCTATAAAATAAGGCAGTCCCGGGGATGGCCTGTGGAGCACAGTGATTGTAGTTAACAATAGTGTGTCTCTGAAAGTTGCTGAGAGAGTCGGTCTTAAAAGTTCTCATCACAAGAAGAGAAACGTGTCACTGTGTGAGGTGACGCGTGTTAACTAGACTTCCTTCCATGGCCATTCTGCAATATATATGGAGAGCAAATCATGACAGCATACACCTGCAACTAATAAAATATTAAATGGCAATAATATCTCAATTAAAAACAAACAAACAAAAGCAAAATCAAGGATAGCCCTGCCTCGTGATGATGAGAGGGGAAGAGAAAAGGTTTGTAGATCACGGGCTATTGTACGCACTTTGTGAATAGCACTGATCTCTCCGTAAAGAACTGAGGGCCCACAGCAAGTTCTCTGCTCCAACCGGACGATTATCGGACGTGTTCTATTTCCTCATCTTGTCTGTCTCTTTCCTCTCTTTCTTGACTGGTTGTGGATGTGTATAGATAGCATTTTCCCTACAGCTTTAAAGAGTATCTCCCTGCTCCCCTGTCCCCGCCGAGCCCCCCTCCTCAAGCACCGACTCCCCACCCCCCCAGCCCTGCCACCCCCAAAAGTGGGGCCTTCGAGGGGAAGCTGGACTGGTCTCCGTGGAAGGGCGAGGGCAGGAGGCCGAGGCCCCTGAATCTCTCCACAGCAGCCTGGCACGGCCGGCCTCTGCCTGGCCCGTTGCTGGCCTGTCTGGCTCTGGGACGGATGCTTCCCCAGGCACAGGGAGGTGGAAGCAGGGGCAGGTGCTACCGAGACAAAAAGGCTGGCAGACGGGCCAGCTGCCAGAGGGTGGAGGGGGCCCTGTGTGTGGGACCTGAGGTGGGGCGGGGGGGGGGCACGTGACGAGCATCTGGGCCGCTGCACCCTGCTCGCGGCTCGCCTCCCAAAGCTAATGGCCCAGGCAGGCCGTGCTGAACGCATCCTTTATTCTGGAGGCTGGGCTCCCTCACTCCTCCTCAAAAGAGGGCTTAACCCAGGCTGGAGAGCAGGTGGCCCACAGCTGCTCCCTCGACAGGGCAAGACTGTCTCCGTGGCTACAAAGGAGGCCCAGATGCCACCCCTCTGCGTGAGAATGTTTCCTCCTGGCCGAGACAAGTCCCTCGGCAGAGCTGCCTGAAAAGGGCCGTTTGCCAGGGGGAGGGGCTGAGTCCCCAGCTCCCCTTGGCTGCCCACAGGCACTATCTCCCCTCTTCTCTCGCAAGACCCCTTTCTCTTAGCAACTGCCAGCCCTGAGTCAGGAAAGCAAACCAATATGTTCTCATGGGTAACTACTGTCTATTCATCTCCCCAGGACTCAACTCCATGCAGGGAGAGGAAGTCTGCCCTACTCAGCACGCTACTACCTGGGGGATTCTGTGATTTGAAGGTGATTATGATGCAGAAGGTCCTAAAGCTCCCTTCTTAGTTCCTCACCCCTTCCTTGCCATTTCCCAGGAGATGCTGCCGACCGAGGTCATGCGCAGTTAGGGATTTAAATCATCCTCACTATTGGTTACAACTGACCTGAGAAAGCACCTACCGGAAAACCCGGACCGTTTCATTTTTAAAACACAGGATTAAAATAACTTCCCTTGACATCCCAGCAAACACACACACAGCCTTCCTGTATTCGAGGCGGGCTCCATTCGGATCTACTCCAGCGCCACTTAGTACCCTGCACCTTGAGTGAGAACGTCCACCATCAGTTACATTTCCCGTGTTTCTCCAAAGGCTACGAGTCAAAAGTCTAATCCTGGCTCCAGCATAAACTAGGTCAGAGCATACCAAAAGTGCCGAGCAGTTGATTTGGTTTTGCAAGACACAGGATTTTGTTTTTAGACTCTTTCAACTCAAAGTTCAGTTAATTTGTTTGCATTTTGTGTGTCTCATTGGAAAGCCTGCATGACAAGTGAGAGTGATCGTGTTCTATTTAGGTCACAGGGCATGTAAGGAGGGGTCCTAGTACCCTGGCTGGGGCAGAGCACTCTGCTGAATGAAAAGTACCTTGTTTTCTTTCTAGTGACAGAGGTCCTGTTTTTCAGATACTGCTTACATTCGACCTACTGTGATAAACTTGCCAACCGCCCCAGGACAGGCTATAGATGTCTGCACACCAGAGTCTGGATCTCCAACAGTTGTGGCTACTACTTTGGGGACACCTACACAGACCAGCTCCTGCCCAGGTGTTTTGCCCATCTCATCTCCAATCCTCACAGCTGCCTTGCCTGCAAATGTGGGTACTATTATCCCCCTTTTGCTAACAGGAAAACAGAGACTAGGAGAGGCCAAGTTCCTTCCCCAGGGTCACACACGCAGAATAAGTAACAGTTTCAGGATTCAATCTCAGGCATCCCAATCCCCATGTGCTTTCCTGCCACGTGTGTTAAGAGGAGAGCCCCTGTCCCTTTGGGCGCCCGCAAGACAGGTCTTAATGCCTGAGAGGACGGGGCTCTTTCTCCCTCTGCAGGAAGAGCATGCCTGGAGCCCATACCCCATGGTCGTGCTCCCCCCGCCCCCAGCTGCTGGAGACAGAGACCACGCTTGTCGGGGGGTTGGGGGCGGGCCCGTGACTCAGCCTCCCCCTGGAAGAAGGTGCCGTGCTAGACGCAGCGGACTGATCGCCGTCCTAGAGGAGAGAGAATACAAAGAGCAGGGCAGAAACAAAACAAAGTAGCGCAACTGCACCTGAACGCACAGCTCGGGAACAGCCCAGGCAGATAATTGGCTAATCCAATTTCCAGCCGGCTTTGCAGTGCGTGTCAGCCACCATCATTTTTCCACCAAGACTTCAGCTTCTCCAGGAGCCCAGATTTTTGAACGAGCAAAGATGAAGAATTGACCCCCGTTTCCACGTCTCCCCGCACCTCTACCTTGGCTTGCGTTGGCATAGACATGTATCCTTCCCACTCCAGGGGCAGCTCAGCTTCAGCACCTCCTCCTCTCTCCTGCGCCTATGCACCCCACCCCAGCCCCCCCATTCCCTTCTGGTTCACAGCAAAGCAGGACCTGTCCCGGATTCGCAGAGCTGGGGTTCTAAACCCGATTCTGCCACCTAAAGGTTGCATGACCTTGCCTATGGTACCTGAGCTCTCCTGCTTCAGTTTCTGCATCTGTATATGGGGATAATAACCCCCAAACAGATTCTACCCATTATGGGCCGAATTGTGTCTCCTCCAGATTCCTAACCAGCCCCCCTCGCCCATATTTCAGAATGTGACTCGATTTGGAGACAGGCCTTCAGAGAGGTGATTAAATTAAAATGAGGCTGTTGGGGGTCAGCCCGAATCCAACCTGACAGGTGTTTTTACAAGAAGAGGAAGAGACCAAGGGGGCAAGGTCTCCGGGGAAAGGCCATATGAGGCCACAGCAAGAAGGTGGCCTTCTACAAGCAAAGGAGAGAGGCCTCAGAAGAACTTAATCTTGCCTGCACCTTGATCTTGGACTGCAGAATGGGAAGGGAATACATGTCTGTTGTTTAAGCTGCTCAGGCTGTGATGTTGTGTGATGGGAGGCCTAGCGAATCGATACCCTACCTCACAGCATTGTTGTGGGCTTTCATCTAGATGGAGCATCTAAGTTGCTCTGCAAGTTCCTGGCTCCTAAGTGTCTTCTGTTAGTACGGCCACTTCTATTAGTATGGCCTCACTTTCTGTAACCCTCATTTGGTAAGCCTTGTGCCAATGTTGTGAAGGGTTAAGTTCCTGGGAGAGCTAAGGAAGTTCTCTGAGGGCCCCGGTGGTAGATTTCTGACCTCTACCTCCAGCCTACCCAAGGGCCTAATCTATAAGGGCAGCTCAAAAAACATTTGTAGATAAAATATTCTTTCAAGAAATAGCTAGGAACTGGAGAAAGGAACAAAGCAGACCATCTTCAGGACGTTGATGGTTGAGCGGGGAAGGAGGAAACACTGATCATGTACCATCACTTGGTTTGAGCAGTGTCCTCTTGCTTCCACCAAGAAGCAGGTGAGCTCTGATTGGGGGTGCTGGCTTGAGTCCCGGTGAGTCCAGGGAGAGGGAAGACAGCAGCTTGCACCTGCCATGTGCCTACTATGTACATTGTCTGCACGACAGCCCCAACTGGTTGACTCTGTTCTTAGTTTAGTTTTTCAGATGAGAAAACGGAGGCACAGGGAAATAACTTTCCTAGGCTCAGACCATGTGTAAGAGTTAAGAGCTGGGATTCAAACTCGGGCAGTCTAGCGTCAGAACCCAAATTAGCAGGAAGAGTGTGCTGATGGATCCTCAGTTAAAGACCGTTCTCGTAGGCTTATGGTTTTCTGTTTCCACGGCTGGACACACAGCCACTGTGATGTGGGGTGGGGACTCAGGCCCCTCTCTGTGCTCTAGAATCAGTCGTGGACAGGGGAGGCAGCACCCATGATGGGTCCCCACACTTTCCTTCTAGCCTTCAGAATGGCTTTGTCCCATAACAACTGGACAGGGGACAAGGACAGACCTCAACAAGGAAATGCAACCACAGGAGGGAGTTAGATCAGTGAGTTCTCTTTTGTTTTCCTCTGGCCACTTTGTTGATGTGGATGATAGGACCAGAAGGGATTGGGCTTGTTTTTCCCACATTTACTGTGTGTTAATGAGATGCGCAGCATAGTGTTAAGTGTTTTCCTCTGAAATAGGCTCTGTCAAGGCCTCAGAGACAGATCTCAGATCCAAAGGGTTCCAGACCAAGCAAACACTGCAGGGAGGGAGCAGAAAACCAGCGAGGGGCATATAAAACCTGTCCCACAGAGAAAAAGGTTAGGGGTGGGAGCCTGGGTGGCTCAGTGGGTTAAAGCTTCTGCCTTCGGCTCGGGTCGTGATCTCAGGGTCCTGGGATCGAGCCCCGCATCGGGCTCTCTACTCAGCGGGGAGCCTGCTTCCCCCCTCCCTCTGCCTGCCTCTCTGCCTACTTGTGATCTCTCTCTCTCTGTCAAATAAATAAATAAAATCTTAAAAAAAAAGAAAAGAAAAAAGAAAAAGATCAGGGGCTAGAGAGAATTTGTGAAGGTTTTTGGAGAGAGCTTTTAGCACACGGTGAGTCCAGTCCCCCCCTCCATGGGGCTGAGGGCCTGCCTCTCACCTCATCCCCAGGGAGAGTGGTACAGTGGGTCCCTCGGAGAGGAAGGCTTGGAAACCTGATCCCAGCTTGGAAAATCAAAAACAGGAGCGATAGGCTGCCTGGGGGCCCTGGCTGCAGAGCAAAGACAGAGCAGCTGCGGCCTTGTAATTCTGGGGGCAAGGAAGCCCCAAATGCTTCCAATGGACCAGCTGTGGAGCTCTGAGAGAAAGAGACTGGCAATGGGGTCATCTGAGGAGCTCTCCAAAAGGGTGTCCTGGAGGGACAGACAGCAACAGAGAGAAATTAGGGCACTTCCCAGGGCGGGGCAAGCCACCAGCCAGAGTAGGAAAGCGTTCAGCCTGTTTGGGGGAGCTGAGGGCAAGAGGGGAGGACTCCTCAGAGACAGGGTCTCCAGTGAACCCAGGAAGGACCCGGCGGAGTTCTCCCAAGCCCGGAGAGCCTGAGGCCTATCCCAGAAGGCACGCGCATCAGGTAGGGCCCCCTTGCTCCCTTCCCTGCTCTTCTCAGTCCTGGAGGGATCAGAAACCCAAGTGGCACTAGGGGTGGGGGGCATAGAGGGGGGACGCTGGAAAGAGAGGAGCCAGTCCCACGCCCTCCCCACCAGCAGCCTCTTGTCTACACCAGGCTGCTACCACTCCAAAGCCCAGTCCCCCAAACTGGAATCCGGAAGCCATCATTTGCGTTACAAAAGGCCTTATCATTTAACCCAAAGCATTCGCCTTTGAAGAAACATCAGCTTTCCTTTAAAGATAGACCATCTCTGGTGCATTTTATTGATCTGGCTCACTAAGATTTTATGTATCTCCATCTTATCCCCACGCCTGACAAATGAGCTTTGACAAGCAGACGCTACCCCTCATTCTCCTCCAGTCCTCTCCACGGGACCGATCACCAGAGACGTGCAAAGATTTGATGACTCAAGCGCACTCTTCAGGGACGCGCTGATTGTGGAAAGCGAAGTGCCGTTAGGAGCAGGAGCGACCCACTCCATTTTCAGACGGCTCCAGATGAACAAATAAACCACCCCTCCGCCTTTTCTCTCCCTGCATTTCGGGCAGTAGGCGGTGCTAATAAAAACACCACCTCGTGTTTGTATAGCACTTTACCATTCCAGAGCCAGCCTCGTCGCCCCAAGTCACCCTCCCCCCCCACACGGCCCGAAACCATTGCCACCCCAGTTGCACCCACGTGGCTGCTTCCCCCGCTGGCCAGCCCCGTGCCAGCCCCTGCCTGGCGAGGCCGCGTGCTCCCCCCACCCCCCGGGGGGCGGGGAGGCCACGTGTCAGGTGAAGCGTCTCCTCGCAAAGAGCGGGCCAGAAGTGTGGGCAGAGAGCGGAGGGCAGCGTGTTCAGGCTCTGTTTATTATGTTCTCACAGCCGTGTTTATAGTAAAGGTGAACGACAGGATTCCACTCTGCACGGTAATGAAACAACTCAATGAGGACTCCGTCAGCCAGGCGGTTCACCCGGCAGATGAGCGGCCGCGAATCTCTCGTGCGCGCCGCGGGACTCGGCGATGCGGCCGCGGTTGGGGCGCACGCCGAGCCCGGCCACCTCTTCGGCACGTGGCGGAGGGAAGGCAGCAAAAGGGTGCAAGGGGAGGAACAACCCACAACGGCACGGTGTACTGACAGGGCCTGGACTGCGCACCTGGGAAGGCTAGCGGCCCCGCCCTGCAGCCTCCCATCCCAGTCCACAGCATCCTGCGGGGTCCTGGGAGGCCACAGGGACGGGAAGACATGGCTGCTCTGGGCTGCTTCCTCCACGATCTCGTGCCAAGTGGCACAGGTTCTCAGAGGCGGGGGTGACTTTGCTGCCTCCCTTGCTTCTAGCCCGGAGACATACCTATTTAAAGAGGGCTGACCCTCGGCCGACTGCAGGACAGCATCAGATGGAAAATGAAATTCCTCTGCTTTGCTTGGGAGTAGGCACACACAGGGTCAGGAGAGCTCTGGGCACTCATGTCGATGGGGGCCATCTTATCTCTGAATGGGCCGCTTTTCACCTGTCCCTTCTGCCTCGTGGAGAAACGGGCGCCACGTCAGCCGCTTGTCTTTCCTGCCCTGTTCCTTCCTCTTCAGTCTTCCCCACTCCTACCCTCCCCCAGCTCTTGACACACTGGGTTCATGTCTTTCCCTCCCCGTCCAGGGCCCCGGGGGATGGGGACACCCAGGCCCTCCCCGCACCCAGAGGCTGGGCCGGCCGCCTGGGCAGAACACCATTTCACAGCTTTGGTTTGTTCAGAGCAGCAAGTTCTGGGGGGAGCACCGGAGAAGAAAATCCACTAGGAACCTTCCAGCTGCCCATCCAGCCTGAGACCAAAGAGGGAATCGTGAGGGCTTAGAGCAGGAACTGAAACCCCACCGTGGCCTTGGAAAAGAAAGCCCCAAAGAACGTGAGAGTCCCAGGATGGGACACACGCTTCGCCCACTGCCTGAGTTCCGACTACTCTGTCGCATGGCCTTGGACCCAGAGGCACAACCTAATGCTAATGGCCAGAGGGCATAACACACTCGAGCGAGGGAGAAGCCCAGGAGGTGAGCTTGGAGGAAGCACTCCGAATGAGACTCGGCTACGTGGCAAAACCTCTCTGAATCAGACCCCCTCCAGAGCTCCCTCCCATCGGCGACCCGCTCGCTGCCTCACACCGCGTGAAGCTGGGGCAGAAACATTTTATCTCAAAGGAGCACATCAGACTGAGACAGCACAGAGCGGCAGCCCCCCAGAGTTCGACTCAGGGCTGTCAGGTTCCCGGTTATCGATTATGGTGCCTGTTTGCCTCTGGGTGTGCTCTACCCTCTAGGCCTCGCCACTGGCTAATTTCTGCCGTGCTCCTCCTCCCTCCCCGGGCCGGTGCTTCCTAACCTCACTCACGCTGGGAATCACCAGGGGCCCTTTAAAAAAAAACGGCTGCTGCCTTGGGTCCCAGCCCCAAGCTGTTCTGGGGTGGGACCTGCACATTTAGTTCTGAAAACTCCCCAGGGGATTCCAAGGAGCAGCCAATGTTGGGAGCCACTGTCTTATACCACCTTCTTTCAAATACCACCTTCTTTCAAATACCACCTTCTTTCAATACCACCTTTCTTTCCCCTACTGCATGGGAACTTGATAAAAATGCAGTTTTCTGGGTGCTCCCCCCCCCAGGGTCTTTCGGATCAGCATCTCCGGGTGCGCCTCCTGGGAATTAGCACTTGTAACAGGCTTTCCCCAAAAGCTGGGCGTGCTTACCTCACAGGCGCCCTGGGGCTATGAAGGGTTGTCATTGATTAGGTTCTATTTGGTTTGCCGAAGGCTACAGGTAATCTCACACCGGCTTAAAAACAGGTTGACACTCAAGGGGGCCCAAAGGCCACTTGCGGGGTGGAGAGCAGTCCTAAAATCCACTGCTCTGCCCGGCCTACTGCCCTGGCTTGCCCTGGGTCTTCAAAGTGCCCAGGCCCAGAGCAACGCCTCGAGCCCAGAAGGCAGTCCACAGCGCGAGCCCGGCATGAGGACCAAAGGAAGACCTTACATGGGAGAAGTGGGCCCTGCGGATGCCCACCTAATGAGGTGGACGAGGGCCCGTGGAAGAGGAACTAGGAGAGAGGGTAAGACCGGGAGACATGGAAGGTCAGGGATGAGGTATGCTTTGATATTGCTCTAGATGTTGTAAACATTTCTCTTTGTTTCATCACAGACCAAAATCTGGGTTGGCAAGACCTAAGTGCCTGAACACTGGCTTCGGAGCAGAGAGCTCCAGGCCTTTTGTGGGAAGCAGGACAGAAACGGTGTGAGGACGGCTCCACCCCATGGGAAGACTATCTCTGTGGGGCACTGGACTCACGCTCACAGTGCTCACATACACACGCATGCACGCAGACACTCCACGGGAGTACCATAAATAGAGCTATCACGTTCCTCTACGCACAGACACACACCCACATACCCTCCGGTAGCGGCAAAATTCAGGACACCCTAGCTTGGTCCTTCTCGCCTCCCCATCGTGGGAGGGAGTCACCGGGCGCCATGACACCGCCATCTGCAGCCTTCCTTCCGCCAACTGTTGGCAAGAACTCCAGGCCTCAGGGGAGGCCACGGCCCAACGCTCTTGTGCAGACTTCTGGGGACAGCGGAAGTGGTAAAAAGGCCCCTCTTAAACATTCCATTCTTCCGTGACTCTGTGCTGTTCCAATTTACATGCACCTCCTATTCGACAGTAGAGTTGGCAGCAGATGCACATTTCATGTGTAAACAATGTTTAAAATACCCTGTTCAAGAATTTGATCATTAATTCTGGCAGCTTTAGCTAAGAATGGTTTTTTACCAGTGGGGGCAGGGGGATACGACCTGATCTAACTAGGAACACCCATTGGAGGCTTCAGAGTTCTCGAACATGAGATTTCACAGGATGCTTCAGTGTGAGGGCTAGGAGGCATGTGTTCTCTCTCTCCTTGGTGGTTCAGACAGACTCACCAATCCTCGCTTACAGACATAATGTGTCGTGGCAGGGCAATGGACCCTAACACCTGGGGGACTCAAGGGCCTCCTTGGCCTTGTTTAGCTGCAGCCAAAGAAGGAAGAGATTCACAGAGTTCCCGGACAGGAATGCAAACGCTGGAATCCGGTGCATCTAAAGAGGCCCATCACCCCACACGGGGAGAAAGCTTCAGCCCAGTTCTCAGTCACCTGAACTCCAGAGCTCGTGCCTTATCACAGCTCTTTCATTTAGTCAAGCTGAAAGTTTTGGAGATCTGCAATGAATCCAAATCCATTGGCTGTGAATTATCCCAATAGTACCTCCACCATATTCTCTATGATTTGGTCCAGCTGGAGACCGGCCTCTTCCAGACTCCTCTTCCCCTTTCTGGTCTCTCTGCTGAGAGGTCCCATCTTGGGCACTGCAAACTTGTGCCAAAGTCCACTTTTTCTCAGGCAGCTAGAGCTTTATGCTCATCCTCCAAGGAAGAGTTTCCTGACACAGTTCCAAAAGCAGCCTCAAGGTACCATGAAAGTATTTTAGGAAGATTCTCCACAGCCAGATGTTCACAGTGATCTTAGCCTCACCTACTGTTCCACGTTCAATCCCAAAAGGGCAGAGATCAAGAAGGAAGTTGCTGAATAGCCAAGGTGGCCCTCATGAGAGAGACCTTTCTAAGAAAGCATGCTCCCAGGAAGCAAGCTGAAGAGTTACAGCCTAAATTCCCATTCTCCCCCATCATAATTACATGACCTGCATGGAAGGGGGGACAGGGAGAGACAAGGAAAGTATTAGGCACCATGAGAGCTGTCCATCCTATGGGAATTCACCTCCCTTTGTCAAGCTGTCTGTCAGTCTAAGAGATCAGTGATGTATGATGCCTCAGGGAGGTGAGGGCAGAGAATACAGTAAGCAACGGAAAGGATATATGGTGCCCCACTGTACAAAAGTCTACTGGTGCTATGTTCCCTGGTCATTTGACTTCTGGAATACTTCTTGGTAGAATTGAGGAACAAGCTGTATCTTTCTTAAAAGCAGCTCCACATCAGAACTCATGAAAGATATCTCCCAAGACCCTCCCTGGAATTACGAGGGTAAAAAAGTCTTGTGAATTTCCTAGGCTAAGATGGGCAGTGATCACAGCCTTTCATACTGGTCCAATGGAAATGGAAAAAATAGCCAACTTCATGGAGTTTGCCTCTTCTCCCAAGGCCACCTGTTAATGACAGTGCTAGAAACCTGGGATTCCCCAGAGACCTCTCTCCTACATTGTGAGGTCCCAGCACCCAGAACTGGCCATTACGTTGTGACAGCAAATCACAAACATGATCCAGAGTCTTCTAGCTCTTCCTCACAGGGGTATAGTACAAGTTAGAGTCAGGAATCTTAACTGGGGAGGGTGTGGAAGTGGTGAAAATTGCATTTGCATTATTTACACATTAGCCCAGCATAGCAAATCTGCCTTCTCAGCAGAGATGACCCAAGGCAATATGTAGGGCAAGTTGCTGACCCAGAAAAAGGGTAACAGCAGCCAAGGCGCTAACAACTAACTGAAACACAAACATGGGTAAATGGAATAGAGTCCAAGCTCTGGTGATTGGATCTTACTTTGGAATGGCCTTTCATCCATTTCTCATCCCCAGGCTCCCAACCTAAACGCCGTTGCTTTTTGAACACCTATGACATTTCATGTTAGAATATGGTCTTGGCAGCAAAGGGAGGGGAAAAGCCAGTGATCTCCAAGAGTCCCCATCTGAGGTTTAACTGAGCCTCCTCTGGCTTTGGGACAGCAAATCTAAGTACATTTTGGACCTCAGGAACCTGGGATAAGAGTCTTTCTCCATGAGGCTGTGTACTTTTCCCTGGGCTTGATCAAAGCAAGTCAGGGATGGCTCTTGCATGTTCTTCCTCGTGGCTTCTCGGGTCTGGAAGTCTATGTTTACCTAGAGACACAAACAGAGAGCATGGTCACAGGCCCTCAAGGGCCAAGGTGCCTGGCAGCTGCTCCTAGCTATACAATCATTATTAATGACAGTATCTTATATATGTAAGCTTATTTATTCTTTTCAAACTGTTTTCCTGCAGGTCATCCCTTTTGATCCCAGCAAGAATCCTGTGAAGTCTGAAGACCCGATATTCCTCATCCCAATTTACAGATAGGGACACTGAAGAAAAGAGATACTGAAAAGCTGGCTAAAGTAATGTAGAAAGTTAGTAACAGAGCCAAGGCAAAACCCCAAATCACTTAATTCCTAAGCCAGGAGTCTTCACCAGGTCAGGCAAAGGGTGAGACTGAAGGTAAGGATTAATGTAGATTCCGTAAAGTAAGCTTGCCCTCTGGTTCCTTCTTAACTACTAAGGAAACAAATGCCCAGGAAGAGAGTGGACATCTCTGTTCCAAACAGCATTATAAGGAGCCTACGATGTCCTGGCCACTGGCCAAAGACTGCCTACATCTCAAGTCAAAGGATAATTGTAGAGTTCTAGGTATATAATGCACCGAAACTCATAGATAGCAAATATTTTTCTTCTATAAAACCTTCCCAAGTAAAATTCTGTTTTATAACTCAGAACAGCCATACATAGAAATTCATTTTATTATTATGATAAATTATCATAAGGTAATATAAATTATTGTAATTACTCATTAAGAAGCAGTGACAGATGTCGAATAGGTGCTTTATCCCTAATAGAGTAGTCTTGAAAGGTAGGGGATATTATACACTTTTACATTGGGGAAAACATGATTCAGAGAGACTAGCTGACTTGGCCAAGATCACAGAGCTAGTAACAAGTGGATGCTAATTCCATTAAGCCATGCTGCCTTCCACTAGGAACCTAACACGGATTCAATGGCATCTATCCTTGCAGAATCCCTATAGAAACACAGGTCCTGCAGGCGCATGTTTGACAGCTAAAACACTCCCTAACAGAGCTCTTTTTTAGAAGTCCTAGGCTCTGCACCTTAAAAGTCATCCTTTTTTTATTTCATTAAGAGCCATCAGAGAGGTAAGGCTCAGTTCAGAAGACAGTACCCATCAAGACCGGCTCGAACCCCCATAAGGAGAGCGATGGATGGCCAGGAGCCATGGGTAGAGGACTCTCACCACCGCCAACACACCTCCCTTGGAGCCTGTACATCCACAAACTCCTCAAAGATCCTATGGGCCTTGGAGACCAGCTTTGCAGTTGACCTGGTCTTCTTGAACTCCTCACAGGCCAGCCAGAATTCCAGGTTCTCCTCGCTGAACTCTGTCTTCAAGAAGGCGCGGAATGCAGCCACCCCATCTGTGGATGTGGAGGGAGGAGGAAAGGAAGACAGACAGGAAGAGGCTTAAGCTCATGAACTATAGAAGCAAGAGAGAAAGGCAGCAATAATGTGAGACCGGCCCTGATTGCCCAACCCCCACTGCCCCACATCTGCTTGAAGACCCTATCTCTTAAACACACGGGTACCCTCAGAGGCAAGCTCTGCTGCCTGCTCAAGGATTGTAGCGATAAGAGGGAGAAATGTTGAGGAAGTCATAGTAATAATGATTATAGGAAGCCCTGGTCACTCTTCATCAACCTCTGGTGATCCCTGCCTGTCCCCTAACGTAGAGTCTGCTGTCCCCAAGTCCACTGGTGAACCTGTGTTTCTAATTAGGCCAAAGTAATAGTTGTAATGCATTCCCTACCCTTATCCAAGTTAACCACCCTGAAAAAAACAATCTGTTATAAGACAAACTACAGGAGGGTATGAATGCCTCAGGGCAAATCCTTCACTACCACCAGAAGAATGTCTGAAAGTAAACACTGAAATTCAGTCACTAAAGCCATTCTATTACCTTCACAGGGTTCCTAGCCTCTTCTAAAAAACTTTTGAGGCCCTGTGTTTTAATGGTTTAGCCTCTGGATACTTTATTTTAAAAGAGCTTGCTTATCAAATTATATGTTTTAATTAAGATTAATTATTATTTTTTTCCCGAATGATTTAATGATGAACACGTCTTTTTCATTTTTTTTTAAATCCATGTCATGCATATTGCCAGAGTTTCCAATCAGAATAAGGTGAGCAGGGTTACCACATAGATTTGGAAAACAACATCCATTGATAGCCTATACATTCAGTTAATGTTTTTATATTAAGATATATGTTATAAATTATCTTAACCCTCAACACACTCTCCTCTATTCAAATAAGAGCTATCTCTTTCTACAAACTGTCCTCAGGGGATGGGCAGACACAGCCTAGAAGGAAGTGACTGCATTGGTTAAAAATGACTCTGGCTAGAATGTTTTCTTTCTTTTCTAAAGCTTGTTAAAAGGACAATATGTCAGGGTGCCTGGGTGACTCAGTGGGTTAACCCTCTGCCTTCGGCTCAGGTCATGATCTCGGGGTCCTGGGATGGAGCCCCACATCGGGCTCTCTGCTCAGCAGGGAGCCTGCTTCCCCCTCTCTCTCTGCCTGCCTCTCTGCCTACTTGTGATCTCTCTCTCTCTCTCTGTCAAATAAATAAATAAAATAAAATTTAAAAAAAGGACAATATGTCAACAGTTCTTAATTCTGAGAGAGGGGATCACCTGGGCATCTGAGGCCCACCGGTGTGCACCAGGACAATGAGCTGCCCAGGATCAACCCAGGGAGTCGTGGTGCCCCCTGCTATCAACATATTTAAATGTTTGTCTTTACTTTTGTGAACCATTTTCATTTCTAATTAAAAAGTCATTGGGTATCTTTGTCTTCCAAAATAGATGCTGTAATGCCTACACTGGAACAAGAGTCATAAAAAACCAAGACTCTTAGCTAATTGCAAGAGCCAGGAACTTGAGAGAAAAGAGTTTTGATGGAATTCCCAAAGGTAAACCTTAAATCGAAAAGAAATTTAAGTTTGGAGGCCTGAGTTTAAAGTGTTTAACATAATAAGTAGGGTAGCCATGAAGTTTACCACCCAAGCCAGTACATTTTTGAGAGTGAAGGGGGGCGTGCCTATTAATTACATGAGACAATGAGCATAAACCATGCTCACCACAGACAGAAAGCAGGACATCTGACCGCCTTAAGACAAGACATATGGTCCTCTGAAATAAGGAGTATGGAGAAAGCAGAGCATGATGTAAGGTTGTTTCCCATCAGGCAGGATGGAAATAAAATTGCTCCTGTGCCAGGGAAGGAAGAGAGTAGCATAGTTTAGACTCATACGAGAGGTTGGCTCGGGGCCCCAAGCACCCTTATTCCAACCTTGGGTTTAAAACCCTGAGAGGAGGGACTAGAAACACAAGATAAGATGGGAATCAAGGAGAGCACGAAACACTAACATGGCAATGATCAGGCAGAGAGATGGCTGGAGAATCATTCATTCAATTTAACGATTGTTTTTTTAACTGCTAATGTACAAATACATCAGAAAACAGGTCATAAAATCTACCCATAAAATCCCCTGTGGATGCTCTTCTTTGCCACACCATGTCTCCTCCAAGTTCTTATAGAAGTAATCCAGAAGTTTCGGCAGGCTCTGAGGAACTTGGATCTGAGAGTTTGCCTGCCTGCCAGGAGATTGCCGTTGCCTGCAGAAGGGGGCCCTGTAGTAGAGGCCACAGGTGGAGGTCGGATGGACTCCCATCTGGAGCTGTGAGGCCTCCAAGGAGACTCAGTGCCCACGAGAGCCAAAGTGGAGCTGGTCTAGCAAGGCAGTCTCTGAGCAGGGACCGGTCCACACATGACAAGAGCCATGGCCGCTATCAGTGAATGCAGGGACGACATGAGGACCACCGGCCAAAAGCCTTCTCCTGTGGGAAGGGCAGGGGGAGAACCCTAAAACACAGTGCATTTATCGAAAAGAGTAAATTCAAAGTGGCTTGGAAGAGTAACTTGGCAGGGCCTCTTGTTTTCAAACTGGAAGAGACCAAATACTTTGAATGGCAAAGCTAAAGTTTGTTGTTTGTGTTAGATTTTGTGTTGCTTTCCATCAAGCAGAAACAGGTGCTTGTGAGCAACTTGAATCCAGTTACAGATAAAGAAAATTACCTTTCTGCCTCCCTCGATGGCGTTGGTGAAGATAACATTGCTAGGGCAACTCTCCAACCCCATGCAAGACAAGAGACAGACATTACCTCCCATCATCGAAGTCTCCGCTTTGTTGGGCCTTTGTGGGGATTGAAAAAGAGAGAACACCTACAAGGTGCTCTCAGGAATGTTGCTGCACTTCTCCCAGTCTTACAGAGGAAGAAGCTGATGCTTGGAGAACAGGCTTGACAGAGTTCGCACAGGTAAGACTATGTAGCATAAAAAATACAAAGTATACTAACTCCAATCCAACATAGCAATAATGCCACCTCATTCATTCATTCGCTCATTCATACGCCCATTAGGGGACGCAGGCATTCTGTGAGATGTGCTAAAAACAGGCACAACTAAGCCCTTAGAACTTGCAGTGAAAGGGCCATTTGAGCCAAGAAAACATAATTTGGTAGTTATGGTATACATGATAAGTGGGACGGCAGGGGAAGCATGGGTTGCTGTGTAAGTACCCAGCAGGGATGCCTGAGCCAGACCTAAGGAGGAGAGGGAAGACTTGCAGGAGAGAGAAGCTTCTAAGCTGAGATGTGAAGTGGGGGAGCAGGAAGCTAAGTGAAAGAAGGGAAGGGGGGGATGAAGAAGAGAATCACGGGAAGGGAGAGCCATATCGGCGAAGGCCGATAATTAAGAATGTTTGAGTAATTAGAAAGAGTTCAGGAAGACTAGTGTTTAACAAAAATAATGTAAACAATTATCGAGCCTACTTATAAGATACATCAAGAGGTCTGTGAAAGAGCCAGAGAGACAGAAGGATAACACAGCACTACAAAAGGCCAGGGAAGCGAAGGTTTCGGGGAGGAGGAAGCAGCCTTGTGTCCAGTGCTACCCAGAGGTCCAGCTAGCTATGGTCTGAGACACGGTTGTTGGATTTGGTGATGAGATTCAGCAACCATGGGCAGCTGCAGCTCTAGTGGTGTGATGGGGGCCCTGGGCACTGGGGTGAACGTGGGGGTGAAAGAGAGGAGAGGAAGCAGAAACAGTTCATTTACATGTTTATTGCAAGAAGGGGAGGAGAGAGATCAGAGAGCATAACTGGCAGGAAACAGGAGGTCAGGAAAGAAGGTTTTGAGGTTTTCTGGTTTTGTTGTTGTTGTCGTGTGTGTTTGTGTGGTTTTGTTTTGTTTTTTGTAAGATGGTCTTGAGTATGTTTGAAGGTTGATCTAATCAGAAACGACTGGTTGACTAGAAGGAGTTGAACTTAAAGGAAAGAAAGAGTTTAACTGATAAAATGTTGCCCCTCAGAAGGTGCAGAAATAGGCCTGAGAAGAGATTTATGACAGAGAGGAAGAGAAAGGGCTGCATATGGATACAGGGAAGTCTCTAGTTTGGGTGCAGGAAAATGAAGGAGTCCCTGTCTGATTTTAGCTGGAGAAGGTGGTGGGACCTAGGGATGGCAGGGTTTTATTTTTATGTATTTATTTAGGATTTGGGCCAGGAATTTTTATTTATTTACTATATGCGATACGTTCTGCTGGGGATTTTGCAAATACCAGCTCCATTTATTTTCACAACAATGCTGATCCATAGATAGTAGCACTCTGGTTTTCCAAATGAAGACATTAAGGCTTACTTACAGAAGTCGAAGAAGTGTCCCAGTTCCACAGCTGGCAAGAGGAGCCAAGTTTCGCTGCCAGGTCCGCATGACTCCAAAGCCAGATCTTTTCAGATGTATTTGCAGGCAGAAGGAAAAGTGCAAGGGAAGAGAAAGATTAAAGAATCACAAGAATGTATCTGGTGAGGGCAAATCCTAGACAAGGAGGGGGACCAAGAAGAAGATGGAGAACTTTTCTTCCTTAAAGTCAAAAGTAGAGAAAAAGAAAGTGGGGTGGATGAAGACAGAAAGAACTGGTCAGGGAAGGGGCATCTTTGAGACGTGTAAGGCTGAACAGTCTTGATCTTCATTAATTTGGGGTAAAGTCCCCGTGAAGGCAGTCTACCTCCATGAGCTAGGCTTGAGGATATGGCATGAGTAAATCAGATGAAGTCACCACCTCGCAGAACTCAAAAGCTAGTCTACTGTCACCGACATTGAGCAACAATTTAAAATAATTAGTTGAATATTATAAACCTAGTGTGTGCTATAGAGGTTTGGGAAGAGTTCAGAACAGCTACTTTGGGAAAATAAGGAGGAATAGGGTCGGAAACAGGCAAAGACTTGTGAAGTCCGAGGTTCCAGCTCCTGGACAAGGTTACAATGCACCAGGAAGGGAGCAAGAAATTCTACTCTGGGGATATGCCCACCGTTCAAAGAAAGGACCATCAGTTCCAGGTTGGCAAATGAAGCTTGAACCCAGAGAACAGCAAGGATTTAGGATCTAAAAGTTGGAACATAGGAAAAGGGGAGAAGGATAACAGGAGGTTAAAAAAAAAAAAGTTGACGTTAGGGAAGGAATTTTGGAAGCGATCACTGCAGGCCCTGACTGCACACTTTGGGCCAGGCATCACACTAAATGCTCTGTGAACCGCCGGCATTTGCTCTGGGTAGCAAAGTTACAGCATAGGTCCTGAATTACTGCCATTTTGTAGAGAGATAAAGGAAGCTTAGAGAAGTGAGATCAGTCGCTCAAGGTCACATGGTTAGTAAGTGGCGTGGATGCCAAACTACAAAGCCAGCGTTCTTACATGAGTCAGTGGTCCAGTCCCTGGCTGGGCATGATGGCAGGGCCTAAAGGACGCCTACACCAGCGATGGCTGGAGGGAGAGGGAGGGGAGTGCCATCTCAGCCCAGGACAAGGGGGCCATGAGTAACTCCACAGGTGGGGATGTTTCCAGAAATGATGGCAACAGATGAGGTGGGGAGAAACTGAAAGTCACTGTGGAAGGCAGAGGAGTGTCTTGGAATAGCAGAACAACCTAGAGACAAAGACGGACACGGGCAACAGAATTCAACTGAATGACATTGGAAGCAATTGAGACTGACTCAGGGGGGGATGGGGCTTTGAAGTAAAATGTGTGGCAAACTCATACCCAGCTCACGATCGCCTGTCGGCTTCACTGAGACAGCCCACGGAACCCTGCCGGTCCACCTGGGACAGAAGCACCACTGTCCCAGTTGGGAGCATCCGTTCTGATCAGAGTCAGGGCCATAATTAGCTCTATGACCTTGGACAACACATTCAACTTCCCTGGGTCTCAGCATCCTCAACAGTAAAGTGAGGGGGATGGACCTGATTAACTCTCCCTGGGGACGTTAGTGCTCCGCTCTGCGCTCCCTTTGCTACTCGTGCCTGCGTCAGACACAGCTCTCAGCCAACTGTTTCCCTCCCCACCAGCAACGTCATCACCACGACACACTCAGGACTTAGCCCGAGCCAAGTTCTATATTGTCCAATCTACGTATATGAACTCCTTCCATCCTCACACCCACCCTACTGTCAGGGCAGAGGTCCTGGCATCAGACAGCCTGGGTCTGAATCTGTGCGACCTCAGAAAAGGGTCCTAACCTCTGGAAGCCTGCCTTATCTCATCTGTAAAATGGGAATAATACTGGGACTTACTGGCCCAGGTTGTTAGGACGAAATGAGGCGATCCACGTTAAAGTGCCCCGGGGCTCACTACGAGCAGTCAGTACATGTTAGCTCTCATGGAAATTTGTTTCACAACAAGGGAAAGTGACTTGGAGAGTTTAAGTTCAATGTGTGGGGTCACTCGGCCAGTAAGAGGTGGACAGTGGATTCGCACACACATCCGGGTGACCTCAGAGCCCACTCTACCTGGGTCTCCTCTCGCGATCACCGGAGAGTCTCATCTTAGCTCTCCCTCCGAAGGAAGGATGGACGAAAACCCCAAATCAAGCAACCACACTGAAAGCACGTCACAGTAGGGCCATGTGACATCTAGCTTACAGAGCTGGAGATTCTCCCACAAGAGGACACCTGCCATCACCTCATCCGCGGTGACAACTGAGGCCACCGGGTGCTACCAATAACCTGGATTCTGCCGAAACTCTCTTCTCTCCCGCAGCACGGCCACCTCCCTGAGGCACAGGGGCGGGGGCGTCACACAGGGCAGAATGGCACATTCCCCAATAGTGCCCTGGGGACACTCTAACCAAGCGTGGCTGAGTGACCTTGTAAAGACAACAAGCTCTTTCAGGCGGCCTCAACCCAAGATGCGGTCACCTGAATTTCCATGGATGGCTTCAGAGAGAGTGGGAGGGGGGCGGCAAAGGAAAATATGGCCCTTAAACTTTTCAGGGATTTCAAAAGAAGGGCAAAGAACAACTTCCCCTGAGAACAATGGAAGAGAGAAGAGGAGGAGGCCCCCTGCCCACAGGCTGTAGGAGCCCCTCCCCTTCCCAGAGCAGATGGCAGCAGCTGCCTTTGTATGCAGAGCACCTGGCCCAGACCTGGCCCACTTTCCTGCTTAGGGGACCCAACAAAGGAATTGCACAGGACCAGAACCAGAGGCATTTCTTCTCGGCTGTATCCTTTCCTCCTCCTTCTAACCGCCCCCCCTCCACCTCTTCCCAGGGAACTTTTTCTGTCTGGTCCTCTCTGACTTTTCAGCATCTTTGTCAGCCCCTCGTCCTTTTCTTCTGTCCTCTGTCCCTTTTTGCCCCTCCTTCCCTCTTCCCCTTCCTTCTCTCCACCAGGACCCTCTCCTTCCCTTCTGCTTGTCCATAAACTGAGGTTGGTTAAAATGAAGGATGCTCATTTATTTCTGAAAGGCTCATGAGCATTTGCTGGCCTCTCTCACTGTGACCTGCTTTGCATTAGCGGTGCTCCTCTGCCTGGGCCCCGGAGTACCCCAGACCCTGCTCCTTCCCAGATATCTAGGGGACTGGAGGCCCCGGTTTAGTACCTCCACATATCCCAAGAAGCTGGAAAGAGTGACTTCTCTCTGATCTCTGATGCTATTCTGCCCAGGATTCTGTCCTGAAGCTTTTCAGTCCTGGCTTGGACACACAACTAGCTCAGCGTCACCTTGGGCACCACGCTTAACCTCTCTGTGCCCCAGTTCCCTCATCCGTGAAATGCAGATCCCAACAGGACCTGCTCCGTGGGGAGGGGAGGTGAGTTAATACACACAGGACCCAGCCCTCAGGGAGCGCTCCGTGCGTGTTTGGGACTGTCATGCCTGTACGTTGGTGGCTTATGGAGTCATCATTCAGAGTAAACACACCTAATTCCCCCAAACGACCCTGGTCACTTAAAGGTGGTAGGTGGTGAGATCTGGGAGATGGGAGACAAACAGGAGGATCTGCCCTTTTTTTTTTTTTTTTTTACTTTCACTCTTTCAGTTCACTTTGGTTTTCTTTATATGGCATGCTAAGAAGTCAAGGCTCTATGAACATTACATATTTTTTGAAATTAGTGTCTATCTAGTCACGGGAAGGTAAAGTCTCGTGTCCAGGATTCCTGGAACACTCAGCAGAATCCTGGCATCCCCCTGAGCGTGCACACAATCTCCAAGAACATCCCCGTGGCCACACATGCTGCCTGCCGCCGGCATTCTCCCTCTCAGTTCTGTGATGCAGGGTGCTTACATAAGAGAAGAAACTGGGTCACTATGAATGAGCAGTGCAGCTGGTGCAGTAGGGAGGGTGGCTTAGGTAAACAGTTCAAGGTCCAGGAGCCCTGATTCAGCTGGGATAGGGGTGGGCTTGAGCCTCGCTCAGTTCCCAGGCTTGGAAAAATACCAGATTGCAAGAAAGATTTGGGGGTGGGGGGGAGGCAGGGAACCTCTCTGTTTACTAAAGTGCCATCCCAAAGACCAGAGTCCTCTTGCATCACTGATTGATAGGAAAAAAAAAAAATGGTTCCAAGGTCAGGCAGAGGATAGGAAAGGAAAATATATTTATAAAATCCAGGATACATACACTAGTGGCAAAGTCAAAAATCTCTTTCATTCAGAACTGAGTTCACCACCTTGAAATCTGTGATGAGAACAGCATTAGGATCCAAGTCTTTTTTGTGTGTGTTATCTATAAAATAAAGGTTTTTAAACACATCACTGGGGCTTAGCAAGGTTTAGGTAAGGAGATTATTTAGAGAATAAACTATTTCCAGTTACTGACATTTATTGGAAGCAACTGCCATGCTAATTATACTTCAGTCTTATGATTAACATAATTTTCTTCAATGATCTTCACTTTCTTAGTTACATACAGCAAGATGGTATGTTAGAATAGTACTAGGACCTGACAGTTGTTAGACTCTTTGTGCCAGAAGGGATATGAGAGACCCTAGGATCAAGCCCTACACTGGACACAAGGGAATGGTGAGGTTCTAAGGTTGGGTGGCTTCATATTTCTAGGACATGGTAGCAGCAGACTAAGGACAGCCTGGGTCTTACAACTCCTATTCCAGTGTTCGTTTCTATTTTATCAAGCAGAAGATGGATGGAGTAACAACAACCACAAAAGATCAAACTAGCGTCTGTATCTGCAGCTATCGTGAGAAATTAGCAAGGAGCTTTCTACTGAAGGGGAGACAAAAGAGAAGGGGTCCCTAGTAGAGTAAAAGCATTCATAAATGACTCCTTCAATACAAGAGAAGTATTATAAAACTCCAGGTGCACCAGTCCGTCACCTAAAGGATTCTAAAAAGTCAATGTCCAGGAATATTTGTCTAATTGGTCTGACTAGGAATACTGCAGGGAGGTTCGAAGAGGGAAGATAACAGATTCACCTGCAGGACTTTTGAAAACCAAATCCCCAGAGGGAGTCTCTCACATATGTCAAGGGGCAATGGGGAAGGGATGAGGGAGGGATGACAAAAGCTCATGAGGCAAAGGGGGGTGAGGTATCGTGGAATTTGAATAAGCCCCCCCTGCAATTCCAACACAGCCCCCCTTCAACCCTTGTGTTCACCCTTCAGCTGCCTGGGGAAAGAAGCGGATGCCATCTCTGGCATACAGGAAGTGTGAAATCCATGTTTTCTCAGTGAATTTAATGTTGGATTATAACAAAAATCATCCAAATCGTTCTCCTTTATGGAGCCCCCCTCTCTGTCACATTATCATGCTTAGCGTTTCACAACCACAATCACATTTAATTCTTAAAGCAACTGTGCAAGGCAAGTCTTATCAATCCCCTTTTACAGAGGAGGAAAGCAAGGTTTAGAGAGGCGATGTAATTGGCTGGAGGTCACACAGCTGGTAAGCGACCATCCAGTTGCTTTCCATTCAAACATTTTGCAGCAGGTTTGGAATAGTTACTGCCTTATTGATTCCAGGCACTCCTTCTAAAAAGGCTAAAGGCACCCACATTCCTGGGTGCAAGTAAAAATTAGAGCAATGCAGACCTCCCATCTCTCTAACACTAAGCTTCCATTTATCCAGAAAACACACTTGCTGTATTTGTTTATTTACTGTGAACCCAGTCCACCATACCTGCTATGTGGGCGGCATCGGCGATACACGGACGACACACCATCGAAGGGACGTGCCACCTCAGGATTTTGGAAGGCTGTAATCCAGTGCTCAGTGGGTTTCTTGGAAAGCACAGCCCACCTGCCTCACCAAGATGCTCCAGATTCATTGCTTTACTTCCTTAGGTTTTAGAGCAGTGCTTCTCAAGCTTTGGTGGGCATAAATATTACCGGAGGGCTTGAGGAAAAATTACTGCACCCCTACCCCACAGAGATGCTGACCCAGTAGGTCTGAGACAGAACTCCAGAATTTTCATCTCTTACAAGCTCCCAGCAGCTGCTGCCTTCTTTGGATCACACTTAGACTAACACTGTTCTAGGATTTTGGGGGCTTGGAGAAGGATGTGGGAGGGCTATGCAGTAAATGGGAACCAGATAGTTAAACCATACATTCTAAAGCTAATGAGCATTTAAATGAATAATTAAGGAATTTCATTAGCTTGTAACTTTCATGTTTTTGCTTGTTTGGGGTTTTCTGCTTGGTTGCTGTGTAACCGGATCAAGTTGTTGTATTTTTCTGTATCTCGATTGTTATCCCAAAGGGGCTAATTTTAAAAAACTAAAAGCTTCCTTATTGGTCTCCTTTTTGCAGAGATGGATACTAACTCTGTGAATGCAAAAGAGCTTTCCTTTCAGTTGTACTAGTCCACTAACCTGGCATTCCCTGGGCCTGGTGGGACAGGTCAGCATAGACCCTCCACACTGTGTAAATAATGAAACAAAGTCAGGGACCAAATGGAGGCCCAGGGCGAAGAGCTCTGTCATCCAGGTATGGGATCAGGCTGAAAAAGGGAGAGGAAGGGGAAGGAACCTTGTCTACACCTTCCCCTTCAAACTAGAATGAATCCAACTTTTATGTCAAAAAAAAAAAAAAAAAAAAATCCCACAAAGGAAGGAGGGAGGAAGGAAGGAAGGAGGGAGATTCAGAGTTTGAACTGAATCAGAGTTCAGGACTGAATGTCCCACTAAAAGCAGGACAAATAACAAGCATATGCCTGAACCTCATGAGGAAATCAAAGCAGAAGACATATAATTTTGTGCCCACTCTCCTGCAACCCATCAGAAAAAAAATCTCCTGCAAGCTGGGAGCCTTCCTTCTCCTGGGTATGAGCTACAGACACAGGAAGGCTTCTCGGTGTGTGCACACACACACACACACGCACATGCATGTGCACACACACACACACACACATACCCTCAGGGGCAGCCTAAGTGCACAGGTCAGACACCAAGTCTAACTGTCCCAGGATGAGCAGGAAAAAGATGCCAACTTAACCCACATTAGAAATCCTTCGCTAGCTAATAAAGTCATCAGCAGTTTCAATTTTATTTTTCATTTACTAGTTTAAAAAAAAAAAGCCCTCAGCAAGTGGCTATCCTCCAGATCTCCGTGCATGCTTCTTCAGCTTTATCCTTGTTAGCAAATGTGATTGGAAACCAACTGCTCTAAATATTTGCTTTCCAGGGGTGCCTGGGTGGCTCAGTGGGTTAAAGCCTCTGCCTTCGGCTCAGGTCATGATCTCAGGGTCCTGGATCGACCCCGCATCGGGCTCTCTGCTCAGCAGGGAGCCTACTCCCCCCGCCCCCCAATCTGCCTCTCTGCTTACTTGTGATCTCTCTCTTTCTCTCAAATAAATAAATAAAATCTTAAAAAAAAAAAATTGCTTTCCAGATTTCTTTTCACTCTCAAGTTTAAAAAACAAAGTTGTTTTCTTCTTTTCCCGAGGTTGGAACCTGAGAAGGGCTCCCTACACAGCAGGACCCTGTCAAGGAGAGAAAGCTTCACAACACACGTGCTTTCACCCTTCATTTGGTTGCTTGAACCATTTCGGCTTTGAAGGGATTTTTACATAACCCGGCAGGCAGCGCTGACTCAAACCACCTGCCTCGGTGTTTGCTAATGGCCCAGTCTCCGCATCCTAAAACCAGAGACTAGGACTGGATCCAGTGTCTGAGAAGTCTTCTTCCAGATCCTTCATTGCATAGATGAAGAACCAGATTTTCCAAGAGATTGAGGAATTCCGTCAAGGCTGCCCAGCTATTTGGAAGCAGAAGCGGGTTAAAATCGTTCATACGGGGCGCCTGGGTGGCTCAGTGGGTTAAGCCTCTGCCTTCAGGTCAGGTCATGATCTCAGGGTCCTGGGATCGAGCCCCGCGTCGGGCTCTCTGCTCAGCGGGGAGCCTGCTTCCCCCTCTCTCTCTGCCTGCCTCTCTGCCTACTTGTGATCTCTCTCTCTGTGTCAAATAAATAAATAAAAATCTTAAAAAAAAAAATCGTTCATACGCAGGCCTGACAACCACTTAATGTATGTAACTTAATTGTACAGAAGCATGTTCTCCAATTAAGCAGAAACCATGCTCTAAACCCCAAGCAGACCTGCTGCTGCCGGGTCAGTGAGGACTTCTAATGCCGACCGAACGGAACTGAAGAGGAACACTGAATGTCAGGATTCTATCTGAAATCTCGAAGCTCCCTCGTCTGTAGGCAGCACACGGCATTATTTCTTATGCTATTTGTATGCATGTCCATGTCTCCGAAGGCTGCATTCTGCACCAGGGAGGTGCTGTCCTGTTCATCGTGGTGCCCCCGCCCCCAACCAGCTGCTTAGCACAGACTTCAAACATAATGAACACTTAGTATACCTTTCTTTAAATAAATGAGTGCCCGAAACAGCCAGGCAGCACAGGGAGGGTAAAGATGCTCTATAAATTGAGAATGGGAACAAAAATAATTATCTGAATTATCTGAAATAGAAAACCCAGGGAGGACAGTTGCCTAGGTATAGAGGATTACCAGGGGGTTGGTATCTAGACTAACGCATGTTTTTTTTTTTTTTTTCTGGAAGCTCATTCAGTGATTCTCCTTTCTTTACTTTTTAGGACATTTTGCTATCTTAATTGAAAGCCTTGCACACCTCTGATCAACTGCTGTCCCTCCTAAGGGACCAGCACACATGCAATCCCTTTGGAAAAGCTTAATCAGCCCTAATTGAGTCACAATATTAGCCCAAATTAATTAGACTTTAAGAAAGTTGTCAACACCCTTCAAGGTAACCTGGCTCTGACTGCTCCCTTAGCCTTCACAGGGAGAGAGCGGTCAGGCTCTAAAACCTTGAAATTCTGCCAGTGACCCATGAATACAGACCTCTTCCTTCTCAAAGACATTCACTCCACTGGCTTTTTATTTCCGTACTAAACAGAAATCAAAACAGAACATCAGACTCCAAGAAGGATCACAGAACTTCACAAGTTCAAAAAACCTATTTCTGCAGTGGTCTGGGACAAAGAAGCAATCTGGTGTCAGTTTGTAACCCCTTAGTGGAATCCCCATCTCAGAGAAGTGTTCCTGCATGCCTGGAAACCAAAGCCATCCCCCACAGAAGCAGAAGCAAGCATCTTCGGGTTGACGAGTCATTGAATCAAATAACATAGAAGCCCTTAAATCTCCAGGTCTTGCCACGGCAGCAATCTAAATATACCCCAAGATTGCATCCACTGATTGACCCAATAAACTCTGTCTATAATGGCTCAGCATTAATAATTGGCGGTGAAATCTGCAAACCTATTCTTAAGGCACTTTTATTTTGCATTTGATAAATAAAAGCATCACTTAAAGAAAATACCACCATATTCTTACAAAACACCTTTAAGTAGAGAACCCCGAATCATCTGAAGGTGTCCTCTCATGAAGATTCCCTGACCCCGGTGACAGATAGCACACAGGCATTTCTATCACCATTTCAGAATGAGGAAACAGCCTCAGGGACTTGAACTAAGTGAGTCAGTCATGAGGCTGAAATAGAAACCAAACTCCAAGATGACCTTGAAGCAAATGCAGCCAGAAAAGAAGGTGTAAGTTAATAGTGACACTTGTTTAGCCTACTGTGACTCCAGAAAACAAGTCAAAAATGGTCTCATAAAGAACAAGCCTTACTGTGAAATCCTATCATTGTACATATGCCATTACCTTGGCAAATTCACCACATAAGCTTGCTGTTTGTGACATAAGCCATATGTCACACACGCTGTATTTCTGCTGCCTTGTTTTCCTTCCTAAGTGTAATCCACAGAACACTAAAATGACTATTTGTCTTGCAAAACTACACGCTGCAAATATATGCTTATTCTTAGATGTTGTATTGGATTTTAAAATGTATTCAAGAGCATTTGGTAACAGGTTTATTAGGATAAGAGACCTAGTCAGAGGGAAGGGCTGATTCGGCGGAAAGCAAAATCACTTCTAAAAACATCTGAAGATTGGGGGACTCCATCAAGGCCACTCAATTATCTAGTAGCCGAGCTGGGTCAAAATCAAGAACACAGGTCTGAATACCATCCAATGCCCTTAACCTCATTGTACAGAATCGTGTTCCCCAATTAAGTGGAAACAAGACTCCAAGCTAAAAGCAACCCTTCTGCTCCCAGATCAATCATGATTTCTAATACTGACAAGAAGAATTTAAAAGGAGCACTGAAAGTCTGCGTGAAACCTTCTTTTCTCTGCAAAAGACGCTTCTCTCTTCCTTAGTCCTGCTCTCCCACTCCCATGTATTTCATGGCACTAGGATTTCAAAGCCCGATGAATTTGGACTTGCTTGTGATAAGAAAAAAGCAAGAATTGAAAAGTTTGGCCGGTGTCAAAGTGTTCTTCCCACAGGGAAATATGCATGATTATTTCTGCAATTTTTTTTTGGGGGGGGGGGGAAGTATTGGGAAAACCAGAAGAGGAGAGACAGCAGAAATGCATTCTAGTAAAACCCACACCCAGCCAGAAACTGAGAAGTGTGCTACAGTCAGGGTAGTAAACCCCCAAAATAAGAAGCAACAAGCAAACAGAAAACTATGCCAACTCAAGTGACTAACAAAATGCACAGAATATTTATTTGATGGGTGAGTAAATCAAGACTCTCCAGGGACTTGGGCGGGGGTCATTTAATTTTATAAACAAGATCTAGGATGGGCACTAGACTGTCATTCCCACTGAACCCATCACTCCAACTCCCCAAACTAAATTCTTTCTTGCTAAAACTGCTGAAAACATGAAGGCTTCTTGGGACCATCCTTTCAACCCAGAACACAGAAAAGGCCCCCTTCCCACTACATTTAAATTACGTCTTGGGGCACCTGGGTGGCTCAGTGGGTTAAGCCTCTGCCTTTGGCTCAGGTCATGATCTCAGGGTCCTGGGATGGAGCCCCGCATCTGGCTCTCTGCTCGGCAGGGAGCCTGCTTCCCCCTCTCTCTCTGCCTGCCTCTCTCCCTACTTGTGATCTCTCTCTCTCTGTCAAATAAATAAATAAAATCTTAAAAAATAAATAAATAAAAATAAAAAAAATAAATTACATCTTGTTATATTATACTCCCCTAAGCGAGAGGCTCCGTGAGCGCGGACACTGGAGCTGTCTGGGCCACCCGGCATAGTACCTGGATCATGGTGGGCATTTGGTGCCTCTTTTGCTAAAGGATGATTGGCTGCAACAGGACGAAACCTGAATTTTACTTACACTTATGGGACAGAAGTACGTCAAAAGAATCTGCCCACCTCGTGGCTTCTTCTGTGGATAGCCTCCTAGGAAAGAAGAAACAGCTCTCTTAAATATTTCTGAAATGACCCTCTGTCTCCATCAGCAAACCACTGAGATTTGCTCCAGAGAACAAATCGGAACAATGGCGGGCAGGGGGCAGGGTGCAAATGAAAACCACCTGGATTCCTGCAAGTCTGTTGCTGTAAATGTGTACATTCTTAAGGAACTGATGGCAAACCTGAGTACTGGAGTTCAGGGTAATTGTATGTTGGCTTTTAGTCTAAAAAACCTAGCTAAATAAGCGCAGGATATAAAGATGTCAAGATAACAATGGAAAGAAGCTGGCCTTAGCGTCGGAAAAGGTGGGCTGAGCTCCCGACTCCATATTTTACCGTGACCTTAATCTCTTCACCTCTGCAATGGGGATCGTGATGCCCACGTCCCCGAACCCTGTGAGGTTTAAATGAGGTGCATCTATGACATCATTGAACCCAGTACTCGCCCAGTATAGCCACTGAATCCAGATTCTCTGAACCTAAGCAGTTTTAGAATATATTGGAGTGTTTGTTTCCAAACGGAGAGCTCAGACTGACAACTAAGTCGAAGCAAGAAGCATCCTTCAGCACAGCCTTGTAAGAGTGGTGGATAATATGGTTTTCTTAAAAGTAAAAAGAGGCTCCCTGTTCTGAAAAGGAAAAATTCACATCCATGCACTCAGGGATATAAAAGGAGCTGCCAAGTGGCAGGGGTTTACCCTCACTCGGCTCATCTGGCCAACATCTCACTAGAGAAGAACAGGTCCTACAGCCCAGCGGCGGGCGCCCCACGGGGAGCACCCTGGGAATGCCCTGTGGCCAAACTACTCACTTTAGAGCACGGTTGGGTTTGTCGGGAAGAATAGCTGTGAAATCGCTACACGAGTCTGACTTGTGAGACAGGCATCCCAGGCGGGTCCTCATCCCTTTGTTCCTGCAACAAGCACAGGGGCAGAAGGACGGGGAACTGTCACGATCGTAGCTGTCGGCTCCATAAAGGGCCCCAGGAACTGCTGCTGCAGGGGCCTGCACTGCGTCCCCAGACCCCCCATCCTTCCCCAGGGGGGATCCCTAAAGATTTCATGAACAAGAGGAGAAATATTTAGAAGATCAAAGGATATATCCTCACTCCCTAACTTGACTCCTGGAATAGTAATAGGTACCCTACCCCTAGAGGCTTAATGCTCTTTCAAAGCTCACATTCAAGTTGATAGTAAGTCAATTGAAGGTCGTTAGCTTGGAAGAATTTCTAAATTAGGATTCTCTGTAGGGAAAGGAAATACAGTGAAGACAAAATAACAATCCACATTTCGCTCTCCCATCAGGAGGGCACAGTAGCAGCAGCAGCAGCTCCTAATTGCAAAGCCTCAGAAGTGGTACCCGCACGGAGAGTAGAGGGTTGCTTGCATAATACAGGGGTGTGTATCTCAGAACCTCTGAGTACAAACGAAGCTTTCAGGCAAATTGATTCTGACTCAGGTGCTCCCCACTCATCCCCCAAACCTGGGGATAAAGATGCACGAATGGCTACAGACCAGCAAGGACCAACACCTGTAGGTCAGGGCATGAGCTGCTGGTACAATCAGCAGTTAAGAACCAGGGCCCCTTTCTCCATTCTTTTATTTACTTAACTAAGCTCTCATATTCCTATTTATATTTAGGCTTCTCTCAATCAGCATGTTTAATACTTTAACATGTATGTTTAAAATTCTCATATCTTTTTATTTTCCTAAGGACAAGACGTTTACATGTTATCTGTCATGGAAGGTCCAATGAGGAATTACACTAATATCTCTTTCTGACTTCCAACATTAGCCCCTTTTTACCTTTAACCGGAGATCAGCCAACTAGGGCCCTGTGAGATGCCCGTTTATGTAAATAAAGTTTTATTGGAACACAACAACACCCATTTATTTACATATTGTCTAAAGCTGCTTTGGACACGAGGGTAGAGTTGGGTGGTTGCAACACAGACTGTATGGCCCATAGAACTCAAAATATTTACTCTCTGGCCCCTGATAGAGTAAGTTTACTGACCCCTGACCTTTAACCATGGTAGCTCCTCACATGGAGAGCAAAGGTAAGTGGGAAGGGTTGGGTGTAATTAAATCAGGACTGAAGAGTGACTTAAAAAAAGGCACTGCCACATGCACGCTGGTAACAATGTGCCACGGAAATAGTCCCAGAGATGTTATTCTCCGTGTGGAAAGGAAGTCCTTCCAGCCTGACTTTCCCCTCCCCTGATTTGTGAATCCTCAGCCTGGGCAGAGATGCTAGAGGCTGTCCAATCCAATCTCTTCCTGTCACTCCAAATGGGTTTTCATCCCTGACCCAAGCTAGTTATTCACAGAAATCTTATCCAAGAAATGTCTACTGGGATGGTATTATATTTGGCAAGGACGGACAACATTTGTATTCCATAGCCCATCTCTGAGTGCCTTTCGAAGCTGGAACATCCAAGTTCCCAGAAATATCCCCTCTCCTGCAGAAAACCGGGCCTGCACATCCTGTGCTCCCGCCGCTTCCCTCAGCCAGGCGCATGATGAAGCCATCGATGTTGTGGCGTTTCCAAACATTGGTGACAGCCATTCTCTCCCCCGCGATGGTGAGCATCCTCTGTCCACTCACTCTTATAAATCACGGGGTGCTCTGCCACCAGGCCATGTGAGCAACTGATTAAGGGCCCTGGAGTCACCACATTCCGGGAACTCAAGTCAAGGTCTTGCTCGGGCTGCACCAAGGCCAAAACCCAACTTCCAGCGAGTCAGTTCACTCCTCGGTGCCCCAGGATCATCAATAACAGAATAGTCAGGTCGATGCCCCCAAGAGCAATTAGGAGGACTTCGAAAAAATGGCAAATCCACACAAGCCATCTCACAACGTTTAGCGGGGGCCAGTGTAAAGGGTATACTCGTTACTGAGACAATGGTGGTTCCCCCCAGTTGTTTGTAAAAATCTTCCACAAAATATTCTTTGGGGCCCAATGGTTTTGATTTTCCATCTTGTCTAGCTGAGATCTGAATTGCAACCTTGTTAGTTAGGCTTGAAATAATGGGAGCAGAAGTGAGAGTCAAAGGTTAAGGTTACTTAAAAAGGAGGGAAGGAAGGAAGGAGGGAGGAAGGGAAAGCAAAAAGAAGTAAGCTTGCCCTCATCTTTCTTCCCTGTTCCAGGACCCTACAGCAGTCCCTGAATGGTTCAGTGCAAGCTCACAGGCCCACCCCAAGAGTCCCACAGTCAATGGGAGGGTTTAGCCCTGAGGTAGGTTCTGCTTGCAAGGACACAACTTTGCAAGGAGCCAGGAAGGAGAGCACCGGCCACAATAGTGGCCTGAGGAGAGGGACCACCCCAGGGAGTCGAAGGCTGGGGCAGGCTCACACAGCAGGGGGGTGGGAAGGGGTGGAGAGGGGGAAGGGCAGAGGCAGGGAGACAGGTGAGCATCATTACCTGCGTGGCATCAGTAAAGCGGCCATACAGGCACGCGCTTACGGTTAACCCTCTGGCCGGTGTGCAGGGACGTCAGGGCGGGAGATAGTACTGCTGGGGCACAGGGATTTACCCTTTCGCGGCCTCTCACCTAAAATCAAAGAATCTGCTGTAAGAGGGGGGCGGCCCTCTCTGATCTGACTGTGCTACAGATCCTCTCCAACGGTCGCTTCCCCCTAACAGAACGCCCTCCCCACACGTGCCTGCTTGTCCTGAGGAAGGGCGATCAGCTAAGGGTGAACGGGGACAACCTGCTGGCTGGATTCGCATAGCTGCCGGTGGGTCAGGAGCTCCTAGCTCCCCACACACTGGCCATGGACAGTGAAGTGGGGCACGTGCCCCAGGGGAGGAAGGCTGGGGCCTGGCAAGCCAAAAATTACTGCTCTCTTTGTCTTACTCCAGTGGGGCCTAAGTGACCAGCCAGCCAGGGATGGGGGAGGAGGGGTCAGCACTTGCTCCAGAATTACTGGATCGGCTGCTCTTCTGATTCTCGCCTCCCTCTCAGGAAACCCATCCCGGAGAGTTGGGAGGGTGTGAGCAGGGGGAAGGGTGGAGTAACTCCTAGGGACACTTGTCAGCCCCCCCCCCCCCCAAGTCACTGCATAGGCCTGCTCCTTTGCAGGATCACAGGCCCAAGCTGAAGAAATGAATATGTAAGCCACTCTCTCCTGCCCAGATGGAGGCTGCCTGACCTTCTGCAGCCTGGGGACTGGCCCATTCCTGACCTGAAGGGGGGAGGACAGCAGGAAAGGGGATACTGAGGTTGAGGGCTTGGTGACTGATCATCTCTCTCTCCTGCGGGTTCCCTTCTCAGTGCTTCAAACCCTTTGTTCCCACAGAAATGATAGGAAGAAACACGTGAAGAGAGCAGCCTATCCGTAAAGGGCTCCCCTGGGGAACCCTGACACCAAACATAGAATCCATTTTAAAAGAAACCTAATTTAGATAGATAAGGCCCCTACTCGATCTACTCCGTTTAAATTATTTTGCTATTACACGGAATGTTTCACAAAAACTTTCTTTTTAAACACCCTCTCTAATAATATCAAAATTCATAAAATCATAAGATTGCTTTGTTAAAACTAAAATAAATAAATAAATAAAAATAGTTAGACTTTGTGTCAAAGCTCATCCTCCAGGAGACTGAGCTTAGACTGACATTTCCTTAATCTTTGTCCTAATGGTGCATCCACCTGCCTGCCCAGGAGTCAGGAAATCGAAGCCCTTCCCAGCTTTAAGGTTCTCTTCCAGCTGCAAGAAATTCACTGTTTGGGTCACCTGTGCCTCATTTTCTCTTGCTTGTGGTCTAGCGCCCGAAGGAGAGGAAGCCCATGCCAGGGGACTTCAATACCCTAGTGCTGAGCAGAACCAGAAATGACTCCCCACAGACACAGCAGGCAAGGTCATTTGGGGCAGGCATTACCAGGCCTGCAGTCACCGCCTTGTCGCTCTTCCCGTTCCCACTGCTAGCTCACCCTGGCTTGCCGGGACTGCTTCCACGCCTGCCTCTCTCCCTCCCAAATCCCGCACTGCCCACCACTGCCCCCCAGCCCTTCCACCATCCCGTCACTTAGCTCAGCCTTGACTTCAATTCAATCAGAATCTGCAGGAGACTCTGGCCCCAGCTTCCTCATTCATCCCAGCACCTTGGGGACTCTAATTCCATCTGGCCCTTGACTTCAGGGGGGTTGGAGTTTGGGGTCCCCAGAGCCCAGGAAGGCCCATGGCAATGTGCCCTGTTAGGTGGACATCAAGTGACAGGTGACTCTGGGGCAGACAGGATGGGACATAATGGAAAGAGGATACTCAAGGGAAAAAAAACAAAGGTTAAAAGCAAAAAGCAAAGATTTTTAAAGAGGGGAAGAGAAACTAAGAGTCTCAGCGGGGAGAAAGCAATCAATATGCATGGAGAGGCAGGTTAATTAAATATGGATAATGCAATCAGCCCACATGGGCACCTTGAAGAGGAAAGAGAAAAACAAATGCAATACTCACTGTCTTTGACCAGTCCTCATGGCCTGCGGATCTTTGCCAACTGGGTGGTCAGAGAGGCTGCGGGTTAAGGAGTTCTGGGAAAAGAGTAGATCTTTCTTTTAGCAGTCAGATCCTTGCTGGGTGAAGAACATGCGTGCATGAATGCACGGGCACACTCGTGCGTGCACACACACATACACACATGCATGCATGCACAACACACCTCCCACCACTTGAGCCGGGCAGCAAGCGGCCCCGCGGAAAGCTCTTCTTTCTGCTTGTCACATTCAGTAAATACTGAAGCAGCCTACACCCAGCGGGCGGCGGCTCAGCTCCCGGGCACAGTCTGCACGCCCATCCTCATTGGCAGGATGCAGGAGGTGCCCCTGAGCAGAGCTCGCCTGGCACTCCTCCCATACCTTCCTCTTCACTAACCTGCTTCCTTTCTCCTCGGGCTGCAGCTCAGGGAGAAGTCCCCACAGCCCAAAGCTGCCTCCCTCTGCACCCAGAGGCTGTGCAGGGGGCAGTGAAGCCGTAGGTATTAACTCTTTCCGGCCACCAATGAGCTGAAAATCAAGTGTCCAGGGGGCCCTCTTCTAATGAGCTCTGCTGCTGGCTGAAGGCTGGTTGCTGCTCAGGGAGCAGGGAGCATAAAGATCTTGCCCCAGACAGCTGCTGACAGCAGGAGCCAAGCTGAATCAAATCTCCTAATGAGCCAGGAGGAGGGGGGCTGTCTTGCTGGGTGTGATGTGATGTGATAAATGCAGAGAGCAAGAAAGCTATGGGGCAGGTCACACATCTAAATTCCACCCCCTTTCTCCCAATTTCTATTGTGCTTCACTACCAAGCCAAACCACACAGCCCTGAAATTATCCCCTCTGCCACATCTCAGCTGTCCCCCTGACTCGACAGAGGCATTTCTCCCCCAGTCTGTCTCTACTCCCACCCCCCAGCACCAAACACACCACTCCTCACTTCTTAATGAGAAATTTCCACCTCCTCTGCCTCCTCAAAACATGTATATTTCCAACTCTGTGCTCCTGGTTTTTCCTACAGTGGAAATTCACCTCTCTCCCTCATCCATCACCTAGCAACTTCCCCCTGCTTGCATTTGTTATGGAGTGAGACTTTTCCCTTTGTTCTGCCCAATCTGCACATTATCCCTAATTTTTCTGTCTTCTGCAATTTTTTCTTCCAAACCACCTTACCCACATGGATCTTCACACTGCCTGTTTCAGTTCCAGAAGGAGGACTGTCTCTTCCTGCTTGCCCTAGTACAGTAGTTCTCTGAGTATGGTCGCTGGACCAGCAGCGTCAGCATCACCTGGGAATGTGTTAGAAATGCAAATTCTCAGTCCCCACCCCTGGACCTACAGAATCAGAAACTCAGGGGACAGAGCTCAGCCTCCCAGGTGATTCTGATGCATTTGAAGTTTGTAAACCCCCACCCTGGGACAAAGCTTCCCTTCTCCCCATTCCATTCCAGTCTCCTTCTCCCACTCAGGAACTAGCTCCAAATGCACCTAACCTTTACCGCAAGTCATTTTGGACACCCGTAAGGCAGCATTTGCTGGAGGCAGCAGAAATCTCTCTGGAAAGTGATGGCTTGATACTAAAAATATTAGATTGCATGCGTTTAACCTTCTATAATGTAGAAAGCATGTTCGTGTCTTCTTACTCAACTACTCTATTCCATAGCCAGAGAGAATATTATTATCCCTGAGTTACAGATGAGAAAATTGAGGCAACTCAAGGACCGGACTTGTTTTCTTAGAACTCTTATAGTGGAGCTCTTCCCACCACGTCATGCCAGGACGCAGAATTCCTGGCAGATCTATTGGTGGCATAACCTGTATTCTCACAGTGACATGAGTCTGCCGCAACCCCATACTGCGTGACGAGAGGATGAAATAAAAGTCTGATGCTGCCTCCACGGTGACTCATTGTCTCTCTCGCAAAATGTCCACAGTGTGCCTCTGTTAGGTAAAGGGAACTTAGTGTTATGAAATGAGACGCCAAAGAAATGTTTCCCATGTCTCGGAACCCCTGCTTTGAACGCTGATGCTAGCCGGGGTTTAGAATCCAAGCATAAAGAGAATCCTTTGCTTCTGGACATTTTCTTCATATACTGCACTGTACAAAACAGGTTCACAGATAAACTGGGAATAAAAGCCCATTGATAAGCACTTCCCTAATCCTAGATTAGGCGTTATACAGTAAGGCGGAGCCTCCCTGATTCCATGCACACAGCCATTGTCCAACAAGCCCTCGTTATGTGCCAGGCACTGGGCTAAACATTGCACTGCTGTTAAGTTTGTTCACTGCAATAAACTTACAAGGCTGACATCTTTATCGACCCCATTTTACAGATGGAGAAACAGAGGCAAGTCAGTTACAGGTGGCAGAGCAGGTGCCTGATACCAAGCTTCCTGTTCCCAACCCTTGCTCTGCCCTTTGCTTTAACACAAAGGTGGTATCATCGCGGGACTCCTCGTCCGGTGCGAAAATGGTGAGATAAAGGCCCCCTCTGAGGCTCATACTGCCCCATCTGGCATCCAGGATTTAAAAGCATTGAGGAGATAACGGCAGGGCTGCAGAGGGGCCCAAGTCTCAGGTGGGGGCTGACTAATATTAACTAGGCATCAGAATCTTCAATTAGGCTTTGGAGAAATAATACAGTCATAGGAAGTCAATAAGCCAACCCGAATGTTTAAGGAAAGATATAATCATTAACACAGTTTTAAGAAAGAGCACAAATATAAGAGCAGAGGGACAAGAGTGTGTGGACATGCATCTGTCATGAGTAAAAAGAAAAAATTAAAACTTTTTCTTAACCAAAATGTTCCTGAACACCAAAGCGTAACCACACGGCACCCTAGTTTGAGAAGCACAGACCTAGTACTGGTCCCCTCTCGGGGGGAGGCCTCTGAGTTAAATCTTCCTTTCTATAGAGGCAGGTGCATAAGGAATTCCAGGGGCTGGAATTAAGCAGAACCGAGGGGGTAAGCATTAAGGCATGGCCTCCTTTCCTGAAGGACAGAGGTACGCAAAGGCAAGCAGCTGCAGTGCTAGTGAGAAAGCACTCGCCTGCTTGGACTCTGTGTCCCCGGTCTTCCAGCCCTGGCCCAGGAATACAGAGCTCTGGATTCTTTTCTGGTTACTACCCCTGAGTTTCTGGCTGGAGACTGGGCACAGGACATCTCCGCTGGCGGCGACACATGGTTTTTCCCAGGAAAACAGGCATTACAAGCCCTGCTCTGGCTTCCTAGGCTGCCCTGCATGCCTCAGCTCTTCCCATTCTCGGTTTGCTCCTCCTGGGAAACCCAACCTTCCCAGGCCTGGGCCGCTGCGTCTCTCCGGCATTGGTGCTCAGTCCTGCCTCTCATGAGCTCCAGACTGGCTTTCCCAGAGGACAGCTAGACAATTCCATCCTTCTCAGACTCTGCAGATGCAACTGTGTCAGAAACAACCACCTTTCCCTCCAAATCCTCCCTTCTTGCCGGGCTCCCTATGCTTGCTCACGAAATGACTCTGTCCTAGCCCCTCAGGGTAATGAGTATAGGTATCTCTGGCTTCTTTTTCTCTATCACCCTGTTGAATTGATTTTTAAAACTTCTCATTATATTTCTGAAATACTTCTCAATTTTATCCCCTCCCATCCATTGACACGGCCATTCAGAGGTTACTGGGCACCCACCATGGTGTGTGTCTCTTCCACCCCTCCTAAGCAGCTGATCTTCCTGCCCCCGTGGCATTGCTTCCCCATCCCCATTAACCTCCTGGCACACTACACTACCACCAGAGTTACCCACCAATCAGGTACCATAAATGGTCCATATAGTAATTTTTGATGGACTTCACGGTAACGATTTTTCCTGCCTGACATTCTAACAATTCAGTCCCATTTACCTACCCAGTTTTATATCCCATTGTGCCTACACACATGCACACACACGCCTGATTCTTCCATTGCCCCCTCTGCCCAGAATGTTCCCCCCGACCCCCGATCTGACTCTTAACTCTCAATTCCTTCTCTAAACCTAATGCCTCCGAGATAAAAATTCTCCTTTCTAAAGCTTTTCAGAACGGCCTCGATCAGAAGGAATCCCTCCATCCTAACACCACCACATTGCTGTGTGACTGAGAGCCTGTAACATAGCCTGTAGTTTAATCCTTGTGATTTGTGTTTTCTGATCCTCCCAAATGACAGCGTGTTCCACCAAGACAGACTCTATGCCTTACTCCCCTTGCTATCAATTCTCATTGCCGTGTATGAAGCAGGTGTTTAATAAATGTCAGCGGCATTTGATTTTGAGTTCATAAAAAAATCTGAAAAATCACCGAGGATTCATTATGGCGGAAACACTTTAGACTTCCGCAGTCTCCGGGTCAAGTCTGAAATCAGTCTAATGCTAATGACTCTCAGGGGCAGCAGCATGGGTACCTAAGGCATTTGCAAACTATTGTTCCCCACAGCCCGGTCAGGGCAGGGTGGAATTAATCAAGAGCGAAAGGAGCACCTGGTATTGTCACACAGGCCACAAAAATGTAATTAAATTGAAGATAAAGGGAATTAAAGTCTGCAATATAATATTTTTAAAAGCCATGTTAGTAGAGGTGGAGGTTTATTGCCAAATGCCCCCTGTGTGTTTATTTAATAAACATACCACCTAGGACAGTACCATATTAAAAGCTTTTAATAAAACAGTCATTCAGATATCAGATTTGAATTCTGGTCAGCATGCTAAAGCTCTTCCACAAATCTTTTAAAAGCAATTTCCACTTTGTAGCTTCCTAGTAACAGCAGAAACATGAATCAACATATGCTGCATTGATTTGGGGTTTCCATGGAGACTGGAAGGACACAGGGAAAGGAAGGACAGAAAGACGCCACTCGGCCCAAAATTCTAAAAAAAAAAAAAAAAGTCTCGATTTCATTCCTCTGAGTATTAACAGCCTCATTTCCTGCTCATCAGTTCAAGCATGTGGATATTTAATTTGTAATAAGCCTGCTCAACTTCTCACAAGGAACACAGAGGGGTAGTGGAAAGAAGTCAGCAGTCAAAGGTGTCGGCCCATGAGGTTTGCAAAGAGAACCGAACAAGCACAGGATCTGGAATGAGAAGAAAGGGTCTCTGGTCCTAACTCTGTCATTAATTAGCTCTGTGACACTAACTACCTTAACTAGCTCTGTGACACTAACTACCTTAACTAGATAGCTATGTGATCACTAACATAATGAAGAGCTTTGAATTTCAATTTCCTCTTCTGTAAAACCCAAATTACCTGCCCTGTCTATTTTTCAGAATGGTTATAAGAAAGAAATGAAAGAGTCTCTGGGAAGGAAAGTGCCTCGTAAATTCTACTCCACCGTATACCCTAACCACAGGTGGTCCCCCACTTAGGATCGTTCCACCTATGAGGGGTCCCTTATGATTGTCTGACTTTACCATGGTGAGAAAGTGATACCTATTAAGTGGAAACCACACTTTATATTCTGCATTTTGCCCTTTTTCCCAGGCTGGTGATATGTGGCGATCTCAGGATGCTCTCTCGTGATACTGCTCCGTGGCGGTGAGCCCCAGCCCCCAGTCAGCCACGTGATCACGAGAGTCAACAGCTGAGTGCAGTACTCAATAAATTACATGAGATATGCAACACTTTATTTTAAAACAGGCTTTTCTGTTAGCTGATTTTACCCAGTGATAGCTAATGTAAGTGTTCCGAGCATGTTTCAGGTAGGCTAAGCTGAGCTATGATGTTAGGTAGGTTAGGTGTATTAAACGCATTTTCTTTTTTAAGATTTTATTTATTTGACAGAGAGAGAGAGAGAGATCACAAGTAGGCAGAGAGGCAGGCAGAGAGAGAGGGGGAAGCAGGCTCCCCACCGAGCAGAGAGCCCGACGTCGGGCTCGATCCCAGGACCCTGAGATCACGACCTGAGCCTAAGGCAGAGGCTTTAACCCACTGAGCCATCCAGACGCCCCAAATGCATTTTCAACTTATGATATCTTCAACTTATGTGAGTTCATCGGGACATAACCCCATCCTAAGTCGAAGAAAATCTGTGTTATGCTTGGTGATGCTCTGAGCTTCCCTTTAAAGGGAATTTTGCCAACAAGCAAGTATATGCAAAAAATTTAAAAAAGAGAAAGAGAGAGAGAGAGAGAGATTGCTGATTTAGTGGTAAGTAGACTGACCTGGAAAAAAGAAGAGTGACTGGCCTGAGTTTCAGTCCCCACTCTGTAATCTTCCAGATCTGTAACTATGGGCACATTACTCTCCTTGAGTCATTTTCATCGCAGGTAGGATGAAGATCACAGTACCAGTGCTGTAGGCTTGTCAAAGGATTCTTATACAGCTTAACTGAGGGATTCGAGCAATGCTTGGCAAATTGCAAATGAGTGTTTAGTGGGAGCCATTAATATTAGCTATCTCATCTGCTTCATCATCTGTAAAATGGGAATTAGAATTCCTACTCCTTCCCTACTTCACATAGATTACTCGGATGACATCTGCTCAGCTATTTGATAAACTGCTTCGGAAAACGTACTAAATAAATACAACGTTATTACTTAAAGATTCATGTTTACTACCTGCTAATGGAGGTGACACAAAAATGAAACACGTTCGGAAGGATTTTCAAATGCCTAGGGGTCTAGGCGGAGAGGGGGTGACATGTGTCTCTGCTACCTTTTTCCGTCTCTTTTGTTTCTCTTAAGCCGTCATTTGTCTCCTTGCTACTCATTGCAGCCTTTTCTTTTTTCTACCTCTTTTCTCTCTTTACTATCTTTTTTTTCTCTCTTTACTATCTTTATGCTTCTCCTTTTAAGTGTGTCTAGAAGGAATTTTAAAATTAAATTTCAGAGACTTTGGAGTGTAAGCTGAAATTGTTCCTTAGGCTTCCTAAAATTAAATGGTACACCAACACGGGGCAAAATGACACAAAACCAGGAGACGTTACAGGACTATAGGAATTACAGGACTATCTCTCCAACAGTGGTCACCAGTGTTAGAAATGTATCTATGTATTTATTTATTTATTTTTGTATCTATGTATTTAAAGAAACACATCAACCAAATGCAATATGTGGAATATATTTTGAATCCTGATTCAAATTTAAAACCATAAAAAAAAATCATGAGACAATTTGGGGAAATCTGAATACCGATTAGATACTGATATTAGGGTAATATCAATGTTGAGATTATTTTTTTTTTCTTAAGCAACTTATTAGTTAGAGATACATTCTGAAATATTTAGAGTTAAAATGCTTTGCTATCTGTAAATTGCTTCCCACCCATTTAGGGTGGGAAGCGAGAGGTAGTACACAGGTGCTCATTGTTCTGTTCTCTTGTGTATATTTGAAATTATGCATAAAAATGTTATAAGTAGTGTGACCACTGACAATATGTGCTTCAGTAATATGAGACTACAAAGTGTAAACTTTTAGTGCAAGGAAACTGAAATATAGAAAGAGGCAATTTGAATGGGAATTTATTTCCTGTATTGTAAGTTTTCTTCCCCATGAATAAACCCATTTTCAGAAAAGCCTTTTATTTGACTTCTAGGGAGCAGGTGCCAAAATTTATAGAGGTTTAGAATGGGTATGACTCTTAGATATCATCTACAAAAGTTAATTTTAAAGAATTTGCCCAAGATCACATTTCTTAAGGCATGGCCACAACTCCAGCCCAGAGCTCCAGGAGTGGAATCCCACTACATCCTTTCTTCCCACCGCTGAGTTGCCCACCCACACATCTAGAGTCTAGAGCGATAAGTCAACCTCGGATGAGGATATAAATGATGATCTGTTTACCAACCCAAACCTTCTCCATTCCTGTTGTAACCAAGCCTGAAACAGTAAACTTGGTTTTTATGAACTAGCTTTCCAGAGGCCTGCAGCTGAAGGGCAGGAAGCCACAGTATAGGGAAAGAGAGGGCGACAAGCACAATCCTTCACACACACCCCGCCTGATCTCCTGTTTCACCGAGATAATTGAGCCCTCTTTCCCTGTCTCCTCTCCTGCAAGTCTATCCACATTTACACACAAGCTTACTTCCTACCCACCACTCACAGATGTGTCTACTCAAGGGAAATCCTTCCTCCTCTGGCCTTGAGCCCCTCCTTCCCACCTGCCTGGCTTCATCAACCCTTTATCTTTACTCTGTCCTTTTCCCATGTTATTCTACACTTGCAAATAAAAATACTTCCATTAAAAAAAAAATTCTCCCTTTTGTGAGCGAAACTACCTGAAAACATTTTCTGTTTCCCTACTTCCTATCCTTTCATCAGACCTTTACAATTTGGCTTCCATCCCTGCCATTTCACTGAAAGGCGACCTCTGTATTGTGAGGCTCAGTGCTCCAATGGTCCTTACCCTTATGGACCCCTTAGCTGCATTTGCCATGGGGACCATTCAGTTCAGGCACCTCCACCCCCTTGACCTCCTTAGCCTTACACTCTCCTAACTGGCCTTCCCGTTGGTCTCCTTTGCCGGCTCCTCCTCTGCCCCCCCATAATGCTGACATTCTCCTGCCCTCCAGCCTTCTCTCCTTAAATGCTCCTTGGGCAATCTTGTCCTTGCCCACAGTCCCAACTACATCAGGTATAATGACCATTTCTGAATATTTCCTACTAATTCCAGTCCCTCTTCCAATTATATAGATTCTTATGGCCCATGGATTGCTAAACATACCCCTCAGGTATCCTACAGACACAACAAATACAAATACATCTAAAAATCGAACACACCATCGTCCCTTCTTTTCCGGACCCATTCTGTCCCCCACCCCATGTCACCTCACACACACATACACATCTTCTTCCTCTGGAATTTCTGGTCTCAGTTTCTGACACGACCATCCACTGAGTAACTCAAGTCAGAAATAGGAAAGTAATTAGACAGGACCCCTTTTCTCTCATATCCTGTAGTCAGCCAACTACCAAATCATACTGATTAAATCTTCCTCACAGTTGTCACATCTGTCCCCTCTTCTCCATCCTTACTAGTACTGCTCTGCTCCATGATTCCTGGTTCTTACCCTCACCGTCTTTGGTCTCTGTGATCCAGACATGCTTCTCTACAGCAGAACATGCCATGATTAGGTGCCTGCAACTCTCTTCTCCTAACTGGACTCTTAAGTCCATCAAGGGCAAGAAAGTGTATTCATTCATTCATTCATTCATTTATTCATTTATTCAACTAACATTTAGGTATCTCCTATGTGCCAAGCAACATGCCAGGCATAGTACATTACTTATGCACGTTGCATACGTGAAAGCTATATTTTTCATCTCTACATCTCCAACATCTAGCACAGTGCCTGGCACCAAGAAGATGCTCCATAAATGTTTGTTGAACATAACTGAGCCAGCCAGTGGACACATGAGTGAGACCATGTTTAGAGCAGGATGCTGGCAGGGAGAGGCAACTTAAAGTCATAGAAATGGCATAGGCTCCAGTGTCTGGTGACAATGGTTCAAGTTCCAACTCTGCCCATTCATGGCTGGGTCATCTTGGCTGAAGACCTGGCTTTCTTACCTATGAAATCAGAATTCCTAAGGCCATGCCAACCTCCTGTTTTATAAGCCAACATGGTTTGTGCATTATTCAGTCTCACGAAAACATGTAGTCACATTGACAGTATCGGTGTCGTAGAAAGCAGGGGCCCAACACCAAATGCGGGTGGGGCTCAAGGCTGCAGAGGAAGGGGCAGCAGCCCGAGAGACAGAAGCAGCAGGACCTAGTTTTCAAAGCCCTGGGGCTGCAGTGTCAGCACGAGGGGCTGCCACAATTGCAATGTGGCTCTCTCCTCCTATCTCGCAGTGCCAGGGCACTGGCTATCAATCTCTTCCCCTCCTTAGGCAGTGACAAAAGCTTTACCACTTGCCATCAGGGGTCTACAGCTGTGGGCAGAAAGCAGCCCTCTCCCCTCCTCTGAATATAAAACAAGCTTTTGCTAATCCTCCATTTTCAATGACTTCAGCCCATGGCTTTTATGTCCTCCCAGCTCCATTCTGGCCAGCCACTTAGAGTCACGTGAAAAGGGAACTCCACAGCCATCAGACCGGGGATGGGCTCTGGCTCCGGCGCAGCAGGATAGTGGTGGGAAATAGTGGAGTGGGGTCCGGGCCACCTCCGGGGACAGCTCTCCCTCTGGGATCTGCTCCTCCCTGCACAGAGCCCTCTGGGAAAGGAGGTGACTCGCTTTTGTGCCTGTGCGGGGTGCACATTAATGTCTGCACTGGGGGCAGGGGGAGGGGCCGGGCTGTGTGGGTGAGCTCTGATGCACAAAGATGCTGAGCAAATTCTGACACGTTTCCTTGCGAGACAAGGCTGGTAGGAAGGTAGGAATCTACCTTAAGCCATTCAGCTTTTCTGAGGCCTTCTTCCTTTTAGGACTTTTTGTTGAAAACCTCAAAAGCCTTTTGGAAATTCCATACACAGCACACTAATAAAGGCCCTGATGAGAAGGCTGATGCTGCCTGGACAGTGAAAAATATCCTGATCCCTGAGGCACAGACGGGAGCAAGAAGCATTTCTAGCATCTCTGGAGATGGAGGTGTTTGGATAAAGAGGAAATTAAAAAGCACAAAACAGAGAGCCTGGGATTGGATAGGCAGCACAAAAATATTAAGCCATAAAGTCATTACACACAACAAAACTCACGGTTATATAGCACAGTCACAGCCTACAAATAGCTTTCACTTCTCTGGCTGAATTTGATCAAGTTTCTTAGCCTCTTTAAACCTCGGTTTGCTCTGGGAAGTTGAGAAGATGAAACAGCATAGTGTAGGGAAAATACCTAGCCAAGCTGTTGAAAATACCTAGCTCCAGTAATGGAGCTACCATTATTCCTTTTAGTTAATCTCACAAACACCTTTGGAGGTAAGTGGAGTGCTTGTTCCTGTGCCCATTTTACAGACCACAAAAGCAAAGCTGTTCAGTAGCCCTGAGTAAAGGGCCCAGGGTATTCCACTAATGGCCCTAGGAAGACTTGAACCCAGGACCCCCAGGGTTTTCCCCTTTTTACACACTTTTCAGCAGACTCAGCTGCTGCGTACCCATCACTGAGATCCGCATTTGGAGGATTTATTTTTTTTAATGGAAATATGATGGGTTTTGCTCAGCCATCCACCCACAGTCTCACTCAGTCCCCTGGGAGTACCTGGCATTTGTGAAATGGCTATGGTTAACTAAGCAACCCTGATCTATAGGTCAGAGTTAACTGACCCATGAAAGAAGGACCTTAACCTCAGTAGCAGATTTAATTCAACTAGACAACGATTATGAGAAAGTTTTGGGGGGCACCTGGGTGGCTCAGTCAGTTAAGCATCTGCCTTCAGCTCAGGTCATGACCCCAGGGCCTGGGATGGAGCCCCCAGCTCACCAGGGGGCCTGCTTCTCACTCTCCCTCTGCCTGCTGCCCCCCCTGCTTATACTCTCTCACTCTCTGTCAAATAAACAAAATCTTTAAAAAAAAAAAAAAAAAGGAAAGAAAAGAAAAGAAAGTTTTCAGATTCTTTGTGTGTTAGGCACTGGGTGAAATTAAAGAAAAAAAAGTGCCTATCAGACCAGGTCCCTAGGGGCAGCTTACCAATGCCTGGCCATGGTGGGCTACGGGGCTCTACAGACTCCCATCCCTGCTCACCCCAGGCCTATCGACCTTCTCCAGCAAACCTACTCTGAGGATTGAGCAGAGAGCAAATGGTTAATAAAAGCTAGTTTACTGGATTGATTGGGTGCGCACGTGGTTATCATTCCCAAAATAATAACAGCCATCAATAGCATCAGAAATACCACATTGCACGTTTACAGCTTTGAGATTTCCCCAAACACGTATAGGTTCTCATGATAATAGTTATCTCGCTGCCCCACTTTCCAGCACCCCCTCCGTCTCCAAGAAAACCCTCAAGTTTTCCAAATCTGTAGGAACAAACAATCCAAAAATAACCCAAGTTGCAGGCTCTGGTAAGCTTTCCTTGTTTCACTAGGTTGAAAGCACCCCAAGATCAGGACTTACAAGGACCTGAAAGCCAGTATGTGTGTGAAACAATGGGTTGAGAGTGAGCGGTTCTAACACAGAAAGAGAAAAGCCACTCTCCTCCTCCACACCTCCCAAAAGTCACTACTGAGACAGTCCTTAGAAGGACCCATTTAGCTGATGCCCAGGACTCGTCACCTCCTGTAAGTGGCAAATGTGCCCTCAACTCACTGCTTAGCAATTGGTGACCTGCCCCCCCCAAAAATGGTAGCTACGTATGGTGATGGATGTTAACCACATTATTGTGGTGATCACTTCGCGATATGTACATATGTCAAATCATTATGTTGTACACCTGAAACTAATATAATGTCACGTGTCAATTATATCTCAGTTTTTAATAAAAGAACCCTTGCCCCAGCAAGTCTAGTTTTAAGAATATGTCTAAGAAAACAATCCAGAAGGTAAGCGAAATTTTAACTATGATGTTGTTTCAGTGTTGTATATAATAATAAAAAAAAATTTTTTAATAAAAAAAAAGATATTGGTGACCTGCCAATGGATGTTAGTTAACTTGATGGTAGAGAGTCTTTCACCATGTATCTGTGTATCAGATCATCACAGGGTACACTTGAAACATCTCACAATTTTGTCAATTATACTTCCATAAATTGGGGGTGGGGGACACAGAAGAAACTGGTTAGTTTCAGGGGTTAGTCCCCAGGGTTAGTCCCCAGCAGCGCTGGAGACCTGCATGCTGACAAAACAAAACAGATGCTGTGGGCAGCCACACTGCTGTGCAGGCGATCCACTTAAAACAGCAGCAGGAAAGACATGAATGGAATGAAAAGAGACAGTGTCACAGTCCAGATAGCAAACCTACAATATTTTCGGAGCCCGCGGGGATCTGAGCGAAGAAACCGCCTCCCTCAGGGGCCAGAAAACAGGTTTCAGGGGACCCGGGGAGTTAGGACTGAGGAGAAGGGAGAACAAAAAAAGAACCTTTGCAGCTTAGTGCCCACTGAGTGGAAAGAACGGGCATAGTCCCACACTCGTGCTCCTGGCAGGGGTGACAGGCATACTCCCATCTGCAGAGCTCTGTTAGAGAATGAAAGAGGACAGCGCCTTTTCTGCCCCGAGGTGCCCTGCCCTTCTCACAAGCCTGTGGCTGGGGATGGCCAGTCCAGGGAGCCATCCCAGGCCCTGCTGGAAGGAGCTGCTCTCTCTTACCTGTCTGGCAGTGGGCAGTGCAGCAGGGAAGGTGTGGCTGGCCCCAGCCCCAGCTGGGCATGGCTCGGTGAGGCCCTGAGTGACAGAGTCAGCCACCTCCCGGTACATGGGAGAAGGTGGCAGAGGACGGCCCCCCTCACCTCAGAGCCCCTAGGAGAGCTGCTGCACCATGCTGCTCGGCTCCCCGCTCCCGCTGGCTCTGCTCGCTGGGGCTTTGCATCTCATGAGCAGGGAAAGAGCTAGCGGCAAGGGAAGGGGGTGGGGAAGCAGGGGGAGGGAGAGGGGCACTCTGACAGATGATGCGCACTGCCACGCAGAGTCGGGGGAGGACCGAAGCCTCGAGCAGGATGGCACTCCCTTGTGTGGCTCTCCCGCTGACAGCTCGTCACTGAGGGGCCGGCTGCTCTGGAGAATTCAGGGAGAGGCAGAGAGCAGAGGGGGTGGCAGAGCCAGCAGGTGGGGAGGGAGGAGATCCCCAGATTGCACAGGGGGGGAAGGAGGTGAAGTGGGGTAACTGGCACGGGGGAGAGAGGATGACCTGCTTTGGCTCAAAAACAGACCAGGTTGGAAGCATCACTTCATGAGCTGGTGTGGGGGAAAGATTGGAGCACCACATTCCTGGCCTGCATTCAAGGTGGTCTCTATCCCCTTCCATAGCCAACCAGCAAGGCCACTCTGCCTTAGGAACTTGGAATGGCTAGACACTTTAGATCAAGCACAGTTCCAACTTTCTCAAAGAGAAGAAAAAAAGAATTGGCACGAAAGAGAGTAATGCACAAAATATTTGGTGTCATATGTCACTCTACCCTGCAGGCAAGTCTGAGTGCCCCCTCTGTCATCTGCCCAACTTCTGACCAGGAGGTCGCGGCGGCAAGAACAGGAGTAAGAGGGAGCACCCCCCGGGAGGGGATGGAGTGTATCACGTGATGCTTCTGTCTGCGAAGTTCTGTTTGGATGGTCAGGAGCAAAATCTGCTGGGCGGCATGGAGCAGTGCCTGGAGAAGCTTCTGAGCCTGAGGGATACCCCATAGCATCTGATGCTAGAGTCTACTTGACCTGCCATTGACACGAGGCGGGTTCACTGCTGGGGCCCCAGAGCTGACACTCATCAGCTCTATTTACAACCACAGCAGAGGAAGAGGCTGACAGGGAAGAAAATAAACAAACAGTGGAAGCCGGAGAAGACCAAAAGAAGCTGCAGCTGGGAAACATGCAAGGAGCTCAGCTAATGAGGGGACGAGAGATCTCAAAGAAGGGCTTTCTCCGGAGGGAGGGGACGGGAGCCAGAGGGGGTGGAGAACCCGTGTGCAGCTTCTAGAGAGCTGTCCATCCCTGGTGCAAGCTAGTGCTCTTCTTCAGGCCTGTCTCCAGAGTCCTGACAAGCGCTGCTGCAGATGACCCCCCGGGGATGCTGGATGGTCGGCACACCGCCTCGCCTCTGTAGACAGTCACGGTCACTATCTCACTGATGCATTAAACATCACACCAGCTCAACGAAATCAGGTCAATTCAGCAAGCCATCATTGGAGCCTACTGTGTGTTGGGAGGGAAGCAAAGGCAATGAAGACAACCGACTTATGTCTCACATGATCCAGAGGAGAGAGAGAGATTGACCTAAGTGACTCTAACGCATGGATAAGCAAGCTGAAGACTCAGTGCCACCACAACACCAGGGGGAAATAGAGATAGCCACCTGAGCCATCACATATATCCTCCCAGAGGAAGTCTCATCTGACCTGCACCTTGAAGATGACCTGTGGATTTTGACAAGCCTGAGTTTAAGGGAGGGAACTCAAGACAGAGGAACAGCCTGGGCAAAGGCACGGAGTCTAGAGGTGCCTGGTATGGTTTGCAGAATAGTGAGTGCTCTTGCCCAATGTAGACATAGAGAAACCATTGAAGAACCAACATCAGAAATTAGATAACTTCTTCATTTTAGTGAAGTGTAAGGTCTAAATATCTCCCTTAGAGTATGTCATTCTCACACACACCCACAAATGCAAGCACACGTGTGTGCACACACACACACATCTGTGCACACACACACCCCACAAGTGAATGTCCAATCTCAGTCTTAAATGATTCGTTAGGCTCCCTCCCCTTCCCAGGCATATTCTACTTCTAGCAAAAGTGGCTTTATCTCTCTGATTAGCCATTGCTGAGGAAGGCTTTCTTTGCTCTCCCATATAGTATCACCTGTCAAAGGAAACACAGTTAATGCTTAAGGCTTAAGAGAAGGAAAGTAGGGGGGGGGCACCTCCTTTAGCAGAAGAAAGCCTCTGGCAATGAGAAACTAGAGCCTGCCAACCTGAAAAAAGAGAGTAAACAAACACAGAAACAAAATCAAAATAACCCTGTCCCAGGGTAGGAGAAGTAGATTCTGAACAGGAAGGAAATAGAAGAATGGATAGATACAGTTAATCAAAGGAGCCAAGAGAGCTGCTGAACCTCACCCTATGGACCAATCTATATATAGTTCTGTTAGGGGTCAACCCTCCTTACACTTGGATGCATATGGGCACAGGCCTGCATGCGTTCACGTGCAAACACACACATGAGCATCACTCAGAGAGTTTGAAACTTGCACGTATCTGAAGGTTATTCATAGAGTATAGAATTTATATCTATCCAGGAATTCTGTTCTCAACCAGATCATTCTGTAGGTCTGAATGATCCTTCAGCTATACACACTTCTCCCCTATCCCCATTTCCACAGGCACCAGATAGAAATGATAAAGAACATGGATTCTGGTACATCAAGAACAGGTACTCTGTATACAAATTCCACTTCTGCCACTTACCAGTTTTGTGATCTTGAGCACATCACTTAACCTGGCTGTGCCACAATTTCTTTTTCTGTAAAATAGGGATACTCATAGCACCTGCCTCATAGGGATGTTATGAAAATTGATGGGTTTATATGTAAGCAGCTTAGACTATGGATAATGGATATCCCATCTGCTCCCTCAGGATTCATGACCCCCCTTGATTGCTCATAACATCCTATACTTATCCAAGTGTGTATGTGTGTCTGTATTATTTTAATTATCTCGTTTCTTGTCTGCATATTCCCACTAGACTATAAGCCCCATAAAAGCAGAAAGTATACCTTGCTTCACTTTGCTTTTCTCACCTCATCCCATGTGTTCAACAAAGCAAAGATGAAATGGAGTTTTCTTTCTTAACCAAGATTAAATTCCCAGCGTATTGGCATAGATGTCTAAAACATTTATCTGTACTAGCTCTCTGTGGGCAATCCATCCAACTTTTTTGGGTCTCCATTTCCTCTTCTATTAAATGACAGGGGTAAGCTGGGTTATCTATACATTTTCTTCAATTTCCATAATTCTACAATCCTGTACTATATTTCTCTTGCTCATCTGGAATAAATCCTTGGAAGACTTTGGACAAAGGATGCTTAGTAATTTGATAAGACCACTACTCAGGTATTATCTATCACCAGGAGTGTAGACTGTGGAAGTGATGGCCCTCGGTTTGTTCACAGCTCTCTGTACCCATGCCCTTGGATACTCTCTCCTGCACTGATTCTAGATGTGGCCATGTACCTTGCTTTAACCAATCAGACAAGAGCAAATATGGTACAAGTAGAGGTTTGAGAAGTACTTGTGAACTGGGGTTTTCTGTCTCTTGCTACCTTGGAATCCTGCAGCTACCATGTGAAGAAATCCACACTAGATTACTGGATGAATAGAAACATGTGACCTAGTCACCACTGTCATACCAACCAACAGCCAGGCAACTGCCAGACATATGAAGTCATACTAGATAATCCAGCCACCAGCCAATCCATCAACTGACTGTGGACACATGAACAAGATCAGCTAAGCCAGCCCAGCCAAGATTGCCCAAATGACCTACATCATTATGACCTCAATAAATGGTTGTTGTTTTAAGCCAAGAAGTTTTAGGATGTTTTGTTACACAGCAAAAGCTTATTGATACATCATAGAGTAGCCCATATTTCGAAGCCCATTCTGGGTATTTCTAGCTCCATTCCCTGAACACCAGTCATTTTTATTGTACCCTCAACTTCATTTCTAACATTAAAAAGCAAAAACTGATATAAGCAACTAAATGAAATCCAAGCTTTATGAGAGACTCAATTGGTGTTTGTTCCTTCTGAAACCTTAGACAATCCTTCTTTGCCTCATGGTGGTTATATAATAGGTATATTAATTTATTCACCTATCAAGGCATAACCCACTTATTAAACACAGCTTTGGAAGTTAACTTTGTGCAGGTGATTTTGCCGAAGTGCCTAATTTTTCCACAGGAATTGCTTACTCTTAGAGAGCAGTCATCCTTCATTGCCCATCACAGTGCCTAGTGTAGCATTTTGGTGATTTCTAGACCTATAAATCATGGCCCAGTTACATTTATAAAATTTCCAAATGGCAACCACAAGGCCATCAGACTCATTTTTCCAAATAAGAACATTAAAAATTTATCTACCATTGCCATCATTTTATAAAATAAAGATAATTTTGATGCCAAAAACATACAGGACATAATCTCAGAAGGAAAGATAATTCTTCCCATGAAAGTACAGTTGGCAACCCAGCACCCACATTTAGGTACATAAATATTAGTATAAAGAAATATTTAAACACAGACGCATGTATATGCCCATGTACACACATGCACACAAACACACACACACTACATTGTGCTATTTTTTTCTTTCATTTTTCTGTGACCAGTGATTTATCTTTGGCACCTAGGGATGGACTTGATTTGCGAATTACTAGCCTACAACACTGCATATACAAAACGACTGCGTGGTAGAACACCTAGGGGATATTTTAGCATTCATAACCTCTTCTAAAGGGGTTAGTCTTTTTCCAGACCAACCTGGAAGCCTACACTAGAACAGATTCCAACCCCTCCCACCACTGCAGCAGATACAAGGGAGATAAATGTGCAGCACCACAAAAGCGGACGTGTGATAACAAATAGCTGCCAACTCACATTTTCCCCAGAACACAGTTGAGGGAAAATGATCTTCCTCCATTCCAGCACACTCAGAACAGTACAGCTAATGGAGATCAGGAATCTTATTGAGGGGACTCTGTGGGCCAAGTCTGAATTTTGAGAAACTGCGACACTGCTTACAATCACTCTTAAACAGGCATTTAAAAATTAAAAAAATTAAAATTAAAAATTAAAAAATTAAAAAAACAGCATCCCCTCTGAGAGTAACATGAATGGCCCAGTACACAGAAGTGGTCACTAGACAATCCAGAAGCAAATGAAAGAGTAAGAGAGTTACTACCTGAACAGAAGAGACATTTCCCAGTCTGCACCCTGTCCTTAGATATGAGACATCGGACATAAATAGCAGAACACACTCCAGCTCAGTGTACATGTATGCACATGCTTAAGATACATGTTTAGTAAACCGCTTATATACATCCTGTGTTTGGTAGATGTGGAATTTCAAAACTTCCATAGGATCGTGCACCTGCATCTACCCAGTTATGAGCATCTATACCCATGTATGCTCAATATAAAATGTGTTGAGAGGATGAATGAATGAACCTCTACGTGAGAGATGATTTATTTATTAATTTAATCAACATATGTTTATTTAGCACACTGTGCTATGGGCTGGGCATTGTGCTAAGGATACCATTGCTAGGAATACTTCCATGAACAAAACAATCCTGGCTTCTTCTCTAGTTTTCATTTTCCCTACTCTGCCTTCATCCCTTTGTCAAAACCCATCTAATTTAAGAATCCACCAGCTAGTCCTGAAGATAACTCATAGGCATTCCAAGATCCTTCTCAATGATCACCTAATAAGCCCATCTTTGGTTTTTCAATTGCTGTTGCTCCAAACCTAGTCTTTTATTCTAAACCCTTAGGTCTGAATTTATTTCTAGAGTTTGAATATCTCTACTTGCCCTGGTGATCTCAAACCTGGCTCACCTCCCTTGACTTTTCCAATCCCTCTGCCTTAGGTAGGTATCTCCATTCAATTTCAATTTCCAGCCCATTAAGGGGCAATCCTCGAAGCCAGCCCCTTCCTAACAAGAAGGAAGCTCTGACCCCTTCCATGAGTCAGTTCCCTTATTCTTAAATAATCTTTCTCTTGTCTTGAAAAAGAGCAACCCTTCAGCTATTGTTAAAAATAGATATCTGAACCAGGCTGAACTCCAGCTGACTACTGTAATCAAAATTTTGATACCCAGAGAGGGCGGACCATGTAAGAGGAACCCTTACAAAATACTACCTTAACAAGGCTTATTCCTTATTTGAAAGATGGAAATAAAATACATTTTTTCTCAATTATAAAGCACATTTTTTTCCTCACATTTTAACATTTCTGTAGCAGGATGTTTTATAATCAGCATATACTTATAATGTGGTAAGGTTGGTGACCCCCATCTGTGTCAGTGCCCCTCAAATAATAAAGCTGTATTAAAAACATAACTCATCTTTCAATTGATGGAATCTTATAACTGAGAAAATGTAGTGGGCCATGACTCTTCATTGCCAAAGGCCACGTGAGTGCTTATTAAAATGATTCAAATTGAAGTAGGAGAAAAGAAAAGCTATGAGAAAAGGGTAGGGTTTCCAAAATCTTTAATGCATTAACAATGTCTCTAATTCAGGGAATTAGGTAACACTGGGAAGGATGACGTAAATAATCATTTTCCCCACTTGACAGTTTCTAGAACGGCTGATGATCATTGAAAGTGAACGGATTTGAGTTCTCCTGTCTTTCCCTTCCCCTGCTACCCTCTGGCACAGGAGCTGCTGGATAACAGAATGAAGAACAGCATTAAATCAGGGAGAAGGAAGAAGCCAAAGCCATGCGGATTCTAGAAACTAATTGATAGACTTTGAATAAGGAGCTGACACCATCTGGGTCATTGTAGGGTTTGTTTCTTTGTTTAGATTTTTGTTTTATTATATCCATCATAGGACTACAGAGGGCAGGTTCTGGAGCTACACTGTCTTCATCTGTTCGCCACCCCCCCCCACCCCCGCTCCACAGCTTAAAATCTGTGTGACTTTAGGCACATGACTCAACCCAGCTGTGCCTCAGTTTTCCTATCTGTAAAACAGGGATCATATATGAGTTGATACTTTTGCACTTACAGAAATGTCTGCCACATAGAAGCACTCAATAGGTCATTTATTATTACTTCCTACTTGAAATTTCCTTAAAGAAAAATAATCCCTTCTATCTGGAAAGCTGAAAAAGAATTCCATAAAGTCCTAGAAAAAAATGTGCATCCTTCTGTGATGGAGAATTATTTCCCCTCCAAGATTAAAGTCACATACACCTTTCCCCAGGACTTTTCCTTTTTGTGGGTAAAAAAGACCCCAGCAATATTATTTAAGTGAGGGTGACTTTGCTACCAGGCTAAGTCCTTTTTCAGTGTTCAAAATTTCACCGGGCCTGAATAAGAAAAGGGCAAGGTGGTCCCAGCTGGAGTCAGATGCTTATCATTATTTTATTTAACCCTGAAATAAGTCTTACTTCATAAGCACAGAATTTATTGAGGAAATTGGAACAGGAGGAATTAGCAACTGTGTACACACATCTCCATAACAAACGTGTAGTTCCATATAGTCGGCATGTCTATGTAAGTGCTCAGAGACATACTGTATGTCTGCAAAAAAAAAAAAAAAGTGCCCAGAGAAACATAAACTATTTATTTGGATGAAATTAGACTGTTTTTTACAATCCTGCAAAAGATTAAGCAGAAGATGGGTTATTGAATACACAGAGCTAGGACTCATGCACTCTGATTCATTCTTTCATATTAAAAGCAGCCTCTCCATTTTTGCGAATGACATATCCGAGAAAGAGTATCCAAAATATATAAAGAACTTATACAACTCAACACCTCAGAAACAAATAACCCAATTAAAAATGAGCATAAGACATGAAGAGACATTTCTCCAAAGAAGACAAACAGATGGCCAACAGATACATGAAAAGATGCTCAACATCACTCATCATCGGGGAAATGAAAATCAAAACTCCAATGAGAGATCACCTCACACCTGTCAGAATGGCTAACATTAAAAACACAAGAAACAAGTATTGTCAAGGATGTTCGGAGAAAAAGAACCCTTGTGCACTGTTGGTGGAAATACAAACTGGTGCAGCCACTGTGGAAAATAGCAGGGAGGATGCTCCAAAAATTAAAAATTAAAAATAGAGCTACCCTATGATCCAGGAATTACACTACTGGGTATTCACATGAAGAATACGAAAACACCTATGTTTTGCGGCATTTACAATAGCCAAATTATGGAAGCAGCCCAAGTGTCCATCGACAGATGAATGGATAAAGAAGATGTGAGATGCATACATATTTACACAAATATATGTATCTATATTTACAATGGAATATTATTCAGCCCTAAAAAATGAAATCTTGTCATTTGCAACAACATGGATGGAGTTAGAGGGTATTATGATAAGTGAAATAAGTCAGAGAAAGACAAATACCATATGATTTCACTCATATGTGGAATTTAAGAATCAGAATAAATGAACAAAGGGAAATAAAAAGAAACAGACCAAGAAACAGACTCTTGGTTACAGAGAACAAATGGGTGGTTACCGGTGGGAAGGTGGGTCGGGTGATGGGGAAAATAGGTGAAGGGGATCAGGAGTGCACTTGTCATGATGAGCACAGAGTGATGTATGGAAGTGTTGAATCACTACACTATTCCCCTGAAACTAATACAACACTGTATGTTAACTACACTGGAATTAAGGAACATGGGGGTGGCTCAGTCGGTTAAGTGTCTGCCTTCAGATCAGGTCATGATCTCCGGGTCCTGGGATCAAGCCCTGCATCAGGTTCCCTGTTCAGTAGGGAATCTGCTTCTCCTCCCACCCCTCACCACCACGCTTGTGTGCTCCCTCTCTCTATCTCAAATAAATAAATAAAATCTTTAAAACACACACACACACACACACACACACACACACAGAGTAGTTTCTCCTCCTGCTGTATTTTCATTGCCCTGAGCTGCCCCATCCCTGGGCCAGAGGGTTTGCCACATCATGATAGAAACAGGCCCTCGTTCATTTCATCTGTTCCATCTGATATTAAAGATATTGAAAGGGGAGCTATGGCTCAGTGGGAGTTTCTATCGGCAAGGCCCGGTGTTTGGAAATCAGAGAAGTTTGCTCCAGTGTGTGTGCAGATAGTGCAGAGTGGAGGGAGGAGGCAGGCCTCTGCAGACCCCCAACTGCTTCAGACACCTCCCAGAGAGAAAGACTAGCTTGGAGATCCAAGCGTCAGTGGCAGGAGGACAGGGGAAGCAGGCCTGAGAACTCTCCTCACTCCAGCCTCTCGGGATCGGCCTTTGCCACAGGGAGCTTGGAGAGGACTTGACAGGAGAGGCTAGCCATGCGCCATATGGCCGTGTCCTCAGAAAACCCTCATGCACGTCCCTGTTGGAGGCTCTTCTCCCTGTGCGGTGGCTCCCCAAAGTCAGCTACATTGCTGTGGGGACGTTAGCAATCCTAGGGGATTCGCAGCACCATGGGGACTGCAGGGAGGATGCAGGGAAGGAAAGTCTCCTGAGCGGCCTGCAACATGCTGCAGACCTGGGGCCTTCCTGGCAGGACGGATATCTCTATTCCAGGAGCCGAAGGTCTGAAATCTGGAGACAGGGATCCCTCAGGACCTATAATGAATGCTGTGCTCCAGCCGCCAGCATGGTTCAGCTGTTTGATTAATGCCACATGAAAAGGCAAATTTAATAGGAGAGCAAACCCTTCCAGGGTGCGTGCCCTGGATAAGATCCGACACCTCACACCCCCGTGCAGAGGACTGCAGAGGGGTTGGTGAGACTCCTTCCGGAGCCGAGGGCAGAAGTGTGGGAAGAGTGTGCCTTGGTCTCAGCTTCTGAGTCCTGAATGCATAACAATGTGCCCTGAGAGCCAGCCAAAGGGAGAAGGGCCTCCATCTGCTCCTTCCCCATTCTCTGCTCCAGCGACAGGGAGGGGGCATCCTTCAGCTGTTAGGCTAGTCCTGTCTAGCTATTGGCTGACACATTTTGAAAGCCACTCTCAAAGGCTTTGATGAACCGGCTTGTTGCTGGGCAGCAGCTGAAGCCATTTGCCCTGGAAAATGGAAGGAAGCAGGTGTAACCACTCACCCCAACCTGACCCCCCAAAATAGACCCCCCACCCCACATACACTCTACAACTGATTGAGTTACTTTGTCCCTGTACATTTTAATGAGTGCACCAATTTCTGACCCCTTAGCATCCCTTCCCTAAAAGGAAACCAAGGGCAACCCTGTTCTTGACCTCTCCTTCAAGAGAAAGGAAATGCCAGCCCAGGGTTGTATCCTGGATGAGTCTCCAGGTTCTTCTCAGGCTGACTCCGTCTGCAGAAGATATGGGATTGCTTGCCCGATGTCTAATTTCCATAGCCTTCACGGAATAGCAGAGAGGCTGGAGGTCATAGGTGTCTCAGGAAGATTGAATACTTTTTATTAGATTCTCATTTTATTAAGTACCCCCCCAAAAAAACTGAAACAACACTTTACTTAAGAATTAATGCAATCTCTAATTTTTATTAACTGATGGGATTTTATATCTGACAGTGCTTTGAATTTAAAATTTAATATTTGAAAAGACTCTTTTGCAATCAACTAATTTGATCACCACCACAATCTGGTGGGCTAAGTGCCTTTGAGAAAATTGAGACACCAGAAGAAAACTAAATTATCTAAGGATTTATTGTAGTAATATAGCAGAACTGGGATTCATATTCGAATTTTCCCAATCCCAGCTGAATATCCTCTCCAAGCTCCCAATTTTAATTAATAAATTATATAGATCATAAATCATTATTTTAAAATCTGTCATATAAATTTACCTAACATGTTTACCTAACATGTCATGTTTTCCTGCAAACCTGTTAAATGGTGCCCACATGGCACTTAGGCCCCTTCTTCCTCTGCCGGTAGCTCTATTGCAAATAAAGCAAAGAAGTGAAATTGGTGGCAGAAAGTAGAAGAGTGGGAGTTTGAGCTGATGGACAACAGACAGCCCCTGGATGTCCTTGAGCAGAACTGTGACCTCGTAACAGCATTATTTTAGGAAACTGTATCTGGGAGCAAGGTACTAGAAAAGGCAGATCAGAGTTATCATTTCTCTTGGGCCATATTCATGCCCGATCTTGCTTTGGGACAAAAGTAACTTTTTGCCCCTCAAAGCGTACCACGAATGAGGTTCCTGCAGCTGCTCCTGGGATGAGCTATGATTTCAGGGTTGACCTCAAGATTAGTCTTTAGAAGCATCTGTCACAACCAGCAGCCTGAACAACTGAATGCTGTTGACAAAGGATCTTGATTTCCAGCTGGTGACGGGGCACAGCCTGGCTGAAACTGGAAGCAGGCTCTTCTATCTAAGTAGACAGAGTCAAAAGTCCAGTCAATCTTTGAGCTGAAATCCTTGAGTTGTCACCTGTCCTCTGATCTTTCCTCCATCACGGATGGCTTCTCTGCTTTTAAAGCACCTGCTTTGTATGTCATATACTCGTTAACAAAGGAATCAACCAGCTAACCTGGGAGAGGGGTAAGGGTCCAATCCTAAGTAAAATATTTCCATTATCTGTGATGTCCGAAATAAACACATGTTCCATTTTTCTGTGACTTCCTAAAGAAATTCAATTCTTTAACTTTGTTATCTAACCCCTAAGTGATAATAGTGATAGGAATTTTAGACCAGGTCAAAGGCATGGGGATGACCGAGTATTTCCAAAGAGATAAAAACTTTTGTCTCGAGATATCTAGCATACTTATATCACAGTTTTCTAATTGCAAGCACATGGCCCAGTAAGTCACCTCCTCTGAATGGGAGTGCAGTGGGTCACTGGGATATGCAGCCAAATGACCAAAGGGCAAGAGCACTTTGGTTGTTTCCAGCAAGTTCATTCATGAGCTCATCCACTCATTCATCAGAGAACCTGTTATGTGCCCTGCACCCTGCACTGCTGGACAAGATAGAGGGGTCCGGAATGCTCCAGACTCAGTATACCATTCCAAGTCAGAGCCCTGACATAACTTTTTCAAAGATCCCTACCTCCAGGGATGCCTGAATGGCTCAGTCAGTTAAGCATCTGCCTTCAGCTCAAGTCATGATTCCAGGGTCCTGGGATGGAGCCCCCTGTCAGGCTCTCTGCTCAGCAGGGAGTCTGCTTCTCCTTCTCCCTCTACCTGCTGCTCCCCCTGCTTGTGCTCTCTCTTTCTCTGTCAAATAAATAAAATCTTAAAAAAACAAAACAAAACAAAAACAGATCCTTACCTCTAGGCTTCAACCTCTACAAACTCCCAGCTCCTTCCCTCCGAAAGGGAAGGACAATTTTTCCTGCCACCCAAATTTCTGGGGAAAATGCTTGCATGGTAGCAGAAGCTATAAACCAGAACTGTCCCCTGAGGGCTGGGAAAGTTGTGGGATCTAGTCTGAATGACAAACTGCTCTGGTCTCACAGATCCTACCTACCACTCGCACCCAGCCCATACCCTGAACAATCTGGAGAGAGAGCAAATAGAAATCATCCAGGGTGGCCTAATGGTAAATCTGTATAGACTTCAGCCTAAGAAAAATATTACCCTTTTGTCTTGGGTCTTCAACTCACCACAACTCCAGGGTTTCTATAACTTTATTTTCTCCTAATCCATGCTTAGAGCATCCTCCCATTTTCCCTCTGTTCTAAAGTAGAAATGCAGAAACAATATCAACTATAACCTGATTATCTGTAAAAATTGGGCCAGCACAGGGGCATGGATAATAACCACAGACAATTCTGAAGAATCATTTCAATTTGCCTTTGGCCCATATTTGCTTATATGCGTCCATTTCAAAGTGGATTTATCTTCCTAATTAGGTTTTGTTGGCCTTCCCTCAACATGCATTGACTGAGAAGTCAGGCAGGGGGCCGTGGAGTGGGCTGAGTGTGGAGAAAAGCTGGTTTGAGATAAAAACTTATAGGCATGAAACCTCCAGTTGCATCATTCACTTAACAAATATTTATTGAACAGCAACAAATGGGATAGCGCGGCACTTGGCTCTGCAGGAGATACATAGTGGGAATGAGATAGTCAGTCTCTGCTCTAAAGAAGTTTGCCACCTTCTTAAAAAGAGTGCATAAAGACTTTACATTTATACAATTGAGATTTCACTATAGCTTTAAACACGAGCCTAAATAGCATTTTTTTTTTTTTAAGATTTTGTTTCTTTATTTGAGAGAGAACGAGTGGGGGGGAAGGGCAGAGGGAGAAGCTGGGAGACACGGGGGTGGGGGTCAATTCCAGGACCCTGAGATCATGACCTGAGCCAAAGGCAGATGCTTAACTGACTGAGCCACCCTGGTGCCCATAGATAGCACTGTTTTTAACCCAAATATCCACAGGGCCCGGGTGGCTTTTGATCTAGTGGGACTCAGATAAATAGTGATTCCCCCAGCAACCACACAGATTTCTAGGTTTCTCTGCTTGTGTAAAATGCAAGTTTCTCAGCTTATATGAAATAGCACAGGAATCACTTCCCAAAGTACATGAGTGTTCACAATAATGGGTTGGAGAGCTTTCCCCTTGAGACTCCACGTCTGAATTCACTGACAAGTTAATCACTGAGGAAGCGAACACTTGATGTCTCACATTGTCCTCAGTTTAACGATTTCCAGGCAAGCCCCACCTCAGATTTCTCTCTGGTTTATATCCCTGTGCCTGGAATCAGTTACACTCCCCCTCAAAGGGCAGGAGCCTTCCCAATTCAGTCATCCACAGAAGCAAAACATGCCAATTTGGGAAAAGCAAGTAAGGGGGCAGGTCTATTTTGGACCCACAAGGAAAGTGGGACAAACGCATAGCGCCGTGAACTAAACCTTCACCCCGGTTCTCCCCACTAAAACTGGTTGCTTTCCACTCCCTCTCTGTCATTTCCACTACACCAAAGGGAATTGACAATGTTAGTTATGTGCATGTCTCTTGTTAGCTGTGAATCCCAGACCCACTCTTTCTGCCCCCATTTCTAGGAGCCCATTTTGGACTCAAGACATCCTTGGTAGATTGCAAGGAAAGTGTCCTCATGCGAGGAATGAGTGAAGAGTTCACAAAAGGCACCTCCAGCCAGGATTACCAAGGGCCAACATTTTTATCATTGTTGTCAGAGGCCCTCACGATACACACGAACATTGATGCTCGTGCAAGCCAGGTGTGATGCTGAGTCCTGGCCTCCTGACAGCAAGGGACTTATGAACTCCATTTCAGAGGTCAAACAACATTTTTACACACAGCGAAGGTAATTATTGTTACGTGAAATGACAGAAACATTATGGATATTCTTACTCTGTATCCCGGTTTTTAAAAAAAAGTTCTATCTACAGTATACACCATTAGTATAGGTGAGTGTTGAAGCAGAAAGCCTTAGAAATGATCCCCTAATATTCATTGAATCAATGCTACCGTAAGAGTAAATATTTGAACATGTATAAGCAAATGACAACATAAATAAAAGGACAAGGGATGTGGAGGGTGAGGCTCCTTTTAAAACAAGTCTTTGTATAGAAGAACTGTCGGCCCTTTCCAATTCTTGGGAAACATTCAAGTTTCAGAAATGGCTCTCATTCCCCTGACTCGGCAAGGAAAAAGCAGCCCTCAGTGTTATTAGATTCTCCTATAACTGAAGAGTTTTAGGAACAAGTCAGGGAAGGAGAGGGTGAGATTCGGTGCCTCAGAATCCCCAAGAAACTTCTTGGAAATAGATCCTATAAATCAGGGTAATAATTTGGCTCTCCTGTTCATCCAGTCCTAATCATGCCACCCATGAAAGCTGAGCCACACAGGAGAGATTTGAGGACCAAGATAAAGCAGGTAATTAACCACCTAAGTAGGAAGACCTGATGTCCACGGAATGCCTTCCCTTCTCTTAAAATTAATAGGGGAGAATACTATTTTATATGAAAATCCAAATTCCCCTGAAGAAGTAACATTTTAAATTGTCAGTCATTTACATCTCAGTGTGAATTTGTCTCAGATCATTTTCTAAAATAAAGTACTGATAGGAACTAGAAAAGATCATGAAGACCCCACATGCCTTGGAGGATACCACTATCATAAACGGGGCCTTAAGGAAGATGGCAGGAGAGGCAAAGTCAGCCTTTCTACTTTGCTTTGCTTGGAGCTGGTCCAGCTGAGGAACATGGCCTCCTGCCCACTAAGAACACTGGAGCAACTATGAACATTGGCCATTTGAGCTTGGCTTTGAACCTAGAAGTCCAGCTTTCTAAGAACATTGGGCATTTGAGCTTGGCTTTGACCTAGAAGTCCAAATCCAAGAATGAATCAGGTTAGAATGTGCCCAGAAATGTCGAGAATTTGATTTCAGTATTTGTCAAACCATCTTTATTCCTTTTCCTACCTCTACTTCTACCTGCTATCAGGATAATCATTCCAATAACCCCCTAACATGGAACCAGATGATCTCCATGCTGTGGCCAGAAAAAGTTCAAGGGGCAGAGGCACCTAAGATAACTATCTGGTCATCATCATCAGTAAGTAGCAGGTATTAGATACTTGCTATTTGCCAGCATGGTGCTACATTTTTTATGTGGATCATTTCTTATGATCATTACAACAACGTGTGAGATAAGTTTTTCATTGCCCAGCGATAACAATGAGGCCGAGAGAGGCTAAGCCAAGGTCACATGGCTTGTAAGTAGTGTAGCTGGAAGTGAACCAAGGCAGTCCAACTCCAAATTTATAACCAATAGGTGAAGCAGCAGCAAGTCTTGGGAAGAAGTGCTAGTTAGTTGAAGAGTCAACCAAGAAAAGTCTGCTTCCTTCTGTGTGTCTTCCACTCAGTGACCTCATCTCTTCACAATGTGACCTGACAAAAGAATTTTTGCTCAGTGTACCTCCCAGGCTGTAGTGGAGAGGAAAGCCTGGCCTGGGCCCTATGGTGTCCTTCAAGGAGATGCATGAAGGAGAGATAGGACCTGGCTCACAGCCACTGTTAGCCCTGGGCTGAAATGCACCCTCTCTACAGAGGTGTGCCTGGGCTCTCCCACCCCTGAGATGAAATCATGGCTCGGACAAGGGGTTTGAAGCCATCAATGGACTGACAGCATAATACCCATGACTTTCACAGCATGTGTCTTTCAGCTGCAGAAATAGGGGCGGATAATTTTAGCTCTGCGTGTCTTAACACAGCTCTATCTCTCCTGCCACCTCGCTGGCTCCAGACAGAGGCCGATTATGTCCTTCTGCTCTGAGGCTCCCGGACCCTGCTGAAAACCACTGACTGCAAAGTCTGGGGAGTAAGTTTGGGCCTCAGTGCAGAACAGGGCTCAGGGCTACCATGAGCTCTCACCCTAAGGGCTAGAGCCATGGGTCGACAGGAAACCGTTTCCTGTCTGACCAGAGGCCTGAAGTGGTGACCTCTGAATGAATATCCAGGGGGACGTTGCTGCCCCAGCATCTGCTCCCTGACACCAGCTCCCCTCAGCAGCTCCCCACAGGCAGAGGACAGGGGAAGGAAAGAATCACCTGTGTGGAATGCCGGGACAGCCGACATCCTTTGACCTAGAAAGAGTGACCTAACCGAAATGCCTTTTCTCATTTTCCACATGCCTCCTTCTCCTCATTTCTCTTTTGGTTTCAGTGGCTCGTCCTTTTCCTCCTCCTTTTGCATATGTGCTTTTATGTATGCGTAGGGTTGTGTTTTTTATTTTTTTAATACTTTATAGGACATCACATACCTCTCTTGCAAAATCCCCATTTTATGGGTCTTATGTCTTAGTGGAAAAACCTAGGGTCTCATCATTTACACTCTGACCAATGTTGCTCTCCCCAGCCCATCTCTCTTTGCTCATGAAAGCCCAGGCATGGGTGCTTACTAAGGGAAAAGACACAAGAATCTCTGAGTTATGCACACACACGCTCTTCCCACTCAGCCACAATATGCTTGGCTCAAACTCATCAGAGCTCTTTGAAAGGATGACATTTCTCTTTTATGTTCTGATTATGGTCTCCACATCAGTATGGTACCTCACACCTAATTGCCTTTAGAACCCAGGCACTAAGCTTCCTCAGCTCTTGGTGAACTGTAGGACCAAAGGCTGGATGGGTACCTACAATGGTGGGGGGAGAGGGTACCAGGCATTGCCACTGAATGACACTATATCTCATTGGCACTTCCTTACCTAGTTGGAATTTTAGTTCACAAGCTATCCCTATTCTCTGTCTCTAAGAAGAAGATACCAAGTTGCAAACTATTGTCAAGTTAATTTTTCTTTTATTCAAGTCTCATACTGCCCTTTACTTGCTTTGTGAACTCAGGAAATCCTAACAATGTCTTTGCTTCAGTTTCTTCATCTTTAAAACAAGAATAATAAAAACTACTATCCTTTAGGGCTATTGTGTCAAATAAACGTGAAACACTACAGTTCTTGGTTGCAAGCTATAGAATCCAACTCTGGACAACGTAACCAATGAGACAGCTCCCAAACTCAAGAGGAAAAACTGGAATGCTCAGGTCCCAGAAAAATCACAGTCTAGGAAAACACCAAGATTCTTGGTTCCAGAAATGAACAGTTTCCCCAGGGCAGCCCTATCTGGGCTAATCAACCCTACTCATTTTTACCACCTCATTCCATTGAACTCAAGTTTCATTTTTCCATGGGAGAGACCCTGATTGGTCCAGAATAGGTCACACACCCATCCTCACTACCAGGGGAGAGCGCAGAACTTGGATTCACAGGTGTGGTATAAGGCCTAAAATTAAGATCCAATATTACCTGGGCCTTGACATCTGGGAAAACATGGAGGACGTCAAGTGGCCTAACCACAAATTCATTCTCCTCCCCCTCCATTCCTGCAAATAAGGCCCCCTAGCCAATGACCCTCTGTATCAAACACACTATATACTGTAATTCCTGTTTATCCCTGAGTAGCTGGTTTCAGTTCCCTGCCAACTCATGGACTTATTCAAACAACCCAATCCATCTTCACATGAGAACCAAGGGCCACCCTGTCCTCTTGATACCATGAAGTCTGTCTCTCACAGCCCCTGCTGGTTTACTCTACTCCCAAGTGCAACCCCCATGTGGCTCTGTGTGACATGCAGTCTCCTCCTCCCCACTGAGTATATATGGCCAAGAAACTGCTGTCAATCCCATCTGTCCAGTACCAGGTGTCATGTGTCCGGCCATCCCTATGACCATCACCAACGGGGTGAAGAAGAGGTGAATAAAACAGGGGCCCAAAGATCACATACCCTGGGGGATGGGTGAGTCCCAAGAGAAAAATCCAGGTGGTATTACCAGAAGATGAGGAGGAATGCAGGAAAAGCACGAACAACAGGTGTTCACGAAAAGTGTTCAACACAGAGCCTGAAAACCAGAAAGGGATCCAAACAATGTAGGTAGTAGTAATATTATTTCCACATTGTCCTAGAAATCAACAGTCCCTGAGAAGACTCTCCCACCACAGCATTTTCTATGTTTATAGAGTCCTTTTTGGCCCCTTCCCTGGCACCTCTCCCCAGCACCTTCCCGGCAATGCAGAGCAACAGGCATCAGGAAGTCAGAGGGAACAGCCCCTCACATGACACCCCCTTGCGTGGGATTCCTGACTTGAGCAGATGGATGAGGCACCCGGAGTACATCGCACAAGCACCTTGCTCTGCAATTAAAGTCTCTGTCAGCCCAAAATGCATCAGGCTGGAAGGGAACAGGTGATGAGCCAGCACCTCCCTGCACTGAAGCCTTCCCCTGATTATTTCCCTCCTCCTGGTGAGAGTTAAAAACACTACTTCTGGCAAGCAGCGGCCTTCGGAGCTGAAAGTTTGGCCACGGCATCATGACATGTTCTAATCACAAGTGCTAGACAGAGCCCCCGGACGTCAAATGTCAACCTGTTGCCTCTCGTTCTGCCATTAAAATGTAATTCTTCCAGTTGCTGAGAGTTCTTTTCCAAATAACACAGGTCCCACCTTGTCAGCAAATACCTTGGCAGAGGTTTGCTCTCTTTAAGCTGAGAACCAAAATAGGACACAGACTGGGTACCTGACTGGAAGCAGAACACCTGACTAGGACAAGACCCAGGAGGGAGGAAAGGAGGACTGAGAGGTGGCTGGGGACACACACTGATGACAAATATCAAGACAGCTACTCCGTGGACCAGGGGCAACCAGCATTGGCCCCACCTTCAGCTGTGGGACCACCCGACTTCGGGATGCGGCTGGAGGCAGGCATTACCCTAACGTCCCTGTCTGCCAAGCACTTGGCATCTGCATTGACAGCCAGGAGCATGCAGGCCCCAGAGAGTGCCTAAGCTCCCTGAGTTTTCAGATGCTGCACGTAGCCTGAGATCTCAGCTCCTTGAGCACCAGGAAATCCTAACTCCAGCTTCCCACCAGGTCTGCCCCCATTTTCCTCTTTGGCTTTCTAGTGCTTCACATTCGTGTTATGTTTAGAAATAAAAATTCTTGAGTAGCAGAGCACCTGGGTTGTCAGTCAGGTAAGCATCTGACTTTTTTTTTTTTTTTTAAGATTTTATTTATTTATTTGACACAGAGAGGAAGTGGGAGAGAGAGACAGAGAGCAAGCACAAGAAGGGGGAACGGCAGGCAGGGGAGAAGCAGGTTCCCCACTGAGCAAGGAGCCCGATGCAGGGCCCGATCCCAGGACCCCAAGGTCATAACCTGAGCTGAAGGCAGCCGCTTAACCGAGCCACGCAGGCGCCCCTACATCTGATTCTTGATCTCAGCTCAGGTCTTGAACTCGGGGTTGTGAGTTCAAGCCCCACATTGGAGCTTGGAGCCCAGCGTGGAGCCTACTTAAAAAAAAAAATTCTTGCCTCCATCAGAAAGGATGAATATCCAACTTTCGTATCAACATGGATGGGACTGGAGGAGACTATGCTAAGTGAAACAAGTCAAGCAGAGAAGGTCAATTACCATATGGTTTCACTTACTTGTGGAGGATAAGGAATAACATGGAGGACATTAGGAGAAGGAAAGGAAAAGTGAATTGGGAGAAATCGGAGGGGGAGATGAACCATGAGAGACTGTGGACTCTGAGAAACAAACTGAGGGTTTTGGAAGGGAGGGGGGTGGGGGGAATAGGTGAGCCTGGTGGTGGGTATTAAGGAGGGCACATATTGCATGCAGCACTGGGTGTGGTGCATAAACAATGAATCTTGAAACACTGAAAAAATAAAATTAAATTAAAAAAAATTCTTGAGTAGCTGCACCTATAGCCCTCTGCAGCTTAAAAGTGCACATAATAATAGCAGTAAGAGTAACAATTAACGAACTTTCTTAAATGCCTGAGACTTTATAAATATTCTTATTTATTTCCCTACAATAATCCTGAAGGTGGGCTTTGTTACTCCTGTTTAACAGGCAAGGAAATCTAAGCCTTGATGTCAAGGGACTTGTCCAAGTTCACACAAATAATAAGCAGCTTAGCTAGGACTCAAATCTGACTGCAAAGCCTCTAACACATTCACTGCCTCTTGAAAAAAAGATGCTGACTTATCATCATGTCCTAAACATGCTGGGAAGGCTAGCATCCATCCATGAAGGATGCATGAAAACATGACAGTTTTTCCTGGAGTTTTTGTTTGGGTGTTCAGAATGTAAACTCATACCACTTCTTGGACGTTAATCCATGGCCACACTTGACCCAGAGAGCCCAGACTCTGCCCTAGACGCTAAGTAAATAAACATATCTTGCTGCATCTGAATTCTACCATGAATCCTCTAGTCTGTTTCTAGAGTCTTTATTGATATATCTTCCCAATGTGTTCACATATCACCCACAACTAGCACATAAAAATGGGTCCCTGGCTTGGAACACCATATGAACAGCATTTACACCTTTTAAAATGTGGGCATCCTTTAAAATATCCACATTTTACAATAAACAATGCCATTTAGGATGTTCTGAGACAGAAGTATTCTTTTCCTTCTGTTCTTCTATTGTAGTCATGGAGACCTCAGATTTGGTTGAAATGAACAGACAAAATTAAAACCTACACAGAAAGTTGGCATCAGAGAAAATAATGATGACTGTTTATACTTCCATGGTATTTGTGTATGAGGAAATCAATCATTCTACAGACATGATTTCATTCTGATCTCTCACTCAGGGTGGAAAAGGACAGGTGCTCTTGATCCTTCTAAGACCCACACAGGACAAATTGCACCCACCCAGTTGTTTGGCATCAGACTGGTCTTTTTAAATTTTTTTTACTGATTTATTTTTTTTATTTGAGAGAGAGAGAGCAGGTAGAGGGGCAGAGGGAGAAGGAGAGAAGCAGACTCCCCACTGGGCAGGGAGCTAGATGTGGGGCTCAATCTCACGACCCTGAGATCATGACCTGAGCTGAAATCAAGAGTTGGATGTTTAACCTGAGCCACCCAGGTGCCCCAACAGACGGGTCCTAAATTAATCATCTGAAGCTAATGTTTTAATCACTCAACTCGGCTGCGTTGGTCCATACAAACAAGAATCACCAAATTTGCCAATAAGAGCAAATTTGCCATGAAGAGCAGCTGAGGTTGCTCTGTTGAATGTACCACTTAAACAAAAAATAATATTCCCCTGACCTGCCCCATGTTCCCCAGCCTGCTGACTACCATTGTCCCACATAATCTCTCCACTGTCACCAGGGGTGGGTCTCTAAAATACAGATCTGATCACCTAACTCCCTATTGACCTGAAACTCTGCCTGACCACACAGGTCCTTCCTGACCTGGCCTCTTGCCTACTTTCCTGTTCCCTCTCTCACCCCCTTCCCCACGGCCATGCTGTAGTCATTAAGAAGACATTCGAGTAATGAACAGTTATTTAAACATTGCAAGCTGTTGCCTGGCAAAACGACACACCCGCCCCCACCCCCGCCTGGCCAGAGACACGTACACCTAAACTATGACCCCATCATTGCCTATTTGAAAACACCCTTTTTCCCTCTCCTTCTCTTTAGGATTACCTTTTTAAAGTAACTTTATTATTATCATTATTATTAGAAAGTATACCAAAAATATAGTAAGTAAAAACAGAAGAAAATTAAAAGTAGACACAATCCCATTACCCAGAGATGACACCCTGTTAGCATTTTAGTATATGCTGTACAGTCTTCTCTTTGTTCACAGATAGAGGCATTTTGTAGCAAACCAGTTTGACTTTTGAGACTCCACTCTAGTGCCACTTCCTGTAAGAAGATGCTTCTAACCTTTCCTCCCCCGCCTCCCCCAAACTTAATCACGTTCACTCCCACTCACCCTTCAGGTCTTCACTTAAATGTCACATCCTCAGACAGTCCTTTCCTGAACACCCAAAGCAAATTGCATCACCCCAATTACTCTCTCTGATAGCGCAGTACTTTCCTTGCATCCCATTATCTGAATTTATAACTGTGTGTTTGTGTGTTTATACATTTGTGTCTTTCCCATTAGACCGTAAGCTTCATGAGAGTAGAGACTAGAGCTGGTAATGCTTATCACTGTACCCCCAAAGCCTAAAATAGCAGCTTTGTCATTAAACAACAATGAGTATGTGTTGAATAACAAGATGAATGGCGGCTCCCTTCTCCATACCCCAACAAACACCTTACCAATCTCTACCATGTCAATTTATTTCATTATACCAGTTGTTTATCGCTAAACTATGTGCTCCTGGAAGACAAAGACTGTCTGCCTATGAAGTAATATTTACATATGAAGTCATAACTAGCGCCCCCCCCCCCATAACATAGTATCCTGAACATGGCAGATTTCAGTTCTTTTGAATGATTCGAAACATGAAGGAAGTAATTGCTGGATAGGCAGTGTACCTTGCCACTGATGCTCTATAGAGCAGGATCCTATTTCTTGCATAAATCCTTTATTCCTGGCTTTTTTAAATAATGGTCTCAAGACGATACCAAATCTAGCTGAAAAGTGAAAACATTGCTTCATAGTCCTGATGTTTTCATTTTCAGAAGCCAAACATCCGGATCGTTAGACACATGGGAAGTGCTAAGTGTCTCTTCATCGAGCTGTCTGACATCTTCTTGGCTCGTCCAGAGTCCAGTGAAAAAAACAAAATGAATGCTTTGCCCCTCCACCACCAATAAAACTAAATAAATATAAATAATGTTAAATAAAACTAAAATAAGTAATGACTGTGATTAAAGCCCACATTTTCCGTGCACCATAATCTTTGCACATTTCAGAGAGTGCTGGTTTATACAGAGACAACTGTTATATGGGAATATCAGACAGTTTGTTTTCAACTGCAAATAAGAAAACCAACTAAAAGTAGCTTACATATCAATAATTTTATCATAGCACATAAGGAAAAGTCCAGAGGTTGGCTAATTCGGCAGTTCGGCAGCGTTAACAAAGATCCAATTCCTTCTACCTTTCTGCTCTGCCTTTCTTAAAAAACGCGTTCCTCATAGTTTTAAGGTGGCAAGATTAATTCCAGGTGTTCCATACACTGCAAATAGCATCCTGCAAAGGAGAATGCACCTCTTTAAATGTGCAAAGAAAACTTGAGTACACTCTCCCTCCCCAGCTGACTCCTTCTCGGGTCCTATAGACCAAGACTGGGTCATATGGCCATGCTTAACCCAATTATTGGAAAGGGAGATGAGATTATCACAAATGCTTTAGATCAGTGGTTTTAAACTTTAACAGAGTCACCTAGCGGGTTTGTGAAAGCACAGATTGCTAGGCTCTACTCCCAGAGTTCTTGATTCAGTAGATCTTGGGTGGACCCTGAACGTGTGCATTTTTTTAATGGTTTTATTTATTTATTTGAGAGAGAGAGAGAGAGAGAGTGAGCACAAGCAGAGGGAGCAGCAGAGGGAGAGGGAGGAGGAGGCCCTCCGCTGAGCAGGGAGCCCACTGCGAGGTCTCGATCCTAGGACCCTGGGATTATGACCTGAGCCAAAGGCAGATGCTTAACCAACTGAGCCACCCAGGCGCCCCTGAATCTGGGCATTTTTAACAAGTCCCCAGGTGATGTTGATACTGCTCACTCTTGGACCACATTTTGAGAACTTCTGACTTAGACCAATCATGATCCACCTTCCAGGGATGGGGAGAGGGTCAAGCCTATCGGGTATTGTGGTTGCTTGAGAGCTACAGAGAATTGTGGTTTCCTTTGCAAGGAGTGGGTGGTTGGCTGTGTAGGGCCTGCCACAGTGAAATAGAATGATAATGGCTAGAAAGTACTGAGAAATTCATATGCACCAAAAATTTCTCTAAAAACAGAAAATGTAGCCTGGATTTCAATCGAGATGTCTGTGACCCCCACCACGGCCTATGCTCTTAGATATGATGCAATCTAGGGACTTGAGTTTGAATTCTGAACCTGTTGTTCTTCCATGACTCAAATCATAGTGGTTCTGGGGTCACCTACAAATGCCCAATTTCACATTTGGAATGATCATCATTTGATGGAAAGTGAAGAGTGTTTGAGAATCAGGCACAAAATTATACTTAGTACTTATGTGACTCGATGTCTTTTCATCTCTCCAACCTCAACTTCCTCCAACATATAAGGAGCATACTAATGCTTGTCTCCTAGAAAAATTGGAGCGAGTATGTGGTAAAAATACTTTCGCTGTCCCTGGCACATAGCAGGTAGTCACTCTGAGTAGCTCTCATTACTATTACTAGCTCTGTGACCTAGGACACTCACCTGTACAAAATAGTTAGGAAGACTATATAAGTGTTAAGAAAATGCCTTGTGCATTTGTTTATTTGAACAACCTGCTGCATTATAGTTACATACAGTTAAATGAGGGCCACACTATGTCCTGGTGTAAGAAGGGGAAAATCATGCTGAGATTGGGAGGTAGGGGTTGGGGGGAGGCAGAAGAGGCTACTGCAAACATCGATAACTTCCATATGGAAAAAAGCCAGGCCCATTTTTCTTTCTGAAACCAACAGTGTCAGTGTCCCCTTCCTTTTATATGCCAATGACTCTGAACTGAAATTATTGAAAGAGGATGGTAACTCTGAGCTCAGCACACAGATATAATCACCTCCCCAGCTCACTTCATGACACACCCAGAAGGGACTACCTGCAAGTAAAAGGACTGAAAGTTTGATATTTCAGAGACTCTGAGAGGCCTGCCCTGAGGGATCACCCTATCTCAAAGAGTGTCCCCCCACACCTGCGCCCATTGTCACTCTTGATTCCCTTTCTGGTTGTATTTCCTCAGAGAACTTAGTGCTATCTGAAATCACTATGTTGGTTTACTTGTCTGCCCGTGGGAAAGTGAACTCCGAGAAGGGAACAATTTTGTCTATGTTGGTCACAGGTATGTCCCAAATCCTAGAACAGTCCCTGGTGTATAGTAGTTACTAATTAAATGTGTTGAATGAACCAACAAATAAATACATGAATGAATATTTAAATAACAGAGACAAGCACATCTCCCTTTCAATACTGGAATTTTTATTGGGTATGAGACAGAAACCAATCATCTTAATGATATATGCACTAATATTTCTCCAAGCAAATACAAATGAAAGGACTATGAATACTATCATACACATGGCTGACATGAGGGACTCAACTCCATGCTGAGACTAAGATGAGTCTAAATATGACCAGGGGTGTGAGGAGCCTCATGTGATGGGCCAAGCACCTCTAAGGACAGAACATGGCCTCAGGTAAGAGAGCATTGAGAACTATAAGAAAGATCCCAGAACAAACCAGGGAGTATATCTGAAGCTGGCCTGGTTCTGCCTCCCAACATGTTCTCTCACCATGGTCTCATATCCGTGTTGTAGAGAGACGGGATTAAAGTAAAAAGCACAAAGAAACAGAGTGGATTCCACAGTTGGGGCAGTGGACAACCAGCATCTACATCTGGAATTGGAAATGCCAGAGATGGGATAATATCAAATATAGGCAGTACCCTGGTACCTTTAGAGGCATCCCTTTCATAAGGTAGTGGTAGCAAAACCTTCGGTTGACTTTGGCAACATTGTCTCAGCCACAGCTTGGTGGTTATCAGCAATGGCGACTTGAGTGGACATCTATGACATGATGGTGGCCATGATATCAAAGACATCACCTAAGCTGATTAGAAAAGAAAAAATTGGTGGGACCAGATGGTAGCTGAAAGGATTAGTGCATGAGTGCACGTTAAGTAGCACAGAATCTGGTACCTTAGAACGATATGAGACATTTGAGAGGCACTAAAGAAGAAAAACACTGTTTTATAGCTGTTGTCATGACCCTCTTTTATAGAAAGTCTTCTTTTTATAGCTTTAATCACCATAGAATGGTATATTTTTTAAAAAAGTAACCCAAATAAAACTGGGCCATCTTTCCTCTCACCTTGAATCCAATCCCAATACACTGGTAAATTAGAAAAATCCTTGCATATTCACAAATCTGATTGTAAGAGCAACAGATGGAAATGGGATGCTTTTATGGGAATTTCGAAGGGATTCAGTGATAGGTATGGCACTTTTATCCCCAATCAAAACTTCCTTAAAATTGCTTATACAAATATTTTTCCCCACCCCCAATTCCCTCCAGCAGTCATTAAAATCCTCCCATACTCCTCTAGCTTCTTTCTTGTCTCAACAGCTCCTTAGACCTCATCAATCCCATATGTTTCATTATTATGCCCAGCTCTCTGTCCTTGACCTGTCTATCACTTACTATGCTCATCACCACAAGGACCAGAAGCTGAGCAGCACTAAGTAACCTTACCCTAGGAAGGGAGTGTCGACACTTAGGATCATTTTTTTCCTCCATCACAGAAACCAAAACCAGAAAGTATAATTTTAAGTTAGAAGAAAGTAAAAAATTAAACTCTTTCTAATAAAGTACTTATAAATAATAAATGTATTTTCACAAGAGATATCAGGAAAAGAAGAAGAAATTTGATGTAAATGCAAGAGAAATAACAAGTTACCTTGAAACAAGAAATATAAAATATCTGAAATCTACATCAAAAGGAAAATGCTTTTTTTATTTACATCGATTGGGAAAAGAAGAAACAACATGTTACAGAGTAATCAAAATAAATGCACTAGATTTACATAATTTACAGTCCTTTTGTTAGCTAAGGGTGTAAAATATGTTACATACTCTAACTGGATTGCTCACAAAATTGTTTTTTTCCTCCATGCTCCCTGTCGAATTTGACCACACTCTACTTTTTCCAGTCTGGTTTATATCACTTACCCTAGGTTCCAATCAGAGTATGCTTAATTGGTCTTAGTTTCTGGGCTATTCATGCAATTTCTGCTTCTTCAGATTTTTCACTTTTAAATCATCGGATGGTTTTATCATTGCTGAAAACTTATCTTAAATAGTTTATTCGTCGTTTTGAATTTTTCCAAAAGATAAAATGTACTTGAAGAGAAAAAAGCATTTTCTTCATTTTTCATTTTTTCTTTCCTTTATCTCCTTTCAGGTCTTTGTGCCTCTACTTCAGGGTACTAAAAGATTTTTGTGAAATGACTGAACTTAACCCCAGATTATCACAGGAAAATAACTAGTCATAGGACAGTAGTGGCCTACATGGTATAATTTGAGACTATTGAAAGTTCTTTCGCAAAAATCTTCACTAACCTGCTTTTTGACTTTAAATTCCTATTATGTAAAAGTAAATCCTTTTAGGTAGAAGCTTTGAGTTCTCTGTTAAAATGAAAGTATCCATGGATGAGATATCTCACCTCTCCACTCAAAAATCACTCACTGACTCCCCACTGGCCACCAAACAAATAACAAGTTCTTCAGCTGGTCATCCGAATCTCTCAGAGATGAGCTACCTACCTTCTCAACGTCATCCCCACACCCTCCAGAAACTCACTACCCAACAGGACGACTGCACTCATGTGCTCTGAGCATGCCCAGGACGTTCCTTTCTCTAGGCCTCAGCTTTTAATGTGCTCCAAGTGTGCTCCTTCTCTGTTTAACCACGTATAAGTATCAATAGCCTACCTTTAGCACATGGTCTATAGCACTTAAATGCTACCTTGATTATAATTAATTTTTAAAAATCTTCCTGATTTAGTAAGGCCTTCTCTGGTTTAAAGAAATCCAATTTAGGGGCACTTGGGTGGCTCAGTCAGTTAAGCATCTGCCTTCAGCTCAGGTCATGATCCCAGGGTCCTGGGATCGAGCCCCACCTCAGGCTCCCTGCTCAGCGGGGAGCCTGCTTCTCCCTCTCCCTCTGCCTGCTACTCCCCCTGCTTGTGCTCTCTCTCTGTGTCAAATAAATAAATAAAATCTTAAAAAAAAAAAAAGAAATCCAATTTATTCACTCATTCAATAGATATTTATTTAGTGCCTACCATGTGCCAAATTCTAGAAGATGAGGACGCAATAGTGAAAAAAGAAGGAAAAGACAAACCATTCAAGCTCAGTTAAGCAGAAACAGGGGAGTCTAGAATGTCTTGGCTCATGTAACTAAAACACTAAATTTGGTTTCAATCACAACTGGAAATAGGGATGTCATCAGAAATAAATCTCTCTCTCTATCTCTATCTCCCCACCTCTCCCACCCCCTACCCTTATCTTAATTCTGCTTTGCTTAGATATGCTTTGCTCTCTGGCAGGGTTTCTTCACAGAGAGATAGAAATGGCCACTGGCAGTATTATGCTTGTATCACCCTACACGCAATAATGCCAAAGAAAAGAGAGTGTTTCTTTCCTGGGAAAAGGGTATTTTGGGGATCTACTAAGGGGAAGTTGAGCCAGAGATACTTTTAGTTTGAGCTTTTCTGTGTCTATCGGTCACTTTCCTGTATATTTCAAGTCATTTCAAGCCACCCTGGTATAGGAATGGTTTTCCAGGACTCCTATCACCCACTGTGCTAATTCATTCCGCTTTACAATACAAAGATGCCCAGCCAGAGGTCATATCGTGACATGCAAGTGAGCAACACTGGAGGTACGCAGGTAGTAGAGAAGCCAGGTCTGAAGCTTTTGGAGTCATAGTTAGTCTATGGAAAATACTTCCAATCATATACATGTAAAATTGTAAGCAGAAAATTTGGTTTTGTTGATGTCTAGTCAAAATATGCACTCCCTAACACAGTGCATGTAATTATAAAATGTCCCCCCCCCCCCGCCCTTGATAGAGGTGGGCAAAATCAAACGTATTGGAATTGGTGTGTGGCAGGTCCCAAACCTCTGGCCACATTACAGGTTCTGTGTTTGAAGTTGCATGCTTTATGCATCACAGTGGGTCCTATCTTAACACATCTGACTCCTCTTGTCATGATGAAGAAGGTGGTTCCAGGTAAAATTTTGCAAAATTGCCAAAAACACAGAAAAATGGCTCAAAGAAACAAGTGTCTTATCCACATACCTATTCATTGAAAAGTCAATGAATATAGTATAACAGTAACTTGGTTACATAATTATCTCTCTTATCCATTGCTGCCTCACAAATTAACCTGTATTAGTTTGCTAGGGGTGCCATAACAAATTACCACAAACTAGGTGGGTTAAAACAATAAAAGATGTATTCTCTCATAGCCCTGGAGGGCCTTAGGCCTCAGTTCCTCAGCACATGGGCTTGGTTCCATAGGCTGCCTGAGTTTCTTCATGACATAGAAGCTGGCTTCCCCCAGAGTAGTGATTTAGAGGGAGAGAGAATATGAGCAAGGGAGTAAGAGGGGACCCAAGGCAGAAACTGCAATCTTTTATAACCTAATGTCAAAAGTGACACACCATTATTTATGCTGCATGCTACTGGTCCCACAGACCAGCTCTGGCACAGTGTGGGAGGAGACTACACAAACATGAAAACCAGGGGGCTGGGGTCCTTGGGGGCCATCTTGGAGGCTGCTTACCACAGTAACAATGCAACTCAGTACCTCATAACAGCCATTTTTAACTGTTTCTAACAACTGTTCCATTGTATGCCTTAATTTCAGATTAATTTTGCATTTTATCCAGAATTATTAGTGATTCTAAATTGTAAAAGTATTATAGAAGTGTGTCATAAAGTTAATTGCTAAAACAGACCCCAAAAATGTAGGAGATGCTCACCATACTCCCTGGCAGGACTGCTGCTAAGTTCTGTGGACCCAGACTGGATGTCTCTTAACACTTTTTTGTATACTTCTTAGACCAAGAAGAGCATCTGAACCTCTCCAGTTTCAAAACCAGTGAGACCAGCTGGTCATGCAGCAGAGCAACGAGAGGGAACACACACAAGGGGGACATGGCGATGGGAATTTGGGGCAGTGACAGGACAGGATCCAAGAGCCACCTCACAAGAGGAGGAGCAGTAAGAAGTGGTGGGGTAGCTATGGGATCCCTGGAACCCTAGGAGTAGGGGAGAGAAGGACCTAAAAATGAAATCTGGTAGTATGTGCCACCATTTTATAAGGTTGACTTTGTGAAGCTGGTATTCTTGGTATTCTAGAGGTAGCGTGTTTTCTACTAGATTCGATGTCTTGACATCTGGTACTCAGCTACACAAAGGGTCCTGAGGTTAAGGTAATGTGACTTAATTTAGCCAGACTTCCCTAGTCACAGGCAAAAGAAAGACACATTTATGGAGCTTTAAAATGAAGCATAACCCCACCAAAGTCACAAAACATGAATGTTAACAATCCATGTGTATCATTTGCACACATTTTAAAAGCTGCGCTGTCAAGAAGACAGTTAATAAATTATGAACACTGAGACACAAGTGAAACAGCTGTCTCAGCTTCCACAACTGCTGTTAGCACTGCTTCAATTTCCTCTGGATCTTTAACATCTGGGCCCCAAACACCTACTCACTGGCTTCTCAGTGGCTTGCAGCTTGCAGTTCTTAGTTAATTACAGTAAACTGGCAGTGATTGCCCTTAGGAAAGAATTTCCTATGTGGGCTAATCCCAGAAAAATCCGTAGGTTTCTAAACCTTCTCTGTTCTAAAGAAAACAGCTTTGGATTTTACTAAGCTTTCTCCGTAGAACTGCTTACAAGTATCTTCTAAGCAACCCTAGGTAACCTTACTTCTTTTCAGCTAGCGGAAGAGCTGTTTTACCAAGTACCCCCCCCAACCCCAGTGCTGTGATGACATACCACTCCACTGAAATCTCCAACCCGCCACAATCCTCCCCAGCAGAGCTAGAAAGTAATCCGCCCAGTGTTAAAGAAACTGTAACGTTGTAGCCATTTCCATGGTTACTCTTACAAAGTGAGAAGGAAGCTGGTGGTCGAGCCCAGCCACAGGAGCTTGTGCACTCCAGCAGGTGCCTGGCCTCTAGGAGCCCCACAGCCAGACTTGAGGCTTTCAATGGAGGCTTTTGTTATCTTAGACCCTCTTGGCTAAAGCTGGCTTCTTGGATCCCTGGGGCCATGTGCACCCCCTCATCCCTCACTTCCCCAACCCTCCCAGAGGCTGGGAGAGTAAAAGGTGAACGACCCATCAGCTCCTCCCCCTCTCTCATTCCAGCACTCCCCACCCCATGCGAGCAACTGATGACAAGAGCTAACTTTTTTTGGATGCTTGCTTCGTGCCGGGAACCCCATCTAAGTATTTTTCAGGTATCTCTCACTTAAGAGATGACACCTTGGGAAAGAGCACAGATTTGAATCAGATTGCCTGAGTTCAAGTCCTGCTGTGTGACCTTGGATAAACTGCTTATCTCTCGGGGCGCCTGGGTGGCTCAGTGGGTTAAAGCCTCTGCCTTCGGCTCGGGTCATGGTCTCAGGGTCCTGAGATTGGGCCCCACATGGGGCTCTGTGCTCGGCGGGGAGCCTGCTTCCCCCTCTGTCTCTGCCTGCTTGTGATCTCTCTGTCAAATAAATAAAATCTTTAAAAACAAAACAAAACAGACAAAAAAAAACTGCTTATCTCTCAGTCTTAGTTTCTTCATCTCTAGAATCAGCTAATAATACCCATTCCTCAAGGGCCCGCTGGGAGCATTAAGTGAGATTGTAGAGGGAATATACAGAACAGTACAATTTAAGTATTGGCTACTAATACTATGACTGGATTGCAGACAGTTATGATGAATTTTGATTTTCATGATTTGGAGTTTTTCTCTTCATGACATTTCAAGAAGTAAAACTGACATTCTGCCTTTTACTTATTCTCATAAAATGTGAAGAATTTCCAGATAGAACCTTTTCTTGAGAGACTCATGACCTAAACCAAATTAAATAGCTAGAAACTAAATATAGTTTTTAAGGGCTATTCTGTTTAATGTTTGAATTTTGGAACACCAAATAATTCTACAAAGATTAGAATTCTGAAATTGTCTATTCTGTATTTCTCTACCTTGTGTCATAACTAATTTAATGTTATAAATATTTGTAGGTTCAGAAAGCATATAGTTTTCTCTAAAGTAATCTGGCTAATGAATTCTCTTATTATGCATGTTAACTGACATTCTTTCCCTATTTATTTACCTGAAATTTCTTAGTAATTTTGTTAAAGTTTTAGTTAAATGTTTTTATATGTTTAAGTTATAGTTCTCACGATCATATTAATTATTGCAGAGTTTTACTCTTGCAAAAATAAACATGTTTATATTTCATTTGACTAAGAGATTTAATTAAATAAAGCACATAAAGGGATTTTTCACTCAAATTACATCTAGAATAAAACTTACCCATATTTGAATGCTCCAATATCCTCATATGTCAATATTAAAAATAAATCCAAATAACATGATATGTTCATCTTACAGGTATTGTTACACTGATATTTTATGACAGTGAATAAGCAATTACACAATCACTGCTCACACTGAAGTTCAGAGATGTCAGAAATGATACTGAAGAAGATATTTATCTATTAGGGCTTCAAAGATTAAGCCCAAACCAAAGTTGAATGGCATGTTCTGGCTAAATAACAAAGCCAAGGTCAAGCTTCAGTGTGCCTAACATTTTAGAATAGCCTACAGCCATGAAGAATGATAGTTTAAAAAATAAAAATACCAGGAAAATGCTCATGATTGCATTAAGTACATAAGAAAACAGGACATATAGCTACATGAATAACATGATCTAAATCATTTCCATATGGACTCTTCAGATCCTGAAGAATAGAGACCCACTCTAGCTGGCACAAGTAAGAGAAGTTTGGCATAAGGATAACCATTGAACGATATGGATAATGTCCATGAAATCCAAAACTTAATGGAGCTAATAAAGAGAAAGAAAAAATAGAGGAAGGGTAAAAGTGCTCAATTCTTCATCTAACATACAGGACTATTCGTTCCTAAATTTGATTGACTGAGAAAAGGAGATTTGAAAAACATTTTTTTAAAGACTGAAAAAAGGAAACCAACAGAACTACCAAAGACATTAAAAATTAGGAGAAAAGGAGAATAGTGTAATACTCATGTCTGATAGGGGGTAATTAATACATATATCTTAAAAATAATCCATCGAAAATTGTGTAGGACAAGTACACTACTTAGAAATAGAAAGGTAACTGCCAAAAACACCAAAAACAAAGTCACTTGAAGATAGTTGCCTCCAGTGAGTGGAAATGGGGTAAGGCAGACACTGTTGCTCCTTTTAAAGGCTTTCTACATGATCTTTTTTAATTCAACGTTCACGTATTACCTGAATAAACATTTTTCAATGAAACGACTGGTTGTATTAGAGACATTATTTCCCTAGGACCCGTATACCTGCCTGGATGGTAAAGATGTGGGCTTCTACGCAACTTCCTCTCTCTCCACCCCCAGAAAACGCTGAGGTGTGAGGGAGCAGCCTGGGCTGGTGACATCCTGACTGAGATTTCTTTCACATCCACAGGCAGCACATCTGCCCACATCCATCCCCTATGCTCCCTTCTACTTGCTGTGTTAGTTCGGATCATTGGCAAAAGTGGGAAACCTCCATTTGTATTCAAAAATCACATCCTTTCCTTTCCCCAAAGACAGTACAGTGAAATTGTTTCTCATTTACATTTTGAAACTCCCTCACATAATAATTCATTATTCTAGGAAAATGTGCATTATTTTATAAATGTGAATGGCTTCAAAAAGCAAAGCATTAATAAAAAACATAAGGTCCTTCCATGCCACATAAGTCAAATCCTGATAAAGCTGCATTAACATACTGATTAGTAACTTTTGCACATTAAAAATTTTATATAGATTTAATACCATTTCAGCTTTTGTTTAATGAATATTTAATTCAGAAAGCTATGAAATAATAGGTAATTATAGCTCTACAAGAACACATATTGACATGTAGTTTAAAAGACTGTGAAGGGTGCCTTGTGCTTGCAGTGAGTTTATAATTTAAACACAAAGAAAAATTTTAAGGTTGCCAATCAAAATTCATCAGAAGAAAGAATTCATGGAGGATCTCACTTCCTCGGGGCATGTATGCAAAGGAGATACTAAAGATAACACAGGAGCAGGTTTGCCTAAGACTTTGTTTAGGCAAAATTCCAAACACATCCAGAAAAGAGCTGATGAAGGGAAAAGTTTCCCTAGCTTGAAAAAAGGCAACAGCATATAAGGGTCAGGGTTAGAAAAGATGGTGGAGGTAATAAGCAAGGGGCCTTAGAAGTAGGAACAAATGGGCAAGCCCAAGAATTTTATTTCCCCACCATTTCTTTTCATTTTTTTCTTAACATGAACTGTCCTCGAACATTTTCAACCCTGACTCACAATGGAGCTCAGATCCCTCTTGCTGTCCTGCAAGTGACAAATGATTCTAATGTGTAGGGACATAATGCATTCTCTCTCGGGGGGGAAAAGGGGGGCTTACATTTTAAAAACCCACACAGGTTTAAAACATGTATGCTCTACCACTCCAATAGGTGATCACCTTTTCTTGTAAAGAGTTTGGCCGGGTTTCAAAAAGAAAATTTTAGAGTCTTTCCGGCAACTCTGTCCCCTACCTTGTAGAGAAAGTCCCTAGGCCAGTAGATCTCAAATTCTAACACACTTAAGAATTTCCTGGAACTAAAACTGACCAGTCCCATTCCCTGATATTCTGAGATTCTGAGTCAGCCCCAGAAAGCTGTATTTCTAACCAGCATTATAAGCAATTCTGATGTAAACTATCCCCTAGCCCACAGTTAAAATGCCTGCATTGCACGGAAAGACTGAAGGGTCAGAGAAACCTCTGCTTCCCTCCATTGCAAGGATATCCACCAGGGCAGGTTTTCTGAAGATTTTCTCAGACCTGCACTCTATCTTCTTGTTCTCACCCATGATTTCCTTCTAAAAATTCAAGATTCTTTCATTGTCCTTTCCTTCCCAAGCACAGACATGGGACATAAGCACCAATCCACTTGCCACCTGGCAGCTCCTTCAGCACTCACTCAGAAGCATCTGCAGGCCCTGGAGATTTAGGTAGAAACAAGCCCAGGAATCCTGCATCTTCAGCCTTCACAAACCTAGCTATGCAGAGAGCCATGGCTCCACTCTAGTATTTTTAATTTCTCCAATTTACTGCCTGTTGGTTGACTGATCGGCAGTTGGATTCTTTCCTATTTCTTATGTCCCTGATATTATAAAATAATTCCTCTTTGCCTATTCCCCAAGCCTTGTGTCACCCATGTGTGACCATCCTGCCCCAAAGGAAATAGGAAAACCCTTGAGCTATAGTTAAAATATTTCCGTAGAGCTAGAAAAGATGGAAAAGTCTTCTTGCAAATCAAGATTCTTGCAATCACTGCTGAAAAAAATTTCACAATCTCCTTTTTTCTCAAAAGCCAATCCCAATTAAATTAACATTTCTTGCCTCAAAGTTACAACGAACACAAACACAACAACTGAAATTGTGCTGCAGTCCTCAGCAAGGAGAGGGTCATCGCTTTGGGTGATCTGGCTCTAGCTCAAGGTTAAGGGCTTATGATTTATATAAAAAAGATTCCCAAATCCTCACAGAGTACTTGGGAATGTCCTTAGACCTCCAGTGTTCTACAGATCACAGTTCTAAAAACACCTGTATAATAGAATTCTTGTTACTGCCACTTGTTACCTCTGCGCCCTTGTTCACAGCGCCTAATCTCTGAGTGTCGCCTACAACTAAAGATTGCTCAGTAAAAGCTTGCCAGTAAGAGTATAGTATGGAGGATCAACTGCATAGGGAGAGACTAAAGTCTTGAAGACCGGATGGAAAATTATTGCAATGGCCCAGGTATGGCAGATAATGAACTGGACTAAGTTACTGGCAGTGGGAATGAAAACAGGTATTGACAAAGTTAGAAAGGCTAATTTATAAAGAACTGACATCAGTGATGAACTGGCTGTCTCCCCCAGCTATACTCCCCAGATGTTCTTTGGTGTTCTGTGAAACTATGATTCCATCTTCCCAAAAAATGTGGGAAACTCTGCTATACGGTGAGCAGAACAATCCTCACATATCTTATTCCAGAATAATATTTGCTAGATCTACAATCAGTAACCCAAATGAAATGAGAAGTGAAAGTCTGTTTAATTCCCTTTCTCTCTTTCCCTTGGCCTCTCTTTCTTCCTCCCTCTTTCTTTCCTTCTCCCTCCGTTCTCCCGCCCCCCCCCCCCCCCACTTACTCAGCACTATAGCAGTACCTCGGCTATCTAATGCTCTTAATCTTCGTCTAGGCTGCTACATTCCCAGTGCCTCGATCAGGACCTATCCAAAAGCAGGTATTAAGTAAATATTTCTTGAATGAATAAATTAACAACGAGCAAAAGAGTAAACAACTACATGGTGGAATTTTAAGAGCCTGGAAAGTACACATATCATCACTCCAAATTCTTTCTCCTCATGGCTGTTAAAATTTCATCAATAGAATTTAAATCCTTTGGCCAAAATCTCTCAGGAGGATGCACCTGGCTCGCTCAGTTGGTAGAGCATGCAACTCTTGGTCTCTGGGTTGTGAGTTCAAGCCCCATATTAGACGGGAGCCTACTTTTAAACAATGTAAAAAAAATCTCTCAGAAGATATGGCTTCAGCAAAAGATTTCTCAGAAAGAGGGCGGAGAACTTAACAGTAATGATGGTCATTGTGAAGCACCTAAGAAATAATAATAATTTTAATAATTATTATATTAGTAATATAATAATTTAATAATTATTATTTTAATAATAATTTTAGTATTAGGAACTGAATGTTATGTGTTGGTAATGATTGACAAATAGGAACGTGCTGTTATAGAACAAGAAATGGCTAATTGAGTAGAAGTTCCTGGAAGAATCTTTCAAGACAAAAGTAAGTTGGCAGCCACAGTAAAAAGAATTGAGTCCTTCACCCTGGCAACTCCAAAGATGATTTCTTGTGGCACATGCCTCAGGTAGAGTCCTGGCTAGAAAGCCAAATGTTATTGTGGCTTCCAGAAATCACAAAGTGAAGCCATCACAGCTTAATACAATTAAGTTGAAAGGTCGCTTTGGGAAATTAAATATCCAACGTATGAGACATTTAGGAAACTTGAACACAGACGCAAGTGTATCTCATGGTTCCATAGCCTTCTCTGAAAAAGGATTTCAATGTCAAAAGCATGAGTGAGGTGGATGGATTTCAAAAGAGGACACAAAGATATCCAAATGTTGTATTTATAGGCAGTGACTCCTCATATTCTTGGATACATGTGTTATACAGAGTTTTCTGTTAATTAAACCTCAACACAATTTTGTGGCAAGATTATTCGTCCTTTGTTTCAGATATTTCCAAGTGTATTAGGTAAGAAGTGATACACCACACTCAAGGGGCACCTGGATGGCCTTGTCAGTAGAGCATTTAACTCTTGATCTCAGGGTTGTGAGCTCAAGCCCCATGTTGGGTGTAGAGATCACTTAAAAAAAATAAAATAAAATCTCTTAGAAAATAAGGAAAGAAAAAGTGTTGTGCCATGTTCAATATTCTAGAAAATTAATTACCTAGGGGAATTCATGAAAGATTACACAATTTTGATGCTGCATTTTAATATCCGTTTGCTATATATGCATTGACTTTGATGACTGCTAGAACTTGTTAGCTGAAACAGGGCATCAGGTATCAAAAGCCTAAGGAATTTTGACAGGGTAAGACAAATATAGGCAGCAGGTAGGAGCTAAGCTAGGACTGGGGTTTGGGCCCAGATATAAGTTTGGCTAGGACAGGAAAGTACATTGGTGTTACTCACGCATTTCTCAACTCTAAAGCCACACTGGAGCATGGGGAGACCAGAGACAGCTTGAGGATTGAGGAAGCGAAACAAATAGAACTAAGGATAATGTCAAGGACCACCCAGGTTCAAGGTGAAAAGAAGAGTAATGAAGAAAGACCCAGGTAGATCCACCTCCAGTACCACATGTTCATCTACAGTGTCTAATAAAATTAGGAATATATGCAGATACAACATCAAGAGACAGAGGCCCCTGAAGCCAATAGTATTCTGTTCAATGGTATGGCCAAAACAAAAGATACAGCTTGGATGACAAAATAATTTATTTTGGCTTCATATTTGGGTAAACAAAAAGCAGATCAGTCACAATATGATCTAATACTCTACACTCATGGATGAGTACTGACTGACCACAAGCTGAAGAACTCAATTACAATGCCTAGTGTTACGATACCTGCAGCAAAAGAGCTTTATGAAGTCTAAACACTCTACCTGAGAAGAGGGTAATACTTCCCAGATAAAAAAAAAATTGGAAGATTCCATTCAATAAGCCAAAGGAAAAAATAATTGAAGGCATCTTGGACTTGTTACAGACATATTTTCAATATCCTGATACTCCTACATTCTTCCTTGACTTTGTAGTTGATCCAAATACTTTTTTACTTATTTTTATGTTGTCTTATTATAAGGTATGGTTTTATAAGAATTAGGCTTGACCAAGATGATCTTTCTGTAATAGAATCTACTAATATTAACCAAGGAGGTAAGGGAATTGACCTAAATACTCAAGTTAGGAATCAAAAAGCCATAACTTTGCTGTCAGGACTCAGAGGATGTTGAGAAATTCAGAGCCCATGATCATTTAGTATGAAGTCAATAAAAGGCTGGGATTTATTGCAAGTTGAACTTAGTATTTTCTAAGGCAATGGTGTCCATGAAAATATGTGAACTGCTAATATGCTAATATGAACCACATATGTAAATTTAAATTTTCTAGTAGCCACATTAAAACAGGTAAAAAGAAACAGGAGAAATTAATTTGTATAGTGTATTTTAACACAATATAGCCAAAAATATTATCATTTCAACACACACTCAATATTTTGAAGTTATTAATAGTATATTTTACATTCTCTTTTGTTATACTAAGCTGTTGAAATTTGGTGTATATTTTACACGAACACATCTTAATTCAGACTATCCCCATTTCAAGTGCTCAATAGACCCATGTGGCTAGTGGCTGCTATACAGGACAGCACAGTCCTAAGATCTCAAATGGGTGATGAAATTCAAATAGAAAAAAAAAAAGCACTTAATGAATATATCATATGATCAATCAAATTTCCAAAAACATCAAATTTCCCTACCATATACTACATTATTTATAGGTTATAATCATCTGTAACTAAAAAAAGTCATTGCAATATACATATATACATATGTGTATATATATACATATATATTTCTTTTCTTAAGAAAATAAAGTGGGTTTTTTCATCTCCAAGAGAATATATTCATTAGTTAATTTTTGTGCTAAAATGCTTCAATTCAATAGAATCTGAAAACCGATCCTTTGGGATAATATGGATCACTGAGAGCAAAATTTGATGAGGTCAGGGTGGGAAAGAAGAGGGTAAGAGAAAGAAGGAGAGGACAGCATAGCGCCATGCCCCTGACAGAGAGAGGACCCAGTGGGAGGGGGGAAGTGGGAGGGTGTTTTATTGCCATTGCATTTTTACCAAGAACCAGTCCTGGTATTGAATAAACATGCCTCTGTACAGCTCTATTGCACCAGCTTGCAACTACTTCTTACTCTGGCTCTCTCATTTCTATATTCACAAGAGACGCACCTTGCAAAGGGATGGCTCATCTATTTATTCTGACCAGCTTCGTGATGGATATTAATCACCAGGGCCTGCCCCACATAAAAGCATTGGCAGTGACCTACAAAGGGCCTTTCTGCCCCCAAAATGCCTCCTCCAGTTCCCACTGTGGTGCCTGAAATCTACAAAGAGTTAGGAGAGTGTTTCCCAAACTTCAACCATTTGATTATGTCTATCATTGTTTCTGCCAGATCTGAATACCACCTACATATAGCTTATTTAATATATTTTCCTTAAATTAACTTTTTTATAAAAATAAATTCATTAAAGAAACTCTATATCACTCCCAAAAAGTAAAATCTATACAATTTGCCATAAATACTCTAAAGATAACAAAAACGACGATTAACATTTTAAATGGTCATACATGTAACCCCTTAAATCCCTTTGCCTACCACCAGTGGTAAAATTATCACTAATGAGGAAATACTGGGTTAAGTATTTCCAAATACTTAAAAAGGCAACTGACTGCGAAAACATAAATATCATAGTGCAGATGGGTAACACTCACAGACAGCTATGAAAACTGCTTGAGCAGGGAACAGGGTTTAGGTTAGTGTTCTCGTCTTTGTTGTGCATTAAGAATCACCTGGGAAGCTTATTTAAAATATAGGTTTCTGGGTCCCACACCAGATTTCATAGATTTAGCAAAACTGGGTTGGGGCTAAATTCCTCCATTTTTATTAAGCTCTTCAGGTGATTAGGACTTAGTTGATCAGCAAATCATGCTCCCAGAACCCTAGGACACAGCACTACAACCCAGTAAGAGACGTATAACTATGCCATGAAATACAACACCCTGGGATAGCGGCAGAACTCCAATATAGAAGAGATGCATGGGGAGAGAGGAGGGATCTGAACATCAGCTCCATCAATTCCACTATTTTGTACCTTCCCAGATGAACAGAGCTTAATGCAACAATCTTGCATTAAAAACAAATTTTGTTTCAGCAGAAAGCCAGCAACAAAATTACTTTGATAATTATAAATAAACTGGTTATACCAGCCCTAGATGGAATCTTTCTGTGGGTGTCTTGTTTTTCCTCCTCCTTCAGAACAGAGAAAGGTCACGAGTTTATTATGTCTAGGGTATTGGGAATCTACACAAAACTTCCACTTGATCTAGAAAGTCTATATGAAAGATGTGAGATTTTAGGTTGGTGTGAAAAAGAGGGGTAGAGATTATGTGGTCAACCTTTTCCAGCAAAGTAGGATGAATCAAAGTAGGAAATTATGTCATTCCTAACAAGAGCCCTCCGGGTAAAGTCGGCCTCGGCAAATGAATCAAGTGAGAAGCAGAAAAACACTCAGCAGAGGCCAGTCTGCAATTCGAGATGTGTTCTGGTTTCCCTTTATCTCACAGCAAATACTGCAGGTTGCTGTGTAGGAAGTTTCTAAGATGGTCCCCAGTGATCCCTGCCTCCTGGTATTCAAGCCCTCACATAATTCCATCCCCTGCTATGTGGGCTGAACGTTAGTGATTTGTTTCTAATTTGTAAAATACAGCAGAAGTGATGGGGCATTATACCTGCGATTAGGTCCTACAGCCGTGATTTCATCTTGCACACATTCTCTCTGGCTCTCCTTGTTTGCTGTGTCTAATAAAACAAAGGGCCATGTTGTAAGATGCCATGGGAAGAGGCCCATTCATCAAGGGGCTAAGAGCAGTCTATTAGAACCCGGGGCTGCTGGAAAAGATTACCACAAAGTTGGCTTAAAACAACAGAAATTTATTCTCTCCGTTCTGGAGGCCAGAAGTCTGAAATCAATTTTGGTGGGATATGATCAAGGTGACAATGGGGTGTGCTACCTCTGGAGGCTCTAAGAGAGAAGCTGTTGCTTGCCTCTTCCAACTTCTTCTGGTGGCTCCTGGCATCCCTTGGCTTGTGCCTTTATCATTCCAGTCTCTGGCTCTGTGGTCGCACTGCCTCCTCCTCTTCTGTGTCTAATCTCCGTCTGTGTCTCCCTAATAAGGATATTTCCGGCATTTAGGGTCCCTAATAGGGATATTTCTGGCATTTAGGGTCCACCCAGATAGTCCAGGATCATCTCCTCATCTCAAAAGACTTAATCTCATCATCTGAAGCTTTACCGTAGGGTACATTTTATGTTATGTGTATTTTACCACAATTGACAGTTGGGTTTTTTTTTTTAAGATTTTATTTATTTATTTGTCAGAGAGAGAGAGAGAGAGCACAAGCAGGCAGAGTGGCAGGCAGAGGCAGAGGGAGAAGCAGGCTCCCCGCCGAGCAAGGAGCCCGATGCGGGACTCGATCCCAAGACCCTGGGATCATGACCTGAGCCGAAGGCAGCCACTTAACCAACTGAGCCACCCAGGCGTCCCTGAAAGTTGCTTTTTAATTTTTTTAAGTAATGTTCACAGATTCCAGAGATGAGGACCTCCTATCTTTGGGGGTCACCACTCAGCCCACCAAAGGTGGTCCCTAGGCAACAACCAGGAGGGAACTCAGTTCAAGCCAATCCTTCCCCAGTGGAGCCTTGAGATGACTGCAGCCCAGCGGAAACCCTGAGTGGAGGCTCTGAGAGACCTTGAGCCAAAGAACCCAGTCATGCACAGATATCTGACCAAACTGAGATAGTAAATACTTTTATAAGCAACTAGGTTTGAAGGTTATTTGTTACCTGGCAGCAAAGCTTTGTCAAGGCTCATAAAATGCCAATTTAGGGGGCACCTGGATGGCTCAGGACATGATCTCAGGGTCCTGGGATGGAGCCTACTGACAGGCTCCCCAATCAGGGTGAGTCTCTTGTCTCTCTGTCCCTCATGCCTACTCATGTGCATGCTTGCTCTCTCTCAAATAAATAAACAAGATCTTTTTTTTAAATGCCAATTTATTACATTGTATTCACATCTACCTAAGATAATAAGCCAAAACTATTTTATTAATGGTGGTGACCTGATATTGTGACAAGAGCACAAGCCATAGAATTAGAAAAAGCCCACTCACTGCATGACCTTGAAAAAGTTGCTTAACTTCCCTGGAATTTGTTTCCATTTGTGTTAGATGGCAATGACCGTCTCTCATAATAGTATTGCTGATAATATTTAATGACACATATAAGGCACTTACTTCAGGATCTGGCATATAGTAAGTACTCAATAAATAGTAGCTTATACTATTTCTATATGCCTTTAGAAAATATATATTAAAAAATAGAAATAAGGGGCACCTGGGTGGCTCAGAGGGTTAAGCCTCTGCCTTCAGCTCAGGTCATGATCCCAGAGTCCTGGGATCGAGCCCCACATCGGGCTCTCTGCTCAGCGGGGAGCCTGCTTCCCCCTCTCTCTCTCTGCCTGCCTCTGCCTACTTGTAATCTCTCTCTCTCTGTCAAATAAATAAATAAAATCTTTTAAAAAAATAGAAATAAATATATTTTAGACTTATCATCTTAGATTTTTAAGTGAAATTATAGGTTCGCCAAGGCCAACTTTTTGGTATTATTAAAAAATAAAAAAGGAGAGGTCACACGGTTGGCTCAGTCAGTTAAGCATCCAACTCTTGATTTCGGCTGAGGTCACAATCTCATGGTCCTGGGATAGAGCCCTGTGGTGGGCTCCCTGCTCAGCAGGGAGTCTGCTTCTCCCTCTCTGCTTGCATGTGCACTCTCTCTATAGAATAAACAAATCTTAAAAAAATAAATAAATAAAAGACTCTAACATCTCCTGTGACAGACCCTCCCATTGCAATGGGCTATGGGTCGGCTATACTCTGGGCAACCTTTCAATCCTTTTGGAAACATTAAACGTAGTTAGTATAAAACATAGAATCAGGAAATGAGAGAATAGATAAATCAAGACCAAATTCTTTTGCTGGAGTCAGTGAACGTTTATTGAGGGAGAAAGGTAGAGATGAGGCAACCACTTCAGAGTAAACTAATAAAAGACCTCAAGACCAAGTATGAGTCTGGGAAATAGTGCACAGATGGACGGCAGGTCAATTTCAGTGGCTGGGGCAGAATGAAGAGTCTGTGCTATCACTTGGAGAGCCTGGCAGACAGTTTTAGAAGCATTTGGTGGGGCAAGAGGCTGGTGGTTCATGGCAAGGACACTGAAAGATGTGAAGGCTAGAGAATTAAGAGGACATGCTCATTCTTTCATGGAGGGTTTGCTCTAGAGTCTCATCCCTGAACCTGATAAGCACTTAACCTCTGGTCTTTCCTCATCCCTGAAATAAGGCATCACACTGGATCATCTCCCGGGTCCCTTCTACCTGACACTCACAGTTTCCGCCCACGTGAAAAAGGATTATTCTGCCGCCTGTGCGCTGGAAGATACTCAGCTTTCAGGTGAATGACGAAATATGCTGGTTAGAGTCAGGCACTGTTTCACTTCTCTGCTCTTTCTTTAGTGTCAGCAAGTTATTCCTCTTTAGGAAGAGAATCAGTGCTTAACACGGGAGAGAAAAAGCCTGAAAGATGGGTTTCCAAGGGGCTTGTGCACAGCCCAGTAAGACAATGCATCTTCTCCCTCTGCTGACGGTAATAGTCACTGGGGCACCGGATGAGTACTGAGTACTGAGTATTGAGTACTGAGATGAAGGAACTAACATGATTTGGATGGGAGTATTAAGGCACTGGAAGTCACATACAAACACACACATTTTCTGGAATTTACGAGGAATTAGGTTTCTTTTTAAAGGGAAAAAAAAAGAACAAGCCTAATTGTTTGTTCCTTTTCCAAGGTATTTTATACTTACTGGCTTTTTACTGTGCCAGAGATTATTATGAATGGGAAAACAAAGTGCTGAGGATTTCCTTATGATTTCCGTGTATTCAGGCCTCCCTTTCTTCCATAAGCCTAGTGGGAATCTCGGCAGCCTTGGTTTATATGCCAAGGCACTGATGCTTCCTTTCCTTTTGGCCTTGACCTCTGACTCCTTATACCTCCCTCCCAGTCGCCCAGCCGGTGGGTAGGCAAACACAGGCACTCCTCCAAAAGCCTTGCAGGTGCCAGCCAGTTACCCGGCAACAGTGACAATCCTGCTGACAGGAGACAAAACAGCAGTGAAGACCAGAGAGAGCAGCTTCTCCCAGAATCTAAGAGGCGGAAAAGGAAGGGAAGCAAATGGCTCTTTTTATCAATGGCTTTTTATCCCCGCCCGCATTGTTATCCTGAATCTCTAACCCCCAATTTCCATCACCACCTGGTAAGAATAGCCTCCAACTGGAGCGTTCAATGACAGAGAATTCATATGAAATAGTCTACTTGGGGAGACTCAATAATCACCCCCCTCACCCCCACTCAGGAGCTAATCAACCCTAATTTCCACTTGTTCACACATTGTGTTCAATCCAAGGATGTATTCTGACCACCTAACTGTCCTTTCATAATAGCATCCTAAATACCGTGTACTGATAAGCACTGACAAGTAATTATCTTACTTCTTGCCTCCCTGGCCATAATTCTACAGTGAGAGAGGGGCATAAACATACAGCTACTAATAGCTGACATTGACTGAACATTTCCTCTGTTCCAGGCACTGCCCTGAGCACTGTGTAGAAATATTTAGCTTTCAAAAAAGCCCTGTGAAATCAACAGTATTATTATCTCCATTTGACGGATGAGAAAACTGAGACCGGTAGTTAAAGATCATACATCAATTAAGAACAGAGACAACATTTGAACACTTATGTTCTCAACCACTTTGTTATGCAGATAAAGGGTGAGAGATGGTAGGCTTTGCTAAGAGGGAGCCTATCAAGTAAGGCAGAGATGAAAACTGCCAAACTGTAAGAGTCAGCGGATAAAAATGAATTATGCTAAAGTCACCTGACTATGCTAAGAAAACCGTACTCCCTCAGTTAAAGCAGGATTGCGTAATAGGAGAGTCAGATCACAGTTTCTTTTAGCAGAGTCCTGGAAAACTACATATACACCCACAGGTCATGGAGGATGTATGCCAACTTATTGGGAAGAAGACCCCTGAAAACCCTGTCATCCTCCTCATCCTGTGATTGGAAGAGAAAAGCAATATGGCCCACGTGAGTCAACCCAAACAGAATAGGATTTGGAGTGAGATGACCAGAATGTAAGTTCCCGCTCGGCTGTCCACTCACTTTGTGACCTCAAAGAAGTCAAGTCCATAAATATCTATAGTTCCTATGTCTTACGCCAAGTGCTGATTTAGGAGATGAGGATATAAGAATTACCAGATACAGGCCATGTTCCGAGGTGAGATCATGAGGTCATGGAGCAGGGAGAATTAGGGACAATTTCCCACATTTTCCCTTTCTTTTTTATTTTTTAAAGTTATTATTTAAATTCCAGTTAGTTAACATACAGTGTAATATTAATTTCAGGTGTACGATTTGGTGATTCAACATTTCCATACAACAGCTGATACTCATCACAAGTCCCACATTTTTCTTTTCCATAGACTGAGATGACTAATCACGATTTCTGTTGGGAGCATCAAACAAGGCAATGGTTGTGAAAAAGCACTTATGGATGGCATAATATGTCATGCAAAGTTAATGGTGATTTTTAGTGCTAAGATTGAGCTACCAAAGTAATTCACAGACACTACCATGATTATTACCTATATGACCTGACCTCTGCCAACCTCTCCAGCTTGATTTCTGACTAGCTCCCTGTCCCCTCTTCTCCTTGGCCATACAGATAATACTTAGGGTCTTTGCACTGCCGGACATGTACTTATCTTACTTATCTGGATGGCTCATATTTTCATTTCATTCAGAGCTCTGCTCAAAGTTATATTCCCCAGAGATGACCTCCCAATTCACCCTGTCTAAAATAGAGAACATGTGTGTATATACACATACACACACGGATATACATATACACACAACACACACATTATAACACATGCATACTTACAGATATGCTCAGACACATACACACAAACACACACAGACACACGTGTCCAAACACAAATCACTATTTCCTTATCCTGCTTTATTTTAATGCATGGTGCTATTTCTTCCTGAAATTATGTTTTTATGTATTTGCCCACATGTTTATTGCCTGACTCCCTCACTGGAATGCAAGCTCCATGAGAGCACGGACTTTGGACTTTGTCTTGTTTAAGATTCTATTTCGAGTGCCCAGAGCACTAGCTCATAGCACAGCTCCATTATTATCCAGAAATAACTCACAAACCATACAATTTCCCTATTTAAAGCATAAACTTCAATGATTTTTAGTATATTTACAGAGTTGTACAATCACCACCATCAATATCAGAACATTTTCATCACCTCAGAAAGAGATCCAATACCCGTTAATAGCCACTTGCCATTCTCCTTCCAAAGTACCCCCCACCAGGCCTACTAATCTACATCCTGTTTCGATAAGATTTGCCCATTCTGGACATTTCATATAAATAGGATCATATAATATGTGGTCTTTCAAACATTAAATATTGATGAATGAATGAAAAAAGTTAAGTCCAATTTCTTGCCACACCCTGTAGATATTAATACACCCTCAGAAAATTTCCCTTCATGAGTTTCGAGCAATCTATTATCCAATGTAAAAAATGAAGACTTTGTTTGGCAAAAATACATCAAAAATCTTATTTATTCATTGTGCATTTCTGGGTTTTTTAAATTGTGATGTTTTGACAGGAAGTTATCAAAAGCTTCCCTCTGCATTATCAACAGGAAAAAGGAAGGGCTGACAACAAATACTTAAAATGAAATTCTAAGGGGTCTATTTATTTCCTTTAGAGACGAACTGTTTTCAAACACTGAATTACAAATGATTTAATTCTGATCTAAGTAGAGGCCAACAAGCCTAGTGCTCTGATATGCTGATTACAAATCATTCTCTATTCATTAAAGCAGAACCTTGATCAGGCAACTTTGGTGGACATAACTCCATGCATCCATGGACTTGAAAGTCATAAAATGGCCTTTTATTATTTACAAGCATTTCATAATTGACTTCATCAACCAAACCGGCTTTCCCCTTCAATTATTTTAAATCAGTGAGGTTTTAGTGCCTAAATATGCTCTTCTCCAACCTACATTGTTAAACCGGTCCTCGTATTTGATTCACGTAAGAGTAAATGACATCAGCATCTAAGTCAAACCACGAGCTAAGTTCTTAGAATCGGAATGGAACTTAAAGTCATCAGGTATAACCTTTCACCCAATGCTGGAATCCATGCCATCGCTTGGCATATCATTGCTCAAAGCATTCCACCATCATTCCAAACAAACTCAAGTGTTGTTCCTTAGAGTAAACTTCCCAAGTATCCTAATTTAAAGATTTTCCCCACATATACATGACTGTCTCCCTGCATCTACCTTCTTTTAGTCCAAGTTCTACGCCCTAGTTAATAGAAGGGCAGCCTATTTCTTTCTGCCCTGAGCAAGAGAGTCCCTCAAACACCTGAAGACAGCTTGCCTCCCTGGGGATTCTTCCTTGAGCTAAACACCCCCCAGCCCACCTTACAACTTAGTTTGCAGACCTTCTTGCTGCTGCACCCCCACACTACGGCCACCCACCCACCTTTCTGATCACCCACCATTGACGCAATTCCCTGCTGTTCTTCAACAAATCTGCCATGTGGCCATTTAATTGCAAAGCCGCCCAATGGAAAGGGGGCCACACACGCCTCCTGTTATTTGCTAAAATAACCTGTTAAATGCAAACACCATAATATGAATTGTTGAGACTATCAATGAAATCGTCCATATTCAGGGACTTCCATGGGCTGTTCAGGTTCATTTGTGGGCCAAGGACTGCTTTGAGCTAAAACGAGCAGATTTCCTTTGAACAAAGGACAATATCCATTCAGGAGGTCTGACCCACACGTCCTACCTTCAGACACATGTAATTTCAACTGAAGTTATGAACTGAACCAGGAGAGCCAGAGCTATTTCGGCAACCGTGAAAACAAAAGCAGTAATACCAAGTTCCTTGTCTCCCTTTAATTTGGAGCTTTCCCAAGCAGAAAAAAAGTAAATTTTGGTGTACTTCCCATTTAAGGATACCATACAGAGAATGCTGTGTGATTTCACAAGTCCTTCCAGCGCTCAATCAGAGCTATAAGGGGAAGGACTGCCAGCCTATTTTTGTCGGGGCCAGAGAGCCCCTGCCTCAGTGAGAACATGGCACCTCCTACCACAACAACAGAGTCTGGGGTGAGCCACCTGAGGGGACACTCTCGAGGGATTACCTTTCCTCCTGGGCAACCATAGGAGTCAGCACATCCATCAGGCCTGCTCAGGGATAGCCACGGATTCCACGCCTTGACACGGACTATCCACAGGTGGTTCCTCTCGGGAGCAGCCTTTCCTGGTGTAGGCGGCCTGTAGCCTCTGGGGATGTTTGGTCAGATGGGACAGGGGCAGCTCGGTGTCCTTCACTAGAACTTCCTCCCATTGTGCACCTCCAGCAGGGGGACTGACTGTGGCGTGGCGACTGTGGAATGACGCTAACATCGGACCTGGGGATAATCCAAGTTGGCTGCGGCTGACTCATGAGGAGACTCTGGGCTGCCGCTGTTCTTCCATCAAGCGCCAATGACTCAGTTGTTTAACTTGTGGCAAGACACCTGGAAGCTATTTATCTTTTTTACTAAGGACTCATTCACAGCGTAAAAATGTAATAATGTTCATTTACCATCACTCCATTACACTGAGCACCAGATTGCTGCTAATTCAACGCGGTGGTGATTCACTCATCACATCACTGAGGCAACATTCTCCTGCAATAGCTATTTATGTCCTAGCACCATCTGAGATACCCTTCAGATCCTTTCCGAAATGTTGAAGTCTCAGAGAGGCAGCCCGATCTGACGAGAACGGCTTTGGATGCGGGTCCAGGGAAAGCGCGTCTGGAGGTCAGTCAGCCCTCCCGGGTCCACGCCTGCCAGCTCCAGTGACACGTCCCCCTTGACCTCAAGCTTCTGTCAGGACAAACTTCCTCATGAAGAGAGTCACAGTCCAACTCGGCTCTGGAGCAGTCCCTTGCTCACTGCAGGCAGGAAGAAGGTGGAGAGACACGTTGGTAGCTGAACATTTGCTAACATTTGCTTCAGACTCACCAGTGGCCTGGTGTGAGAACTTGGTCACCCGGCATAGCTCCTCTGTGCCTCAAATACCCCATCTAAAAATGAGGGTATTAGGAGCACCTGGGTGGCTCAGTGGGTTAAAGCCTCTGCCTTCGGCTCAGGTCATGATCTCAGGGTTCTGGGATCGAGCCCTGCATCAGGCTCTCTCCTCAGCAGGGAGCCTGCTTCCTCCTCTCTCTCTCTCTGCCTGCCTCTCTGACTACTTTAGATCTCTCTCTGTCAAATAAATAAATAAAATCTTTAAAAAAATAATAATAAAAATAAAAATGAGGGTATTTACCCCACATTGAGGGAAAGCAAACAGGTGATGGAATGAGGATAATTACATAGTAGTGGGTGCATGGACACCTGATATGAAGCCATTAGAGGTACAATAATTGAGCCTATTTATACCATGAGAGAGTCTTTCGGTTTGCTTTCCCCACGCTCTCTTACAGAGGGCCTAAGGTTTCGGCTCAAAGAGCGATCGTAAGGAAGAAAACAAGCCAAATGCTGTCCTTGCTTCCCGCCTCCCTTCCAGGCACCCAGATGAGAGCAGTTGAGAAAACGCTTGTGGAGGACTTTGAACTCCCGGAGGCCAATGCTATACAAATAGAAAGTGTTATTATGCCACAAAACGCCGGAGAATGGCTTCTCTGGAAGTCATCACACACCAGAGAATAAATAGAATGATTTCTTTTCCTTTCTTCTGATCTCTGGCTAACAGCTTCTTAACCATTTAAGGAGGATTTAATCCACTAGTGGACTGTCCCCATTTGAGGACAGCAGGGCTAAAGTTAGTACTGACCTGAACACGACAACCACAAGGGGGAAGAGACCACAGTTTCTCTGTCTACTGCTGCAAACTACTCGCCTGCCAGTTTGCACACCTGTTCCTTCCCCAGAGTTTGAGAGACAGAGTCTTCCATCAGGATCTCTCCTTTGACATACCCTCAAGCCAGGACAGGCTGAAAAAAACACCCCTCTGGCATTTCTCTCATCCCTGATTTTCACGGCTTTCTTCAAGGGACCTACTCTTACTGGCCAGCACCAGGCCTTGTTCTCAGCTGCTAATCATTACTTTAGTTATACTGTAGCCCCTTTAAATATTAAAGCCCCACCAATATTAAAGCTCTGAGGAAGAGTCTTTCCAAGGGCTAATTTTCCAAGGGCTCCGAGGAAGAGTCTTTCCAAGAAGAAATTTTGAGACTAGGGGGCCCACTCTTTTCCGTTCCAATTGCTCCACAAAAGTAGCTTCCAGTTCCAGCTTTCCTATTGGTTTATTTCTAAAGGCTTCAACTGTATGGTCCAGAGAGAAAGGACCAAGAGAGGGAGTGGACACATGGCATGAAGATGAACAAGTAGAATTGGACGTGTTTCCCTTAGAAAAGGGGTCGCTTGAGGAGATGCACAGGTGTTTTCAAATATGTGAATGTGTGTCATTGTAGTTTGTTTTTATAACCATAAACTACAAAAATCCATTCAAGCTAGCTCAAGTAAAATGGGATAGTTTCAGTGCTTGTAAGGGGACTCCCCAGGAAATCCAAGAGAGGGAGCCATAATAGGCCTGGGCCTCCTGGAGAAATGGATGGGAGCAGATTTGAACTTAAGGTGGTCTAAACACTACAGTAGCAGAAGCTCAAGTGCCTTTTTATAGAAAAGTCACCTTTCACATGACTCATCCACAGGCCACCCATCTGCTTCTTCCTCTAACAACTAGCAAATTCTTTTCAAGTTTCTTCATTTAAATACCATTGAGTGAGAATCCTAGAGGCTTGGCTTAATTTTTTTAAAGACTTTATTCATTTTTTTTAGAGCAGTTGTAGGTTCACAGCAAAATTGAGAGAAAGGTACAGAAATTCTCCACATATCCCTGCCCCCACACATACAAGCTCCCCCACCAGACTGGTACACTTGCTACAACTGATGAACCTACACTGACATGGCATAATCACCCAAAGTCCATAGTTTTCATTAGGGTTCACTCTTGGTGTTGTGTAAATATATAATGACATGTATCCATCATTACAGTAACATACAGACTAGTTTTGCTGCCCTAAGGATCCTCTGTGCTCTGCCTATTCACCTCTTCTCCCTTGCCTCCAGTCCCTGGAAACCACTGATTTTTTACTGTCTCCATAGTTTTGCCTTTTGCAGAATATTGTATCATACAATATGTGGCCTTTTCAGATTGACTTCTTTCACTTATGAATATGGTTTTTAAATTTTTTTAATTTAAATTCATTTAGTTAACATACAGTGTATTATCAGTTTCAGAGGTAGAGTTTAGTGATTCATCAGTTAATGCTCATCACATCACGTGCCCTCCTCAATGCCCATCACCCAGTTACCCCATCCCCCTACCCACCTCGCCTCCAGCAACCCTCAGTTTGTTTCCTATAGTTAAGAGTCTCTTATAGTTTATCTCCCTCTCTGGTTTCATCTTATTTTATTTTCCCCTACCATCCCCCAAGATCCTCTGTTTTGTTTCTTAAATTCCACATATGAGTAAAATCATATGATAATTGTCTTTCTTTGATTGACTTATTTCACTTAACATAATACTCTCTAGTTCCATCCACGTCACTGCAAATGGTAAGATTTCATTTTTTGATGGCTGAGTAATATTCCATTGTGTATATATTTTCACATCTTCTTTATCCATTCATCTGTCAATGGATATCAGGGCTCTTTCCATATTTTAGCTATTGTGGACATTGCTGTTAATAAACCCTGGGGTGCAGGTGCCCCTTTGGATCACTATGTTTGTATCCTTTGGATAAATACCTAGTACTGCAATTGCTGGGTCTTAGAGTAGTTCTATTTTTAACTTTTTGAGGAACCTCCATACTGTTTTCCAGATGGCTGTACCAGCTTGCATTCTCACCAAGAGTGTAAGAGCGTTCCACTTTCTCCACATCCTCACCCACATCTGTCATTTCCTGAGTTGTTAATTTTAGCTGTTCCGACTGGTGTGAGGTGGTATCTCATTGTAATTTTGATTTGTATTTCTCTGATGATGAGTGATATTAAGCATTTTTTCATGTTTCTGTTGGCCATTTGTATGCTTTGGAGAAATGTCTGTTCATGTCTTTTGCCCATTTCTTGACAGGATTGTGTTTTGGGTGTTGAGTTTGATAAAAAAAAAATAATAATAATATGCTTTTAAGGTTCCTCCTTGTCTTTTCATGATTCAAAAGCTCATTTCCTTTTAGCGCTGAATAATATTCCATTTCTGGATGTACCGGTTTATTTATTCATTCACCTACTGAAGGATATCTTGGTTGCTTCCCAGTTTTGGCAGTTATGAATAAAGCTGCTATAGACATCCATGTGCAGGTTTTTGTGTGGACTTAAGTTTTCAACATCTTTGAATAAATACCAAGAAGCAAGGTTGCTGGATCACCTGGTAAGAGTATATTTAGGTTTGTAAGAAACCACCAAATGGTCTTCCAATGTGGCTGTGCCATTTGGCATTCCCAGCAGCAATGAATGAGCATTCCTGTTGCTTCACATCCTCACCAGCATGTGGTGTTGTCAGTGTTTCAGATTTTGGCCATTCTAATAGGTGTACTTCATTGTTGTTTTAATTTGCAAGTCTGTAATGACATACGATGTGGAGCATCTTTTCATATGCTTATTTGTTATCTGTATGTCTTCTTCGATGGGGTATCTGTCAATGTCTTTAGCCCATTTTTTTATCAAGTTGTTTGTTTTCCCATTACTAGTTTTAGAATTCTTTGTATATTGTGGAAACAGTATTTATCAGATGTGTTTATTGCAAATATTTTCTCCCAGTCTTTGCCTTATCTTCTTGTTCACTTAACATTGTATTCCCAGAGCAGAAGTTTTTAATTTTAATGAAATCCACTTACCAACTACTTTTTAGCAGATCACCCAAATGATAATGTCTCCATTAGGTACAGGAGGCAAATGCCTAGGGCCGTGATTCCTTTAGGGACCCACAAAATGTTTTAATTTTAATTTTTTTTTTAAATCAGAAGGAAATGAATACATAATCATGAATCCAGCCTGGATTATAGTCAGTAGTATCAATAGAGTCATAAAATAGAGTTTTAAACATTTTTTATGGAACAAGAGGCCTACAAAAGCAAATGTGCCTGGAACCTACAAAATTCATAATGTGGCCCTGACAGGATGTCTTCACAGGGATTCCAGCTTGAGATAAAGCATGGAGATAAAGGACGCCAAGGTTCCTTCCAGCTTCGACCGTCAATGTCTCTTTTAAGATTCTATGACTTTGCTCTAGATCTGCTACCTCAAACCTCACATCTGCAAATTCACTTTCTGCAAATACGCAGAGTGGCAGGCAGAGGGAGAGGGAGAAGCAGGCTTCCCTCTGAGCAGGGAGCCCGATGTGATGAGGGGCTGTCAGGACCCTGGGATCATGACCTGAGCCAAAGGCAGACACTTAACCGACTGAACCACCTAGATGCCCCTTAAATAAAGTATGATTTTTATTCTTACAAAATACATTTGATTCCAGAAGCATTTTGCAAACATTTCCTCTTTAATATAAATTGCTTTATCGAAGAAGGTGGAGTTTTATTTTGTTTTTACTTTTAAAGTAAAAAATGAAGCCAAGAAAAGTTTGAGAGTTATGCTTTAAAACTCAGTGAAAGAGGAAAAAAATGCCTACGACAATGGCTATTTATTATTATTATTATTATTACAGTTGTGGGTGTAAAGCATACATACATTAAGCACTCATAAATCACTTAGGAAGTGATTCTCAGCCATAGGTACAAATTGAAATTACCTATGTAGATTGGACCCTACCACAAACCTTCTCCCTCAGACCCAGAGGGGAAAAAAAAAAAACAGCCTTGTGTTTTGAAAACACTCCCTATGTGAGCCTACCATTGTGAGAGTTTAAAAGCCACCGTGTCACGGCCATAGAGAAGGACACTGCAGAAGCCTACAAGGGATAAAGTTCCAAGGAGGGAGTGGTTTGGGGTCTGAGGGTGCGCAAAGATGGAGCAATATGGAAATGAAAAAGATGCTTTGAATGTGGGGGAACTTTGGTGACATTGGTGAGAACAGTGACCCTGGACCATGGGGGTAAAAACCAGATTACAAAAGTTTGCTTACACTAATACCCACTCAAAGGATTTGAGGAATCATAAACCAGAGACTGAATGGAAGATAAGAAAGTGGGCAGGGAGTACCGACCTTAAATCAGGGCTTTAACCTCGGGTTCATATTCCCCCCTCCTCCAAGGGATCCATGAATAGAGTTTAGGGAATGAATGCACTTGGAGTGGAAAAAAGATTGCATCTTGATTTTCACTCACCTCTGAAATGCAGCCTTTCCTTCTATTATAATTGTAGGCATCACTCTTCCCCTAATAGAAGCAGCACCTGTGACTTTGCCATTGGTGAAAATCACGGCTATTTTAATTTTTTATTGAAGTATAGCTGACACACAATGTTACGTTAATTTCAGGTGTACAACATAGGGATTCAATGACTCTATACTTTATGCTGTGCTTCCCAAGTGTAGCTACCATCTGTCACCATATAACCCTGTAATAGTACCATTGACTATATTCCTTATGCTGTATCTTTCATCCCTGTGAATTATTCATTCCACAACTGGAAGCACGTACCTCCCACTCTCCTTTACTCATTTTGCCCATCCTCCCAATCCTCTTCCTTCTGGCAATCATCAGTTTATTCTCTGTATTTATGGGTCTATTTCTGTGCGTTTTGTTTGTTCATTCATTTTCTTTTTTAGACTTCACATATAAATGAAATCACATGGTATTTTTCTTTCTCTGACTTATTTCACTTAGCATAGTATCTTCTAGGTCCATCTATGTTGTCACAAATAGCAAGATATCATTCTTTTTATGGCTGAGTAATATTCCATTGTGTGAAAATTTCTATTTAAATTTTAGTTAAACATACAGTGAAATATTGCTTTCAGGAGTAGAATTCAGTGATTCATCACTTATATATAATACCTGGTGTTCATCACAAGTGCCCTCCTTGATACCCATCATCCATCTAGCCCAACCCCCATCCACTTCTCTCCATCAACCCTCAGTTTATTCTCTGTTGTTAAGAGTCTTTTATGGTTTGTTTCTCACTCTCCTTTTACCCACCTCCCATATGTTCATCCATTTTGTTTCTTAAATTACACATGAGTAAAATATGGTATTTGTCTTTCTCTGACTCATTTCACTTAGCATAATACAGTCTAGCTCCATCCACGTCACTGCAAATGGCAAGATTTCATTCTTTCTGATGGCTGAGTAATAGTCTAGTGTGTGTGTGTGTGTGTGTGTATAACACATCATCTTTATCCATTCAGTCAGTGGACATTTGGACTCTTTCCATAGTTTGGCTATTGCTGATAATGCTGCTATAAACATTGGGGTGCATGTACCCCTTCAAATCTGTATTTTTGTATCCTTTGGATAAATACCTAGTAGTGCAATTGCTGGATAGTAGGGTAGTTCTATTTTTAACTTTTTGAGGAACCTCCATACTGTTCTCCAGAGTGGCCATACCAGTTTGCATTCCCACCAACAAGTGCAAGAGGGTTCCCCTTTCTCCACAACCTTGTCAACACCTGTTGTTTCTTGTGTTGTTAATTCTAGCCATTCTGACAGGTCATAGTGGTTTTGATTTGTATGTCCATGATAGTGAGGATGTTGAGCATCTTTTCATGTGTTTGTTAGCTATCTGGAGATCTTTAGAAAAATGTCTATTCATGTCTTCTGCACATTTCTTAACTGGATTATTTGTTTTTGGAGGGTTGAGTTTGATAAGTTCTTTATAGATTTTGGATACTAACCCTTTATCAGAGATGATGTTTGCAAATATCTTCTCCCATTCTGTAGGCTGCCTTTTAATTTTTGTTGATTATTTTCCTTCACTATGCAGAAGCTTTTTATCTTGACAAAGTCCCAATAGTTCATTTTTGTTTTTGTTTCCCTTGCTTCCAGCAATGTGTCTAGTAAGAAGTTGTTATGGCTGAGGTCAAAGAGATTGCTGCCTGTGTTCTCCTCTAGGATTTTGACGGATCCTTGTCTCACATTTAGGTCTTTCATCCATTTTGAATTTATTTTTGTTATACCACATCTTCTTTATCCACTCATCAAATGATGGACCCTTGGGCTACTTCCATGTGTTGGCTATTGTAAATAATGCTGCAATAAACATAGGGGTGCATATATCTTTTTGAATTAGTGTTTTCATTTGCTTTGGAAAAATACCCAGTCGTGGAATTACTGGATCATATGGTAATTCTATTTTTAACTTTTTGAGGAGCCTCCATATTGTTTTCTACAGTGGCTACACCAATTTACACTTCCACCAAAAGTGTGAAAGGGTTCTTTTTTGTCCACATCCTCACCAGCACTTGTTATTTCCTGTCTCTTTGATACTAGCCATTCTGACAGATGTAAGGTGATATCTCATTGTGGTTTTGATTTGCATTTCCCAGATGAATAGTGATGTTGAACATATTTTCATGTGTCTCTTGGTCACCTGCACGTCTTCTTTGCAAAAATGTCTATTCAGGTCCTCTGCCCATAAAATTAAAATTTTTAAATTTTAATTCCAGTATAATTAATGTACAGTGTTATATTAGATTCAGGTATACAATATAGTGATTCAGCTATTCTATACATTACTCAGTGCTCATCATGGTAAGTGTACTCTTAATCCCCTTACTTATTTTATACATCCCCCTCTGATAACCATCTGTTTGTTCTCTATAATTAACAGTCTGTTTTTTGGTTTGTCTCTTTTTCTCTTTGTTCATTTGTTTTGTTTCTTAAATTACACATATGAGTGAAATCATATAGTATTTGTCTTTCTCTGATTGACTTATTTCACTCAGCATCATACTCTCTGGATCCATCCATGTTGTTGCAAATGGCAAGATTTCATTTTTCTTTATGGCTCAGTAATATTCCATAACACACACACACACACACACACACACACACACACACACACCCCACATTTTCTTTATCCATTCATCTATCAGTGGACACTTGGGTTGTTCCACATCTTGGCTATTGCAAGTAATGCTGCAATAAACAGAGGAGTGTTTTTTATTTTCTTTGGGTAAGTACCCAGTAGTGGAATTACTGAATCATATGCTGGTTCTATTTTTAATTTTTTGAGGAACCTCCATACTGTCTTCCACAGTGGCTATACCAGTTTGCATTCCCACCAACAGTGCACAAAATTTTTCTCTATATCTTAACATTCGTTGTTTCTTGTGTTTTTGATTTTAGCCATTCTGACAGGTATGAGGTGATATCTCATTGTGGTTTGGATTTGCATCTCCCTGATGATGAGTGATGTTGAGCATCCTTTCATGTGTCTGTTGGACATCTGTTAAGTCTTCTTCAAAGAAATGTGTGTTCATCTTCTGCCCATTTTTCCAATTTTTTAATTGGATCCTTTGGGTTTTTTGGCGTTGAGCTGTATAAATTCTTTATGTATTTTAGATACTAACCCTTTATCAGGTATGTCATTTGCAAATATCTTCTCCCATTCAGTAGGTTATCTTTTAGTTTTAATATTTCCTTTGCTGTGCAGAAGCTTTTTATTTTGATGTAGTGCCAATAGTTTTTGTTTTTGTTTCCCTTGCCTCAAAAGACAAATCTAGAAAAATGTTGCTATGGCTGATATCAGAGAAATTACTGCCTATGCTCTCTTCTATGAGTTTTATGATTTCAGGTTTCAAGTTTAAATCTTTAATCCATTTTAAGTTTATTTTTTTGTATGGTACAAGAAAGTGGTCCAGTTTTCCCAGCACCATTTATTGAAGAGACTGTCTTTTCCCCCCAAGTGTATTGCTGAATTCTTTGTCATAGATTAACTATTACGGAGCAAGAGTGAGTTTATTACTGGGTTGTCTATTCTGTCCTATGGATCTGTGTCTATTTTTGTGTTAGTCCCATACTGTTTTGATTATTATAGCTTTGTAATATATCTTAAAATCTAGGATTGTGATACCTCCAGTTTTATTCTTTTTCAAGATTGCTTTGGCTATTCAGGGTGTTTGTGGTTCCATACAACTTTTAGTGTTGTTTATTCTAGTCCTGTGAAAAATTCTATTGGAATTTTGATAGGGCTTGCTTTGGGTCATCCGTTGCTTTGGTAGATTTGCTTTGGGTGTAGATTGCTTTAGGTGGTATGAAAATTTTAAGAATATTAATTCTTCCAATCCATGATCATAGTACATCTTTCCATTTGTTTGTGTCATCTTCAATTTCTTTCATCAAAGTTTTAGAGTTTTCAAAGCATAGATCTTTCACTTCCTTGAATAAGTTTATTCCTAGGTATTTCATTATTTGTGGTGTAATTACAAATGAAATTGTTTTCTTAATTTCTCTTTCTGTTACTTTGTTGTTAGTGTATAGAAATTCACAAATTTCTATATATCATGGCCATTTAAATGTCACATTGCAGTTGATATAATGTTGCAAAATATTATTTACAATCATCTCTGTTTTTGACATTACAGGAGTTATTAGACCCCCTTCAAGATCTGGTTATTTAATGCTTTAATAAAAGACACACGAAAAGTAAAATAAATACGCTCTGTGCCAGGATGATTACCTAACTTAACTCACAGGACCTTTCTGCTGGAAACTTCTATCGTGAGCCTTCAGACACAAAACAGGTGGCATTCCATTCCTACACTACCCAAATGATGATGTTGTATTTAGTTTCCTGTCAACTCTTCCATACCCCTTAAAAGTGAGGGGTTAGGAAGAGAGGAGCAAAAGTAGAGGAACTAGGAAGGGTTTTTGTTTGTTTGTTTGTTTTTAAAGGACAATAGCAGTAAATACAGGACAAAAAGTAGTAAGTAAGTAGGAAGAAGAATCAAAGGCAATCCATAAATTCTAAGAGCTGATAACATACACCCTCCTCAATATTGTAATTCTCCCCACCCTCCTCCAACCTTGTTCTATCTCCTCGTGCACTGCTCCCTTCCCTGCCCACATAGTTTTGTCAGGTAGAATAAACCCACTGGACAGCAAAGGAAGAAGACACTATCATACAGTACTCTTCAAATGCCAGGCGCCAAATGGGGGCTGTTTTGCACAGAGCTTTTACAAGGCCCCAGTGAACTGGGAAAATTAATGACAAGGTACTGAGTATGCTACAAACTAATATATCCAGTTTGGAAGAATGTTTTTTATTCTGAAATCATGGCTTTTTTATATTTTTTAAATTGAAAAGTTCTTTGATCAAAGAGTATTGGTATTAGATTTGTTTTGTATTTTAATATTCTTACTTGGCAGCATAAAGTATTCTAAGCCCTGTATAAATTCCCTAATTTTTAAAACTATTTTTATTGCTCTGTGAAATAAAGAGGACTGGGAAGTACTACCTTAGGCATTTTGTTTTATTTATTCCTCTCTTTTTAGAGATGAATTCCAAACAAGGCAATGTGACTTCCACTCCAGAATGTGGGGTTAGAAGCACAAGTATCAAAGCCTGGTTTTAAGACCTGAGTTTGACCCCTGGTTCTGCCTCTCTCCACTTTGTGACCTTGGGCAAGGAACTTGATCTCCCCAAGCCTGTTTCCTCATCTGTAAAGTAAGACTTATTTTTACCTTATGAGATGGATAAAATGAGATAATGAATGTAAAACCACTTTACGTATTACCAAATAAAGTCATTATTATTACTACCATCACCATCATCATTTTTACTATTATAACTAAATATCCCATGCTTAAGTGGCAGAACTTAGCTTCCACATTGGGCTGACTCCCTGTCCAGTGATCTTCAAACTATCACTTAGTGAATCTATGTTGGATTGTTTTTTCAAATTAGCTCAAGAAACATTAACTACTTATTTAATATTCCTGCCAAAATTGTACAAGCTCACTCTAATCATGAGGGAACATCAGACAAACCCTATTTGAGGGACATTCTAAAAAATAAGTGGCCTAAATTCTTCAAAATTATCAGTCATGAAAATCAAAGAAGGGCCAGAAAACCATTCCAGACGTATGATTCTGGATTGGATCCTGGACCAGGGGGAAAAACAAAACAAAACGAAACATTGCTATAAAAAAAACATTATGGGAACAATTAGCAGAATGTAAGATCTATAATTACATAATAGTACATCACTGTTAAATATCCTGAGTGAATATTCTTAGAAAATATATACTGAAGCATTTAGGGACAAAGGGGCATGATTTCTGAAACTTGTTAAATAGTTCAGAAAAACTTATATATACATATTATTATATATAACATACGTTTGGCATAATTTCTAGGTAATTCCCTACTTGGGACTCTCTTCTATGAAAAACCTGTGATTTCTTATTGTCCTTTATTAAATGAGGCCTAGCAGAGAAACTGGTAATTTTTTTGTATTCTTCTCACACACCATTAAGAACACAATGCTCATTATACGTGTTGCAAATGAATTTTTACAACTTAAACAGAAGACTTTACAATTATTCTTACTGAGTTTATTCCTGTTTATATATATATATATATACATATATGTATGTATATATATATATACGGAGAGAGAGAGAGAGGAAGGGAGAGAAAGAGAGAGAATGATAAAACAAATTTTGCAAAATGTTAAATGCACTCATTCCATGTAAGGCACTATGTCTGCTAATAACACCTGATATTAGGTAGGACTTTACAGTTTACAATATACTTTCACATGATTTCCCATTTGATTGGATTCTCATTGAATTCTAAGTGAAGTACAATGAAGCCATGGTTTATGGGCATGGGGTGGGGAAGAGGGGCCTAAAATTTTAACCAGGAAGGCAAGAACTCATAAACAGTATATACCTTCCTTGAATACTCTTCATGTTTACCATTTTATCTTGTAAACACAAACGATCTGGTCTTGTGTCTGGGGCCAGACTGTGACAAGGACATGATTCTTTGATCACTGCTCACTTATTCAGAGTATACAGGTGGAGCACAGCGAGGAGGTCTGGCTGTGCGAGGTATACCGAGGAGACAGAGAGCCCATGTCTCTGATCATGCACCAGATCTGAGGTTCTCTCCTGGGGTAGAGAGCAACATAAAATTGCTCACCGTGTACAAATCTCTCTCCCTCAATGACCTGGTTTGGTTTTGCTGAGTGCATATTGTTGAACTGGACAGTTTGATGGGACTCAAGTAGGGCAGGGTGCAGCATTTGATTAATTGGGGCTCCAAATCTGTTCTCACTTATCTACAAGTGCTTTCCAATGTGACAGAGACCAGAAGCAAAAAGATACATTTTCCAGATTCTACTTAGGGGGCCGTAAGCCATCTTCCTGGTACTTTTTCTGTTTTCTGCACACAGAGATTTCAGTGTTGTCAGCACCAGTCCCCACCTTTGTGGATGTTGAGAGGTGCTTGGGCCACCAAGAACACCAGATTCCACCTTCCACTGTGATTCCCCAAAACAGCAGCAGTAGCTGCTTCTTAATGCTGTCTTTCTGATCTCTAGATCCATGCCATTATGTTGTGAAAATCAATGGTTGTAGCCTCTGGCTGCCCTTCCCAACAGGAGCAGAGGTTCTCATTTCTCTTGTGGGTCATTCTGGAGGCTTAGACTAGAACACACTCCTTCTACCTCTTCCAATAATTTTGGAAACACCAAATCTCCTATATTAATCCCCTTTCTGTTTAAAATACCTAGGGTAGTTTCTACTTCCTGAACTGAACCCTAACTGATGTTTCCCTGTCTCCCAGATATAAGAGACAGACTACAAGAGGTTACAGCGGCACAGTGCTTGAATGAAACTCTCACACGATTACATACAATAGCTGGGATTTAGTGCACTTGGTCCACGGACGCAACGCTGACTTTGGGCCTCTAGACTCTTTCTTAGATTACATGGTCCTAAAGCAGAGAGGGCACCTCTGCACAAACTAGGTAAGGGTTCCTAAACAGTAACTAGGCTCAAAAAATAGCAAATTTTCAATTATTATTCCACGGCTTTTCTTTGGGAAATTAAAGCAAACTTCCGTTCATTATCAGTTCATTTTTTTTACTTCTTACGGCAAAAAAAAAAAAAAAGGAGGACATTTCTTCCGGCAGAAATGAATATATGTGATGTTAACTCTCCAGATTCAATAATGATGAGTAGGGGTAGAAAACACTCTGCAAGCAATTTAACCAGGAGCAGGGGCTCAAAACCTAAGTATCCATAAATAAATACAGTCTCTATTTTCTCCTTTAAAAGGAGAAAAGATAGGTAGATAATGGAGAGAGTTAACATTTACCTGACATAAAAGGCTCTTACTCAATTTTCACAGCAAACTTAAGAGGCAAGTAATTATTATCGTTATTTCCTGGGTAAGGAGACCAAGGCTCAGCTGAAGTCATCACTCAAGGTCATGCAGCTATTAAATATCCTGACTCAGGTGGAGGCACAAGTATCCTAGCCCAGGCTTCTGTAATGCCAAAGTTTATCCCTTTAACCACTTGCAAAATAATGCAGCTCTCCACAAGGTGAATGACTGCCAATATTTTTTCCACTCCCCAAAATAGTGTTTTCTAAGCTGAAATAGACAACCATTGATTAAACCCAGCAGCCCTCATTAATCAGTCTCTTGAGTGAAAATAAAACAGCAGGTTCCAGCATTTTTATTCTTAGCTCCCTTAACAAGGAAGAAGGAGAGGAAAAGGGAAGGAAGGAAATAAGCATCAAACCCAAGACGACGGATTCAAATCCATCCTTCTGCCTCCCTAGTCAGCAGCCCCTGGATTTCCTTCCACGTATCCTTCCCCCAGCTCTACAACACCAGAACTCCTGGGCCTTGCCCCTGAACCCCTTCGAAATCTCCATTCTCTATAACCATATATTCTTCCACAGTGAGTAAAGACCATACAGTTTCGTTTCCCTAATCTTTTTTTTTTTTTTTCGTTTCCCTAATCTTAACAATGAGTTTTCCCGCAACAGCAACTGGCTAAAGTTCTCTGGTTAGAATGACAACGGATCTGCCATGAGAGCCCTCTTCCTGCCTCGCCTGCCCCTTCTGTCCAGGTGGCCCCTGCTGTCCTGATTACAGTGCCAAGGTTCAGACACTCCTCCTGCCACCACACAAATGGCCGGTGATTCATTCATAACTGTCACCCAAGCCTTCACCGCTCACTGTTGCAAAAAGAATTTGTGAATCTCTGGGAGTTGTAACCTTTCCCATTTTTCTCTTTTGCTGATAAATTCTGGAGAGCAGTACGGATAGCAGTAAGACATCCATCATTTTGTGGGGTTTGCAAGCAGCTGGTGTGACATTCTCAGCCAATATAACTGCAAGCTGACTTTAATCATGGTCTGTTGATCTCAACTTCCAGGAATATTGCCTTGATACATCATTCTCTTCCTTCTCTAAATGCTCTAAGGAAGGCTTTCTGGGTTTCAGCATCTAAACCCCGGGGAGGAGAGTGGAGGGAATGCAAAGAACTGTTATTTCCTTTACAAAAGTAACTGGAAAAGAGTTAGATCTTAAAAGTCCATAGATCTTGAAAGAAGACAATTTAAGCTAAAATCTGACCACATGAAAGTATTTGCAAATGTTAGGAAAATCTGTGTCAAACAAATGTTTCATCTTGCTGAATTTCACTGATTTCTTCCAATAATGTTCACTGAGTTTTTTCCACATTTTCTAAGAGGACCCTTGGATTACCAATAAGGCTAGTTCCTTTTCGTATAATTAATGGCAATCTGAATTTGAGCCTTCCTAAAAATTTCACTTTCTGCAAAACTAAAACTCAGCTGATTTAAACATCATTCCATGATAATTACAACTTTTGATTAAGTGAGGGCATGGCTTAGAAACGGTAAACTCTTGTCCCCTGCATCTGACAGGCTACTAAGACAGCCCTGACATTTGCATTTGGCCATGTGCTGTGACCAGTGCCTCCACAAATATTTTACACATGCACCTCAATAAAAAATATGTTATGCATGCTCCCTGTATGCTAAGCAGAAATAATAAGAGACCGAGGCATGTGTAATGGCTCAAATACACAAAAGTTTATTTCTTGGGCCTGTAAGAGCCTGAGGTGGATGTTCTTGGTAAGTGAGTGGTTCCCCTCCCAGCAATGTTTCACGATGCAAGCTCCTTCCATCTCGGACCTCCATCATCCACCTCCACCATGGCACCACCCCGGGTCATTTTCTGCATCTAAGCCACCCAAAGAGCTAAGATTCCAAACGAGGCATGCCTGCTTCTCAAAAGCTTTGGTCCAGAACTGACATACATCACTTCTACTCAGCTATTGGGGAGAACTGGTAACAGCTACTTCTGAAGAGCGGGAGAACGTTGTCTTTGGCTGAGCAGCAGCTACAGCTACAGAGACTCCCAGCTACAACCGTATAATCTGGAATGAAGACGATTTCAGCAAACAATTGACTATCTCCTATGACTCACAGTTTCTTTATTTAGTTATTCTTATTTATTTATAAGTGGTATGCAAATGTGTATATTATAAAACACATGGTACCAATATGCAGATTATAAAGCATCTGTGGAAGTAGATGTTTAAGAGGATGAGAAGAAAAAACAAGTTTAAAGAGCAATTTTAAATGTTCTTCCTGCACCCCATTGGATCAACGCGTGCCTCTCTTGGTCAAGATTCACACCTGAAATTCATCGTTCAAGACTCTAGAAGGTCCTGGGAGTTAGCACGTGTTCTTCTAGCAGAGTTTTAAGAAACAAAGGACATCACCTTCCCCCTAGTCTTTCCTATCTTTAGATGGCAACTCACACCCAGCTACTCAAGACCCAAACCTAGAACTCATCTTCAATTCTTCACTGCCCTTTACCTCCATATCCAGTCCCCAGCTGGTCCTGTCTACTTACCTTCCCAACCAGATCCAGAATCCCCACTTATCTCTCCACCACCGTGATTCCCACCCTATCCTAGACACAGTCGTCTCTTATCTGGACCTCTATAATAGGTATTGTCTTGCAAATTTACCCTCCACGGGATAGCTGGTACCATCTTTATACATGTCAAAAAGGTTCAGTGACTGCCCTGCAGACTCCCCAGTGGGTTGACACTTCAAATAAAACGTAACATCCTCATACAAGCTTCCAAGGTATAGCAAGAACTCAAATATCTCTTAAATACTGTGAAATGTTATATGCATAGTAAAAAGAGGTCTGAAGAAATATATACCACGCTGTAGTTTAGTGTTAATTTGCTCAATGGCATCTTTTATCATTGAAAACAAAGTTATTTGCATTTTGTAAAGAAGAAAGAGAAGGAAAGAGGAGGAAAAGAAAATGAAAGAAGGCTATCTGCTTCCATGTAAATGCTACTCTAATGACCAGATCCTATTATTTTTATTACTATTTTTCACTTCTAATTCTACTCTACATACCTTGCAGGAGTTTAGCAGCAAGAACAAACAGGAAAGATACTTTACTTCCTGGCTTCCCCCTCCCCCCCCAAAGAGCAAAACCCATAGAGGAGAATCAGAATTTGAAAGGAGAAAAAGGGCGTCAGAGGGAAAATGGGGAGGGATTGCCCTCTGAGAAAAAGGACTGACCTGCGTTAGGGAGAAGAGAGACAGGTCAAAGGGATCTCAGAGGAAAAGGCCCTGTACCGCCTTGGGGAAGCTGGGAGATTGGGTTCTCACCCAGGGCTCCCATATTTCTCATGGGTTTCAGGGCTCCAGGTGCCAAAGGGATCCTGGGGGCCAAAGGCAGCAGCCATCTCCATGGAACCAGTAGAGATAGCTGTTCTACACAACGTTGACCTTGCATAAGACCCCAGAATCATGGGGAGCTCATGGGAAGTAGGAGAGGTTAGCTCAAAATGACAGAGGCTGAATTTCCTGTTAGTCCAAGGGGCTGAGTGTCCAGAGCCAAAATTAAGTTGATGTACAGAAACAAAGGAAATGGCATATTTCTTGGATACTTTCATTTGTGCCCTGAGATTTATATCCACTCTCTTCCTGTACGAAAATATGCAAAGGATTTATCATCTTCATAAATTAGCTCTGATTCAATGTCATTACTATAACAATGTCACTCTCTCTCATGTGCATTGTAATACACTTTCCTGGGGTAGGAGGGTGGGGTGAATGGGGGAAGGAGTGGAATTATGCACAAAGCTGGTGTTGTCCCAGAGAATGTGTCTTGTGCATGCCTATCTGGTGGCATCCCTTTTGGTGGGCAAAAGACTGAGAACCAGGGGCGCCTGGGTGGCTCAGTGGGTTAAAGCCTCTGCCTTCGGCTCAGTCATGATCTCAGGGTCCTCGGATCGAGCCCCGCATCGGGCTCTCTGCTCAGCAGGAAGCCTGCTTCCCCCTCTCTTTCTGCCTGCCTCTCTGCCTACTTGTGATCTCTCTCTTGGTCAAATAAATAAATAAAATCTTAAAAAAAAAAAAAGACTGAGAACCAGTGTTCTATGCCTGTCTCATTCTGACTTAATTAGAGTTTGTTGTTTGCATCCCTGACCATGGCTTCTATAGAACCTCGGACACAAGGAGATGACATAGCGCAGCAGGTGCTGGACAAGACGATCTGCAAGGAAATCTCTGCCAGCTCAATAAGCTATGTCATATGGAGCAAGTTTCCTAATCCTTCCATTTTTTCATCTGGGGATCATACTAATCTTACTCCATTGGGGTTATTGGGAAGATGAAATGTGATCATTTTAAGGTACTTAGCACAGTGCCTGTCACGTGGTAAGCTCTATTAACGGTAATTGTTGTTAACAGCTTGTATTGCGGTGGGCATTTAAAGACGCTGAATGAAATGAATAAATGAATGACTTATCTCCGGGTATTGAGAGCAGAAAATTCCCAAAGAAATATGGAATTGGCCAGGTGATCCTCCACTTAGGTGCTGCTCTGGGCCAAATATGGCCACACTTTGTTTTTGCTATTAAAGGACATACCTCTGGGCACACATCACATGTCCCTAGGAGGTGGTAAAGTACTACACAGAGTACACAGTCTCCTGTGGTGATCAGTCACTGAATTGCCAAGAACTTTGGCCACGACCAAGAATATACTTTTGTCGTATATTTTCTTCCAGAAAATGCTGACTGCCTTCTGTGGGGATCCATTTGCAATTTTGGCCTCAAGTAGCATTAGAATAAATCAATTTCAGGAATATTAGGAAATCAAGAAATGTGCATCCTTTGGGGATGTATTTAAAACAACCCTCACCCAACAACTCAGCAGAGCGAACCGTTGGACAGTAGCCATTTTAAGACGCTCAAATTTTAAGAAATGGTGTCGATAAATTCCTTTCCAAATATTCTCTAGGTAAGCTTCTGCAATGAAAGAAAAATGACGCATGTATGTTGAATGGGTCTGTGTGGCCTTCCCACCAAAATTCAAAGCAAGAATCACAAATATGTCATATTTTCTCACATCTTTGGACCTTTGCCCATGCTGTTTCCTCAGCCTGGAATGTCCTCTACGCCCCAGCTCAAGCTATCCCAACCACCCCCCTAACCCTAGCAAATCACAGAAATATAGACAGGTTAATAGCACATTTCAAATCCCATCTCTACCTTTCCCCAGCTAGGTGACCTTGGGTGAGTTATTTAAGTTCTCTGTGAGTCAGGTGCCTATGGGGATGATAACTGAATCTAACCTTACAGGGTTGTTGGATAATTAAATAGGTAAATATATGGAAAATGCTTAGAACGGGACAGTTCATGGATCATAATAAGCACTACGTAATTGGCATCATTCTTATCCCTCAAATCCTAGCTCTAGCTTTAAACCCCTGGGAAGGTTGATTTCCCCTGGGCAGAGTAACACACTTCCTCCTCCATGCTTGCCCTAGTCTCTACTGTAGTGTGTATCACATTCAATTACAACCATCAGTGTGTGTATGCCTGCCTTGTCACTTTGCACATGTAGAAGGAAGGCAACCACCAACACTTTACCTTGAGAGTCTCCGGGCCTTCCAACAGAGCCATGAATGTGACAGATGCACGATAAATATAAGGTTAACATATAAATGCATGAACTATGTGTTATTGAAGCTTTTTGAGTTTCTCATGCAATCAGTATGTTCCTGTCCTGGCATGAAACTGTCGAATGATCGCTGTTGTTATGCGTGCTTCTAAAGCCAAACGAGGTAAGGTTCTGAGCTGCCTGAGAGTTTGTACACTAATCACTGGCATCATAAAAACTCATTAGCACCCATTAACAGAGTGGACTGATGTGATCACGGAGACGGCAGAAGGACTCAGCCCAGCACATGGCATCTCTCGAGATGAGCTTTAATATTTCCCCCAGCCGCTTTCCAGCACTGCATTCCTCCAGTGCTGCTGGGACATGGGACAGGTCACAGTTCCGACGGGTGATGCAGGAGTGCTTAGTCACAGTCTATCTGCCAGTGGAAAAAGGCTTTGGCAGGAATATGATCCAAGAAGACGCTGAAAATAGCAAGTCCATTGAAGGCCAAGGGAACTTCCTCTTGTGAAAGTGGGAAAAAGGGATTGATGAAAGAAGCTGCTTCCTGGCAGAGGAAAGAAAACATCCTGTCTGAGCTGGACTGAGAGAGAGGAACCAAGGAAAGTTCTGGCTGCCTGGGGAAGGCAGGGAAAGAACCCGAATTGGAATCAAAACAATCAAGTCTTAATCCTTCCATCTGGTAAGCTTTCTCCTCTTCAAAATGGAGAATCAAATGGAGAAAAACTGTAAAGTACCATATAAATGTTTAAGACATGATTTGATACAGCTGGAAAAGGCTCCTTCCTATACTGACTCCTGAACAGAGGCCTCTGCATCTTCACTTTAGGGTAGAAAAAGAGCTCTCCGCCTCCTGTTCATTTAAATTAGCAAGTTTTAAAGTCTAGAAGGGCAATACATTTCAAGGCTTCCTTGGGATAAAACTTTTTATTAGGAATCTGTCTTTGCTTTATTGTTTTTTTGGGTTTTGGCCACTATAGCTTTGAGATATATGAAACTAAACAGTGTGATTTATGGCCTACATGGAGCTTTCTTACCTTAAGAGCAAACATTTACAATGCAAACAGTGGCATGCTTTGGGAGCTGGCTGCCTTCAGCTAGCTTAGAACTGATTTTGCACAAGTCCTCCCAACCCCATGTTTTGTGACATCACATTGGTAGCTTGAAATTAGCTATGGTGGGAGTATTTCACCCTGGCAACTGACAAATGCTATAAATTAGAGGGGTTTTTTCATCTCCAAAAGCTGGCTTGCCAGCACACCACTCACTGAGCCCAAAAGGCTTCAAGAGTCCCCCAGCCATCACTTTCCATGCCAAATGCCACAAAAAGATGACTGCCACCACACACACAAATATTGGATGGGAAACATTACAGAGATACAGCACTATGCAGATAGAAACACAAAAACAAAGTGAAAAACCTTGGTAAACTAATCATACATTCCTACCACATGAGGTTCTGACAATGAGATTTCGAGTTGTTTTTTTTTTTAAACTGAGAGTAACTGTAATATGCCAGAGAATTTTGCATCAGCCATATCTGGAGCCACAAATGAATATATCCAAAAGACATATTACAGGTGGAATTCAAACATCTCAATTACACACTATTATAATGACAGAATAACCCACTTGTCAAAATAGGTGATGGGTCATTTACCCCAGTGAGTGAATGTAGTGTTGCATTTACAATCCTGTACTGGTTAATGAATAACAATGGTCAAGTGAATGAACAGTCTTTGTTTCCTCCCACATGTCTTATCTATTCTCTTAACATTTAAATGGATTGCTCCTTTTCTTCTGGAACCTTAAACATCATGCTACGTTCCTAAGGTGGCAATTGTGATAGGAGAAGCACGGATTAAGCACTTGATGGTTCTCTGAGGACTTTTTCAGAGCACATCCTGATTAATGCTTACACACACCCTCTAAAGTAAGGTGCACCCATTTTCAGAGAAGGACAAACATGTTCATCCTGATGTGGAGAGCTGTGATAAGAGCTGTGGACTCGGCACCCTATTGTCATCATTGCTACTGAACATTGGAAGCTGAACATTGTAGCCATCAACTCCGCTCCCACTAGAATGATGACCAAACTGCCCCTGCTTCTTTCTGTCACTCTTACTGTTGGACATCTCAGGACAAGAGCTTGTCTCATGTCCACACACTAAGTCTCATGTCAGGATTTCAAGTGAACCAGCATCTGGTCTTCTTTTGGCTTCTGCTGTAGGATGAAGATCTGCCACTTACTAAGACTCTCAAAATAGTGGCTTCCCTAAACAGAAGAGAGTTCAGATTCTGGGCAGTAGATACTACTATTACTATTATTATTACTATTATGAGCGCCTATCCCATTCGTGGCAGCTTATCTTTTTTGAGTCTCCTTCCTATATTTGGGGAAATAGTCAAATCATGAGTCATCACCACTCCAACATAAGAATCAGAATGCATGGGGTGCCTGGGTGGCTCAGTGGGTTAAAGCCTCTGCCTTCGGCTCAGGTCATGATCTCAGGGTCCTGGGATCGAGCCCCATATCGGGCTCTCTGCTCAGCAGGGAGCCTGCTTCCTCCTCTCCCCCTGCCTGCCTCTCTGCCTACTTGTGATCTCTCTCTTGGTCAAATAAATAAATAAAATCTTAAAAAAAAAAAAAAAAAGAATCAGAATGGAATCTGCAATCTTAGGATTCAGGCATATGGATTAGTTCCTGCCCAACAGGGACACCACCATAAGCTACTGATTCAGAAGTAAGCAACAAAAGGAAAGAGGCTCTACGTGGACCTTCCATTGTTGCATCTTTGTTGGTGAGGGGGAGGCAGAGGTGTCTGGTTTTTTGGGGTGACTGTTCCCCAGGGATTGCAATAGTATCTTTCTGATGTAGAAGCAGCAGCCGTGGAGCAGGAGTTTCCTATTAGATCTTTGGCTTGGTTTGGGGTCTTGTACCCCAAGACTTAGCCTCAAGCCCAGTTTTCCAGTGCACTCAACAGTTCTGTGATCCATCTGATACTTTTTTTTTAAGATTTATTTATTTATTTATTTGTCAGAGAGAGGGAGAGAGAGAGAGAGCACAAGCAGGCAGAGTGGCAGGCAGAGGCAGAGGGAGAAGCAGGCTCCCTGCCGAGCAAGGAGCCCAATGTGGGACTCGATCCCAGGACCCTGGGATCATGACCTGAGCCGAAGGCAGCCTCTTAACCAACTGAGCCACCCAGGTGTCCCACCATCTGATACTTTTTAAATAAAATGCTTTTCCATTTATTCATCAAGAGTCAGCCCCTGTTGCTTTGAGAACTCTGACTAATACAGGAACTCTAATACAATTAGTTTTCCTATTTCTCAGGTATGGAAACTGAGCTTTAGGAGGTTAAACTGCTGACGATCACAAAATTAGTCAATGAGAGAGCAAGGATTTGAACCTGGACAATCCCACCTCCAAATCAGAAAGATTTAAATTCCAAAGCCCATCCCTCAATCAGAAAGATTATACCACAAGACCATAAAACTAATGAATCAGAGTTGAGTTGTTGCTGTTTTTTTTTTTTTTAAAGTAAGAATAAATGATAGAAATATATAGTCTCACCTGAAGTTCTGAAAAATAAAGTGTTATAGCAGAGGCCACAACCCAAATCTTCTGACCTGATGTGCTTTCCTCTCATCTTCATAATCCTGCCATATTTTTTGCTTTATATATTTTGAGATGAATTTTTAAGCGTAATTGAGTTTAAGAATATTATACAGGGAGGAGGTCACCAATTGTTTCTTGCATCCCACACTTTCCTTGTGTAGTTAATGTCCATCTTACCAAAATATACTCTTGCAGCTCTTTCAGCAAGAGTCTATTTTTAAATTATTTATCAGAAAATGCCTTTATTTTTTCCTCATTCTTGAATGACAGTTCAGTTGGATACAGATTCCTATTTGAACATTTTTCATCAACACTTTGAAGATATTATTTCATTGTTTTCTAGTGTCTGTTGAGGCTGATAAAAAGTTTACTATTGATCTACTTGGCCTTCATTTGTGATTAAACTATTTTTTCTAGTGGTTTTACTATTTTATTTTCCTTTAATAGTCAGCAATAGCAGTCCACGGTGAGGTTTGTTCTTAGTTATCTTGCTTGGGACATGCTTTTCATTCTTAGGACCCTTATCTTTTATCAGTTCTGGAAAACTCCCCATCATGACTTCTTCTAGCATTGCCTTACCTCTGCAGGGTAAACTGCTAGCTGTCCTCTCATATCCACTGTTCCCTATTTCCTTTGGGAGAAGAATTATCACTTTTTTTTTCTTTTTTTTTTTTTTTTCTGGGAACATAGATAGAGCCTCTCCCTGCCTCCCTAATGGATCTGTATTAGGAGAAGTGTTATGTGCATCTTCTAGATAGTGCTTTTAAAAGACACAGGCAGAATTGACTCTTCTCCCTTCCCTGCAACCCCCCCCACCTACCCCACCACTTCCACCCCTGCTTCGGATGCAGACCCAAGGACCAGAGCTAAAGAAACCATGTGGGATCCTGAAATAGAAGCCACAGATTAAAATAACAGAGCCGCTCACCAGCCCTTGGCATCTAGACTGTTATATGGGAAATAAGTTTCTATCTTCTTTAGGCATCTATATTTTAGGGTCTTTTTTTTAAAGCAATTTCTATGATATCTTAGCAATAGTACACCTGTTCTCTCTACACTCCCCTTTCCTTATGCCTTCCTTAGTATGTGTGTACGTGTATGTATGTGCACACATATGCACACCTGACCTCATTTTAACCTCCATTTCTCTTATCCATGTTCATATTTTTCTACCTCATTATTTCTATATGCTGCATTCTAGCTGAATGTCTTAGTTCTTTTTTATAGTTCACTTGTTCACTTCAGAAGTCTAACGTGGCATCGAACGGGACCCTTGGAATTTCTAATGTCAGCAAATACATTTTTAATTTCTATACTGTCGATTTGGCTCTTTTTCAAATAAACCTACTCTTTTTTCATAATAAGCTATTCTTTCATTCTATTCCTCCCTTTATGTCTTTGACATTCAAAAGTCACTTTCAGGGGCGCCTGGGTGGCTCAGTGGGTTAAAGCCTCTGCCTTCGGCTCAGGTCATGATCTCAGGGTCCTGGGATCGAGCCCCACATCAGGCTCTCTGCTCAGCGGGGAGCCTGCTTCCCCCTCTCTGTCTGCCTGCCTCTCTGCCGCCTTGTGATCTCTCTCTCTCTCTGTGTCAATTAAATAAATAAAATCTTAAAAAAAAAAACAAAACATTAAATTAAAAAAAAATGTCACTTTCAGATTTTTTAGGTTAGCTCAGTTTTGGGGTAACAAACTTTCCTGTTTATCTCCAGGTTCCCCGTCAGGGTGATTCATTTCCTCATTTCGTTTGTCATTTTTTATTAACACTTCATCTTCAGCAAGATTAGTTATCCCTATGAATACCTGTGTGGTAAGTGCAGAAATACCCTGAACACAGCAGTTTGTTTGTCTCTGGTGAAATCTGAAGGTTTCAAAGGTCCTGGACCAGTTTTTATGGTAATGTCTCAGGCTGAGATTTCTATATCCCATAGGTTATATAAATTTGGATCCTACATTAACTCATGGTAAGGCCTGGGGGACACTTACATTTTCCCACCAACAGCCCCAGATCAATGAAAGCTTCCTTCCCGCTTCCCTACAACAGTTGTGAACGTTTCTGCAAGGTATTTACAGTCCGGTAGTTACACAATCCCTTCGTGGATGAGGCACCCCCTCCCTGGCCCCCAGGGTTTATTGACAGAACTCCATCAGGGAGTTGTCAGATAAAATACGGAACACCTGGTTACATTTGAAGGTCAGATAAACATTTTTTAGTACATGTATGTCCCATTCAATTTCTGGAACATACTTATATATTTTCTTAAACGTGTTCATTGTTTATCTGTACTTTTATTTATGTTTTAATTTTTTTAGAGAGAGAGCGCATGTGGGGGTGGGGTGGCGACAGAGAGAATCTTAAGCAAGCAGGGCTTGATCTCAAAACCCTGAGATCAGGACCTGAGTCAAAGTTAAGTGTCTGACGCTTAACCAACGGAGCCATACAGGCGCCCCTGCATCCTGTACTTTGAAATGCTAATAAATCTGACAACCCTAGTCATAGGGCTCTGCCTAAACTTGGCCTTGGGGCCACATATCCTGTCCCTTCGTGGCCTCAATATCTGAGCCTGCAGATTCCAGGACTTACATGTAGTTCCAGCCACATTAGCTACAGATATCACACTGGCTCTGAGTTCCTTTTTCATGCTAAGAACAAGACTATTTCCCTTACTTTTTTCAAGACTGGTTGTATATAAATATTTGACATTTCTGCCGCATTTTATCTAGGCTTTCTTTGTGGCATTAGAGGGAGGGAAGGCTTGTCCATGTCAGCTCAGGCTGCTATTTGTCACAAATATTTCAGTTGAGCACTATACTATGCCATCCAATGGAAAGCCTGGAGCACAGAGGGGTTAATTCACCAAATTAACTGAAAAACGAGGGAGTGTGCAGGAACAAGTCTTTACAACTTGTACTCCGGGGGTACTGCCCATTTTGGCAAAAGGAAGTTTTCCCTACAGGATGGATTCTTCAAGAGAAGCAAATATATCCCAGTTTTAGCTAAGGTTTGGCTTCCCAAGAACCTGAATATCCAAGGATTTCCCCCCTCTATTTGGGGGGCATAGGAAAGGCAGTAAAATTCTGACTTAACTGCGCTTTATTTTCACTGGGCCAACTACAAGATGAAAAGCTAGATGGGAAGGTAAAAATAGAAAATTATTAACTAAAAGGGGTTGAAACATGTATATTTTAAGACCTTAAATTTGTCAAAATCTAGAAAATGGAAGACACCAAATCATCGGATGAGAAAATACAGTCCTTTTGTATTGAAATCTTTCGGAGAAAGGCCCCTTTCAACCGTTCTAAATAAAGTTCTCAGAATAGAAAAAGAGTATTTTGTCTTCACTTCAGACACGGAAAATCCCCTGGACCAAAAATTCCAAAATCCTTCCCTTTTCCGATGTTTTTCAGTAATTCCACATCCCCCACATGGTTTCCAGGCAGGGCCTAATTTAGCCTGAACCCAAATACTCACCAAAGATCTCAAATCCAGGCTTTTAACATATTCTCAGAATGAAATTTAACTTCCTGTTTTTGTATTCTCTGGGTTAAAGGTACTGATTTGCTCAAGATAAGCATTTTTAGAACACTACAATTTTGGGGGCTCCTGGGTGGCTCAGTCGTTAAGCGTCTGCCTTTGAATCAGGTCATGATCCCAGGGTCCTGGGATCGAGCCCTGCATCAGGCTCCCTGCTCAGCAGGAAGCCTGCTTCTCCCTCTCCCACTTCCCCAGCTTGTGTTCCCTCTCTCACTGTGTCTCTTTCTGCCAAATAAATAAAATCTTAAAGAAAAAAAAAAAGAAAGAAAGAAAACTACAATTTTTGAAACTCTGCTTTGGTACATCAAAACTTTTTTTTTTTTTTAGTATTCCATAAGTCCTAAAAACTTGATCCATGCCCTGAGCTTTCTGGCCCGTGACAGGCTCTGCTGCTAAAAATTAATGTTGTATAAGCCTTAAAGAGTATGCATACCTCTCATTATCTCCTAGCTTGATGTGAGTTTATGAAAATAAGCTACACAAGGAATTATTTATAATTCGTAAAAAGAATGCAATAATGCTTCTGAAGCTTGTCTCTTGGCCCAGAACTTCTTTGCTGCATGGGATCTGCAGCTCCAACCTATCTCCACCTCCATCTCTACCTCTACCTCCACCTTCTAGGTCTGTAGGAAACCTCCCAGGACAGGTCTACTCCACTTTAAGGAAACTCACTGGCTGATGACAGTCCAAATTATGACCCTCCAAACTTCCAAAACAAATCAGAGAACCATAGGATTTTAATATATGTTCTATTTCCAAGCTACCACGTAGCTTGGAAAACATTTGGAAATTGCACAAAAGCATAAAGAAGTAGAAGTAACATATATCTTCACCACTGAGACATGTTTCTCTGCATAAAACATATGTTTCACCAAAATGGAATCATACTCTAGGAGTTGTAGAATTTTCTTTTTTCACTTATCTATATATCGTGAACATTTCCTACCACATTCAACGGTGTTGCATGGTAACATTGTAGTGACTACACATTCCATTTTTACAAATATGTTAATTTATGTCGTTAGTCCTCTTTTGGGGGGCATTCAGATTGTCCCCAGTTTCTCTCAACTCTCTGATATCGATCCTGGTAGAGGAGTTATTCTTGCAGTCAGCCACGATTACTTCGTTGGGTAAATCCCCAAAGTAAAACTGGTAGCCTGAAGAACAGGCACATCTTCAAGGTCTGAGGTACCCACTGCCGAGTTACCTTGCAAAAGGTTTATCAGTCCTGCCACTAGTATACAAGAGTATCTATCCGCCTCCTTTAATGAGACTTGCATAAACTAGTAAGAGATTATCTGCCCTGCAAAAGTACTCTTCATTAACGAAAAAGGACTTACAACATGATTTCTGTAAACATGGAACTCTCCTAGTCCAATGTAGAACATCATTCCATTTAAAATATGATTTTAAGTTTCTGTGGAAATTTTCTGTAACACAATTAATAGAGAAAAAAAGGTATTTCTCTATTTGATTTTTGTTTTAAATGCTGAATGCCACCTCTCAAAGAATTCTTTCCCTTTCTGCCCTCATCTAGACTGAGAAGAGATACCAAAGTACAGCACAGTTATTCTGCTGTTCATCCATCCTCTATTTCATATTCAGTTTCCCATCATGCACCAGATAAACACGGCAGCCCTGACATGATGAGAAGCCTTCCCTGAAGACTACAGCCCACACTCATCCATCCCTTCACTGAACTCCTATTATACTTATTGTCTGTACCACACAATTAGCACTTTATTATATACTGTCTTGTTCTCTAATTGTCTGTACCACACAATTTAGCACTTTATTACATTCTGTCAGATTCTGTAATTGTGTCACGTATTTTTGCCTTGTCTCTCCAGCTAGATTGCAAGCACCAGGGTGGCAAGGGGCCCTGCCTGGTGCTGCTCTAGCATTGCAAACACTGCCCTAGGAACAACAAAGTGGGCTTTCAACAAATGCTCAGTGCTTCACTGGTTGGTGGGTGGGTTGGGAGACGGGTAGATTGACTTTGTGGTGGGCACTAAGTGGGCGGAGCTCCAGAGAACCCACGAGAAGGAAGGCGCTGAGGGGCAGGAGGCCCCATGCTCTGGTCATTCCCACAACTCCCCTTCAACACCACCTGCCCTGTCACCTAGCAAGTCATTTAGTTTCCAGGGTTTTCTACGTATATAGAAGAGGGGAAACCAAAACATGTGACCCGGCAATACTGTTTTCAAATCGTATGTTTTCATATCATTTGTTTTTCATCTGAAGATTTTACACTGTCACATTCTCCAACAAGGGAGGCCCTGTTGTGCAAAGAAAGAGGTCATGCTTTAGAAGAAGAGAGACTTCTTACCACCCGTGTGATCTTCCACACATTGTTTAACACTTCTCCCTAAAATTAAATCCTTGTTCCTCATCTCTGAAATGACTCCAATGACTGTGATTATTTGTGATACTGCCACCGAGTATCCATACGCCTGTTGGAATATTCTTATTTTTTCTAATTTCTGCAAATGCCACGCCTTGAGGTAAGTGTTAAATACCGCTATTATTACAATAAACATAATTAGTACCTCTGTTAGTCTCACACCCTAATTGAAGAGTGTCTGCTTTGGCTGTGATTCATGGGTTTGCTGCTCAGAGACTAAAGTCAGGTAGTTACACAATTTCTTTATTTTTCTTGGTCAAAGAGTCGTTTACACTTAGTGGTCTATGACATGACATCAGACTTACTTCTAGTAAATAATAAGAGAGGAAACACTCGATATCCAGCATTAGTAGAGCCATGCCTCAGTCTATCACTTTTACCTTTGCTGTGAACATTTAGGTGACTGGAGTCCTGCGTTAACCACATTTCTTTGAATTTGGGATGATACAAATAAAATGTTCTGTCCCTGTATGTCATCTGCCTTTTCCCTTTCCGATCAATATGTTTTGCCATACTGTACCCTCTCATGTTTTTGTCCTTGTTTTTTCAATTGGCGGGTGCACGATACGATGTAACCAGTCCAACACTTGTCCAACATGCTATTCTCTCAAAACAAGACCAATGCAAGCCTCTCCCAGAAGTGCCGCTCTCCCCTGAGGACCCAAGGAGCCCAGAGAACCTTGAATGGCTATTTTGTAGAGTAGGGGATGTCCCTTTTAAGAATAGCTCCCCTCCCCTGTGTGTGTTGCCTGGTTGTCCCTCTGGTTAAGACAAGAGGTTTTCTTTTGCATATCTTTGCAAAATGCCTGTGTTTGATTATTGTTCAAAAAATCTTTACCAAGGTTTGCCCCATGACAGGCAGGGACTGGGTGCTGGCCATACAAAGATGAATCCCACACAGTCAGGAGCTCATACTTGAGGAGCCAGCAGTCAAACAGGGAAGCAGACATGCCAACGGGTAATTACCACGCAGTGAGATAAGTATGACTAGAGCACGTGTGGCCAGGCTGCCAGCTGTGCCCACCACAAAGGGTCAACTTTGTCTGATAAATCTAAGGGAACAGTTGACCTGGTTAGGAGTTGAATGGACTCTAGGAAGCCACTGCTTAAACACAGTTTGGTGGCAGCCTTGGGTGGAAGAAAGGAGGACAGGAAGGGCAGCCTTGGGATGGAAAGGAAAAAATGCCTTGGCTCCATAGACTCATACCTGCGCCCTGAGGAGGCAGATCCTTCAGATGAAGAGGGAGGGGGCCCAGTGAGACACTGAATACAGGTCATGCTGCTTTGGGGCCTGGGTGCCAGAACGTGGCAGGGCAGAAGAGAACGGGCTTCTCTCCACACCTTCAGGCACCGGGAGAGAGCAACCTTGGCTGAGAGGGGCTGGGGCTGGGGCTGAGACCAGACACTGCCCCCCAGTGGCTTCACAGCAGGGGACACCAGCAAGGAGCTCAAAGCAGAACAGGAAAGGATGGAAGGGGGCCTACTGCAAGTACCACCCTGCCTCCCAGACAAACCCCGGGGGGCGGGGGGGGGGGGAGACATAGAGGCAGGAGTGGTTCTGCACGAGGCAGGTGGAGGCACAAACCAATGCAATGCGAGTTATTACCATGGTTACAACAACCATTACCATGCGGGCTGATACTCAGATAAAATGTAGCGAAGTGCAGGTTCTCCACACACAAGAATCGTGTGGACACAAAAAAGCACTTACTTTCTGATCTCGAGAGTAAGCAGAGCAATGTCTATGCTAGTTAGTAATGGAACTGAGGTCTGGTGAGGTGGAGAGACAAGAGGTGCAGGATAAGTAACAAAAGGAGATTCAGACAGCAAAGCTGAGGACTGGTGGCGGGGACTGAGTGCTGGTGTAAGGGGGTCTGCTGGGGAGCAGAGGGGTGAAGGCAAAGCTCTGGATGGGGAAGCTTCCTGCAAGATGGCATTAAAGAGAGCAGCCCTGAGTCTGTAGGCAGACTGGAGTCGGATGACTAGACAGAAATGTCCAGATCCACATTCTAAAAATAAGACTTATCCCCTGAGCCAAACAAAATTAAATTTGATCTCTGAGTCCATGATTGGATAGAATTCAAACAACGACAACAGCAACCAAACATTCCAAACAGTACTAAAGGGCACACCGAGACAGAAGTCTCTCCCACCCTCGATCCCCCCACCACTCCCAGGAGAACCGGCTGGGAGCTGCTGTCATCTACCAGGATAAGTGCATTTTGTTAAACTGTTTCAAGATTCTCTAGATTGGTAAACAGCTGCTGCTGGAAGCCCCTTGAGCGCTGCCCTCCCCCCCACCCCCACAGAATTTCAACCAGTTATTAAAAGAGTTAGAGCTTAGATACTTGGGAATCTGCAGCATGCTTCCAGATCTAAAGCCAGCAGCCATCCCTTTTCCCAGCACTGACCCAGTTGTTAAATATTCGAATATCACTGTTACCCTTCCAGATGACATACCTACAGATACAGACACGTCTCGACACACACCTTTCTTTTTCTTTAATACAAATGGAAGAATTGGATACATACTGTTCTGTACTTTGCTTTTCTTTCTTCCTTTTTTTTTCCCCCTAACCTAGTTGGCCCACCTTTAAATGTATGGCCAAATAGAGAGGGTAGGCATTTCTTTCGGAGTTGACAGAATTTAGCTGTAACGAAGATACCTAACCCGAGAAACAGAGCACAGGAACAAGAAACCTTAGCATAACTAATGGGAACGTTTGGGGAGGCCCAGAAGAACCTGGTCGGTGGGGACAGTAGAAATAACATGGGAAGCGGAGTCTGCTAGTCCAAGATAGCAGCACCCGGAAGGCTTGGGCAGAGGGAATGGGGAGGGGCAGGACCAACAAAATTTCCCCCAAGCCTCGGCAGAAGCTGTCTGCGCTCCCACCCCCTGCTAAGAGCTGACAGGAGGGGCCCAAACTTCCCCGAGCCCAGACTGTTAGTGCTTGATTTCAGCTGTTACCTAGAACTGAAGCAGCCTTGGGTGGAAGCAAAGGAAATTTCAAGTTGCACTTACCTCACTGAACACGTTCCAGGGAGTTTTCCTTTCACTCAGAAAGGACATAAAATGAAAGTTCTTTATAAATGAGCTAAAATATAGTTCTCCTAAGAGCTCCATCTTCACTTTGAATGCTGAAAAGAAGCAGAGTTATATTCATGAGGGAGAAAATACTTATAAACTAAACTTGAACCAGATTTAAGCATCCTCTATTTATCAAAAAGTCAAGACCACTGAGCGTACTCTTTTTGTTGCCATATTTATCTTCAAAACCAAAGAACTAGTTTATGGGGGACTGAATTTTTTATGTCTGATTTCTGTGTGATTTTCCATACATCATTTTTTCATTATTTTAATACTGAGGCAGAGATTACGGAAGGATGTTTAAAAGATGTCAGCTTCATAGGTTTTTGGGAAAAGGAGAATAGGGAAATGGGGCCAGAAAAAGATTACCTAATATTTTTATTTTTACTGATATTCTCAGAAACTTTCAGTTGGGGAGTCATTAAATGAGAAAGCAATTTCTGCTGATAGACTGTCACCTAGTGGTGAGTTTTCACCTAATTCATAATATGAGCAGCTCCTGAGCTTTGGGATGCTCTTGGAAGACATGTTTATTTTTCTTTGAGATCCCTGGGGAAACTTACAGAGTGTTGTTGCAAGTAGAACAGACTCACTTGTGTGACTTCCAACAGCCTAACATTCCTCTAGGCAATATCAAATACAGGCTGAACATCCTTCAAAAGGAAGTTTTGTCTCTGTAATTATTTTAATATTTTCAAAGAAGCCCTGCCAAGCAAAATTAATATTACTAACTTCCTTTTCTGTTTTCAAACTATGGTACCCTCATAATTCCCCCTTGCCAGTCATCAAACTAGGCCCAAATTTTTCAAGGGTTTTCCAATTATTAGGGGATGATAAATCAATATGGGTAACCCATCAGCATGTCAGTCCAGAGATACAATTCAGAAAGAGGGTCTCAACATCAGCAACAAGGCAACAATCCCCTAGATTTAATCCATGTCAACAATCCTTCTTGCTCTCAGAGAGGATTACAGTCCTCTTCATCTGGCTCCTGTGTCCTCAATGCTCCCTAGTTCTCATTCCTTGTGTTGACACCATCCCTCTTGGTCACAGGGGTCCTGACTCTTGTATCAACACCAGTCAACACCCGTCAACAAGGAGGTACCCTCCTCCCATCAATTCAAAAGTCTATGTTCAAGCAACAGAGCTAGGATACTGCTCTCACTTATTAAGATTCATTCTGCACTGCGTACTACTTCAATGACTTACTGAGTGCCTACCATATAGCAGGCACTGTATGTGTCCCAAGGAAGAGAACGGATCACTGTCCTCATGAAACTTAACCAACTAATGGTGAGCACTAAACACATTAATGAATTGTGATAGGAAGGGAAAGCACTGGGTGCTATGAGGAGGATCTATACCAGTTAACTTCTCAGGAAGGTTACATTTGAGCCAAGATCCTAAGGATGAGTAGCAATCAGCCTGAAGAAGAGCAGCCTGGGCACAGGTAAGAACCCTGATCTTGATAAGGACTTGGGGCTTTGGAAAAACTAAACAGAGGCCAAAATGCTATAAACTAACTCCACTGGAAAAAAGATACCACAAAATTCCAGGAGGTCTAAAATCCATCATGGCAATAGTAGCTTTACCATAATAGCCATAAAACAGAAAGAACTCAAATGTCCATCAACTGATGAATAAAATGTGGTATACCCATACAATGGAATATTATTTGGCTATAAAAAGGAATGAAGTACTGATTCCTGCTGCAATATGGGAAAGAAGCCAGACACAAAGGACTACATAATGTATGATCCATGTATATGAAATGTCCAGAACAGGCAGATCTATAAAAACAGAAAGATTAATGGTTGTTTAGAGCCAGTGGCAGGAAGGAGGAAGGGAACAGAGAGTGACTATTAACTGTACAGATTGGTGGGGGATCATGAAACTTGCTCTAAAATTGATTACAGCAATGGTTGTGCAATTCTGTGACATTATAGTAGAGAATATTGAAATATGCTAAAAATAAGTGAATTGTACAGTATTGAATAGTATCCAAATAAAAATTAGTATTATTAAAAGATTAAGATTATTGCTATTAAAAATAAAAATCTGGAGTCACGGATCCCAGGTTAAGAATGCCAAATATGGAAGTGCATGTTCAGTTCATTTTTTTTCTTTTGTGCTGGAACCCAGTTCACCAAAGGGCAGGGCCAGGAGACAGTTGAGCATGACTGCTTTCAGAACTATCCTTTCCTGTGACCCCAAAGGGTTCTCCAAAGCCCAGTTTCTACACAGGACTTTTCTCCCCTCAAGAGATGTCCCTCTTGGGCGCCTAGGTGGCTCAGTGGGTTAAGCCTCTGCCTTCAGCTCAGGTCATGATGTCAGGGTCCTGGGATCGAGCTCAGCGGGGAGCCTGCTTCCCCCTCTGCAGCTGCCTGCCTCTCTGCCTACTTGTGATCTCTTTCTCTGTCAAAAAATAAATAAAATCTTAAAAAAAAAAAAGGGCGGGATGTCTCTCTACTAGTTGGCATTCAGCCTCAGAAATAAAACTCTAAAAGGGTCTTTGTCCTGGAGACCAGCAATCTGTCCCACTTCTAGTCATGGCCTGCTCCCTGCTCTGAAGATCTCTGGACTTTGATGCAAAAAATAAACTTTGGCTTTTCCATCAATCCCACCAACATGCCCACACGATGAGAATTTCCAGGAGTAATTTTCATACCTATGACTTGGTTATGTCTTTACCAGGAATGCAAAGGACTCTTCTTGCTCACCTATGGACAGAAAAACCCTTTCTGGCCCACAATGGATAGCAACACTTCTAAGATCCAAATTACATTCTCCTTCCTTCATGAAAGTTCCCTAATGTAGCAGTATTCTGGCTGTCTATAATCCATTTCCTCTTTTCTGGTAAGGACAACTGTGATATCGTGATTTATAATTTAAAAATGTATATTTGGTCTTCCATTTCCCGCACAGAGCTCTTGGCATTCTCTAAGAGATGAGAGCAATAAAGGTCTTTTGTTATGCTAATAAGGTGACTTTGAGAAAGCCCCTTAGGGTGGGGGCTGGTTACCAGGAGAACCACCCTGTAATTAAAAGGTAGAAACTTCCAGTTCCACCAGAAACCTTCTCCAAAGTTGAATTAATCACCAATGGCCAGTGATTTAATCAATCATGCCTATGTGATGAAGCCTCCATAAAAATCCAAAAAGGAGGGCTTTCAGAGGGCTTCCAGTTGGTGAACATGGAGATTTTAGGAGAGTGGTGCACTCCTACTCAGAGAAAACATGGAAACTATGAGCAGTTTCCCCATCCCTTGCCCTAGGCATCTCTTCCACCTGGCTATTCCCAAGTTATATCCTTTTACAAAAGCCAGTGATCTAGTAAGTAAAATGTTTCTTTGCGTTCTGTGAGCTGCTGTAACAAATTAATCAGAGAAGGAGTCTGGTTTATAGCCAGTGGGTCAGAAGCACAGGTAAGAGCCTGGGTCTGATGTGGCGTCTGAAGTGGGGGTGGGGTAGGCAGACTTGTAGGACTGAACCCTCAATCTGTGGAACTTGATGCTATCTCTGAGTAGATAGTATCAGAATTGAGTTAAATTGTAGGACACCCAGCTGGTGTCAGAGAACTTTTCCTTCTTAGTGTGCGGAACACCCCCCCAAAAAAATATATGTATTTTTTAAACTAAGGAGAGTTGAAGGGAATAAATGTCTCTAAATCCCACCCTCTTGGCCTGCAGGTGGACAAGCACTGCGCTCTGCCCTGTGGGAAAAAAACAAAGAAATAGGGCATGGCACTTGCCTTGAGCACCTCACAGTGGAGTTGAGGGACAAGAAACAAAAGCATGATGGGGCGCCTGGGTGGCTCAGTGGGTTAAAGCCTCTGCCTTCGGCTCAGGTCATGATCTCAGGGTCCTGGGGGAGCCTGCTTCCCCCTCTCTCTGCCTGCTTCTCTGCCTACTTGTGATCTCTCTCTCTCTCTGTGTCAAATAAATAAAAAAATCTTAAAAAAAAAAAAAAGCATGAAAAGTAATGATGATTAAAGTGTGACTTTGAAAAAAAATTACTAACATTGTCCGGTTAGGATATAACATTCTTGTCAACATTACAAGACAAACGTAGGATTCTCCCTTTCCTTTTTTGCAGGATACCATAGAGTAGTGATTAAAAGTATCATCTTCCAGACTACTTGAATCCAAATCAGGGCTCAATTACTCACGGGCAGATGGCCTTCCGCAAATCACTTAAACTCTTTACATCTCTGAATGGGATGATGCTTTACTCAACTGTAAAATATGAACTTAAAAAACAGTACCCACCACAAAGGATTGTTCTATGAATTGATTAATGAAATTAATTTCTGGAGTTGTGTGCAATGAAAGAACTTCTACAATGGATTTAAAAGCACGGTGCAAACTAGAAAGCCCTTTGGGAAATTTATTTTCTCTGAATGAAATAAGCTTCGGCCACTGCCTTTTGTGGAAAATTGAGGTTAATTCACATCAGCAAGAGGGTGCTGAGGACTCGTTCATGGCTGTGTGATTTATTGGCACAGTACATATTAGAAAATGAACTCTTGACATTCTTGCGAGTAGAGATATTTTGTTTAAAATTATTTCTCCCTTTCAAATCTCAACTGTTCTCCAGAATATAAAGGAAATCTGCCACGTTAGTAACTCATCCGCTTTTAATATCTGTCATCTCCTTGGAGAGCGCAAGCGGGGTGGGGGCAGCAGCACCAGCCTGAAAAGCACAGAATCCCCGACTCGAAGGCAGTGTTCTCAGGAAGCTTCTGAAACAGCATTAATTTCAAAGCCCACAACCACTAAATACCTGTTGCCGCAGGGCCCTGGACAGAAGTTCAGGCGAAAGAGAGCCCAGGAGGCGTCGGCAAGCGGAAGGGCCGGCTGAGCAGAAGAGGAAGAGAGGCTTGCCCCGCGGACTCCAGGCGCACAGCTGCACGAGCGACGGGTCGCGAGGTGCAAGCTCGGGGCTGCTAGTCCCCCCGCCGCCTCACCCACACACAACGCCCAGGTAACGCCGCGGGCGGGGGCGGGGCGGGGCAACTGCACGCGCGCGCAGCGTCTCGGGGGCGCGGGGCGCGCGGCTCTGCGGGGGCGCGCGGCTCTGCGGGGGCGCGCGGCTCTGCGGGGGCGCGCGGCTCTGCGGGGGCGCGCGGCTCTGCGGGGGCGCGCGGCTCTGCGGGGGCGCGCGGCTCTGCGGGGGCGCGCCTCCCCGTGCGCCGCGGGTACAGGCGCAGGCCCCGTGGGCTCCGGCCCCGGGCGTGGGGGCGTGTGGTGCGGGGTCGCGCGGCCGCCGAGGCCACAAAGGCCGCAGTGAGGGCGGTGTGGGGAGCGACGGCGACGGCTGCCACGGCGAGCGAGGCGGACCCGGGCGCATCCGGTGAGCGCGGCTCGCGCGGGGCGGCGGGACGGCGGGAGACCACCAGCCCACCGGGGGATGGGGACAGAGGGACGCGGGGACGGGACTCGGGGCTGGGAGGGGGACGGGGACGGCCCGGAGGAGAGGGGAGGGCAGAGAAGCTGGGACCGTGGGGCTAGAGGAAGTGTGAACACGACACCCTTCCGCCTGGAGCGAGCGTCCGCACCGCCGCGGGCAGAGGGACCACTCGCCTGGATGCTTTCAGGATCGCGTAGCTTTCTCTAAGGCTCCTGAGTGCCTCAAAGTGACCCGAGGCGGAGGTGGAGCGAAACACACTTTAGCGACGACATTTGATCCAATCCCTTTTACTTATGGGAACTTGGTTATAGTCTGCGTTTTGTTTTTTTCTTTAGTTTCTCCATTTTCTCTTTCTTTTCTACATATTTCTCAAGTCGTTCACCATGCCCAGAGCTGCATCCTTCTTCTCCCCCAGAGATTTTTTTTAACTTTGTCCTTTTGAGAGAATTGACTTAGGCAACTTGAATTCTTTGTACTAAGTGTTGTCTTAGTGCAAGATTTTAAGAGTAATATCCCCTCCCCAGCGTTTCAGTGTTAACATTCTAAATTCACTTTAAGCCTTAGTTAGGCTGGAGAACAGTCTAAACATTTGCTTGTGATACAAGCTATAAAGAATACCAAAGTTAGACATTGCCAAGTTTATTTAAAATTCAGATTTATGAAATAGCAACCATTATCTGTTAGTATTGTTGTGATCCTTTTGCCCCATCTCTTCCTGGAGTTTCAGTGTTCACAAAGTCAGCAAATTTTGCTCATTTAGTGTGTTGCTCTCTGCAGAAAGATTTTTTTTTGAAGCCGTTCCTGCCCCCTGGTGGCTTGCATTGTAGAAGAGAGCCGAAACTATCCTAGTAACTGAGAGAAAATTTTGAAGGAAAAACAAGTGTTTGAGGGAATTTTGAGGAGTAAGAAATTATCTTCCTCTTGGGGGATCGGGGAATGTTCTCCAGAGCTTTTCAGTGAGTTTTGTTTTGTTTTGTTTTTTTAATGAGATTTAATTTTTCTTTTTTTATTTTATTTTATTTTATTTATTTATTTGACAGAGAGGAGAGAGATCACAAGTAGGCAGAGAGGCAGGCAGAGAGAGAGGGGGAAGCAGGCTCCCCGCTGAGCAGAGAGCCCGATGCGGGGCTTGATCCCAGGACCCTGAGATCATGACTGAGCTTTAACCCACTGAGACACCCAGGTGCCCTTTCAGTGAGTTTTAAAAGTTGGCTGAAGTGGGAGATAATGTCATTCCATATGGGAGAGCCTCAGGAGAGAGAAAGCAGGCCAGACATGGTAGGAATGAGCAACAGGGATCAGTTGAGCTAGTGCACTTCAGGCATGAGCAGATCCATACAGAGACCTACACCAGGGAGTTTGGTATTTCTCCTACGGAAGCCAGGGGGAAGTTACTGGCCTTTCTGAGCAGGGCAAAGGCAGGACCAGAAATGTCTGTGCCACCAGGAGATTAACCTGGCAGCCTATGTGGATTGGAGGAGGAGAGTGGGGATTAGCGCAGTAATTCCCAGCTCTGACCCCCACACCCCTACAGGCTCTACGTTTTTTAAATTTTTTAACCAAATTGCATTTACATGCACTTAATTTTATTTCTTTCAATCAAAAGCATACATAAAACTACCCATCCAAGCTTCTGACAGTCCTAAGTATTTCAGTGTAGTTGCCCTAAGTATTAAATAAATACAGCTAAAAGCTCATAATACAGAAGTCTAATATGAAGTCTGGTAGGTTTGAATTAGGAGATTTTAGTGTTGAACCTAGCTCTTGAGAGTCTTATCATTTGCGCCTTCTTGAGCCCCTTTGGGCCCGTTGGACCTGCGGTTGTGCCCTTCAGTCTAGATAAGAAGTAACAAAGGATAAGTTCTGAGAGAGGCAGTAAGGGGAGGGGGAAGGATTGCAGGGAAGGAAGATAAGAGCATTGAAACGACTTAATCCCTGAATGGACCAGAGTAGTGAGGGTCAGAGAAGCAATATCAGTAAAGCTGAGATGACAGGAAAGAAGGTGCTGGTAAAAATAATAATACTTGCTAACGTCCTATAACCATCTGACAAGACTTCATAGTTGTACTTACTATGTGTCTGGCGCTCTTGTTAATCATTCTGCGAGAATTCATTCATTTACTCTCAACAACCTATGAAATATGACTATTATTATTTACAGGAGTGAAAACTGACTCGCAGAGAAAGTAAATAACAGTTCCAGGGTCGCCCCGCTGGTAAGTGTTGGAGCCAGGATGCAGACCCATGATGTCTGACTCCAGAGCTAGTGCTCCGACCCGTCCACTATAAGGAACAAAGGAAGAAATCTTGGGGGACAGGTTGGCAGGTGTCTTGAGTTCAGATGCTTGCAGGAGTGCCTGGTGAAGGTATGCAGCAGGCATAGCATCCATCTCAGTTAATGCACAGACATTCCTCTGGGATACACAGGGCCTGCATCATGGCCTTGTGTTTTCCCAATGGGCCCTCATTTATCTCTCAAAACCTCCCACAGGATTTTAGGCTCATCTTCAAACTAGGAAAAGTCAGAGAAATCCTAGAATCCTGTGTATCAGGTAAGATTCCCCTTTATTGCCCTTCAGTGCAGAGCAAAGCTACTTGAAGGATTTGGGCTTAATTTCAGGAGCAAATTTTGCTAGGGACATATCTGTTTGTAAGAGAAGGTATCACATTGGCTTTCTACAAAAGAAATTTTTGCCATATTGTGCCCTTTCATGTCTTTGTCCTTGTTTTGTCCTGTTTCTGGCTTTAAGGGCTCACCAGAAACAGAACTCTTGGGAGATACAGAAAGAGTAGAAAATATGATATATGTACTCCGTAAGTTTATACTCCCATTTAGGAAGTTGAGATGAACAGTTATAAAGATCAAACAAAGTGAGATAGTTCATAATTATTACATCACGTGGGTAAAATTTAAGGGTAGCGGGCATTGGGTTTTTAAGTATGCCAGTGAGCTCAGGACTGTAATATACCCCATCTTCTCTGTTACCTATAAACATCACTGTGCTTGCTCTAAGCCAGCCATCTTTTGTCTAATTGTCACCAAATACACTCTGATTTTATTTTATTTTCTTCTGCAGTTGTTAGACTTTGCATTCGTGGCTTTGAATTTTTATGTCTTACAGCTCAAAAAATAATAACACTTCTGTAATTAGTAAGTGACAAAGCTGAGAGCTGAACCAGAAGTCGGCCTGTGGAATCCAGGCTATTAACTAGAATATTCTGTTGCCTCTCATTGCCTGTTTTCCACAACTTCTAGACTTTTTTCCACTGGCATGACAGATGTACCCTCTGTCAGGTGGCGAGGGATCCTTTTGCCCCAAATGGGTGGGGTCAGGTTGAGTCTCTGAGCAGTCATCTCCCTGTCTGTGGAAGTCATCACCCAGCTATAATCTGAATACATCACTCAATTACCCACATAGTCATCACTTTTTCATTGAACACAAGGTAACTCAGTGCAGGAAAAGCAAAGGCAAATGAAATGTATTCCCTGTCCCGGGGAGCTTGGTCTAGTGGGGGAGAGGTGAATAAACAATTATGATAGAGTTTACATGGTTTACTAGAGGTAGGAAAAAAGGGCAAAACTGGTCAAAATTAGGATATGAAAGGATAGTTAGGTGAAATCTGAAGATAGTCACCTTGAAGCCTTAAAACTCTTAAGTGTTGGTTTTAGGGGCACCTGGGTGGCTCAGTGGGTTAAAGCCTCTGCCTTCGGCTCAGGTCATGATCTCAGGGTCCTGGGATCAAGCCCCGCATCGGGCTCTCTGCTCGGCAGGGAGCCTGCTTTCCCCTCTCTCTCTGCCTGCCTCTCTGCCTACTTGTGATCTCTCTCCTCTCTGTCAGATAAATAAATAAAATCTTTAAAAAAAAAAAAAAAAATAAGTGTTGGTTTTAGGTGACATTCTTGCTTAAAAGAATGAAGATATGGAAAAAGAAAGGGATGTCCCTTTTGTCCTGACCATATTACAATTTAAGTAATAGTAATTTTTTATATATTTGACCTCCCTGAGTTATATGCATGTTCTTTCTTGGGTCTGCTGTTGTTTACCCCTGCTCTTTGAGGTTTCAGGCTGCCTGAATTACCTGTATAAAGTGGGAAGCCTTTCTCTTAGTACTTTCCCAGATACTGCTCCCTTCTCGTCTCCCCCTTTTCCTGTCTGGAAAAACAGTCTCCTCTGCAGAATTAAGCTCTACATGCTACATTCTTTTCGTTTGCTCTGTGCATTTGTGTACTTGTAAGCATTTTTCACAGTTCTAAACCGGGAATGGACTTTGCCTGGGAGTTTTATCATTAATGAACATTCCTTGAAGAAGGAGAGGAATTACACTGTATGTTTTGCAGACTTTCTTCAGCAGCTCAATGGCCTCCCCAAAGAAGAAGCTTCAAGGTCTCGTTGCTGCAACCATCACGCCAATGACTGAGCATGGGTAACTATCACTTGGGACCTAAAGGGAAACTGTTCTCACTCCATCAAAATGGACAGAAGTTCTCTATAAAAAAAAGGAAAAGTTCTCTATAATAGCAGTCCCTTAGCTTCTGCACCTCTGTAGTACTCTTGCCAAATGGCCACTTCTGTCAGTCATCCCTCCCCCGTACTGTCTGTGATCCCAATCAAAGAAGAGTCTCTATATCACAAACAGTGCAGAAAGAAAGAACGTAAGATACAGCATCTTGCCTTTCTCTCAGTGTCTATAGCGCCACAAAATAAATTCTCCTTGGATTTCATCAGAGGCCTGGCTTTCCCAAATAAGGCCAATGGAATTGGATGAGGAGAATCTCATTTTAGCAGGATTTGCTCCTAAGCCCTGGCCTGGCCCCTCTAGATCCCGTCTCTAGAGAGCTGCATGATTCCACCTCAGGCTATTCATAGATGGGATGAAAATGACCTCCCCTGAGGAAAGAGGGGAAGTTAGCTGCAGGGTGGACCCTGTAATATGTTTACAGTCTCATTTCAACATGGGTTAAACGTTGGGGGCCTGCAGGAGTGGGAGGTAACAACAGATGATTGCTGAGAATTCATTCCCCAGACAAGCACCCCCACTCCCAGGTGAATGTGATGGCAGACCCTTTGCTCGTGCTGTCAGATAACGGTCACATGCCACAGGTGCAGAACCCCTCTCTGGACATTGCCGTGGACAAAATGGGGATTTATCCACCCAGATCTAAATGCTTTTGACCCGTTAGAGGGGTCAGTCTGCCAAAACAGTCAGAATTCTGGCTTCTTTAAGCTTCTCCTTTCTTTCTCTATAAAATACAATGGTAATTAACCTGCGTGATGGGGTTCTGGGTGTTAAAGTGAGATATTCTAATGGTGCTCAGCACAGGGTCAGAAGGTGCTTAGGTCAGTACGTTCATTTGAACCAGACAGGGATGAAAGGAAGATGCAGCACTTAAGAGATCTTTAAGAAAGGCTTTTATTTTTTTGGTCTTCTGTTGCTAAATTTGTAAACCTTAACCCTACCCCTTTAAAATAAGTGAAATTTCTCTCTTTTTTTTTTAAAGATTTTATTTATTCATTTCAGAGAGAGAGAGGCAGAGAGAGCACAGGCAGGGGGAGAGGCAGAGGGAGAAGGAGAAGCAGACTTCCCACTGAGTAGGGAGCCTGATACAGGACTTGATTCCAGGACCTGGAGATCATGACCTGAGCCAAAGGCAGACACTTAACCATCTGAGCCACCCAGGCACTCCAATAAGTGAAATTTCTTATGACTTAGTATTCTCATTCAGAGTTGGCCGTGTCACAGTTTACCCTTGGATCACTGGAATTCAAGACCTCCAGTTTCTAAGTTTCATGAAAAATCCCATCTAGATCTAAATCAAATTCCTGCTGAGATGGCGTTTAGATTACTCAGTGATTCATAGCAATTTTTTTTCTGTTGCTTCTCCATTTCCGTAAGTCCGGAGAAAGACTGAAGTCAGCTCTTTGTCGATGTGTTAGCCGCTCGTTGGGCCAATAAAGCAGATCCATCATGTGATTGCATGAGCAGGCAGGATTCACTTCCTGTTACTGAGAAGGATCCTGTTTGCAGGCTCACTACACTACATCTGGTTGATGCTGCTTTAACCTTTTTAATCAGAGCCCTCAGCCTAGAAGAGGCTTGTTTGTTCATTTGGGACTCACTGAGAGTTTTGGTGTGTTCTTCCTCACTAGTCTGCTATTTTCCGGGGACACCAGGCCCCACGTATGGAGATAAAGGGCTCTGCTTTTCTGGATCCTTCTCCAGTCCCCAATACTTCTGGCCCTCTTCCTCCATTTCTCTGTATCTTCTTTTTTTCATTAATTCTTTTCCCTTCTAGGATTTTCTAGGACTTTCACTCTCCTGGGGTGTGCAATCAAAATAAGAATGCTTTTTTTTTTTTTTTTTTTGCAAGGGCCTTAAGAATTAAATTAAATTAAAATGTGTATCAGTACAGAGCACATAGTAGGCATGTAAGCTATATTAGCTCCCCTTTCTCCCACCACCTGCCCCCATCCAAACATTACTGTGGGTACAAAGCAAGATCGGAGCACCCACTGAGAACAGATGGGCATTTGCTTACTTGCCCACAGGGGAGTGTGAACTTATGACATGTTGCGAGGAGACAGAAAGAAGGGTCAGATGGAATTGAATAACTGGAAATTCTGCCTGGTGACCTGCCATCATGGGAGTTTTCCTAACCTGGCTCATAAAGTAAGCCATAGTCTCCATGATTGAGAATGGCTGAACGAGAACTATTCCCTTGCATCCTTTTTTCTTTATAATTCTGAAAAATATCAGATTCAATTCTGAATATAAGTTGGTGTTCCGAAGTGGGGAAGTTGGCAGGAAGAACACGGTTAAATGGATTTTAGTTAGAGTATCTGGGTTCCTGACCCCTACCTTTACCACCGATTAGCTGTCTGACCCTGGGGAGGTCTTGTCACCTGCTAAAAGTTCTCTTTCATATTCTGTAAAGGGTTCAGCCATATCGTCTCCAAGTCCTATTTGAATTCAAAGAGTGCAGCCCTCTGCTGTTATGTCATGAGGGATATTGTAGTGATCCCCAGGAAGAATGTAGAAAGTATCTATAGTCCCAGTCCAACCTCACTGCAGCCCAGTGAGCATCCTCATAAATCTGATTGAGTCACTTCCCTCTTTAAGATTCTCTGCTGACCCCCTTTTGTTGAAGCCTTACTACTCTGTCATATGATCCATGGACTGTTTGCTCTATATCACATAGGAACCTGCTAGAAAGGCAGAATCTCAGGTCCTCCTACATACCACTAAATCAGAACCTGCATTTTAGCTGTCCCTGGATGATTTTTTTTTTTTTTTTTTTGACGGAGAGAGATCACAAGTCAGCAGAGAGGCAGGCAGAGAGAGAGGGGGAAGCAGGCTCCCTGCTGAGCAGAGAACCCTATGTGGGACTCGATCCCAGGACCCTGAGATCATGACCCGAGCCAAAGGCAGAGGCTTTAACCCGCTGAGCCACCCAGGCGTCCCTCCCTGGATGATTCTTTAGCACATTAAAGTCTGAGATGAACTGATCTAAACTTAAAGCCCAGACTATCTGGGATACCTCTCCTGCTACATTTCTGTTGCCCCCAAGGATGTCATGTTCTTTCTTCCCTCCGTGCCTTTACACATTCTGTTTCCTCTCCCTTTTTCTACCACTATGCTCTCCTCTCTCTATTCCACATGAACACTTCCAACTCATCCATCAAAACCATCCTCTGCTGCTGCTTCCCCATTTCCTGTAAAGAATTTCAGAGTCCTTCCCCCTGTGCTCCCACAACAGCCTGTGTAGACCTTCTCACATTACATCAGAATTATTTGTTAATGAAAATTACTATAATAACTGTTTGTTACATTCCTGTCTCTCCCAGTAGGCTTTGAGCTGCTTAATCTTATTTCACAGATATTTATTGAGTATCAGGCAATACACAAGGACTGAGTCTGTTTCTTATTTATCCTTGCATCTTCTGCATCTAGCACAGTGAATGCTAAATTTTGTTACTTCATGAGGAAAAGAAGCTAAATTGGCTAAACACTACATGTTTGGCTAAACACTGATTGGCTAAACACTGCATGTCAGTCGTGTTGGCATTTTAACATACATATTCCGATTCAGTCTTCATAACAACTCTGAAGGAGAACTGCAACCTCTGTTACCGCAGTTGATGAGACCAAGATCCTAACCATTAACACACTGCACCTAGCCATGGAGCCAGAGAGAAAGGTCTTTCTCTACCCATCTCAACTCTTATCTTCCTACACCAGAGTAGAAGACGTTTGCTTTCCTTAGTTGTTTCAAGAAGTCACTTCTTCCCTTGGGCAAGTACAATCATTAAAACAGAAAGTCCATTTCATGGGCACCTAGGTGGCTCAGTCCGTTAAGCGTCTGCCTTCAGCTCGGTCATGATCCTGGGGTCCTGGGATCGAGTCCCACGTCAGTCTCCTTGCTCAGAGGAGAGCCTGCTTCTCCCTCTGCCTGCTATTCCCCTTGCTTCAGTTCTGTCTCTTTGACTCTCTCTCTCCCCCTTTCTGACAAATAAAATCTTTAAAAAAAAGAGAGAGAGAGAGAGAGAAGAAAGTCCATTTCAGATTGGCCAAAATGTCAAAAAAAAAAAAAAAAGTTGTTTTCTCCTTCAAATGCCTTTGGCTTCACCATGGGAATCCTCACAACACCCTCTAGTAAAAACAGACTGGTTACCCCAGTCGGAAGGGGCCTGGACTGCTGGAGTCCGAGTCGTGTGTTGTCTTTTGAACTGTGTTGAGAGACTGCATGACCCAGATTCCCAGAACAAAATGTTTTCTGGCAAGGCAGGGCAGTTATGGTCCCTGAATACTTCTCTGCTAAAGGAGTTTTAAAGTAGCCAAGTAGTTATTTTGCCAAAAGCACATATAACTTTCATCCGATTTTGAATGCTGAGAGTTATATGTAAAAGGCAAAAAAAAAAAAAGGGAACATCAGATTTTCTGACATGTGTGCCAGTTATGAAGAGACCTCCCTGGTGATTCTGTATTCTCAAATAAAGTCAAGTCTTTCACTTTGTGCCATACATGAGGAGAGGAAATGAACAGCAATAGAGATTTTTCTCTGAAAAGCCACTTCAGAAAAATTCTGTTACTCTTCTGTCCTAAGAGAAGAGATACAGTCCACATGCTGTTTCAAACTGTATCCACTCAGGGCCTCAGTTTGTTGCAAAAATAATTGGATAAACATTCTCTCCTCTTACATGGTTTGGAAGTAAACTGAATGTTCAAAGGTAGAGGATTAGCTAAATTCTTTTCATTCATGTGATGAAATGCTGTATAGTCGGTATAGGAACAGAATATTTGAAGATGTGGGAAAATACTCAATTTGATATGCTAAGTGAAAAAATATTACAATACTTTTTACAATATGGCCATATTCATTTAAGAAAATGCTGCATTGTATGCTTGTGAATAGAAAAATAGCAAACTAATAAGAGTGATCATCTCCAAGGAGATAATGAGTGGGTTTTTCCGTCCTTTTTTATTGTGTGTACTTTCAAAAATGAACGACATAGCTTCTATAGCATGAAAAATTAAAAGAAAATCATGGCCCTAAGGCAAAGAATCTGAACCCATGGGAATTGAAATTAAGATACTAAATTGGAATTAAGTAGGGGAGTGACTTCAGCAAGCATGGTATTTGGTTCAGAGTCATTCAGCCCTGAGGTGGCCAGTACTTAGGTGTGTTCTTGGGGCTCACGAAGGAAGAGACAGGTCTTGGAAAGCCAGTCCTGCCTTTGGAAGAGAACTGGCTTGTGCCACCTCTCATTTCCATGAGCAATGAGCCCCAGACCGCCATCTGGCAGGGAGGAGAATAATCCAGTTTTACCGCTCGCATTATCTCTAGTGACTTCCAGATACCTGATACCGTGCCTGCAGCAATTAACAGAAACCCACATACCACGGAGAGGCAGATTACCAGATTACAGTGGGAAAACGGGAAGGGAACAAAGTCCCTAGAGAGAATTATCACCCTGCTCCTACCTTGGCTCTGCTATTGGGGTACCTTTGTAACAACGAGGGTAACAGCTCTGGGTGATTTCCCTGGGCTCACTGGTGACTGTAGCCACTGAGCAACAGTGCCAAGGGCTGCAAACTTGCCCCTCGAGTCAGATAGAGACCTGAACTCCCCAAGGTGGTCTGGGGGCTTTTGTGTCTCCAAAGGGGGCAGCCATGGCTCCTCCCCACCATTCCGTGCTGTACAGAAATGTAGGCTTGATCTTCTTAGATCTGGCTTTTCATTTTTTTTTAAACCAGAAAACAAATGTTTAATAACATTGTGAAAGTCAAAACACATTTAGGAGCCATCTCTTTTCAACCTTTTTCTCTTTCCAAGAGGACTTGGTAGTTCCAAAAGACCATCTGTCCAAGGACATTTTGGGGTGACTCCGCCGCTGCCCAGAAATTCTACCGTTAGTGTCACTCCTCTAGGCTAGGGACATTTTGGAAGAAGCAAGAAACTGCTTTCTTGAAGGGATAGATAATGTAACACCCGTTAGCACCCCTAACCTGAGGGAAATCGTAGGTGTCATCCAGCAAAGCCTAAAGGAGTAGGGGGTCAGTGTAGATGGAAGCGCTCCCCACTGAAGCCATGGAGTGTGGAGTTCACTGAGGAAGGAGAAGAAACTGTGGATTTCATATGCTGGCTTAGATCTGCCTAAGGGTGCAGCCAACTCCCTGGAAAGAGAAGGCACCAGAACGGGGCTAGATAGACAGCAACTCAAGAATGTCAGAGGGGAGGAAGAGCGCAGGATTTCATCCTGTTTATTCCAGACCCACCTCGTCCTTGAAATTTCCTCTCCCAGCCTCCCTAATTGGAATGATTTGTCCCTCTTCTGAACCCCTGTACACTTTCTAACTCAGTCATAGCCCTCAACATACATTCCTTAATATTCTAGTTATTTGTCTACTATGGCATCTCCTTTCCTCAGTTAATAGTGAAGTTTACGTGTATGCTGCAGGTGTGGGGATAACTTGCTTTGGAGGCAGAGATCATGGGTGTTTCATCCTCCTTGAGCTCCTGCACTACGCCTGGTGCAGACATGGGATAGTCAGGAGTAAAAGGCACAGTGCCTGCCTTCAGGAAGTCCTTGCTCTAGCCTGGAGGGTGGGCATAAACGATCTACAAAATGATCCTCGTGGTAATAGAGATGTGAACTTTGATGAGGATGTGAGGTATATGTGGCGTACTTCGGGGTTTCATCGTGAGGAGTAGCAGCAGCAGTAATGATTGGGTGTTTCGCTGGAGCCAGGCAGAGTGCTGAGCACGTGCCGCAGACTGGCTGCTAGAGCCCGCCTTGGTGGTGTGGGCCCCTACTGAGCCTAGAGTCCACACCGGGGATACACACATACATACCCTAACAGAAACAGTTTCTCTCAAGTATTTCCGAATATAGAAACAAGCTCTCTAGCTTCCCTTTCCAAATGATGAAGCATAAGATTAAAAACCAAAAGAACACACATCAGAGGGAGTACAGTACCTACCAGCCCTGGACCATCCAGAGCTCTCCAGGCTCCTCCTTGGTGAAGAAGCCAGGCCTGCTCTAGGTGATCTTGAGTACATGGCTGGGATGGGATTGGGGAGGTGCCAAGACTTCAGTGAAAGTGCCCGGAAGCCACATGTTGGAATCTCAGATCCCAACACAGGCTGTGGGCTCTAGGTGTATTTCCTGTTTGCAGTCTGTGATTCGGAAGTATGATTGGGAGCTGTTTCCTGGTTGCTTGCTTTGGTAGAAGGACATCGTAAGTCAAAATCTGGCTTTGTATTCTGCCAACAAAGCTGCTGCTCATTGTTCCTGCATCTCAGAGCTTATGCCAAGTGGTGAAGGTCTGATAGAAGCAGCCAGGAGCGGGTTCCACATGGTCAGGAATGTCTGAGGCAAGGACGTTTCAAGTTGAGCAGGTCAAGCTGACCTAAATGAAGGTGTTGAGATAGGTTTTCTAGGCAGATAACCTGCCCATCCTCCCTTTAGGTGAGAACAACCTAAGTCTGTTCCTGTTGTGTATTCAGGGAGCCTCTCTGCTCAGCAAGACTGAGAGGCCAGGATTTGGCATTTGAGCAAGTGGGGCAGGGAGGGCAATGTTACAATACGATGAGCCATTATGGAGGGAGTCTGCTCCCCTTGGAGGCCTTACAACTGCCTCAAAGCACACTCTTCCCAAGCGGCTGGCTCAGATGTCATTTGCATGTTGTGCACAGTGATCACCTGGGCATTCTTTGCTTTTATCCCTCGTGTTCCTATTGACAAATCCCTTTTGATGTCTTTGTTTTCTATATGCGTCTGTTTTTTTGTTTTGTTTTTTGTTCATTAAGGAATACAGTAAGTAAAGATGAAAAGGATGTTAATAAGGTTGAAATTAAACTAGGATTCTCTGGCCCTCGTTGACAAAAATGTAAATGGAAGCCAACTAGTACTTTTTGTTCCTGGCGATGTAACCATGACTTTGGTGACATTTAATTAGAGCCATAGCCACAGTTGTCCTTCAGATTTTTGCTCTCCATCCCCCATCATCCTCACCTGCCTTTTGATTGAAAACAAGTCACTTTATATGATGTGTGTGTGTCAGTTTCTAGATTTTAAAATTTATATGATTTTAAGGGAAAGAGCCCTCTTGCCTTAAGCATCAGATCCTTACAAGGTCTTTGCTCTTCAAACTGCTGAATATATGCAAATCACAAGGGCATCTTGTTACAATGCAGATTTTGACTGGGTAGGACTGCGTGGGGGCCTGGGACCCTGCCTTACTTCCAGACCCCCCAGATGCCTATGCTGCTCCTGCACAGACTGTGCTTTGAGAGGCAGTGAGAGCAAAGTTCCTCTCCAGTGTTAATCCTCTTTGATTTAAAACTAGCAAATACAACTGAAGCTTTCATTTGCTGTCACAAACATTAAGTGCTAAAATTCTTAAATTATTAAGATTGAACTTTCCCTATCTTGTAAGCCTAAAAAAATGATTGCTTCTCACCAAGTGGAAAATATTAAATTCTCATTTAACCATGGCTCCAATCATCCTTCTTCCTCCAAAAGGCAACAGATTATTAAATAAATACTTTTTATATATTACTCATGGGGATGTTTAAAGGTAAAGCCTTTGTGATAAATAATGGTGTGTTGCTCACGTAAGTGAGGCATATATGGATAAGTAGAGAAATCACCAGGCTCAAAAAACAAGGAAAAATCCAGGCATTATTTAGAGCGAGTTAAGAATTTTACAAATTGGCTAAGTGGACTTCTTCTTTTAATTCAATTTAGTTAATATATAGTGTATTATTAATTTCAGGGGTAGAATTTAGTGATTCATCAGTTGCATACAACAGCCAGTGCTCATTATATCAAGTGCCCTCCTCAATGCCCATCACCCAATTACCCCACCCCCCCACCCCCTTCCCTCTAGCAACCCTCAGTTTGTTCCCTATGGTTTGCCTCCCTCTCTGTTTTTGTCTTAGTTTTCCTTCCCTTCCCCTATGTTCATCTGTTTTGTTTCTTAAATTCTACATATGAGGGGTGGCTGCCTGGGTGGCTCAGTCATTAAGCGTCTGCCTTCGGCTCAGGTCGTGATCCTGGAGTTCTGGGATGGATCCCCACATTGGGCTCCCTGCTTGGCAGGAAGCCTGCTTCTCCCTCTCCCACTCCCCCTGCTTCTGTTCCCTCTCTCGCAGTCTCTCTGTCAAATAAATAAAATCTTTAAAAAATTCTACATATGAGTGAAATCATATGGTATTTGTCTTTCTCTTATTTCTCTTAGTATAATATGGCTCTCTCTTATTTCTCTTAGTATAATATGGCTAGGTGGACTTTTAATAACTATTAACAAAAGAGAGCAGTTTATAGATTTGAGGATTGGTTGAATAATAATCTAAAGGCTAAATATGCTTTTTTCCCCCATTTTTTTCCTATATCCTTTAGAGAAATCAACTTTTCAGTCATTGGTCAGTATGTGGATTATCTTGTGGAAGAACAGGGAGTGAAGAATATTTTTGGTGAGTCATCTTTAGACATTTCTCTAGATATCCCGGTTCTTAGAAAGCAGCTCTCACCTGGTTACTAGTCAGGAGGTCACAGTGTCTTGTGTCACAGGTTATGATTGAGCCTGGCTAAGCTAAGTAAAATTTGTGAATCTAGAGACTCATCAATTTTATACCTGGAAAGCACCTCAAGAGATTACTTAATTTGGTGGTATACCTTTAAAACAGATAAGGTATGATTTTTATTCCAACTTAAAGAAGAAAATCTATGGCTCAGATATATTATTTAGGGTGCCTAAAGGCACTTAACCAAAAATGGTAGAGTAACAGCAAAATCTGGACTTCTCTCTCTTAAGAATGGGCTTTTTTGTGTCTTCACCCAGACCTTTCATACAGTAACTGTAGAAAGACTCTAAAGGCAGCACGCAAAAGAATCACAGGTCCAGCAGTTACACTCATATCTTTCATAGACAGTGGATTCAGATCAGACATTGCAGAACTATACTTACCTGTGATTGAGTTTAGGCCTGAGAACTATACTTACCTGTGATTGAGTTGCCCCTTGTGTGGTGGTGTAGGTGCTTGGCCCCTTAGACTGGACACTCAGCGTTTTTCCAAGCTACCTCTCTACCAACAGGGGTCCCTCAAGAACTGGAAGCACAAGATCATAATCGAGGCAGGTTAAAATCTCTGCGGAAAGGTGGTCAGGGCACACGTCAAAACCAGAACCTGAAAACAGAAACCACTTGGTGTTCCCCTACAGCTCCAAGCCATGGTCAGCGAAGACTGATTCTTACTCTTCAAAGGGCCACAGATCTTCCCTGGGTATAGGGAAGAAGTAGTAACATCCTTAGTACACTTAGGATGTACACTTAGTACATCCTTAGTACAGCACACTTGAAGTGTCTTAAGACCCCAAAGGAGTGATAAAAACACTCTTTCCTACTCTCACCCCCCTTCTCTACCCCAGCTGAGTGCTCAGTATTTGGAGATCCAAATCCATTAGGCCCCAGTAATGTATCCTAGTGCCGTTTGCATACTTTCTGTGATCCATTAAGAGATTATTGTATTAGAAGGGAAAGTTTTGGAAACACACAGCTTTGGATTCAGATTTATTTAGTGATTCAGAACCTCATCTTTGCATCTATAAATGAGAAGAATCATTTGTATTTTGCAGGGTTGTTGTGAGAATAAGTGACTGTTGTAAGAGTGCTTAAATAAGAAATATTAATATCCTTGTGTTTTCTTATGAATTACCATGAAAAAATTGTCCTAGAATGCTACCATCATGTTAAACTATAGACTGAGGTCTTTGTAGATCTGTAGTATGCACTACTGTCCTCATAGGTAACTCCCACTTATGACCCCTTTGATAGCCCTGTATTGGGTGGTATTGATTTTCCTGCCATTCAAGCCCAAATAATAGAACTGGGTGATGTGATTGGATATTTGCCTAAAATGAGGGCAGTTATCTCAGTCTGCATTCAAAATACTCACTCTCCATCCTTGATAGCAAGGACAGATTTGTCATTACAAGTCATAATTAACCTTCCCACTGCTTGGAACAAGGTGAAGATGGAAAGAAGAGATAAACATGGAAACGTGGCATTTCCCCTCCAGATTCTGTCCTCTGATCTGTCCCTACGTCCCTTCCCCTTAAGCAGAGAGTTCTGACTCTCCACTTCCTGTGTTGGTGTTAGAGGAGCAAAAGGAATGGGTTGGCCCCACTAACTGACTCTGTTTGGAACAGTGAATGGCACGACGGGAGAAGGCCTGTCCCTAAGCGTCTCAGAGCGTCGCCAGGTCGCAGAGGAGTGGGTGACCCAAGGGCGGAACAAGTGAGTGACGTCACCAGGAGAAAGATGCTCTTCTAGAGAGCTGCATAGAGTATGGCTCTTTTCCGATGACACAGCCTCTCACCTTCTGGCCAGAGGTCAGGCTTGAAGCATGGGGATCCTGGCACTTTGGCAAGGAGCTGAGGCAGAGGAGCGCCCCTCCTTTCTGGGTGGAAGGGCAGCCAGACTGCGAGGCCCACCTGGCTCCCAGAGGGTCCAACTGGAAGCTGGAAGTTGCCCCTTATCTACCTACAAAGCTGGTCCCCTCCCTCGGGTTACTTGTCCTTGGGCTGAGGGTAAGAGGGGGAGGGGCTGGTGATGAACTCTGCGGTCCCCTGGCTCTTCTGAACAACTCCTACCTCTTCCCCTCTCAGGATGGGTACCTGATGCTTATATCAGCCCTTGCTTCCCTACATCTCTGTGCATATGACTCAACATGCTCTCCACGGTGCTTCCTTTTGTAGTCTTAGGGACTCAGTTCATGCCATGGTAGACAAATAGGACAGGGTCAGTTCAATAAGCACACTCAATTAACCAAGCTTTATCTGTTGTCTGCTCTGTTGTGTGTTACGCACTCTACGTGTACCAGGAGGTGAAACAGGGTCTCTGCCTTCAGCTTGCTTGCCATCCAATGGAGAGGTCAGATCAGAAAATTTAACACTGATTCTTCTGCTAAATAGCATAAACAGGGATCAGAGAAGGCAATGATTGACGTTGCCTTAGATGGAGGCGAAGATTGGAGGTAAGTCCCAAGTGAGCCTGCAGCAGGGGTTGTCAGTGTGAAGCCCATGGCCTCCTTGGGGATCCTTAAATGGCTCCAGAGCACCTTGAGTACTCTGCAACTATATGCCAAGGCTGGGTGCATGTCCACAGAAGCAGTTTCTGCTGATCCATCAGCTTTTAGCTCATTTCCAGTCAGATCGTGGGCCCCAAAAGATTAAAGAACATGGACAGAGAAACAAGGAAGGTTAAGGATCAACATTAAGAAAAACACCAGAAATGGGGAGCTAGAGAAGGGGGCAAAGACAGAAAGCCCTCAGAAGGGCAGGAGGGAGGTCAGGGGTGAATCCTGCCACTTGAGGTAGAATGTTTTGGAGTGTGCCAATGTAGCACGCGACTGTACAGCCAGACCGGCTGAGACTGGGTCCTGGCGCTGGCTCTTACTAGACTTCCGAACTCAGACAAGTCACTTAACTGCCCTGTGCTTCGCCTGTAATTGGAATAAAAGTATGTATGTTATAAGGGGGCGGTGAGGATTCGAACACTGCCTGGCACGTAGTCGCAAATCTTACACAGGAATTCATTGTAATTATTTGCAGTAGATGCTGTTCGTCATCACATTTGTAATAAATGTTAGATGTCGTGAAAGTCAGTAGACTTTCTGAGAGGGTCTGAGAGGGCTGAGAAGACTGCTTGGTTTGAAGTGACCGTGACCGATGACCTCAGAGAGAGCAGAGCCAGCCGGGTTGTTGAAACAGGAGCAGCCCGCAGTGAACTGTGGATCAGTGGATCGCCGCAGAAGTGCGGGGCTGGGGACCATGAGCACAGCTTATTCTCAGAACATTTTCTGGTGAAGGGAAGGAGAGATGGAGTGGTAGATGAGGGAGGAGGAAGCAAGATGAAAAGAAGGGTAGTTTGTTTTAAACTGGGGAAGTCTTGAGCGTGTTTCTCTGCTGAAAAGACACTGTTATGGGTGAAGAGATGAGGAGAGCGTAGACAGCTGATACCTTCCATGGGAAGGTCTGGAGGTGGGGGGTTGAAACAAAACCAAAAGTTGATAGCGTAACTTTAGAGGACAGCCCAGGAGCTGGGAGGAAAGCAGAGACGAGGATGTGGCTAAGCATGGAGATGCAGAAGAGGAAAAGTGGGGCAGTCTGTGTATGAGGCCTCTGTATATTTCTGGTGTGTTGGAATTGAGCACATCTGCCAGGAACAAGGAATTGGGTTGAAATTAGCTTGAGAATAGTCCAGATTTGATGTAGCCACTGCAGAGAATTGGAAGGGAAGTAAGTCATGATGACCAGAAGGCTTTTGGGAGCCTTGTTCTCCCGAACTGGGAAAGAACAAGTTGGGATGAAGGCCATAGGATGGTTTTCTCTAGCAGCACCTACATCAGGGTGGAAGGGAGGAAGAAATGGATGGCTTCTTTTAACCTAAACCAGGAGAAGGACTTGTGAAAGGTTTAAGGAGGTCGTGCAGAAAAGCTGCTGATAAGAGTAGAGCCTATCAGTCAGCCTCCCTTTCTCCTTTCAGAGGTCCTATCCTTTAAAAATGCAACCCTGGGGCACCTGGGTGGCTCAGTCAGTTAGCCATTTGCCTTCAGCTAAGGTCATGATCTCAGGGTCATGGGATCAAGCCCCATGTCAGCTCCCTGCTCAGTAGGGGAGTCTGCTTCTCCCTCTCCTTCTGCTCCTCCCCACCCATCTGTTCTCTCTCTCTCTCTCTCTCTCAAATAAATATAAAATCTTTAAAAATGCAACCCTGATCACATCACTTCCTTGTGAGGCCCATTTCACCTGAGACATGACAAGTCGGGAGTCACTGATGGGGCCTAAACAAGAATGCTGTGTCTCCAACCCTTGAAGATGGCATGTGCATTATTCAGGGTCCCTAAGAAGAGTCGCTGGGGTGACTGGACTCACAACTGAGTTTTATTAATTCTCCTCTGAGAACACCAGGCTCTCTGTGGCCTCTACCCATGGGGCCACATGGAGCACCCCCAAAGATGAATATTGGGGTCCCAGAAGAAACCTCTCATAAGAGGCCAAATTCTGAGGACTTACAAGATAGGAAAAAGCTTTGATTACAGTGAATTCATTTCTCATATGGCTTGTTCCTGGCTGTACTCTTTGAAGAACCTCTTTATTTTTATCTCCAACTGGAAATACCTCCGTGTTACACCAATCTCCGCACACATATCACCATCAATACACCATCTAAAACAGTGCTTTGTCAAAATACGTATTCAAGTACCGATTAATTGACTCTTGGTTTCAAAATTCTGCTTGGTTGGACTAAATTTTACTCCCTGGACATTTTTTTAATCCCTTATTAGACTAATTTTAAATAGACCACTATAGATTTTAATAGTTTTGAGGTTGAGATTAGTGGGACATTAGCTAACTGCCAAAACCAGCACAAACCGGGGTAGTTTAGCCCTTCTGCGTTCCTGTAAACTTCCAAGTGATGCAACAGTGTTTTCTCTTTTGTAGGTTGGATCAGATAGTAATTCACGTAGGAGCCTTGAGCTTGAAAGAGTCCCAAGAACTGGTATGTATGTAGGTCCATCTGGGAGAGACCACTCAAGGGGCCTCCTTTTCCTTTTATTATTGGAGTATAGTTGACATATACAATATTATATTAATTTCAGGTGTACAACATAGTGAATCAATAATTCTGTGCATTACTCTGTGCCCGCCGGGATAAGTGTAGTCACCATCTGTCACCATACAACCTTATTACAATATTATTGACTACGTTCCCTATGCTATACTTTTCATCTCTGTGACTTGTTTATTTTATAACTAAAAGTTTGTATCTCTTAATCCCCTTCACTTATTTTGCCCATTTCTCCACTGGCAACTACCAGTTTGTTCTCTGTATTTATGAGTCAGTTTCTGGTATTTTGTTTGTTTATTTGTTCGTTTGTTTTGGGTTTTTTTAGATTCTGCACAAGGGAAGGGGCTCCTTTTTTATGCTGAAGTTAAACTCAATGCCATTTTTGCTATATATTGGATGCTGTCATTGGGGAATATGAGATGTGGGGCCTCAGAGGTCACGATCCAGGAGCAGACACAGAGCCATAATGAGAGTAGCCCAAGGTGCTAACTTCCATAGCAGAGTTTGGAGTAGGAGACAGAGGCCCCTCTTCCTCTGAGTGAAGTAGGGGTGGGTATAGATGTGGCTCAGTTTGCAAGTAAGGAGAACTTGAGCCAACGTCAGTGTCTCTAGGAAGCAAAATGCAAAGCCATCTGCTGGGCATGAAGGAAGATGGGGTTCAGACGTGAAGAGCGGTAAAAATTGAGAATTGCTTCCCCGGGGGAATGGGAGGAAAAACTGAAACACAGGAAGATTGTCCCCACCCATGTTCATATCAGCATTATTTATAATAGAAAGATGCAGAAGCAACCCAAATACCCATCAATGGATGAATAGATAAACAAAATGTGGTATATACCTATTAAAGGACAAAAATACAACTGAGTAATTTGAAAGATCAAAGTGGCTTTATTGAATGACACCTGCAGCATCCAGTCTAGCAAATAGAAAGGAGCTCTGTCGACCTGTGGAAAAGGAAAGGTTTTCAAAGACAGAGAAGGAGCAAGAAAAAGAAAATTATTAGCAAAGAACATGTTGTTTTAAGCAAGATCGCACTCCGAAGGGGAAAAGTAGGGGTCTGGCAGTAAATTTCCTAGGGCTGACCAGGAAATTCCATGTTGACAGTTTGAAGATTACATTCCTGGGAGGATTGAAACTACAGTCACGTTAGGTATTAAGTCTTGGTTTGCTGACATGGGGCCTTAACATAAGTGACTCCATTTGGATCCTGTGGTTTTCTTTTTAACAATATAATGGAATATTATTCAGCCTTCAAAAGGAAGGGAATCCATCCTGTCACATGCTATAATATAGGTGAACCTCTCTGAGGACATTCTGTTAAATAAAATAAGTCTCACTAAAAGACAAATACTTTATGATTCCTCTGAAATGAGATATCTAAAATAGTCAAATTTATAAAAACAGAAAGTGGAATGGTGGTTACCAGCGCCTAGAGGAAGAGAGAAAGAATTATTTAATGGGTCTAGAGTTTCAGATTTGCAAGATGAAAAGTTCTAGAGATCTGTTTTATTTATTTTTTTTAAAACAATCTTTTTTTTTTTTTTAAAGATTTTATTCATTTATTTGAGAGAGAGAGAGAAAGTGAGAGAGAGCATGAGAGGAGAGAAGGTCAGAGGAAGAAGCAGACTCCCCACGAAGCTGGGAGCCCGATGTGGGACTCGATCCCGGGACTCCAGGATCATGACCTGAGCTGAAGGCAGTCACTCAACCAACTGAGCCACCCAGGCGCCCCTAGAGATCTGTTTTATAACAATGTGATTATACTTAAAACTACTGAACACTTAAAACTGATTAAGGTGTAAATTGTATGTGGTTTCGTCGCCATTAAAAAAAAATTTTTTTTGAAGTAAGCTCTACACCCAACATGGGGCTTGAAATCCTGACCCTAACATCGGGAGTCCCATGCACTACCAACTGAGCCAGCCAGGCACCCCTAATTAGTGAATTTTTAAAAAAAGGATTGCCCATGGTGCTAAAGACCAGCTGATATTATAAGTCATAAATCTGTCTTACCACCATTCAACTAAGTTATGAAAATTTCTTTGTAGGTACAGTCTTCAACCAGAGCATAGGTTCAAGAGTACGAACAGTCCAATTGCTCCAGGTTTAGAGATTAGCAGATTAGGTGGAGCACAGGGCAGGAACAGAAGGAGTTACAGTTTCTGGCAGAAAAGTATATGACCTGGTGGTTTTGAGGACTTTGTGAATTGGGTGAAAAAAGAAAGCTTGAGAGCGTTGAGGTATTTACCAGAAGGTCCGGTACCTGGACCATTACTAAATTAACCATGCTTTCAAAATTTATATATTCTGATTCCAAAGATTACAATGACTTGATCTAGCCCCAACATCTTCTTGATGGGGTTTTTTTTTTCCTATTACTGAATTTAGAAATGGGATGTATCATATATATTTGCAAAATTGCAATTCAATACTGTTAGGCAAGCCACAAGGGAAGGCATATTGTTGCTTAATAAGCCGAGAGTCAGAACTTGGAGACTTGATTTATCCTTCTTATGCGTGATTTGTTCTTACAGTAGGCCTTTCAATTAAGGTAGTATGATGTAGGAAACTTGTTTTCAAATCTTTTTTTTAATTTATTTTTTATTTTTTATTAACATATAATATATTATTTGCCCCAGGGGTACAGGTCTGTGAATCATCAGGCTTACACATTTCACAGCACTCACCATAGCACATACCCTCCCCAATGTCCATAACCCAGCCACCCTATCCCCACCCCCCACCCCCCAGCCACCCTCAGTTTGTTTCGTGAGTTTAAGAGTCTCTTATGGTTTGTCTCCCTCCCGATCCCATCTTGTTTCATTTCCCCCCCACCTCCACAACCCCCGCCCTGCCTCTCAAATTCTTCATATCAGAGAGATCATATGATAATTATCTTTCTCTGATTGACTTATTTAGCTCAGCATAATACCCTCTAGTTTCCTCCATGTCGTTGCAAATGGCAAGATTTCGTTTCTCTTGTTTTCATCTCTTTTTAATTGCTTTCTTTTCGTATGTGTGATATAAATTTTAAAATTTTGTCATGACATGAAAGATTGTCATCCATTGGGCTGAACACTAGAATAGAGATAATCTTAGTATACACATAATCCCTTGCTATAGGGATAATCTCCTCCTATGTGAATAATCTTGCCAATGAGACGGTAATTTGGCATCTGCTTAGCCATAACTCCATTGGATGTTGTTTCAATGGGCACTGCCATTAACTGTCTCTTAGCTGTTTCCTTTTTCCTTATTTTCAGCTAAAGTTATCCTTCTAGTCTTGTCCGTTACAGAGTGCTAAACAAATGATTCAAATATATAACATCCAACTGGTGTTAATGAAATCATATCCAATGTCACGATTGGTCTTTGGACTATATCGCAGTCTTCTCTTTGGCTCTCCTACTTTTGCAGGAAGCTAATCACATCTGTTACAGATAGATTTTATTAAAGTCTCAGAGAAAAGCATTTTTCCCTTTTAGGTAGGGGGACATGTTCTGAAGCAGTCAACAAGTCCCTGCTCTGTGCTTATCACCATGATTCACTAACTATACACGAGAGTAAGCTCTGATACCCGCCCTTGGGAACTCATTCTATTTGAGAATTGTCACTGTACACACCATCTTGCAATGTATTAGATTTTAGGTCTCGAAATAGTTAAGAATGTTTTAAGGGCCCAGCAGAAGGAAATGGACATTTTTTCTGGAGGAATTTAAGAAAACCTCAAAATAGTGGTACACTGTATCTTCCTTTATGTGCATAATCTTTTTCTTCTTAAACTTTTTCAACTGCATTCCCAATCCATAAATTAAAATTTTTAAATAAATTTAGAATAAACTTTAAAATATGACTATTATATCATTGGACAGGAAAGACAGCATCATCCAATGGGCTAAACACTAGAAGAGAAATTACTCTTGCAAGTTTTTCTATTAATAGTTATAATTATCACAATGAACCATTCATGTCTCTGTTAGCAAGGTTTTTTGTGCTAACAGAGTCTGAAGAAGAAAAAGATTAAATGCACAGGTCACCTCCACCCAGGGTCTCTACTTTGTAATTTGGGATTTTTCCTGGTAATGACATTTATCATTAAATTTGGCTTATTTTCTGCTCTCTAGTAGTGCATCAGTTGGCAAATTTGAAGTTTGTTGCTACTCTCAGTATCTAAGCTATAAGCAAATGTAGTAAATCACTTATTCTAAAATAGTCGTAATATTGTGATTTATAATAAATATATATTTTTGGTCTTTGTCCAGTTTCTGGCACAGAGTTCCTAACACTCTTACAATTTTCTGTGATGAGAGCAATAAAAGTGTCTCTTGTTATATGGAGGAGGTGATTTTTATTTTTTTATTTTTTTTATTTTTTTAAAGATTTTATTTATTTGAGGAGGTGATTTTTAGAAAGCAGCTAAAGATGGGGACTGGTTGCCAAGAGAACCAACCATGTGATCAGAGGGTTGGAAGTTTCAGTCCTACCCGACCTCCACTGCTGGGGAGAGAGGAGGGACTGGAGGTTGAATCGGTTACCAGTGGCCAGTGATTTAATCAACCATGCCTATGCAGTGAGGTCTCCATTAAAACCCAAAAGGGGGGGCGCCTGGGTGGCTCAGTGAGTTAAAACCTCTGCCTTCGGCTCAGGTCATGATCTCAGGGTCCTGGGATCGAGCCCCGCATCAAGCTCTTTGCTCAGCGGGGAGCCTGCTTCCCCCTCTCTCTCTGCCTGCCTCTCTGCCTACTTGTGATCTCTCTCTCTGTCAAATAAATAAATAAAATCTTAAAAAAAAAACACCAAAAGGGGACGTTTCAGAGAGCTTCCAGGTTGGTGAACGTGTGGAAATTTGGGGAGAGTGGCACACCCGCTCTTGGACAAGACATGGAAACTACAGGCCCTCTCTCCATACCTTGTCTTTTTTTTTTTTTTTTCAAGTTTATTTATTTATTTGGCAGAGGGAGACACAGCGAGAGAGGGAACACAAGCAGGGGGAGCCGGAGATGGAAAAGCAGACTTCCTGCCGAGCAGGGAGCCCAATGCAGGGCTCAGTCCCAGGACTCTGGGATCATGACCTGAGCTGAAGGCAGACACTTAACAACTGAGCCACTCAGGTGCCCTCCATACCTTGTCTTATGCATCTCTTCCACCTGGCTGCTCCCGAGTTATATCCTCCTATAATAAACTGCTGGTCTAATACGTAAAATGTTCCTCTGAGTTCTGTGAGCCCGAGGAGGGGATCATTAGAACCTCCAAGTCTGTAGCCAGTTGGTCAGAAGCACAGGTGATGACCTGGACTTGTGATTAACATCTAAAGTTCAGGGAAGTGGGGTAGTCTTGTAAGACTGAGCCCTTAACCTGTGCAATCTGATTCTGTCTCCAGGTAGATAGTATCAGAGTTGAGTAGACTTGCAGGACATGCAGCTGGTATTGGAGAATTTCCTGTTGATGTGGGAAAACCACCCCCCAACCCACAGACATCAGAATTGTGACCGGACCCATAATGGTCTTCTTTCTTCTTCTAAAGGCCCAACATGCAGCAGAAATAGGAGCTGATGGCATCGCTGTCATTGCACCTTTCTTTCTCAAGCCATGGAACAAAGGTAAGCAGATAGTCTAAACCCACAGTGCCTCACATGGTCCACTTCTTTTTTGCCTTCACTCAAAATGGTCATACTGAACTCCTGAAAGTAAAGTTGTGTGGACTGAGGGCATGAAGTTGTAGTGGTGCAACAGCTGTCCAAAATATTTGGTCTCCCTGGATCCATAAAAGAAAAGACTCCTTTAAGAAGGGCTTCACCTCTTTTACCAAGTAATCTGATTGGGTCATCTACCAAGCCCCAGGTCAGCCTCCCAGTGCCTGTGTTAGAGTCAGGCATCCACTCCTAGTCCAGTCGGTTGTGTAGGATGGCAAAGCATGGGGTCATTTTTCTCAAAAAAAGAAGAATATAAGTGATGGGCATCTTGAGACTGCATGTTCTAGTCAAGGTTGAGTGAGTAATGAATTTGAGAGAGATTTCAGAGAAAGATCCATTGTCTTCCAAAATATCAAGTTAATTGCTTTCTCCTTCTCTGCATTCTCTACAGAAACTATTTGTGGCTTCCAAGTGTACTGAGTCTTTTTAATCCTTCTGATTAGCAAACAAAGAAATACAAATTTTGAAAGGATTGAAGACAGACAATCCATGATTGCATGCATGATTAAATAATTCATAGCTAAATGTAATTGGGTCAAAATAATTGTGAAATTCATCTATTATTGGTAGAGAGAAAATAACTGTTAATATAGGATAAGTAATTTAAATAATGCCATTTTGGGAATTGAGAATGAACATTTTAAAACTTTTTTTCACATTGTTATAAAAATTTTATGTCAATACGCTTCCCAAAAAAACAAAGGAAAGATAATGAGTTATACATAATAATTTTGTCAAATATTTATCATGGACAGAGTACATCATCACAGTATTCGGATGAAGTGCATAAGATTCTCTCTCCCACTCTCCAGTGTAAGCAGGTCTGCTGGATTTATTTATCCTCTGTAGCAATGTCGCAGTGAAAACTCACCGATGATGTAGGAAATTGCAAATCCTCAGTAAACTAGAATGAATTCTCTTCTGCTGTATCTGGATTTCTCCCAAAACAGGAAAAGTGCCAACCTCTGGTCGAATTATTGTGATATGTGCCACTATTCTTATAACTTTCCTCTTTGGGCAAATGTTTATCTTTTTGTTGTAGAATTTTCTCAGTAACAACTTGGTGATTCTGATCCTAATGCAAATTCCTTGTTCACTGACCACATGTAGCCCTTGTAGAGTTCTACTGATGGGCTTCTGGCTTTGATAAGAGTATATTTCATGAGCTTCTCTTAATATATGGGAAGATTTGCACCAGTTTTTTAATAGTATTTTACTATGGCAGGAAAGTGATCATCTTATTTTGGCCTTTCTACAGAAAGGAAAATAAACCTTTGAATGAAGTGAGTTGCAAAGACATTGCAGTACAAATCTCAGGGATGGTGAGAGTGATTGAGAATTTTCAGCTTCTGAGGGGGATGGTTGCGTTTCAATAGATGGTTAGTTTTTTACCAGGGAAAGCCAGGGTTTTATACTTGTTCACATCATGGCTTTTCCTGTTATTCTTTCAGATGTCTTGATTAATTTCCTAAAGGAGGTGGCTGCTGCCGCCCCAGCATTGCCATTTTATTACTATCACATTCCGGCCTTGACAGGGGTAAAGAGTAAGTACTGCTTCTTTCAATGTTTCTTTCCCTCCATATCTCACATCTTACCCTGTTTCATTAAGAAACTCCCACTCCATCGCACGCCACCCTGTGTCACAAAAGCATAAAACTGTTGACCAGATGATTTGAATTGGCTCCAAAATAAGTCAGTCTTATCAAACATAATTCTCTTATCAATCATTGACACTATCTTATAATGAAAGTTTTTACACAGTGGCAGGCAGAGGGAGAAACAGGCTCCCTGCTGAGCAAGCAGCCCCGGGGCCCGATATGGGGCTGGATCCCAGGATGCTGGGATCATGACCTGAGCCAAAGGCAGTCACTTAACTGACTGAGCCACCCAGGCATCCCTTCTTTTGACTTTTCTTTTATTGTGACTATGCTTCTCCAGAAAGGAGATTGTTACAATTAGATGAATTTTCTTAGGAGATTATTTTTTAGATACCATTCCTTTCTACTTCCTTAAAAGAAAAAAAAGAGACGTCATGCTTTGAAAACATTCATCTGTTGTCTTCGAGAAATGGAAGCTTGGGGACTGAAATTTAACAAGTCATAGGAACTACTAAGTGAGGGCAAGTGACGTCCAGCTGAGAACAGCCCCTGGCACTCAGCGCATATGTGAGGGGGTCTACGGGATGGGACTTGACATTTTCTGGAAGTGTGTGAGGCATTTCCTGTTTTGAGCAGTTCGTGCTGAGGAATTGTTGGACGGGATTCAGGATAAGATCCCCACCTTCCAAGGGCTGAAGTTCAGTGACACCGATCTCTTAGACTTCGGGCAATGTGTTGATCAGAATCGCCAGCGACAGTTTGCTTTCCTCTTTGGGGTGGATGAGGTAAGTCGCCCACTGGCCTGTCCCAGCAGGGTAGTTGCCCTCCAGAACAATTTGTAAAGCTGTTTAGGTAGCAAGGTTTTTTCCTCACTCTTTTTCATTAAAGTGAATCCTCTGTGTCTGTTTTTGCTTAGCAACTATTGAGTGCCCTGGTGATGGGAGCAACTGGAGCAGTGGGCAGGTAAGCCTGACTCATTTTTCCCAATAGTAATAAATGTAAAGTCCCCCCAGGGAGGCATTTGCCACGTATGTGGTTATACTTCTTGCATGGACACCTTTTCTAATAAAAGCTACCTTTCTTTCCCCCAGTCTTTCAGTAAAAAGGAAATAAGTAGAGCTTAGCAGTTTATTAGCAACCCAGTCACTGTTATTAGAAGCATCTGTTGCAATTAGAGGTGAGGAACAGGAGCTAAGAGCATGCACAGAATTTGTCAGAAATTATTTAGTTACTAATAACAGAAACCCATTGAAAGTAGCTAATGTGGAAGAAGATACATTATTATAAACTACTGGGAAATTGGGTAAAACTCAAGAGGAGGAAATGCAGCCAGGCCTCAGAGAAGATGAGAACCTAGGACTTCAAAGCTCTCAACAGCCAGGACAGATGGTTCTCCACCTCTGGTCCTCTGGAGACTCTCACCCCTGCACACTCTCATCTCTGCACACCTCTCTCTTTCCCTCTTTTGCTCTCCACGTGCGCTCTCTAAACTTCAGCATGCACATGGACAATGGTGGCTGCCGGGTCGTGAATCTCATCTCAGGGTATCACTAGATAGTACTGCCTGTTCGGCTCACCTAAGTCCAATCAGCTGCAGCCAGAATAGTAGAATTATGTGCCCTGATGCCTACTCAGCAGAGGCAGGCAATTCGATTAGCACGTCCACTGCACATGTTTACCTAATTCATTAGAAACGTGCCTGCAAGGGATTGAGTGAAATATTCGTGTTAACTGAAAGTGCATTTCCTCCCTATGGGAAAAGAGTAGGAGAAACAAAGTAATATTGATAACATGTCTTGTTGAGCATGGCTTTGATGAAGAATAAGTAAGTTAGACAATCTCAATGGTTTATTCACCAAGCTAAGATGGCCTGCGACATCCATTGTCACTACAGGGACATTTCTACCACGGGAACCTGAATGCCTGGATCTGCTGACCATGAAATTCTTACTTTTTTTTTTCTCCCAGAAATTCTTACATTTTTTACTTTTGTTTTTTGGCCTCACTAGGCATTTTAATTCTGTCAACATAATCTGTAAGTGAAGTACGTTTCTTTAGACTTTATTTTTTCTTAATTATAATTACATTCCTCTCTGACTAAATTTGCCTAAGACCCCTGGAATTTGAATTTTAGCATTCTGAAACTCCACAGACATATTGAGACTTAGGAGTGTTTCACATCTATAAGTGACTTACCTCAGCTATTATATTTTATTTTTCCTCATTTTATTACCAGAAGATAATGTGAACTTCACGTTCTTAGAATCCCTTGCTGTTCACTCCAGGGTCTCCATATATGAAATACCAACAGCATTCTGTTCTTGGTATATCAAGATAAATATATTTTTCTAAGGCTGACTTACTATATGAGAAGTTGTTAGAAACTGGGGAAACATCCTAGTTAAGAATTTCTGTAAAGTTCTACCTTACTGATTTCTCGAAGAAATCAGTGATTAGTCTCAGGTATTTGTCTTTACCGGTAGAGTTGGATATTATTTTTTTAAGTCCACATTTTATCAGATCAAATACCTTATTCTCACTTCCATTTTTGCTGAATTGTAGTAGATGGCAGAATGAAGCGATGAAAGTCTTTGCCACAATTGTGTAGCCTTCTTTAAGTCATAGTTTCTTCACAACCAAACAGAAGCCAGGGTTTTGAGAGGATTAGATATGATTTATGTCAAGCACCTGGAACACAATAGACAATAAATGATCTCTCATTTTATTATCATCTTTATTAATATTATTATTAGAAAGTAGTCTCTAGGTAATATATAAATTGTATAAGCATACTTATTACAAGTAATAAGTAAATTGGCAGAGAACTCAGATAATCTGCTGGAATTTGCCCCATTCACTCAGTTTCTCAGCATAAGGCTTTTAGGCCTCACCTCAGATACTACATTTTACCCACAGTTCGAATCTAGCTTTGTGCCTGTGCACGTGCCCTGGGGCAGGTGCTGGCTTCAGTCACTCCCTACCAAATACACCATCTCTAGCTTTTTTTCTCTTTTTTCTCACTTTATCCTTTTCCCACTTTTCTTCTTTTTCTTTATCCTGTTTAGTATTCTGTGCCTCCTCTTGGCACTGCTTACTGTTGCTAGATAACTCAGAAGTGAAGACACCTGATCTCTAATAGATTAGGGCCAAAAAATAGACTTCTGGAAGGCCTGGTATATTTTTCCCTTTTAGGCATCAAAGGGATTTGAAGATTTAGACGTCTCCTGCTGAGTTACTGATCCTGCAGTGTGTACTGTTTCTTTTCCAGTACCTATAACTACCTGGGAAAAAAGACAAACCAAATGTTGGAGGCTTTCGAACGAAAGGACTTCTCTTCAGCCCTTAACCATCAGGTTAACTTTTCTTTCCCGCTGGATAATTCTTATTCTCTCTCATCAGCCCTCCTGGCACACCTGCCCTTGTTAAAATTGCCTCACTGCCTCTTTCCTTACTTTCCTTCTGCTTCTTACCTGTTCTTGTTTAAAGCCAAACCTATCCCAATCAGCTGTGTTCCCTACCTGTCCAATCAGGACAGGCCCCATACAGGAATGATCTCTCTCTGTGTTCTTCCTAGAAATGATCTTTCTTTTACTCTATGTTCAAAGTATTTTTGTGACTATGAAATAATAGTGATAGATTTCTGGGGAAATGACCACATGCCATCCCCTTGAGGACCTCACACCCAAGTCTCCAGAGTGTATGAAGAAGCTGTGAAGCTGGTAACCCAAAATGGGGAGACTCAATCCAAAGTCAGAGCAGGTCAGTCATCTTTACCTCCCATGTGCTGAGAACTGGAAGCATCTACCAAGCAGAAACAAGAGCCAAGAGAGTGATCTAAAAGGAGACCCTGGCTTGGAAAGAGGAAGAGAAAAGCAGCAGGAGCTGATGTGTTACAGGGAAGACCCTAGGTGGGGAGAAATGGTGGCTGCCACTAATGTTACACTGAGGGCAGGCTAGCTGTCCAGAGAATGGAGAGCCTCATAAGGGGAAGAACAAATCTTTGAGCTGGTTAATATGTGTGCTTGAGGTCAGTGGAATGAGGTGGAAAGAAATAGCAAAGGCACAAGAGAAGGACTTTTCAGAGGTCAAGAGGCACAGGGATTTTCAAGATGGTAGAAGTAACTAAGTGGAGTATCCCAAGGAAATAAGGAAATAGTGAAAGGCATAAGCAAGATTGGAACAGGTGCTCAGTCCCAATAAGTTAGCTTCCCAGTGAAAATTATTTCTGAAAATTCCAACCCGTTCTGAGTTGTACAAGAGGGAAACCAGAGGACAGAATAGACAGTAAAACTGCTGTGAGAGGAGTCCTTCCGTTCAGCAGCTTCTTTTATTGACTGGTCCAGTTCCCATCTCTTTTTCCCCCATCAGTCCCACTCAAATAAGTTATCCCACTCCAAATGGTACTGATACGGAATGTAGTTTACCACATTCTCCGGCTTTTCTTACAGAAGGCTAGTGTGAGTGGGTCTCATCGACTCCTTTATTCATATGCCAAGGGCTGAGCCAGGTGCATAACTTTAGTCAAGCTGTTCTCTGCTGTAAAGGAATTTGCAGTCAAGTGAAGAAGCAGACCAGCAACAAGTCAGGGCAGAATTTATTCATTCTCATGGACTTAAATGCCATCTGCTATATTCACATAAGTGAAATGACACGTGTACAGAGATGCTCCACGTTGTGTTGTTTAGAAGAGCAAAAGACAGCAACAACCCAGATATCCATTCATAAGGAAATGGTTAAAAACATTATGTTTGAGTTATGCAATGGAATTATATGCAGCCCTTAAAAGGATGAGATCATTTTCTATGTACAAATCTGGAAAGATTCCATGATATATTCAGTGTACAAAAGCAGCGGAGTACAGAGTTGTGAATGTATTATACTACAGTTTGTGTGTGAGGGGAAAAAAGAACATATGCATATGTGTTTTTAAGGCTCTGGGTGTTAAAATTTCATTCTGAACTGAATTTTTTGTTACTAGACTGCATTTAATTGGATAAAACAACATAAAATGTTATAAAAAATACATCTCTTAATGAAATGGATGAGAGTCTGTTTTTATGACTTAGTTCACGAATTCATGGATGAATATTACTTAATGCTAGGATGAGTTATGTTTCAGCATCAATACTATTTATGTTTTTTGTTTTTAGAGAAATAAATGCTATGAAACCCTGTTCATATAAATTAGTAGTAAAAATAGAAGAAATTATTACAGCGATGTCACTCAATTCTTTGAACAGTTTTTTGAGTTGTGTTAAAAATCACAGAATGCTTAGTGATATTCAGCTGACAGCCTGAATAGCAACATTGAAAGCAGTGTTGAAAGCCAAAAGTTGAAAGCCCTTTGATTTTTTAGAGGACATGATACCTGTTAGAGGAATCGCTTTGTCACTTTGTCGATGCCAATACCAATATTTTGATCTGCTCCTTTATTTGGTTCCCAGAGGTGTCCCAAGGCAGTAATATAGGAGATATGTCTTAAGTGGGAAAAGAAGCACTTATGAAAAGGAAATCTAAAAGAACAATCTGCACGTCCATGCCAATTCTTAGTCTCATTTAGTTTTAGAAAAATAGGACTTATGGAAGTTAAGGATCTAGAAATTACTTATTCCCATAAATCTTAGCCTTCCTAAGTGCTCCTAGATATCTTAGAGAGTACCTCAGAAATGAGCATACCCCGGTTTGAAAACAACCACAGTCGCTGATAAGTTTAGATGGATAAGGGTCGGCTACATGGATGAAGGCTGCCTACCCTCATCTTAACTCTGTTGTACAATTCTGTCTTTGGCACTTCTTTTCTGCATGACCCCCTTTTATAAAGCTTACATGTATGAAAAGATCCTGCCTTATCCTGGATGGATCTCAACCATCCTCACTTGGCTGTTTTTCTCCACTCTGACAGGCCTTCAGAAAACTAAGGTGGTGGGCTTTTTCATTTGGGTTTCTGTCCTTTGACCTCCAAAATTTCTAAATTGTTATCACAGCTTAGTAATACTGACTGTAGGTTTTTTTTTTCCTTTCCAGTTTTGTATTCAGAGATTTATCAACTTTGTCCTCAAACTTGGTAAGTTTTGTACTTTGTCTGCTGTGAGTGTTAAGGAAATGAAACACCATCGCTTTCTGTGAGTGTTCGAGAAGGACATTTTACAATGTACTGTTGCAAGCAGAGTTTTATTTCCAATACTAGCTTGAGGGCCAACCTATAAGGTGGGGAAGTAAATCTAGTTGGCACCCTTCTACAAATCTCATTCCTCCATCTTAGCACTTTGCTTGCCTCCCCACTCTGCACACCATCTTTTGATTCTTTTCAGCACTCGCGCCTGTTCTTGCCTCTGCTCATTAAAACTCTACCACACCGTGGCTGATTTCAGCCTGACTGCTTGGAGGAAGGCAGTCTGAATATAGATCTTACTAAATTGTAAATGACTGACAGCTCTCCCAAGAGTGTTCGCAACGTAAAAAGAGTTTATTAACATAAGTAAGCTCAAATGGATGGAGGTTTGGATAATATGACAAAGTAAAATTTGAGGGAAATACAGTGAATTTGCGTAGAGAAGCCTTCTCAGAGTCTCCTAAATATTATCTCATCACAGATGACAAATGTCACCATTCACTCCACTTCTGAAGAGATTGGTCCTTCCTGAGAACCTGGGTCAAGTCCAGGAAAAGTTTTAGGTTTATTCTTGGCAGACCACCCACCTCCCTTTCAGAGCTTTTCTGCCTTATCCTGGCAACTCCCCCCGAGCCCCAAGCACCTATTATGTGGTATGGCCCACCCACATTCTTGAAGGGTTCTCTGCCAGCTCTCTTAATCCTTCAAAGACAGTTTTTCCCATCTGCTGTTCACTCTCATGATTTCTGTCATTGGTATGTGCCACAAGTATCATTAATTACCTATTATTATTCCCTTTCCTAAGCAATATTTTTCACAAAATTGTGGGTTTGGCGTGATTGTTATGTATGTTCCTAAGATGCATTTAAATAAATATTAAACTTTTAAAATTAGAACCAAAAGTGTACCTGTATCTATGTAAGATCATTCTGTGTGCCAGCAGTGAGACTGCAACATTTTCGCCAAATACAGCTCTAAGATATTAGCTGAAAAAATTTACTCTTTTGCCAGAATATTTGCATTTTTAAAAAGTGGACTCAGGGCACCTAGATGGCTCAGTTGGTTAAGCATCCAACTCGACTTCAGCTTAGGTCATGATTTCAGTGCCATGAGATCGAGCCTCGCGTTGGGTTCCATGCTGGGCCTGGAGTCTGCTTAAGACTCTCTCTCTCTCTTCGGGCTCCCTGCTTGGCAGGAAGCCTGCTTCTCCCTCCCCCACTCCTCCTGCTCGTGTTCTCTCTCGCTCTCACTGAATCTCTCTCAGTCAAATAAATAAAATCTTTAAAAAAAAAAAAAAAGACTCTCTCTCTCTCTCTTCCCCTCCCCAGATAGATAGAAAGATAGCTAAATTGATAGATGAAGTGGACTCCTGAGGATAATTTTTATGATTTAAAAGAACGTATCTTTAAGGAAATCACTTCAGACTTCTTTGGCAGGTTGGAGCTTTCATGGTTTAGGCAAGGAGAGAGTTATCTTAATAAACTTGTAGTCTTATTATTCTATTTGTAATAAGCCTGGAAGGGTCATTTTGCATTCATCAAACTATGCTCTGTATCTTTGGTCATACTAGTATTTTCCTTCCAGATGCTCGATTGTTACTATTAGTTAGCTTAGCAAAAGAAAGTTACTTCTCATATCTTGGATCCAAAAGCCATAGCTAGTTAAAACAAATACCCTCTCTTTCTGCTGTATTGTATCCTTAGATCTACCTTCAACATCCCTAATTCTATCTTCAGCTCTGTTTTCTACTATTTCATTTCACTGAATATGTTTTTTTTTTTTTTTTTTGCATTTCTAGTATTTCTCTTCTTTTTTTTTTTTTTTTCAGATTTTCCTATTCTTTATTTATATGCCCTTCTCTTCTTAGCCTATGGCTTCTATTCCTCCTTTTATCTCTTGAGGTCTCTTTCAGAATTGTGTATCCTCTATTCCCAGGATGTGGGATTTGTCAATTGTGCATTTGCAAGCTCTTGTGCAGCTTCTTTTTCTCATGTGTTTTGTAATTTTTAACTTTGAATTTGCCTTCAGAGACTGTTGTTTTCTGGAGAATCCATTGTGCTCTAGGTTATAAAGTGTCCTAACAACTTGAGGCTCAGAGTTGTCCTAGATTCCATTTTTACATTTGTCTCCGTTGGTGAAACTATAGTTTCACCAATTCTAACCAGTTTTTAGGTTAATTTTTTAGTCCAATTTTTACACCAAGTGCCTGCTGCAAATATGGATCCAGCATTCACAGATGGCAGCTTGGGATTTCTTTCATATGATCTTTTTCCATCCACAGCCCGGCAGAAGTCAAGATTCCGTGCCTCTCTATCCCCAGGCCAGCAGGCCAGGTTTTCTTCTATTGCCTTTCATAGAAGGCCGACTAACAGTTTTACCCAGAGCGTTTAATTTCAGCCTCCCGCTCTGCACAGACCCAAGGCTTCATCTTGCCTTCCTGTCCCAGCTTTGTAACATGAGCTCTAAAACAGCAGCATCTTAAGGAGTGCATTTCTCAGGGACTTCTTAGATGTGATTGAACAAAATTCTGTCTTAGCGATGAAGTCCTGTATCATTTGATGCACAGCCGTATATTCCTGAATCAGATTATCCTCACGGACCACCTGGCTTCAGCAACTCACCACACTGACCTCTTTTTTCCTGATACCTTTGGTCCCTCCTTCTTCGTTTTGAGGTCGGCTTTGAGTCTTCCTTTGTTTTGTTTTACAGTTTGTCAAATTGTTAACAATTTGCCAGCTTTTCTATATGTTCAGGGCAGGGAGAGGGGTTTCCTTTGTCTGCTCAGTCTGCCATAGTGATAAGAAATGTTCCCCTCTTTTACTTCTACTTTATCCTATTGTAGAAGTCACTAGAATATGATCTCTTCTTTAGGACGTTTGTGGCAAAGTGGACGGTCCCAGTCACTTTTCCTTATTTATTTTTCCTTTCTAGGTTTTGGAGTGTCGCAGACCAAAGCCATCATGACTCTGGTCTCTGGGATTCCAATGGGCCCACCCCGGCCACCACTGCAGACAGCCTCCAGGGAGTTTATTGCTGATGCAAAAGCTAAGCTGAAGAGCCTGGATTTCATTTCTTCCACTGATTTAAAGGATGGAAACTTGGAATCCTGTAGCTAGTGCCTCTCTATCAAATCAGAGTGTGTACGTTGAATGGTGCATTCATTTCTCAAGGACTTTTTAAGCGAACTAAACTCTTTTCTAGCAAATAAAATCTCACCCCAATCAACAAGTATTTAAGTACCTTCTACGATCCTAAAAAATGTTTTATTTTATGAAGGGGTAAACACTATAAGGAGTCATCAGCCCTGAATCATTCAATACTTCATAAAATTTTGTGGAGAAATTTCTGCTTATATGGATGAAATGGAATCAAGAGGAAAATTATAATGATTCATTCCATCTGCCTTTAGGAGCTCCCATTATCTTGATTTCTGATTCTTAATCCTATTTTAATTTTTTTTTTCAATTTTAAACCACTATAATGTACTTACATTTTAATAAATATTCATTTGGAATCTAGGACAACTCTGAGCTACTTCATTTAGGCAGGTACACTTACTTTAATGCCCAGTTACAACATGACTCAACTCTACACAACTATTAACACACTAGCTCACTTGGCTACTCAGTCTAATTCTAGAATATCTGCTTTCAGATTAACTGTGATGTCAGTTTTCCCCCAAAACACTGCGTTAGGTGAAGACTTGCTTCAGTTCTTACCACTCAAGGGCCCATTAGAGTAGCTTTTCACAGAACAAAGAAAAGGCCCTCCCCAAAGATGAACTCAAGTCTCCACTACTTGCTATACAGAGAACTTCTCAAAGCTCAAAGTCTCAAAGAACCGAAGAGCTCTCCTCTGGGCACCACACACTTCCCGTTTCCCACAGGAAGTGAATGGCTTCCCCACAGCGCCCTGAATGACTGGAAGCAAAGGCCAATGTCCCCTCAACAGTGAGTCCAGGGGCTAACTGTTATTTCCTGGTCACACTTCCAGCACATTTCTTCAGTGAAGGAAGATTTGGGGAGGACCCAAAGATGTCACTCTAGCTTTCCCTACATACCTTCTTTATTCTTTTCTTGGTAGTACAACTGTTTAGTCTCCTTTCCAACAGACCCTGCTGAGTGCTTCCTAGTAACAAAGTGTATTGCCAGTCAACCCTTGGTGATTGTAAACCTGACTATCCGGTCTATCAATTACCAAGGATTCTGTCTTTGTTTCTTCTCTACTGAGTCTGCTCATTGGTAAAAGGAAAGTATTTGAAATTCGTATCAGTTTTACTCTTTATATTTAATCTCTAAAAAGGAGAACTCTCTCAAAATGAGAATTTGAAATTATCCATGGATTCAGTTACCATTGCCAGTTGATCACCTAGTTAAGGGTTGTTATATTTATGGCTCCTCACTCCTCTTTTTGTTCAGGAATGACATGTACTGTTTCTCATATTTCTGTCTCCTTCAAGAGTAAGGCGTCAGAATAAGAAATTGAACTGCAGTGGCTTATGTGAGTTTATATTCTCTCATTCAAACTTTTCTTTACAGTCATTAATTTCCTAAAGGAAGAAAAGGGAGGTTTTTGGTTCTAGGGAGGTCATATCCTTACTTAAGTATATTAAAACCAAATTAATTTTTTCTATGAAGATAAATCTTGACTATCCACTAGCCAAGATTTTTTTTTTCTGTTTTTCTGTTTTTGTTTTTCTGAAGCCAGTGCTTAGAGAACTTTGAAGATGGTTAATAGGATCTTGTAAACACAAAGAGAAATAAATTGATTTTTCTTCAGTGACCAGGGTTGAGTTTAGCTTTGTGTGTTCTAATGTCCAACTCCTTGGAAATGAATGAGTGTTACATAGTAATAGTTACTAATAATACCTTTTATCAAAAGTAAATTTTTGGAGTATTATGAATTTACTGTTACCTTTGAATTTAGTTTTTAATATTAAAACTAAAATAATGATGTGAAACACTTCACCCAGCACAGTGCTAAAAGTGGATTTTTAACCTCTGTTTCAAGATAGAATTCTGATATTAATTCATTGGGGATGGTGGAAGGACAAAGTGAATTGATACAACTTAGCATCTTCTCATTTTAAAAATGAAGTAACTGTGGCAAAGAGAAGTTAGATATCTTATGGTTACACATGGTCTGTGGCAGAGTCAGAATATGGATCTTGACTGGTTGACACCAGACTATATTTCACATCAAGAATCTTTAAACTGTATGTCCACTTTTAACACTACCTCTTAGCTAGTGTTGTTCCTAAGATTCAAGCCTAAGGACCTACGGATGCAGTGGAGAGTTGGGTTTGATATAGTATAAAATGACAAACAGTACACCATGGCTGTATGACACAGGCGGAGTTGCCTCACGATCATATGAGCTCAGATCCAGGCTGTTTGGGTTCAAGTCCCGGCTCCATTGCTTACTATGTATATGACCTACAACATTTTATTTAACTTTTCAGTCTTTCAGTTATCTATAACATGGGAATTAGAATATCTATTTCCTGATGTTATGATCTGTTTCCTGGATAGTATGAGGATCACACCAAATAATACATACAAAGTTCTTAGAATAGTATCTGGCACAGCATAAACACAGTGAAGTGTTTAGTTTTCATAGCTATCCAAGGCATTCAGTTTATGCCCTTTATATAACAGAGAAACATTACATCACTGCTAAACCTTTTAACTAATAGCTGCCAAAATAAAGTTGAAAATAATACTAAACCCAAGGCAAGAACTGCAACAGAAATTTGCATTTATTATTAATGGAGCCCAGATGATAGTGCTACTCTCAGATTTTTTCCTAGGTTGGGAAGTTTTTACTGTGTTTCCATCCAACCACAAAGGGTAGGAAATCAAAAATATCTGTGGGCTCTTGAAGGAGCCATGTGTGACTATTTGGAACAGTGACTTACACAATGAGACAATGCCTTTTGCTAAGTGATTTGAGAAGAACAAGTCAAAGAGGCATGGGTGAGAAAAGGGAAAACAATGAGTCCTCACCAGTAAAAGATGTGTGTATGGGACAGGGAGATACATGACAGGACTTTATGTTAAAAATGTCACTCTCGAAGCTGTGTGATGAATAGACTGGAAGACAGAGATGGGGAACAGGTAAACCATTCGGTGGCCTATTGCAACTGGTATCCAGGGTAAAGCCCTAAAGGTACTTGCATGTGGTAGCAAGGAATGAAAGAAGAATAGACAGAACCTAGATGTAGAAGATAATTGTATTCGTTATTTATTCTGTGTAACAAGTCACCCCCAAATTTAGCAGCTACAACTGCAAACATTTATTAATTCACAGAGTTTCTGAGAGTCAAGAATCCAGGAGCAGCTTAACTGAGTGGTTCTGGCTCAAGTGTTTTACAAGTTTCTAGTCAAGCTATTGGCCCAAGCTTCACTCATTTCACGTTTCAGCTGGGGCTAGAGAATCGGCTTCTGGGTTCACTTACATAGTAGTGAGCAGGCCTCACTTCCTTGCTGGCCATTGGCCAGAGGCTTAGCCTGCTTCCTCTGGAAAGAGGGAAAGAAAGAATGTGCCAGCACCCAAAACAGAAATTATAGTCTTTTAGAGCAATCTCAGGAGTGACCTACCATCCCTTTCTGTATGCTAGTCATCAAAAAGACCAGTGCTAATACAATGTGGGATGGGACCAGCCACTTCAAACACTTCAAACTCAACATCATAAAATGTGTTTACTTTTCCTAAGAGCAAATAGGACCACTCTTTTTAAAAATAATAATAATAATAAGATTTTATTTATTTATTTTTGAGAGAGAGAGAAAATGAGCACAAGCAGGGGGAAGGGTAGAGGGAGAAGCAGACTCCATACTGAGAAGGGAGCCCGATGTGGGACTTGATCCCAGGACCCCAGGATCACGACCAGAGCCAAAGGCAGATGCTTAACCAACTGAGCCACCCAGGTGTCCCAGGACCACAGTCTTTTTAATGTTCTACCAAGAACGTGACCTACAGAAATGTGAGGTAATAACCAAGTGTTGAGTTAAGCCACTAAGTTTATACTAATTTGTTATGTAGCAATAGAAAACTAAACTTTGAGATGATTTTGTGGAAATCATACATTCAATCTACATTTTCTTTTCTTTTCATCTCTCAGTTTCTTCTTTAAAAAGCTGTCCAAGGTCTTTTAAGTTCTTTCAAATCATAATCAGAAGACTCAGCTATTTCTAAGCCCCCATTATTGATGATAATTGAATTAAAGATTACAGAGCTGGGGCCACATTTTAATACAGTTACTGAATATTGCTTTGTTGAAATTCTAATACTGCAAGCTGTTCAAAGGGCTGTGGTTTCCCCCATGGCAGGCAAAAACTAAAACTAAAAACAGAGGGGCCAACGACGTAATCAAGAAGGTTCATAGCAACTATTCATATCAGCCCAAACTAGAAATTACTCAAATGTCCATCATCGGGAATGGATAAACAAATTGTGGATAATAAAACGGAGTACCAAGAGCAATTAAAAAAAAAAAGTACAGGGGCGCCTGGGTGGCTCAGTGGGTTAAAGCCTCTGCCTTCGGCTCGGGTCGTGATCTCGTGGTCCTGGGATCGAGCCCCGCATCGCATTGGGTTCTCTGCTCAGCGGGTAGCCTGCTTCCCCCTCTCTCTCTGCCTGCCTCTCTGCCTACTTGTGATCTCTCTGTCAAGTAAATAAATAAAATCTTTAAAAAAAAAAAGTGCATGCATGAATCTCAAAAATATTATGTGGAGTGAAATAAGCCAGGTGCAAAACAGAATATACTACATGATTCCACTTTCATGAAGTTCAGGAACAAGCAAGCCTAACTCTTGCAATAAAAGTCAGAATGGTAGTTACCTCTGAGAAAGGACACCAGAGAACTTTATGGATGATAGAAATGGGCAATATCTGGATTTGGGTGGTAGTTCTATTGGTGTAGACATAGGTTAAAAAAAAAAATGAGGGGCTATAAATTTAAGGGTTGTTCATCTTCACGTATGTAAATACCTCAGATAAAGGGATGGCAATTAACTGAATTAATTATGTATGAAAATTTGGGGTGAGTTCTTTTAATATAGTCTGTATATAATTAAAAGCGTGGTGATCTGCCAGAACAGTTCACCCCCTCGAGAGAGTTCAGAAAAGACTCACGCTTATGGCCCACAGTCAGGGAAATCACAGACCTTGCTTATAGGGGATTGACTAAAAATGGATCAGAAGGAGTGAAATAAAATGCAAAAACTGTGGCCACCAGCTCTGCTTCCAAGGGAGGAATTTGGATCATAGGGAGAAATAACAGCCATTTATCCCCCACCATCCTCTCTTCCCGAATACCTAGTTATCTGTGCTGCAGACCTCTCCTACTAAGAGCTTAGGCCTTTCTATAAAGAGTTGTCTTGGCCTGTGGTAGAGTTTCCCCTTGGAGATGTCTTGTCTTGAACTGATAATCTTTGGACCTCCTTGGCTGGGAAGATCATGGTGCTTAAGGCATTTTGAAAACACAGACACTGTTCTGTTTCAAACTTTATCCAGCCCTACCTGACTTGACTTGTTACCTCTTTTCCTCCTTACAGGGGCATATAAGAGCCTGCAGTGTTCTTCTGATTCTCACACAGGTTTCTTCTTGTCTGCTTTTCAGATGTTAGCTTAAATATTACCTTCTCAGAGATATTTTTAACCTCCAGTTTAAAATAGCCACCCACTCAAATTCTATCCCAGCATTATATTTAATTCTCTGCATAGCAACTTATTACCAGTGAATATTTTACTTGCATCCTTTTTTATTGTCTGACTGCTAAAATGCAAGCTTTCATCAAATCTGTGGCTCTATGTCTTCATTGGTTTTGGGGAATACTTCTTCAAATATTGCTTTTTCTCCATTCTGTCTCTCTTCTACTTCTGAAACCTTAATCATATGTACATTAAATCTTTTTGCCACGTTCCATTTATCTTTTGGGTTCTTTTGTGTATTTATCATTTGTTTTTCTCTGCAGGGTCAATCTGGATATTTTCTACTGGTCTATTTCCAGTTGACCAATCCTCTTTTCTGCTCTGTACAATCTATTAACCCATTAATTGAGTCCTGAATTTCGGTGATTCTATTTTCACTTCTAAAATTTCTATTTGATACTTCTCATCTATTTTAGCTTTCTGTAAATTATCTCCAATGTTTTCATATATTTTCTTGAACATATTAATCACAATTTTTATAAAGTCTCTGATAATTTCAATATCTGAATCTTTTATGGGCACATTTCTGTTATATTTTCTCCTCTTGATTTTCAGTCATTTGGCCTGTCTCCTGGCTTGCCTGGAGACCTTTTTTTTTTTATTGAGTTTTGGAGATTCTATAAAAAATTGTACAAGTTATAGGTCATTCTGTCTTCCTCTTCTGGCAGAAAGAGAAAGATAAAGCACTTTGGTCCAATGAGGAAGTGAGATGATTCAAGGGCTGGTTTTCATTCCCAGAGTTTGTCCTTCCTTTTAGAAGGTACCTCTGCAGAGGATGTCAGATGAAAGCCTGGTCTTTCTTCCTTGGTGAACTCCAGGTTTTGTCTTTCTGGAACCATTAGCCTCCTGAACACTCTACCTAGCTTTTCAGCCTTGCAGACTGTTTTCTACATGGCTTTTGATCTCTTGCCCTAGGCAGCTTAGGAATCAGTAAATGTATCAAAGTGAAAAGTGACACAAAACCTCTGCTGTTCCCTCTTCCCCAGGATTTTAGCCGCTCAGATATTAGCTGCCTTGCTTCTAAGGCTTCAGACAGCTGTCTTGTTTTGATTTTTTTTTTTTTTCCTTCAGATTTTGGAGTTGCTTCTGGCAGGAGAGTTGGTCTGATAAAAGCTATTCTATCATACACAGAAGTCGTCTCTAAATGCAAGCTCTATGAGAAAAGGAGCTCATCTGTCTTATTTATGGCTGTTTCCTCTAGAATAGTGCCTAGTACCAAAAAACAAAACAAAAAAACAAAAATCTCAAATAAACATTTAATTAATATAAGTAAGAATTAGACCCTATATCTATCCTTGACATCTGTATCATTTACAGTCCTCCATATTTATCCAAAGGAGCCTAGAATTATTCAGGTCTCCCTTTTAAAATAATTTCTCACCCTCATTTCTCCCCTCTACAATAGACATCCATTCTAATGTGTTTAATGTGTATCTTTTAAAATTTTTTATGCAAAACATCTACTGTCATTTTAAATTTACATAAATGCTATGATATAACTTATTTTGTTCCTTTTTCTTTTCACTACCCCTGTGCCCTTAAGCTCTGAGTATATCCAATTCATTTCTTCTGACAGCTGTATTGGATTCCATGGTTAACATCCATTGCATTTTACCTATCTAGGGAAGAGCACCAAATTGCCTGTAAGTTCTTGCCAACAGGAATAATGCTATAGTGAATATATTTTATGTGTTCTCTTCAGACTTACATGAAACTTTCTTTTATATACATATACCCTGTCATTCAGGATATATGGATATATATATATATAGAATAGTTTAATTTTAACCCACACAGTTTGTTTGACTAAGTAGTACCTGATTTCTCTCCAGAATAGCTGTACTAGTCTACTTTTTTACCAGCTGGCATGGTGAATCTTTTATCCCAACATCATCACCGACATTTGACAGTATTCACTTTCCTAATGTTTGCTGATCTAATGGGCATGTGGTGATATCTGTTTATTGTTTTCATTGTATTTCTCCTGTTACTAATACTTTTGAGCATCTTGAATATGCTTAGTGACCCGTTGGGTTTTCCTTTTCTGAAATTGCTTCTTGTCTTTTGCCCATTTTTCTGTGAGGATTGCTACATTTTCTTGTTGGTTTGAAGGAGTTCCCTGAATAGTTCAGAAGAGTTAATCATCTCTTGACAATCTTAAACATCATGAATATCTTCCCCAACTCTGTCAACTATGCATTAACTTCATTGTGTCCTTTTTTGAGGAGATATCCTTTAATATAATCAGTGACTTTAATTTTTTGTCTATGGTTTGTACTTTTGAACTTTTCTTTAAGGGAACCTTCTAAAATAGATCTTCCCATTACCCTATTTGATATCCAGGTTCCATGGATGTCCTTGTGAGCGTGGCAGAAGAGTTTGGCCCACAGGAGAAATTGGACTTGATATCCTCCTGGAATGCAGACAGCACCACTTGTTTTCCTTCTTGCACTTTGGCTTTCTATCCTGCACTTTCACTTCTTTTGCCCTTATATGTGCTCTTGATGTAAACCTACCTATTTTAACCTAATTTATTCTGGGTTTGGAAGTGAAAAGAGTATAAGGATTCTGGGAGGACCCCGAATACAAGGACCCTAGCCTATTCGGCAGTGTAGGCCACTTCCTAAGACTCTGAAGTCAAACTACCCCAATGGTCAGGAAGTCTCTGTGAGCCTTTTCTGGAACAAACCAAACAAACAAAAATTCATTCCTGTCTGGATACAGCATTGTGTATGGTACTATAAGAGTGTTGAAGGGCGCTGGTGTTCACAGGTTTATGAGTCTGCTCCAACTTCACCAGCACTGACTTCCTGAAGACATTGTGACGCTACTTAAATCCTAGTTCTGGTTGCAGGCTTTCTTATTCCATTCCCCCATCCCAACCCTCTGCTTATTTGAGAAAAAGAGGAAGAGCAATGAACCAAAACATTCTCCCTCATTTCTCATCATCCATTTCAAACATCGGTGTTGGTGATCACCATCTCATTTCCCTGGCAGAAATTTTGCCCCAGCCCATTGAGTTGGCAGAAATAACTAATGACACGAGAAACTTTGCTAGTATTTTTTTATACACCCCACAGATTGAATTTAATCCATATCCTTATAACTTTTATTTTCTACCAAACTCGGTAACTAAGCCAACTCTTCCATAAGTTATTTCTAGCCAAAAAAGGTCAACGTGAGAGACTAACTACCAGTCACACTGCCCTATCCCGCTTTGTATTGAAATCTGACCATACTGTACTCCTGGAGCAGGTTTTGGAAGCTTCATTTACAAACGTTAAGCTCTAGTTGCTAGTTGCCAATAGCAACTTACAAAGGTAAGGCCAGTTATGGCCCACAATCCCCTCCAGACTCTAAGTCTCAGGAGCAAGGCCCAAATTAATGAACCAACTCAATAATTAAATTTTCCATAATCCTTGGAAAGATCCACCTCTGAAAGTTTTATTTATACTTAATATGTTGACACGTTTGCTGTATTCACTATCTGCTACAAAACATTTGCTATCCATGTAGGCGGGTTGAATTTCCCTTATCATAAATAACTATCAGGAACCTGCTGCTTTAAGCACCCTGAAAGGTACAAAGAAATAAAAGATTAAGGTCTTTCTCCGATGATTTTACTCTTAATCAAAGACAGCAAACACATGAAGAAAATAAAAGAGTAAATGCCAAACTATTATTCGGATTATAGGAGGAACAGAGTTTTAAAGGTATTGATCACTATGAGCTAGAAGAATTAGGGGGGAAAAAAAGCAATAAAAAGTGAAAAATAAGGGGGCGCCTGGGTGGCTCAGTGGGTTAAAGCTTCTGCCTTCGGCTCAGGTCATGATCTCAGAGTCCTGAGATAGAGCCCCGCATCGGGCTCTCTGCTCAGCGGGGAGCCTGCTTCCCCCCCCCTCTCTGCCTACTTGTGATCTCTCTGTCAAATAAATAAATAAAATCTTTAAAAAAAAAAAAGTGAAAAATAAGGATGAATAAGGTATGATGGGCCCAGACAATTGAATAGTCTGGAATTTCTGAAACAACCCCAACTTGAAGTATTTTGTATTGTTGCCTTCATGGGAAGCACTACAGTTCAAAAATGTAACAATGACTACTACAATAGCTAAAGATACAAATTATTCCAAAGACTCTGAAGACAAAAGGTTATCCAGTTTAAGCAAAAACAAGCCCTCAGGTTTTATCCACTCATTCAGCTGGTTTTTACCGAGCACTTAAGATGTGCCACACACTGCAGTGAGTGATCTCAGCTGGCCAGGCAGGTTTCCTGCCTTCACTGAGCTGCTTTCTTTCAGAAGACATTGGCATTAGAGTATCTGGATCACTACAATAACAGGACCTATTGAACACCTATTATGTGCCAAGTACTGCGCTAAGCACTCTTCATAGCACCTAAGATTTCCAGCTCTATCTTCTACCCTTTATCTGTCATCTACCGGAAGTCCCCATGATAGAAGCTATGAAACATTTTGCTGCGTCAAAATGCTACGGGTCCCCACCTCTCAAAAACGTTCAAAAGTAGGGAGCACGGGAAGAATCCCGGCTGGGGCGCCGCAGGCCCAGCGCCGCGGATCTCCCTGGCGACCGGACGCGACGCGGGGACAGGGTAGCTGCGGCCCCGCCCCTCCCCCGGGGCGCCCTCAGCCCTAAACTCGCCTCGTGCGCATGCGTACGCGCAATGACCCCGCCCCCCTGGCGCCGCCGTCGGAGCCATTTCTCCGCCGCCTCCACGCGAGTTGTGGTGTGTTTCCCGGGTGTTTCTGACGAAGGCCGCGGCCACGGGCGGTCGTAAGAGGGCTGTGTTCTCGGACGCCAGGAAGCGGACGCCGGTAGGGGAGAGACGTCTTTGCCACCCGTTGAGGAGCGTGGGGCCCCGCGCTCCCGCAGCCGGCCTTTGTTGCGAAGCGCGGGCGGCGGTGGCGGGTGGGGGAAGGGGCGAGGCGCCCGCTGGGTTCCCGGATTTCGGGCTGCGTGCTGCTCGCTGGGCCACGCCTGCGCTGGCCGGGCCCGCAGTACAGACCCGTTTTTCCCCCAGCAGTGGCCAGTCTCTTGTCCCAAGCAGCCGAACCCCCACTCCTCTAACCTGCGCGCGATGGAGGCGTTGTTGCCGCTGAGTGAAAGGGGGTGCATGGCCGGGTGGTGAGCCCGCGGTGACGCCACACACGCCTAGGGCCCTTCATCCATTCATTCTGGCCACAAAGACCAGGCGCTGTCCTGCGGGCTCGGTGGTGGAGCGGTAAACACGTGGGGCACAGCCCTTCGCCTTCCGCACGGAGGTTTCGGTGGTGGTGGGAGGCAACAGATAGAAACGTTTGCAGGTTTCAGTGAAAAGATTGAGGAAATGAAGATTGTCAAGGGAGAAAGCTAGTTTCACTACGGTGGCAAGGGAAAGCGTTTCCGAGGAGGTAGACTTTGGAGCTGATATGTCGGCCCTGAGGTCGAGAATGCGTCAGCTCTGAAGATGCGGGGGGTGGAGGGGAAGCAGAATTGCAGAGGTAAGAAGGGATTAGCGCTTGAGAACAGAGATTGGGAAGAAACAAAGAAGGCCATGTTACCGGACTATGGTGAGAAGGAATGAAGAGAATGGATTTTAGGGTGGCCAGAGTGGAGACGGGGATTTAGATCTATAGATCTGGGACCTTATTGCAGTACGCCAGGTGTACTGTAGTGGTGGCAGGGATGGAGAGAAGGGAGTGGATTGGAAACATGTTTTGGAGGCGTAATTGCGTGTAGGTCAGGAGTCAGACTACCTGGCTTGGAATTCTGGGTCTCCCAGTTAAGAAGAGCTTTGTCTTCTCTGGGGCAAAGTATTCTTTGTCTCAGTTTATTCATCCGGAAAGAGGGAGAAGAATAGTCTTATCTGTATAATTATTGTAAGGGTTAAGGAAAATAGTTAATGTAGATGATCCTCTAAGGTTATTGCCTGGGGCATACTGAGGGTTCTCCCAAGGGATAGCTATGGGGATCTCCAGGGAGTGTATGACTCCCAAGTTGTGACAGGAGTAACTTGGTAGATGGCGGTGCCATTTCAGGAGATGAAACACTTGGACTGAGGGAAGAAGGAACAGGTTTTGGGGAGGAAACTTAAATTCTGCTTTTACTGAGGTGTCAGGTTAGCATTTGCACATTAGTGCTGTAGTTGAATGAATTTGATTTTGGAGCTTAAAGAGGAAAGATTAAGTTTTCAATATGTTTGGGCATCATTAACCTATAGTTGATATTGAATGTAATGGAGTTAGATGAGACTGCCTAGGAAGGAAGGAATTTGATAGTTTAGTCCCTTCATATTTCATGGTACTCATTCATCCTGAGGTCTTGTTTTTTTAGTTAATTATTCAGAGGTGGAATGTACAGATAGATAGGAGCTTTCCACAGCTTTTCAGTTAACAGGATTTCCCCAGGGTTAGCTGTGGCTACAGAATAAGTTTATACTGGGGTTAACAAAATGCACTAAACAGAAGACAAAGGTTTAATGCTAGTAATAGAGTTTCTTCTCACAGCAAACTAATTTTTTTGCATATTTTTTCTGGATCTAAATTTGGTTTTAGGTATCTTGCCCTTTTTTTTTTTTTATAAGGTTTATTTATTATTTATTTTTGAGACAGAGCATGTGTGTAGTGTGGGGAGGAGTAGAGGGAGAGTGAAAGAGAATCTCCAGCAGACTCCCCATTGAGCATGGAGCTTCACACAGGGCTGATCCCACGACACTGAGATCATGGCCCTAACCGAAATAAAAAATCAGAGGCTTAACTGACTGAGCCACCCAGGCACCCTTCAGGTATCTTGCTTTTAATTTAGATTCAGATTTTAGATTCACAGGATCTATATCTTTTGGTCTATTTATAAACTAGATTAGAGGGAGAGTGCCAACAAGTATGGTATGGTACACATCCAGAAAACTTAATATCCTCAAATTTTAATGAATAACAAGGCCTAAACGAGAGATTTGGTATTTAACAGATTAGTGTTTTTAGTCTAAGTACTGAATACTTAGTGTATTTGGAATTAGTAGAGTAATAATATGTAGCCTACAACTTTGAGGACAGACTACTAGGAGATACCTCAGAATGAGAATAAACTCTTTGATTTACACACAAAATGATTGATGACCGTTTCTTAATATAGTAGTTTGACTTTGAATTTATGCCTCCACAGTGGATTAGGGTTAGGCTTAGGGAAAATTAACTTAAACTTTCTATGCCCTTGTTTCTTTGTCCGTAGAGAGACAATAATAGTATTTACCATATGATTTTATCTCCTATTATTTGAGGATTAAGTGAGTTAACACATAAGGTGCCTATTGTAAAAAGTCGGACATTACATAAATTTTTTTTAAGATTTATTCATTTGAGAGAGAGCATGCGTGCGAATGGGTGAGGGGAGGGGCAGAGGGAAAGAGAGTCCTCTAGCCGACTCCCCTCCTAGCCCTGAGGCAGAGCCTGACACGGGGCTCAGTCCCAGGACCCTGAGATCTTGACCCCAGCTGAAATCCAGAATCAGCCACTCAACTGACTGAGCCATCCAGGCACCTCACATGAAATGTATTTAAGAAAAGGTCAGCGGCACCTGGGTGGCTTAGTGAAGCATCCAACTCTTGATGTCGGCTCAGATAATGATCTCAAGGTTGGGGGATCGAGCCCTCCGTCAGGCTCCATGCTGAGCTTCAGATTCTCTCTCTTCCTCTCTCCAAAAAAGTCAAAATCACTTGTAGTCACCCACAGATAACCATTTTGAGGGATATTTCTTTTTTAGTCACGATTTAGCATATATACTTTTATGTAGTTCAAATCATGTAGTTTTGTATCCTGCTTTTTTGTATAACGTGTCATAGGCCTTCCAATTATGTCATTAAAATTTTGTCATAAGCAGTTTTAATAGCATGATAGAATAGCATGTGTTTAACCTAGATTTTCAGTTAATTCCAGTTAGTGGTCACTTGCAGTGTTTGCTTTTATAAATAATGCGGTTTAACTTTTGTTTCCTTAGGTTGGAAGAAGACACCTGAATCATGGGTGATGTTAAAAATTTTCTGTATGCCTGGTGTGGCAAAAGGAAGATGACCCCATCCTATGAAATTAGAGCAGTGGGGAACAAAAACAGGCAAAAATTCATGTGTGAGGTACTACAGAATACAGTACATTTTTTTTTTTTTTAACCCTTATTTTGGTGTTAAGAGAACAGTGTTTTCTGTTTGGAAATGGTAGTGTATTGTATGTTCTTTATTGTTGCTTGCCTGCTATTCTGTTCATTATAAATCATTCTCAAGTGAGCATTACTTTTAAAACAGTCTGATAGGTAAATAATTCTGGTTAGAACATGTATCTTCCTCAGCTTCACAGTACCAGTCGTGCATATTAGAAAAGTTGGATCAGCTCTTTGCGGTTTTACTAATTCCTGTAGAAAGTGGAGCAATTCTTGATTGCTTCAAGTCAAATTGCTTAAAATAAATGCAAATGGGGAGCTTGTTCTTGAGTCTTATAAAATCAGATTTTAATGTGGAACATTGTGTTAGAGGAGAATATTTGAGCCACATAAATTAATGTTTTTAGATTAGTTTATCACCGGACAACACAATTCAAGCTTTTTCATAAGTCAACTTACACATTTTCTTAGATGTGTTATTTTCAGTGTTTTATAGAGTATATCTTCAACATTTAATTGTTTATCTCTTAATGGACTATTGAATTACGTAGTTTTTAAGTCTCAGAATTACCCAGGTCTATCTCATCTATTTAATACATTTTGTTTTTTTGACTGTTAAAGGTTCGAGTGGAAGGTTATAATTACATTGGCATGGGCAATTCCACCAATAAAAAAGATGCGCAAAGCAATGCTGCCAGAGATTTTGTTAACTATTTGGTTCGGATAAATGAAGTAAAGAGTGAAGAAGTCCCAGCTGTTGGGGTAAGTACTTAGGCAGGCCTAAACTTAACATATATGTGGTAAGGTAATGCCAGCCCAATATGTATAGAGACACAAGGTGATGATTTTTCAGTGATGTTTTCAAATATATTAATGTGTTCCTTAGTGAACCTTGGAATCTTGTTTTCTCAGAGCCCTGGGATGAGTTCCTGAAGATTTTGATTTTATTCTGATTATGTACCGGACTTGTGGGCTTGGGAAATTCCTTTAATCTGTGTGTCTTGTGGTTTTATATATTTCATTCATTCATAAACTGATTTTCACAGCCTGATGTGTTCTGTGTACTTCCAAAGATAACATTTTAAACAGAATATAAAAATCAGAAATACTTGAAGACACAGTGTTTATTCCCATTGACAATTCCTTATTACAGCAGAGAGAATTCTATTTTATGCAATGGCTTATCATTCTTGTGCTTTTGATACCATGATTACTTCAATTGTACTGTGTAAGTATGCAACAAAGACTCCTTTCTAGTACTGTTTTTAAGAAATTAACTTTATTTCTCATTTAATTAAAAAATGAAAATTTGAGTTTTCACAAAGATGAATTCTTAACAATATAAAAAGATTCACATTATGATTTAAGTAAATACTTAAGGTAACTTAAATGAAAGAGTCAGTTTTTATAAAACCTTTAGGAATAATATCTGTGTCAATTTTAACAATTTATTTTCACTGTTCGTATTCTGACTTATTTATAAAGGTTGATATAAATGTTTTATTTCCTTCCATTGCTTTGATCCAGAAGTTAGGAGACTTACTTTCTAGTATATTGTACCACTAGATAATTGCAGTTGGTTGGCCCATGTGCAAAATAAAGGGACTGGACAAGGTGATCTTGGAGATTTTTTACAGCTATGAAAAGAATGTTGCAAATATCTTTCAAATACTTGGAACACTGGCATTTGCTCCATCTGCTATGACTTGTTCTGTATCTTTTAGCCTCTTCCTGTTTCTTGAAGTGTAGGTCTGCTCGTGACAAATTCTTAATTTTGTTTTATGTGAAGATGTTTTTATTTTACCTTCTGTCCCACATATTTTCACTAGATGTAGAATTCTGGTGTGCCAGTTTCCCTTTCTTTCGGCACTTGTTTTCTTCCATTGTTATCTGATGAGAAGTCAATTATAATCAAATCATTTCCCCCATATGTAATGTGTTATTTTCTTTGGTTGCATTTATTTTTTTCTTTGGTTTCCAGCAGTTTGACTATGATGTGACTAGGTGTGGTTTTCTTTGTACTTACCTGCTTGGAATTTGCTGAGATTCTTGAATCTGTAAATTTATGTCTTTTGCCAAGCTTGGGGAATCTTTGGCTGTCTTTTTTTCAAATTTTTTTTTTTTGCCTCATTTGTTCTCTTCTCCTTTTGGAACTCATATGTTAACATATAACTTTTGTATATTATCCCAAAGGTCCCTGAGGCTCTTTCTTTTTTTCTTTCTGTTCTTCAGCTTGAATGACTTCTACTGATTATGTGTCAACTCCCTTTTGGTGTTGTCAGTCCATCCAGTGAATTTTTTATTTCATATATTGTCTTTCTCATTTCCAGAATTAACAGGTTGTTGTTTTTTTTTTAAAGAGATTTTATTTCTCTGGTGGCATTTCTTACTGTTTCATTCATTATAAGCATATGTTCATAATACGAATGTGAATTTTATGTCATCAAGCATAGTTATAATAGCTGTTTTAAAATTCTTGACTACTAAATCTGACATCTGGGTCATCTCAGGTTGGGTTCTGTTGATTGTATTTTCTCTTGAGATTTGTTCACCTTTTTCTCTGTATGTCAAGTAATCTTGGATTATATCTTTGGCGTTGGGATAATTATGTTGTAGAGACCCTAAATAATGTTATATTTCTCGAAAGACTATTGATTTTGTTTTACTGTCAAGCGATTTGTTTGGTAGGTTTCCTACGGCAGACACTATCTTTTGGGTGAGAGCTCAAGTCTCATTTCAGTTTTCTGATCCTTGGTAGGGAGCTTGGAGTTTATCTTGTACATGTGTTGTTCAGGGGTTAGCCAGTGATTTGGGCAGAGTTTATACACAGAATTTGAGATTCTTCCTTCTTTGCTTCCCAGGATTGCCTCCTTATTTTCTAGTACCAGTCGTTTCCCCAAGCTTATATTCTCTGATTGTTCAGGCCTGAAAGACTGGGTTTTCTTTTGGAGTTTTAACTGTCTCACGTGGTCTTCCCTTAGGCTAAAAGCCATAATAGGCTGGAATTACAGCCTTTGTTATTCCTTGCTTTCTCATTTCAATTTTGATGAAGATTTTCAAAGAATGAAGCAAACCGAACTGAGTCACCTTCTGAAGAAGATAAAACTTAAAGAAGTTACTGGGAGCTGCTATTTTTTTTTTTTTTTAAAGATTTTATTTATTCATTTGACAGAGAGAGATCACAAGCAGGCAGAGAGGCAGGCAGAGGCAGAGGAAGAAGCAGGCTCCCCGCTGAGCAAGGAGCCCGATGTGGGACTCGATCCCAGGACCCCGGGACCATGACCCGAGCCGAAGGCAGACGCTTAACCAGCTGAGCCACCCAGGCGTCCCTGGGAGCTGCTATTTTATATTATGACTGCTTTTTAAAATTTTGTTCATGGATCTGGTAAAATCTAGATCTCTAATATTTTTAAGGCCAACCCCCTAGGACACTACATCTCTTTCCAGTTTTTGCTTATACGCAGTTCACTTTTTGTACCTAATTAAGCTCTTTGAAGAAGCCTGGGAATAAAGTTTGAAACAAGGTTAATAACGTTTTTTGCATGCCACAAAAGAAGCTGTGTTTTGTAGGCAGCATATAGGTGGTTCATGTTTTTTTTTTTTTTTATCCATTCAGCCATTGTTTTTGATTGGAGAATTTAGTCCATTTACATTCAATTATTAATAGGTGCGTGCTTATTGCCATTCTGTTCATCGTTCCATAGCTGTTTCTCTAGTTTCTATCTGTTCCTTTTCTTGTTCTCCGTGTGGTTTGAGGATTTTCTTTAGTGGTACGCTCATACTCCTTTTTCTTACATTTATTTCAGATTTTTGGTTTGTGATCACCATTACACTTACATGTAACAATGTATATCGTTAATGTTTTAAGTCAGTAACTTAAGTTCTAAAGCACAACATTTTTACACCCTCCACCACAATGTTTGGTGTAGTAGTTTACATCTTTTTTTATTTTGTGTATCCTTTAGTTATTAAAATCATAGTTATTTTTACTATTTTTGTTTTTTAATCTTCATACTAGTTTTGTAAGTAATCTATTACTTTTATTATATATTAACTTTTCCAGTGAGATTTATTCTTTCATATTTCTTCTTGTTAGCAATAAGTGCCCTTTCTTTATGGTAAAGAAGTCCTTTAAAAATTTTTTTTATTTGAGAGAGAGAGCACAAGCAGGGGAAGCAGCAGAGGGAAAGGGAGAAGCAGGCTCCCTGCTGATCCTCAGTCCCAGGACTCTGGGATCATGACCTGAGCTGAAGGTAGACGATTGACTGAGCCACCCAGGTGGCCCAAGAAGTCCTTATAACGTTTCTTGTAAGGCAGGTTTAGTGGTAATGAATTATTATAGCATTTGCTTGCCAGGTAATGTATGTTTTTGCTTGGATATTTTTTTTCCAGCACTTTGAATATATGAGATAGCTACTCCCTTCTGGCCCACAAAGTTTCCACTGAAAAATCTGCTCATAGATGGGGGTACCCATGTGTGTAATGAGATATTTCTCTTTTGCTCCTTTTAATTCTCTCCTTGCTTTACCTTTTGACATTTTAATTATAATGTGTCTTGGTTTGGGTTTCTTTGCATTCATCTTTATAACCCTCCAGGCTACCTAGATCTGGTTGTCTGTTTCCTTTCCCAGGTTAGGAAAGTTTTCAGCCATTTTTTTTCTTCAAATAAGATTTCTGCCCCTTCTCTCTCTCTTTCCTCCTTCTTGAAACACAGCGATACGAATATTAGTCCATTTGATGTTTTCCTGTAAGTCCCTTAAGGTATCTTAACATTTTTTCACTTTTTTTTCTTTTTGTTCCTCTGATTGGGTGAGTTCCACTGCCTTGACATTGAGTTAACTGATCCTTTCTTCTTTTCCATCTGGTCTGCTATTTAACCCCTCTAGTGTTATTTTTCAGTTCAGTGACTATTTTTCAGCTCTGTGACTTCTCTCATTGATACTTTCTTATATTTTCCATCTCTTTGTTGAAGTTCTATGTTTGTACTCTATGTTTGTACATTCTTCTCCCCAGTTTGGTGAGCATCTCTATGACCGTTATTTTAAAGTCTTTATCAGATAAATTATGTAGTTCCATTTCATTAAGGTTTTATCTGTTTCTTTCATTTGAAACATATTCTTGTTTCATTTTGCCTATGTTGGTTTCTCTACGGTACGTGAAACAACTACTTCTCCCAAGTCTTGAAGGAGTGGCCTCATGTAGGAGATGCATTTTTTCATTCAGCCCTGCCCCAGCTCTTGGTTGTTTCTTAAACCTCTGTGCTTGTCCAAGCCGATCTGTTGTATTTTTAATAGCTCCTAGTAGTTAAGGATGTGCTAAGATCACTCAGTGTCCCAGACTAGAAGCCAGACCCTCAGGCAGCAGCTTTTTTAAAAGTATGTGAATATATATATATATAGTTCTGAGGTGCCAAAAGCATAATAAACCCTGCTGGCCACCAGAGCCAGGTAATCTAGAAGTGCTCCCTGGGCAGCAGGTGCAAATATTTGGGTTCCAGATGAGTTTATAATCTTCTTTTGGGATACACCAACAAGCTGAAACAAGGCAGAGGAAGATCACCAAGGTGGCATCTATAGCATATGTTCCTTCAGAGCAGCTATATAGGCAGTGTGTGCCACACCTGAAGCCTGCCTCTGTCTGAAGCGTCAGGACAAACAAAATGGCCTCCTTCACAGAAAGACCGGGGGTGTGCTCCACTCACTGTACTGTGCCTGGTGTTGGGAGCCTGCCAAGAACTGTTGCTCCAGTTGGCACGGTCCCATGGAACCCAAGAATGCAAGCCCCTCTGGCCCCCAGAGCCAGGTGATTGAGGAGCATCCCTGGATGTTAGCTGTAAAAAGCAAATGCGTGTAAAGCTTTCCTTCAGGAGACACTGGCCCTCTGGAGCACAGTAGGAGATGGCACCTTCCCTCAGAGGTCTCTGGAAAGGATTACAGTCAGCCCTTAGATGCCTGTTTAATTAGAAGCCTACTCCTTAGGCCACAGTCATGATAATTAGCTAAAAATAGGCCTCCTTCACAGAAAGACAGCTCCTGGATCTGTTCCCCCTTCCTGTGGCATGGGTGGGATAGCTGTTTAAAGAGCTATCATCAGTAAACATGGTATAACATATACACTTGTCAATCACTATGTTATACACCTGAAACTAAAAACTCAAAAAATCAATAGAAAAAATGCTTTCTCCATTGGTTATAGTTTTGTGGGACCCAAGAGTGTAAGCACACTGGTCACCTGATCCAGGCAAAGTAGAGGTGTCCCCTGGCAGCAATCATGAAATTTGGAGCCACAGACAGGTTCTTGAACTCCTTTCTAAAGGGTAATGCTGATTATTACAGTCCTATGTGACCAGGAACACAAGCTTCTCTGGCCTCCAGAGCCAGGTGATAGAGGCATCCCCTGTGCAGTAGCCACAAAAATTGGGCACCACACACGTGTAAACCTTCTTTAATAGGAGATAGTGGTGCTCTGAAGCATGAAAAGGTAGTACCCACTGGTCTCCATTCCTGGGTAGTGTTCCAACAGACTTCTAGATGTGTTTTTAAAGTAGATGCCTGTGCCTTGGGCCAAGATTTTAGTATAAGCAGGTGTTTCCTTCACTTTAAGTCTTGGTGCAGTTGGCTGCTTCTCAGCTGCACCCTGGGACAGGGGACTCCCAAGTACGCAAGCACTTTAAGAGGCATTTTACAGATTGCTACCATCTTGTGGGTCTTGGAGTATAAACTGTCAGTTTTTAAAATTAGGTGTTTTGGACACTTGTTTCAAGTATATGTCTTAAAACTTGAGGGTTGAACTCTGCTCATCAGGGAGGAGTTCCAGGTTGAGTTCCCACCTGGCTGTGGGTTGCCACACCTGGAGTAGGGTTTATGGCAAGATTGCCCCAGCTTCCTACCTGTTTTGATGTGTTCCCCCCCCCCCCTTGTTTGCCTGATGTGTAGTCATCACTCAGCTAGCTTTTAGATTTTTTTTAAATTTAGGAAACTGTTCCCATATGTAGCTGTAGACTCAGTGTGTCTGTGTGCGGAAGTAAGTTCAGGACCAGGACCCTTGATAGCCTAAAAAAAATGATAGTTTAACTTCGATATGCATTTCTTTCATTATTTAGTAAATGGAATATTTCTTTTAGATGTTCACTCTTTCTAGGTTTTTTGTTTTTTGTTTTTTTTTTGAGAGGGAGAACATGTGCACATAAGTAGGTGGGGCAGGGAGCAGAGGGAGAGAATCTTAAGTCTAGCATAGAGTCCAGTATGGGGCTCTGTCTCACAACCCTGAGATCATGACCTGAGCTGAAATCAAGAGTTGGATGCTTAACCATCTGAGCCACCCAGACGCACCTAATTTTTTTCATTTGAATTGTCTATTCGTTTATCAGCTCATGTTTTATTAATTAGGTATATTATGTATATAAGTTCTAGAATTAAACATTTTTAGTGTTTAATACGTATTAATTGCAGAAATTTTGTAAAACATACAAATTGTAAAGAGGCAGCATGAATGAACTGTTATTGCCAATAAATTTATTTTTGCTTTGATATTTAAATATAAATTTTAATTGATAGAATACATGTTGCATATACAACTTATAACGTGTTTGTTTCACTTAACATAATACATTTTTCAGATCATTAGATCTTCCTTAGAGCCAAGGTTATGCACTATGGCACACTTTTAATACCCTCTTACTTCTTTTTTTT